>OZ020618.1:29355504-30555504 GCA_963971575.1 Liopterus haemorrhoidalis
AGAGATATTCTTCTCAGCATGGACTTGAGAATTCGATCACAAACATCTGTTTGGTCTCGATATCCAGGAGGGTTATGTCCGGCTTAGTGGCTGTCAGTAACCTCGAGGTGGGGAAGGAGTAATTCCAATAAATTCGGCACTTGGAATTTTCCGCTGCAAGAGATGGACAAGCAGACAGAATGTGCATTATCGTTTCAGAATGGTGGTGGCACAACCTACAGAGTGTGGACTCCGCTATTTGGAATATGCGGGCCCTGTATGCCAAAGTATTTATAACACCATCCTGACACGCAAACACAAAACCTTCTGTTTCCGATCTCAAACCAGCAGACTTAAGAAACGAGAACGTGAGTTCGGTGGACAACTCTAGACTTTTAATATGTTTGAAGAACACAGAGTGCATACTTTTACTCATGTGTTCTTTTGTCAACATGTCTGTCTCGCCTCGTTTCACCGAACCGGTAACTCTGTTGTACTCCTCCCGAGAGAGTTGTACTCCAGCGTTTTCCCTGACGGGACTATTTTTAGTGGTTCACGAAAGTTTTTATAAGTCTTTGTTGCAGTTTTTTTCTTTTATTTTTTATGCCTTTTTTATGTAAACAATTAATTTTTTATATATTTTCTGTAAACTTTGTGTGATTTTCTACAAATAAAATAAATGTATTTAATAGCAAATCAAATATATTTGTTTTCTTGCAAAAAATGAACCAACAATTATTATTAGTGGTCCGTGTTTCCCGAAAATTATATATTATACAGGTCCGCGGTGCGTTTTTGGTTGAGAAACACTGGAATAGAGGAGTCTTACCAATATATTTCATTTTTGGGTTCTCGAGCTTTCAGGTTTTTTTTTATAAATAACAGTATTTATTTATTTTAATAGTTTTATATTATTTAAATAATATAAATACTTCCAATTATGTTTTTATCTTTTTCATATATCCGTGTTGTCTGACAATACCACATAAATGATAATATTTATTCTCAGTTTGAATAACATGTAATTAATCATAATTAATGTAACATAGTTAATATCAATACATTAATGCATTAAGAGACAATATTTAAAAAATATTTCTGCAACCATATGTACTGCTATGGATAGACGATAAGATTAACAACGAAATGAGTCATCAACATGATTATAAAATTATCAAATAAGATTACAGTTAAAATTAAAATTTATTTCGTTTCATTTCATCGTCTTTCCAAGTTTTTAACCTACAACTACCACCAAACCAAAAAGCACATACTCCCAAAGATAGGTATTGTTCTGGAGTCCGCCTTGGCAACAATGCTAGGTGCATTGACAAGCATGAGTGGCAGGGCGTCCATGAAAGAAGAATGAGGTGCCATTACAAGTACACGGGCATCTGACCTGCTGGCTGGACTTCCCTTCACCCTCAGTCGTGTGAATCCAGCCGTCATGAATAACCATATTATCGTACGTTTCGTGTACGATCGTACCTCTCTAAAAGACATAATCGTATATATATAGAAAAATACGTGGATAAGAAATGGGCAAATCTTCTAAGTAAACCAATATATAGATTTTTTTAAAAAGTTAACGTGGAAGTGTAACTTATAATCTCTACGTATAAGTTACAGAAACAGGATTAATGTCGCGATTTAGATTATGTACGAGAAATTCAAAACATTTATTAATTTTAATTCTGAAAATATTTACGGAAAATAAAATTCCCCATTTTCCAGGATTTTTTTTTAAATCTTATTTCTTGGTCTTAATTTTATGACAAATACAAACATCCATGCCATCACCGGGATTCGAACCCGAGCCCACATGGTTAGCAGTTAGATGGGCTGACCACTACGCCATAGTGACCGGCAGGAAAATTAATTGCTATGATATATAAAAATGAAATTTTGAACTTGTGCATAGGAATTTAAATAAAATACTTCAATAACAGGTATAGCTGAAATTACAAAAATAAAATAAATATATACCATTCATAATTTAAAAAGATATCGGTTGGCCATGACTTCCTAGTGGCACGCGAAATGTGGTAATTGTAGTGAGAGGTGATATGTTTTTGCCAAATAAGGCACTAGGACAGTATTGGAACAAAAACAAAATATTTTCATGGTTACTGATGTCTTTTTAATTAGTGAATGGAGTTAACATGCTCTCAAAATTAGTTATTTATTTTTTGCAATAATATTTATATTTGTTATCAAGCTGTTAGTTTGATTTAATCTTAATTAAATATTAGCTTTGTTCGTGGATGAAGTTTCTAACAAGCTACCAACAGTTAAGGAATAAGTTCATGAACAGTTTTACTGCGCATGTTTGACTTATTGACCTATTACAAAGTCTTGTCATTGCGGACCTTAAATGTGTCCGACTGACAAGATTGTAATCACGGTGCAGTACATTTAAGCGGTAGCTAAATTAAGCTAAGTACTTAATTTATTGACTAAATTCAACGAAAGTAACACAATAGTTAGGACTTCTTGTTCTAATCTACAAACACTTTTGACTTGCTACGAACAGGTTACGTAACTGTCGATAGGTTACCGTTAATAATCTTGTCAGAAACAGTTACTATTTAACCCGCGAACGCCAAAAGGAATATTGAACAGACGCGTTGTTTTCTAACCTGTAAGGAACTTCATCCGCGAATAAAGCTATTATAAATTAGTTTGAATCCGCAATTACTGTATTCACCAGTATGGTACCAAACCACCAATACACCAATATGATACTAACTGTATTATTTATCTAACTGATAAAATATAATTTATATGAAGTTTACTTAAATTTGAGCATAAATTTCAACACAATAAAATATTATTCTTATCACACTTATGGCCAGGTTCTATGGCCAGGTTGTATGGAAAAGTCCTGAAAGCGAGAATAGAGGCAAATCTTCAGATTGCAGAAGACCAAAATGGATTTAGAGCGGGAAGGTCTTGCGTGGACGGTATATTTGTCCTAAAGCAGTTAGTTGAAAAAAGATTGGCGAGGAATCAACCTACTCATCTCACCTTTATAGATCTTCATAAGGCGTACGACACAGTCCCACTAGGTAAACTATGGGGAAGCATGAGAAAAATTGATGTTAGTGAGACTTATGTGAATGCTGTTCGTAATCTTTATGAAAAATGTTCTAGCTGTGTCAAGCTAGGGAAGAAACTCTCTCCCGAGTTCCCTGTAACGAAAGGACTCAGACAAGGCTGCACTCTAGCTCCCACCCTCTTCAAGATATATATTGAAGGGGCCTTGAAGGCATGGAGGCGCAAATGCAGTAATATGGGTATAGATATTGGAGGCAATCCACTGTATACCCTATTATTTGCAGATGACCAGGTTCTGATAGCTGAAGACGAAGATGATTCCAGCTATATGGTGAGGAAACTAAGGGAGGAATATAAGAAATGGGGTTTAGAAATTAATGCGCAGAAAACAGAATACCTCGTTGTTGGTGAGAAGGGAAGAGACCTCAAAATAGATGATGGAATCATTAGAAACTGCCAGTCTTTTAAATACCTAGGTGTTACCCTATCAAATAGAGGGAAGAGTGAAGATGACATCAATAATAAAATAGGGCAAGGGAAGTGTGTAGTAAGGCAACTAAACCCGGTATTGTGGAACGACAATATAACCAAACGAACGAAAACGGTTATCTACAAAACTATTGTCGAAAGTATCTGTACCTATGGTTCAGAAACATGGGAGCTCACACAAAGAAATAAAGCCCGACTGAGCGCCGTGGAAATGGACTTTTGGAGAAGGAGTTGCGGTATCTCCAAACTCGAGCACGTTCGTAATGATACTATAAGAGCAACTATGAATGTTGAAAACTCCATTATAGAATCAATAGAAAGCAAACGACTCTTATGGTATGGGCACCTCCAGCGTATGCCTGACGACCGATGGCCCAAGAAGATTTGGGAGTGGATTCCTGCGCGCAGACGAAGACCAGGGCGACCCGCAAGGACCTGGGCTCAGGATGTGCGGGAGGCGATGGAGGCAAGAGGTCTCCAAGATGGCGACTGGATGGACAGAGTCGCCTGGCGAAAAGGAAGCGAGAAACGGCGCCAGCCGTAAACCACTCGCTATATATATATATATCACACTTATGTAAGTGATTCGTCACACAAATCGAATGTTTTTTATTTACGAAATTATAAAATGTCAATACACACTTTTAAGTCGAGCTATAATGTTTATTTTATTCCTTAAATATATTAATTATTAAATTGATATAACTTCAAATACATAAATAGTATTTCGTAAATATATTCTAAAAATTCAAGTTTTATTCGATTTTGGTTTCTGAGTTAACAGTCATTTTCTTTTTCAGACATAAGTGCTTGGTCTACGTGACAAAATAGCAACATTGCGTTCCAGGGAGATTTCAATTTCAAGAGTTCGTACTAAAGTGGCCAGATAAGAGGCAAAGGAAGATTATTTTAAAGTAAAAGAATGAATGGCGGGTGCAATATAGCGACGAAAGAATTTTGTCGGACTTTTTCCAAGAAATTTATAATATACAGTGACAAAGAAAGATTTCAGTATTAAAGAAAATTATTTGTTTAAAAGCTTATATTTTTTTAAAAACATAACTGTAGTGTTTTCAACCAGTTGTAGTATTATGTTGTTATTTACTTGTACCATATTTACGATGATCATACGTCCTTTATTACAAAAGACAGTCCTTAATTATAAAGGACAGTTCTTTATTTTAGAGCATTGTCCTTTAGATTTATTTATTTCGCAAAAATCCAATTTTGTCCTTTATTATTTGTTTTGTCATTTAAAGTACAAACATTTAGTTTTATAACCCGTGCGCCGAAAGTTGGTGATTCCAGGAGAGGAGAGGGGCAATAATAAACAATATGTGAACCAGAGAAAAAACTTAACTAACAATTGAAATAGTAGAAGTATAATATATCTATCTATAAACAAAGTATAATTATGACATAAATTGTATACAATTTTCTGAGTTTTTAAAAGACAAGCCTAATATTTTAAAAGAAGACAAAATTGTTTTATAAGGTCGGGAAATTACTCGGCAACAAGTGCTAACCAAAAGTACTGTATTTTTCAAAATCAAGTGTTGACCTAAAAACACAAAAGGTCCTCACTTCCAATATATAAGTGATGGCAAAAAAAAGGTTTTCGCTTCTAAAATACAAGCAATAAGCTAAAAAAAGATCCTTACTTCCAAAATACAAATGATGACCTAAAAAACAAGCTCATCAATTCAAGTGTATTCCTTAAATACACTAAAACTACGTGTTTTATTCTTGGGGCAGGGGGGCTCAAGTCTGTGTACCCCCCCCCCCCTGTGCGCGCCTTTGTTTTAGATCCATTCGGTAGCGTATTTTTTTTTCATATTTACATAAAAAAAAATATTAAGAAAAAATTGGTTGGCATTTAAACAATTTTTAAACAAAAAACAATGATTAAAGGTACTTCTAAATATGTTTTAAATCGAATGAAACTATGGTTAGAAAATATTAGAAATTAGATCGAAAATTATTTATAAGGATTACAAAATCTTTACTACTATACTAACTATTAAAAAAATATTGTTCTTTCAATTGATTTCTCATGTAAGGATGTAAAATGTTTATATGGTTCAATTCATAATAAAATACACTATATAATGGATAAAAAAAATACATATAATCTAATTTAAAAAATATATAAATTTGTACTCTAGTTTGAGAACCACCGGTTTAAAAAAATTTTTCCTATAATGTCCCCTTGATCTCTTGTACTTTTTGTATCTCTAATAATAGAGAAAATAATGGCGGTGTTCCGTATCGCTGTTACACCCTGTATATTAGTTATCGCCAGATAATATAACTAGTTATTGATTTAGATAAGATATAATATATTGTTGATTAAAAGCCCAGTTTTTTCTAATATTTTTCTTTCTTTTTTTTGTAACCACAGTCTCGTATTTGATAACATTTTTTGTACAGTTACAGTCCATCATTTTACACATAATTTATGAATTGCATATGGGAAGTGAGCTCTTAATGTCTGGCATACAAGATTTATATGTTTCATATGTTGTTTAGAAGCGTACAAGTCTATTAGAGGAATAATTTATAATATCTCATTTATCACGCATCCTCAACCTTTCTCTTAATAAGGAAACACATGTACTTCCATGTGTCTATTATTTTTTGCTATATTTGCACACATGAATTACTGTAAATTACGAGTATTTTATTATCATACTTTATGCTGGTATTATAAACACAATAAGAGTAAAAAAAATCTGCTACTTTCCCTGTTATTTTTAGTCTTGATCAGGCGGGCACCCCGGCAAACTCTATAAAAACATGTTATTAAGGGGCACATTTTTTCTTTTAACTGTATGTGAGACCCCCGGCAGAAAAAATGCTGCTTTCTGAACCCACTGAAGAACAAAAATTGGCTTCTGACCCCTTCTCAAGAAAAAATACTAGGTGCGCGCCTGGTCTTAATATTTTATTTGATTTTTTTTTGCCAAAAGGTCCTTAATGATGAAATGGTGACGAAAAATTTCTGGAACCGGGTATTCTATACAATTACCTGGTTATTACCCGTTAATTACTTGCTACTCGTTTATTATTCGTTAAATACTCACTACCCATTACCTACCCGCTACTTGTTAATTATTTATTGTATATCAGTTATTCTTAAATATTTATTCATCTAATAAAATAATACAACGGATGACTGAATCACCTTTAAAAACTTCATAATTTTTTACAATATACAAAACTTTAGGTAATTTTGACTGCGCTCCCTAATAATCAAGGACAATGCAGCATCAGTAACATAAATGATCATCGAATAAAAGAACAAATGCTCGGCAATATTTTCTGTAAATATTCAGTTTGTTGTCTATAGAAGTAGGGTTTAGGAGACACTTGTAGGTCTCACATACAGAAAAATAAGTGCAAATGCATACTCACTACCAGGGGCGGATCGAAGAACTGAATCGGTCCGGGCGATTTAGACGATTCGGCCCGGGCTAACAGGACTTGTTGGCCATTTATAGGGAACATTTTAAGAAGCCCGGCTCCCAGGTATAAATTAAGACCAAAGTATATTGAAATAATCTTATTTAATTTATATTTTCAATATTAATATCGAAAATAAAAATACAGCCCAAAAAGCTATCGGCCCATCGGGCGATGCCCGATCGCCCGATAGCTCGATCCGCCCCTGCTCACTACTACTGTAATCGAGAATGAACAAAGTACTCAAATACCTCATACAATTACACGTTAATTATACGTTCTCCGTTTTACCCGCGACACTTTTATTATCCGCTACCCGTTAATTACCCGCTAATCGCTAATTAACTGTTAGCTAATGGGTAATCTGTAGATAGCGGGTAGCGGGTAATATGATCGACACCGGGTACAATTTTAACGCGTCGGATAGCCGATACCCAGGTTCTCATTGTCATTCCTACTTTATGTCAAATTTAACATTTAATTTATTTATTTTACAGACAATTCATAACTTCGCCTGATGACTTAAAATGCTAAATATGTTCTCTTATTTTATGCATTTTGCCATAGGACCTCGCATCAGTGCTCCGCAACCATTCTCACACTCGGCACAACAAAGCTCTTCCCAAAATTTCGTGGCACACCACAAGCAAAAATATATATAAAATTTGAGTTATAAAGTGGATACATAGAAAATAAAGTTTTAAAAATTCTGTGTATTTCGTTAATTTTTCGCATCAATTTGTGCTGCGTGAATAAAAAATATTTTTCAAACAAAAAACGAGATATAATGGCATCATTGATTCTTATTTTTGTAAACATGACTCAGATTGGAAGTTTATCATAAATGTTTTTCAGTTAAGGAAGTACTGTGTATTATAAACAGATTATTTGTGCTTTTTTCTTCTATTGGACGAATTGTGCAGCAATTGCTGCTTATCAACGTCTCATGGCACACTGGTTTCGGAGTATTACAAGCAATGATAATTTTAATAATTTTTTGTTTTATTACCACATAAATGGATGAAAAAGAAGAGAATATGGCCGGACAAATAGGAAGATATTTCTAGTAGTAAATAGTAATATAAGAAGAAAAAGATATGTGTATATATATATATCTCCATAAACGATATAAGGTAGTAGGAAATATGAATATGTAAGTAAAACAATATATTATAATAGTCATTTAGAAAAATAATAATATTTTATGTATGTCAAGTAATGCCATAACTGATCAGAGCCGTATTTGCCATAAAGCGGATGAAGCTGCTTCAGGTTCCACAGTTTTAGGGCCTACATTTTCGATAGAAACCAACATTTTATTTGTGTTAAGAATTATTGCAAATTTATGCAAAATATGCAGGCAGCGCCGGCGTTACACATAGGTGAAGCGGGCACTCGCCTGTAGCGCAAAATTTGGAAAGGCGCAAAGTAAAATCCGTTTTTACTTTTAACACCAGGGCAGAAAAAATCTTGCCAGTGACGGCAAAAAGTCCAGCTCCGACGCTGTATGTAGATATTACCTACAGTGGCCTTATTTATCACAATGGCGACATGCAGGTCAACATTTTTGATTGGTCCTGCCAAAAAATGGTAGAACAAAAGTAAACATTGTTTATCCTATCAAATTTAGTGGATTTACACATTTTTTGCTGTTTTTAAAGACAGTATAATGTTATAAACAGTATAATGTTATAAACAGTACAATTAGCCTTTAATCACTAAGGTATGTATACAAATATAACCCGTCATCATATATGTACATGTCATCAGTGACAAAAGTGTACGCAAAATAAATTAAATATTACGTGTGTTCCATATACAGATGCTTACTAGTAATTAAACAAATAAATAACTGTATGTATATAAAATTACTCAAATTTAAAAACGGTTGAGTTATTTTTTAAATATTTTTAATTGTAATTACTAAGTTAATACGAAGAAAATATTTTCCGTTAAAAACATAAATTTAATAGAAATGCATACATATTCGTATATCGCGTATATTAACTTTGCCTCAAAATGACTGTCAGTTGATGTATGTCGCCACTGTAGCATTACCCTCAAGTACCTATAGTTATATACGGCATTGTCCATAATAGCGACGAGTCGTCGGATAATAATTGGGAATTGTCTGTCAACAATATTGTCACTATCGAGAACCAAATGCCTAGGCTATTCCGAACGTTTAAGCGGAACTAAATGGAATTAAATTTTTTGTAAGTGGACCGAACTCACTATTTTATGATTGAAGAGGGCTTTTGTTAAACAAAATGATCAAAACCTCATTTAACCAATAAAAATTACTAGTTTTCAAAATATAGTTTCGCTTAAACCAAAGAACCAGACATTTATAGAGTTTATCTTAATAATAATAATAATAATAATATATATATAAAGTTAAAGATGTATTCATTCCATTCTCTTTACCTATTATTGTTGTTGATTCATTATCTTGATTCGTGTCAGTTCAACCTTTGAACGGGGATGAAATTTACCACAAGAATTTCACATTACAAGAGGAATCAAGTGACACATCATATTAAAGACCGTTAAATTCACTTAACTTTTCAATTTAACTTTTTCAATTTGAGCCATTAGTTTCCGAGAAATTAAGTGGGCTACCCTGAATGTCTTAAGTGTTATTTTAAAGAAACTATTGTGTAGTTATTATTATTTTTTAATATTATTATTATTTCTTATGTCAATAAAATATAAATTGCATTTCATTATTTTGTTAACTCCTCTATCATCCTCTTATACAACTATATTTTATAAAAATTAATTAAAATATGGGGGGGGGGGGCATTATTTACTACCGATTTAGGACCCAAAAGTATAACCCGGCTATGTAACTGATGTAACTGTTAGTTAACGGATAGTAATTTTTTATATTTATTTAATATATATACTCTACTAATCTGATATTAGCAAATGCACTCATCCATAAATAATTCATCGATATTTATTAATATTATCTTATTTATCCAACCGTCTGCGTTTATTTATGTTAGTAATATGTAATACTAGGTGTAATGCCTGCTTAGCACTACACTGTTGACATATTTTCGAGAAAGTTCAGTATGTTAATGTCGCTAATTGTTAAATTGCCTGGAGAATATTTACTAACGTTTTACTACCTAGACAATTAAAGGTAATAGAAATTATGATTCTCGGTTTATAGGCAATAAAATTAAATTATCACTACTACAGTGAAGCGCAACCTTTTTACACTCGCGACCCTCTTTCTCAGACGATATTTCGACGCGACCCGTTATTTGTTTTTACCATTCCTATTATAAGTATATACGGATCGTTAAACGATAGTCGTTTTAGTACATACAAATTAAATTTTTTATATATTTCAGTATATACGATTTAAAATAAATTGAATACTAATAAAAAAAAATAAAAAAATGTTTTATAATTCATTTTCTAATACGTAACTATCAGGGAAAGTTCATTTTTGATGTTGTATATTTACAATACATTTAAAATATTATCACAGTAATGGTTCACATGGATACGTCAAAGTCTGTTTACACCACAAAAGTCACCAAAATCATCAGATCTAGTTACGTATTACAAAATGAAACATCTTATAGCCTGTTTCTTTGGTTTAGGCGTAATTAGATTTTCACTTCTAGCATAAGAGTAAGGAATATATGTATTAATTACTCTATGCTTCTAGTAACTTTTACCGATTAATTGGGGCATTTGATAATTTTGTTTAGCAAAAGCCAACTGCAAACTTTACAAAGAGAGCTCATGGCAACTTAAAACGTTTAAGCGGAAGTAACTAGAAAAAAGAAAATTCTAGTTAGTTCCGCTTAAACGTTTAGAATAGCCTATAATATAATACATACAAAACAATTAAATCAATGGGATGGCTGTGCTTCTATGGAACTCATAATGTGTTCCGTGTTTGGGTTTGGATAAACCTGAACGATATTTTGAATTTATTGGAACTACATATATCATTCTGAAAAGTCAATTTCAGACAAATAAGTTGATGCGAATAGACCATATTAACGTGACGTCACATATTGTGCTGCCAACTGACAACGGTTACCCCTGGCTTTTATTTTTTTTGCTGATTTAAAATACATGTCATTACTTTTATTTTCTTAATTTTATGATTATTTTCAATTTTGGAGCAAAAAATACACATCGTTGGTACACACAAAAAATACACACTAATATACCTAAAATATATACAATTCAGATAATTTATATTATTGCATAATGTTTTTATAAGCGTATACATACATAAGGATTCGAAGATATATTTACAAGTTACATTTTTAAATAATAAGAAAATCTAAATATCTTTCATATTAAATTAATTAAAACTTTGTAATCACTAATATTTTGTTTCAGAATGGATAATGGTGTACTGTTTTGTTCCAAATTGCAACCATTACAGCCATATTGATAATTGCAATTTTTTTCGTTTTCTGAAAGATGAAAATGAAAATTAATAGTGGATAAAACACATAAGAACAATTTATTTATTGTTCCTTCAAACTATATAGATAAGGCAGACAGATTTACTGCTATGTTACCTGCCGTAATAAGGATAATTAACGGAAATTTGTCAAAATTAACCTGCAAAGTAATATTGTTTAGTAAATTAAATAACATATTAAATTATAATGTATAAAATAAGAATTTTAATAAATATATATCGACTTGTAGATTTGATATGAAGCATTTTCTTACTTTGAAAACTTAATTTATTCTTCAAAAATACAATTTAAAAAAAACTTTTATTGTAACAATATGCTCAAAATAAATAAAATGAAACAAACCGCAAGGCGGCAGCACAGGCGCTCGTTTTGTGACGCATTTATTAATATAGTTCATTGTATTAATATTCTTATTTCCTTGGATACTCATCACCAATTGAGAGCGAAAACGTTTAATAAGACGACGATTTAAATTAAATTCGCAAAGTTACGTTTGTAGAAATATCAGTAAGTTGTTCCTTTTCTTTTATGGAAATATTCGAATTGAAAATATCAAATGAAAATAGATCACAAATGCAGCCTAATTTTTCATTTGGTAACTTTTCTAAACGCCTCGAAAAGTTTCAATAAAGATGGCAAATCATATTTGTATATACATGTTCCAAAGTTTACATCAAATCTATTCTTCCTAAAAATTGCTGATTTGGCATCATCAGTATGACGTCATATCGGATTTAAATCTACTTACATAAAAAGAGATTGGCCTCTGTAAGAAAAAAGATTGAATAATAAAAAATATGTTATCGAACACGAGTATTTTTTAAAAATTTTGCGACTCCTTACAATTTTTACGCGCTCTCTGAGGTATCAAAGTCAAAGAATTAAAATAATAGAAGTAATAATTATATTAAAAATTAATAATAACAGTAGTTAACAAATTCTTTGAAATAGTAAGTAGGCATTCTGGGTCGACCACGTAATTTCTCGAAAACTAATGGCTCAAATTGAAAAAATAAAATACCTCTATAAAGGGAATTATACAGGCATTAATATGATGTTTCCTCTTGTAATTTAAAATTCTTGTGGTACGTGGTAAGTCACACTCCTGTTTAGAGGTTGAACTGAGACGAATGAAGATAGTGAACCACCAACAAAAATATTTAAAGAGAATGGAAGGAATGAAAGTTTTTTTTTTAAAGATCTTTTGTCGTTATAATAACACGGAGTACTATAAAGTTATAAGGAGAAATGGTAACCGACAAGTTCATCGAAAATCAATTCATCGAAAATCAATTCATCGAATGATCAATTCATCGAATGATCAATTCTGACGATTCGATGAATTGATCAGCTACTTCTCCTGATTCACGGTAAGTTCATCGAAAATCAATTCATCGAAAATCAATTCATCGAATGATCAATTCAACGAATCGTCAATTCATCGAAAAAAAAATATTTTGTAAATATTTGAGAGGAATGCCGAGGGGATCGGAAAGTCAAAAAAGCAGTGGTCAATAAAAGTAGGCAGACTAAGAAATAATTGCATATTTTTTTTTATATGCTTTAAAAAAAGGTAAATAAAGTGACATAGTGTTTGAATATAAATAAAGAAATATAATAAGAAAACTTATATAATAAAACAAATACATTTATTGTTTTTAAGGTTTAATAAGACAGGTTATGGGCAATCGCACGCAAATAATTTTTATAAATTCATACACAATGATACGCATTTTAATTGGGCTAATATGGGGGAAAATAAAGTACTATGCATCTAAAAACAAGGTAATTAGGTTAGGTTTAGTTAGTAAAAGTCTAAAACCGAGCGGAGCGAGTTACCCATCTTCTAGTTTAAGGACAAAGCACTATTTTAGGTTAGGTTAGTAAGGGTTTCGTTAGAAGAAGCCGAGCGAAGCGATCTATCCATATTCTAGTTTAATGTCAAAACACTATCTTAGGTTAGGTTAGTAAGGGTTTGGTTAGAAGAAGCCGAGCGAAGCGAGCCACCCATCTTCTAGTTTAATGTCAAAACACTATCTTAGGTTAGGTTAGGTTAGTAAGGGTTTGGTTAAAAGAAACCGAGCGAAGCGAGCTACCCATCATCTAGTTAAATGACAAAACAAACTCACACTAACATAACAATGCCACCTGTTTAGAATCACCGTACATTGAACAAATCATGTGTGGTATGACGCGGTGTGACACATGTGCAGTTGCGTTTTTTTTTAGTCTGTCAACTTTTATTGACCACTGCTTTTTTGGCTTTCCGATCCCCTCGGCATTCCTCTCAAATATTTACAAAATATTTTTTTTCGATGAATTGACGATTCGTTGAATTGATCATTCGATGAATTGATTTTCGATGAATTGATTTTCGATGAACTTACCGTGAATCAGGAGAAATAGCTGTGTTAAATGCTTTAAAATAAAAAATTATTATTATCCAACACGAAAATTTCTTAAAAATGTTGCGACCCCCTACAAATTTTACGCGGCCCCCTATGAGGATCACAACCCACATGTTGCGACATTACTGCTCTACAAAATTTAGATAGATTTTATTTGTAAATATAAGAGTGGGATACATGTCAACTAAATAAAACAATATTTGTTTTTTTCAGTTACTGTCCCTCTAATAATGTTAAATGAAAACAGAACTGAAAAACGGAAAAACTAATTTATACTTTACTGTCTGCACATATTCAACAACCATATATAGAAACTTTTTCGATGGACCATTTTGCAGGTGCATATATTTGTGAAGAATACCTGCTTGTTTATACTGTGGTAAATTTAGTCTGTTTGAAATGAATTAAAAGTAAAAATAAACAAGAGGCATGCAATGTTTCAGTTTTTACCATTCTTTTTAACTCAACCATTTTAGACACACATATTTTTTCGCCATTTTTAATGGACTTTTTATATTGGCTTTTGTTTTACCAAAAATGTACAAAAAAATTTCTGCAAATCTACACATTGCAAAAAAAAAAAAAAATCAAAGTAATTAATACACATTAATGTGAACCGAAATATTACAACAAACTAGAGATGGGACGTTCTTGAACGAACCGGCTAACTTAGCCGGATCAGTACATTGACCGTAGTGAGCCGGTTCACCAAACTGATTTAAACCGGCTCACGGCTTACTGCATAGTTTTAGGGATTCGATTGGACATTTGTGGGATTGTGAGTTGTGACTGAAGTGAGCCGGATCTGTGTTCATGTCAAGCTTTGTGGGGGTGCGTCTTGTAATGTATTATGCACATAGCAACTCTAAAGCCTGGTTTATAATAAATATGCTATGGGGAACATAAACATAATAATTACACTACTATCTTTGTTCTGTTTATTACAAACAGATGTTTTGAATGGTCAAATCCATAGTTCAATTCTTATGCGTTTATGTTATGGAGTTATTATAAACCAGGCTTTAAGCCTGGTTTATATATATATATATGGCCATATTTAGAAGTTTATAATATTTAGAAGAGAGTAGTGTAATTTTTATGCTTTTGTTCCATAACATATCTATTATAAACCAGGCTTAAAACTTGGTTTATAATAGAGCCTTAATATAAACACATTGCATGGGCATAAAGATGAATCAAATGAGTATCACTGTTCTGTTTACGAACATCTGTTTATAATAAACAGAACAATGATATATCATTGATCATATTTTCGTTATGGATCTATTATAAACGAAGTTTAATTCGGTGTAGACTGAGTGATTATGAGTAAAGTAAATTGTTTATTTTACTATTAAAATTATTACTAACCCGGTAGTTGAAAAAAAAACCGTAATAAAAAAATTCGATATTTTTTTAGAATCTTAATTATTTATCTTCTTTATTTCTTTAAAGCAAGACAGTGAGGCAGATTAAGAGAAAGGATGTTTATCAACAAGTTATAAATTACGGTTTGAATTCATTAAATACAAATGCAAGCAGTAGGACACGTACCACGTGTATGTTGGAAACTAAAAAACGTGTTGAAGTATAGATGAGGGAACTGATTGACGTTCTAAGAATCACAAGGATCCTGTTTTGAGCCGGTTCAGTGAACGATAACCACTGAGCCGGTTCCACGAACTGAGCCGGATTGCCCATCTATATCCCATCAATAGTTAGTACATGCATAAAGTTTAATTAAATTAGTATCACTGTTCTTCCGTGTGTATATTATCCAACATATATCCAACAAAGTTATTGGGAATATCGGTAGAGGAAAAGTAAACTCAATCTTTACATGAACCCGATATTTCAGACCGAAATTCAGACTGAAATTTCATTTTGACATTTAAATCTGTTTTAAAACAATCTGGTTTGCGTCTGTATTTATATTCATAATTTTTATCTTGTCAAAATATCGTTTTTCATACATCGTTTGATTATAAAATTCCTATAAATAGAAACGTTAGTAAAATCATTCCAAATTATTTTTTTAATCTTACATAAGAGCTTCTGTACATAAGAATATTTTGCCAAGTTTACATGCTGGACAAAATAAAAAAAAAATCATATTTATTAATTTATTTATTTTTTCTAGTTTTCAATTTAAACTGGGTGGTGATAGCTGATACTCTTAAATTCACCTCCGACAGAAAGATATCGTTTTCTATTTCTGATCTTTACCGACTGTCACTATTAAAGAGGGAGGTACTGTAATCATACCAATTGTGACTTTGCAAAATTTTTACAGATAAGCACGAACTAAGCTTAGGGAATTGTGCTATAATTAAATTACGCAGAACTTATACGCAATGTTATTGGTGCCAGACAAGTCTTGACATGTTTATGCAACTATCTAGTGCAATATGTTCAGTGTGATTTAGGTGTTCGACTGATATAGACGCGTTTTCATAGCACTGTTTTTGTAACCATGGAAGACGCAGCAAAATCTCAAAGAGCAATAATTTTCTTTTTGTGGAAAGAAGGTGTGAAAACATCAGAAATTATTCAGCGTCTGCAAGGAGTATTTGGTGACTCTGCAGAATCCAAAAGTACTGTTTATCAGTGGATCGATCGTTTTAAAACCGGTAGAATATCACTAGAAGACGATCCACGCAGTGGGTACCCAAGCACGTCGGTATAGGTGGATTGAGGAGACACCGAAAAAGTTCTTTGAGGACGGCTTAAAAAAATTAGTTTATCGTTGGGATAAATGTATTCAGTTAAATGGAGATTATGTTGAAAAACTACATTGTAATATTGACGAAAATTAACAACATAATAAAAATTATAGCTAAATTCCCAGAACTTTGGAAACATCCCTCGTATAATTAAGAAACGACAAATGATTTTAGAAAAATTAAAAAACTATAACATCATAACATTTACATTACAGACATTTACTGTAATATATTATTTTGTGTATTGGTGATAACAGAGTCAAACTCAGGGTCGGAATTGACAAGTCCGGACCAATTATTAAACAGTCTTAATCGAGCGTTTGTTGCGAATAGTTATTTCTATAACCACATCCCACGCCCTTCCTTAGAATATTACATTTACCCTCGTCTTGCAGCGTAAGGCAAGAAAAAAATAAAAACGAAAAAACAAAATATCCTAAATTTCTTTGTTTTTTTTTTTATATATTATATTTATTTTAGCAAATGTTTAACGTGAATGAATATTAATAGATATACGCTTGTTTATTGTTGAGAAATTTATTAGGGCCCCAAAAACTACTTTCACCAAGGAAGGGGAAGGCAGGTCCTTCTACAAAATCAAAAATGTGTGAAAATTCATTTCACATAATTTTTTTAAAAACTAATTCGTTTTTTATTATTTATATAAGTTGATTACCTATAAATATGCATTTTTAAAACAAGTAAACTGGGTCTTCAAATATATTTGAATTTTTTGAAACTGTGCTGCTTTTACTGCTTTTGCTTGAAGTATCTAGGCCAAAAAATAGTTAGTACATAAAGGCAGTTCAATTAGAGTAATATTTTTTTAATCTGGTTAGTTTTGATTTAACAGCTCATAAAATTTCTAAACCTTTCTAAAATACGGTTTAAACATTTTTCAACTATTTTATTACCCACCTTTCTTTACATTCACTAAAAATATGTATGATAGTTGAGAACCGTGTATGGTACATGTGTCTGATATAAATCTATTGCAGAAATGCAACCATTCACATTTTACATATAGGTATAAAATGATATACGTGTTTGTATAACTGTCGAGATGAAATGTTGGAATGGTAAATTATTAATATTATAGTTTCTGCTGATTATTTTGTATAAATCAGTTATATCTACTTTATAGAGGATATCTGGTTGGTTGAATATAACTGAATATCTATAGGTATTCTCGATTATTTAGAAACAGTGATCTATAACTGCTTAAATGTGCTCAATTGTGCGCACTGACTCATTTTCTGTCATTTATGGTAGACAAACAGGCTAGTACAGCGGTCGGGGAACCGGGGTAAATTACCCCAAATGGGGTAAAAATTAAATTTTTGGGTGTAATAAGGAAATTTTTCCAATTTGCTATTTTATAAACGTGTTAGTAGCGCACTAAGGAAAAGGGCGCTGAGAGGCTTGACAAAGGGGCGCCATTGCGAAGGTGAGGACCTTTTTTTTTGCTATCATTTAAATGTTGGGAGGTGAGGACCTTTTTTTCTCTCATCATTTAGATTTTGGGAGGTGAGGACCTTTTGTTTTGCTCGTCATTTGGATTTTGAGAGGTGAGGACCTTTTTTTTGCTTGTCACTTATTTTTTTTTATAAGCCAATGGGGTATCGTCGGTGTAAAGAAATATATCTTTGGGTAATGGGTAAAATTGACCGACCCCTGGGCTAGTAGAATATAATTGGATATCCATTCGTAAGGAGATGTTAAGGTATGCAGATGAACTGGAAATTATATCAACAGATTTTATTGATGCCGAAGCTTGTGAAGTAGAACTCATCAGTAATGAAAAAACCAGGAATCTGATTGTTAGTAGGTACAGTCATGAGAACATGGCCAACTTAAATGTTAATGACAACACTTTTGAGAGAGTTTATACTTTCTAATACCTGGGCACCATGATAAATCAGATGAATCTGATACAATAGGAAATTACGAAGAGTTAATGCGTCGTACTTTGAACTTGTACTTTCTTGAAAACGAAACTCTTGTCTAGAAACACCAAGATCAGGTAATACCAAACTATAGTACGTCCCATACTTATGTATGGCACCGAAACATATGCCTTAACAAAGCGACAATATTTTTATATAGTTTCAAGAATAAAATATTACGCTGAATATTTTGCCAACACCATTAGATTCAAACTAATGGTAATGGAAAACGAGCAAGAATAAAGATATTCAAGAACTATACTTAAGGCCGAGTATCACACAAGAACTGAGAGAAATGCAGAAAATTGTTGGCTGATACCCTAGAATTTTATCGCCTATTGACGATAAAAGTTTTACTACATTTTTTTATATAATTAAAAATATGCTATTTAAAAGGTTAAAAATATGCTATAAAAAATTCGCTATAAATTTAATGCATAGACTTATACTAATTTTATTTCAGAATGTTAGTTTTGTATGAGAAACTCATTATTTGTTTTGTTAACCTACCGTTAAGAGCTACAAACTTAATAGCCGACATTTAAATATTTATTTCAAAAAAATTCGAAATCTTTCGAAAAACTCTCTGTGAATGTTTTATTATTATTACTAGCAGTATACCCCCGCTGCTTCGCTACCGAAAAGACCGGACCCATGGCATAATCGGTTTAAGACTGGCTTGGTACGAATTGTTTTTGGAAGATTCAGATATATTTATTTGTTTTAATCTACTATTGTATTGATCTGTGCTTCTTACATAAATAATGTAAATAAGGGCTTCTTTGTAAACATTGATAGTACAGTCACTTGGTAACAACACGTATAAGTGTTCCGTTGTGCTAACCTAGGAAAATGCCACAAACAATTGCCTATGTGAGAATCACTCATCGCCCAAGGCGGCGCTAGTCACGTGAAGCATTTTATCTTGTACCTTGTAGTAAGTTATTTATTATAATTATTCCGTGATTACTCCTGATCTATAAATCGTACCTATATAGGTCAGAGCACTTTTTTACCCTTAATAAATGCTCTTGCCACCGAAGAAAGTTTTAGGGGCTACGAAAATGTTCAACAGCAAATTTAATGTTATAATTGTCGTCAAAAAATGAAAATAAAAAATCTGGGATACCTATTTATCCTCGGGAACATTTTTGTAGCAATATTAAACCCTAAAAGTCGTTCATATATATATTGAATGTGTATATCTTTTATAGTTTCACCGCCATAGCATTTTAATGTGATTAATGTAAAATTCTAAATTACATTTTTGTACATGTGTATTGGTAACGTCTATCAGCAAAAACCAAGTCTATATCTCTCATTGGGCCTAAGAGATATTGATGAATCAGTGAAAAAGCATTTTGCCCCCTTAGGGGTGAAATTAGTTTAAAAAAAAACTCAATAAGTTTCTAAATATTTTAAAACGACACTTATATGCCAAAACGGAATGTTATCTCAATAAACATAGAAAATGCGAACTTGAAATCATATTTCAACCCTTTTCACCCCCTTAGGGACCCAATTTAAAAGAATCTCTTGTTTGAGTGCTTACATCATGGAGAGAATATGCTTTCCGAATTTCATGACTATGTCTAAGGGCCGTTTTATAGAATATAAAATAGCAATATACTTCTTTCGGGGTGCAATTAAAGAAATATGTTAAAAAGATTTTATAAGTTAACAGTTATAACTAAACACTCCCTTAGAATGAGAATTTTGAAATGCTATATGGTAAGGTGACCATTCGTACTGGTTTTACCAGTACTGTACTGTTTTTTTGGTCATTGGTCCTGGTTAGTCGTGAAATATAACCAGTACAGTTTAGGGACACAAAATCAAAAATTATTGATTTTTCAAAAGATCGAGTAATCGTTCCATCTTTCAGTACGACCGTAAATTTAAACTCAAAATACGGCTCAGCAGTGTAGGGCCTTTTCAAAATTACTTTCTTAATCTACAATATAAATAAAAGAAGTACATTTTATTTTTTCACTCAAAGGCAAAAAACTAAGCTTACTCTGCAATATTTTTTTAATATATATTCTACGATAGCCTCTTTTCTTCATGCTGACTGAGCAGGCGCGCTCCTAGAAAAATTAAATGAGAGGGGGGGGGCTATTTCTAAAAAATATCCGATAAATAATATAAAATTTATTATTGCCTCTTTACGGGGAGGGGTGGTCTTATGTGTTAGTAACATTTTGACTATGATTTGTTTTTTATCAACAAAAGAGATGATTTTATTTTCAGTAGCTTAGTTTTTATTAAGCATATGATTTTTTAGTTTCTGGGGGGGGGTCAGCACCCAAGGACCCCTCTCCTATTGCACGCGCCTGTACTTGGGCTATTTTAAATGTCCTGGTTTTATATTTGACAAAAAATGGTCACCTTATATTATGGCCTCTGTTCGAATCATGGTTTTACTCTATTATCATACTAAGTTTGGTAAAATATGTCAAACTGTTTTTAAAAGTTCATAAATATCGGCAAAAATAAAAAAATATAATATGTATAGATGGTTTCTCGTTCTACATAGACCAATCATAGTTTTGTTAAATAACTTTGCTATAATAATAAAGATCAATGCTGTTTACGGACAATATTTAAGCCGATCATTTCCGATGCCACCCGAAGAGTCACTATCTGAATATAGTCATCCAATCAACTATTGAACGAAAATTCATATCCCCTCACTGCATATTTAATAGATATTCCAATGGTCGAATATAATTAAAAACAAAATTATTCATTTCTCGTTTCTGGTGGGACTTTTTTGAGATTTTCGATTATTCTAGTTATGATGAAGGCATTTCCTACTTGTATGCAAAATTTCAACTCGGTAGCATATCTGGAAGTGGGTTAGAATTTCCGGACATAGCCACAAATATTCATTTTTATACATATAGATTGACATTTTTGCTTTGGTACCAGGGGTACTTTTAGCTTATATTAACTTGTTGATCACATGCTAATAATAATCTCAAGCAGTATATCTTTATATCCAAATAAAAATGGTTCTGGCCCCCAGATATGCTTGGAGAAAATTTTAAATTTTAGATAAGATTAAGTGACTGGTTCATTTTGGAAATATTTCGAATTGTGAACGATAGACGCAGGTCAAAGGATCGCTTACGGCCCGATTTCAAACCGTTTTCATCTTTTCAAGATACAAAATCATCATATTTTCATTAATATTTATAACGATAAAAATAACGGTCCCCCCCCTGGAATATTTCCCCCACCCCCAAATATTTTAAAAGTTAGCACCGCTACTGTCCACTAATATAGTGAGTATCCACTTCCCAAGATTATTAAAGTAAAGGTTGTCTCGTAACTTGTAGTGGTGGGGGTATATAGCGAAGCTACACGTCATCTGTCTGTTAACGGGACGACAGTCTTTGTTTACCATATATGTTATATACACGTGAAGTTTGAATTTTGTCTATAAATATAAAAATATTGTTTCATTTTTTGATTTTCTGCTTGTTTTACTTTCTTCGAAAGGAATGTTTCTTTGTTCTATATAAATTTTCTTACATTCATTTTTGATGTGAAGAGAAATAATAAGTGAAATATTTCAATATTTTAGTTTTAGGGTACCTCCCCCCCCCCCCCCGTAACTACCTTAATACTCATCAAATTGAAAAAATGCAAAGAACAAATAAGATTTGTTTTCTTATAAACAACATTTATCGTATAGTTTTTTTCTGTTGAGATAGTTCTGTTTAGAAAGGAAATATTTAAATTTTTTAATACCACTTTTAACCCAGAAACACCCCCTAAGAAAGATAATTTTGAGATACCAAGCCTATATTTGAATCCTGGTTCTACTCTATTGTACCAAATTTCGTTAAAATACGTCCAGCCTTTCTTAAAAACAGATATAACCTCCAATTTTATTAATTACAATATTATTATATCAATTTGTTTTCTCTTTTTATTTAAATATTATTAACTATAATACAAACCCATCTCCTTAAAGTTTATATAAATCAGTATAAAATTTCCTTAGGGATTTATTTATAATTTATTCAGTAGAACTGTTTGAAATAAATATCTATTATGAATATAGTCAATAAAAATATTTAAAAACATGCAACATCTATATTAATTTTGATTTTACGAGACAACCTTTACTTTAATAATCTTGTCCACTTCCTACTAATCCTTATCGCTACTACTAACTACAGTGAAATATATCATATACGAACATTTTAAAAGTTGGAGCAATTAATCATGCAAATATATTTATTTCTATCACCCACCTTAATATCGGTAATTAACTTTATTACAATATCATTAATTTACTCAGAAAAATAATGGAATCATAAAAACAGTTATAGGACTTATTTCTAAATAATAAATTCAGAGAAAAATGAAATTGTATCACATGAAAACGGAACAATGCTGACACAGTAACATTTTTCAGGACTTAACACACTTGACCAAATTTAGCACTGCCATTCACGCTAAACACAAAGGAGTAGCAAAAATAGTATTTGCAGACGACGCGTTTTTATTTGTGTCTAGAATTAACACAATGGTATTGAAAGCGCAAACATGAAACAAAGAAATAAAATTTTATTCAAAAAAGTCAAAACATTTCAAATCATGTATAGATTAAAAATAAGTAGTATTAAAAAAAAAAAACATTTAAGATAGAAAATTAAGATATGCAATTAATTTGTAAATAGTAAATGATACTTCTAAGAGCTAAATTTTAGTATCTATTAAAAATTAATGACAACTTATTTATAGTTACGATTCAACACTATAAGGTGATCCACAATATCAGAGGATTTATGTCCAAAAGTTAGTAAATAACCTTAAAAATGAAATAATCTAAACCAGAGTTTCTCAAACTTTTTGAACCGTGGTGCACTTTTCATGAGAATAATTCGTCGCGGAGCACTATCGTTGCTATATACAGAGGCGTACGCAGAAAAATATTTCGCAGGGAGGGGGGGATTTTTCACAACATCGAAATTTATACGTATTGAGAATGCAAGCATTCTTGAAATGGGGTAATTATAATTTTAGTTCTTTTCGAATTTTTGGGGAGAGGGGATTTATCCCCCTAATTCCCCCCAAAGCGTACACCACTGGCTATATATTTTTATATATTTTAGTGGATCTTGACGTGTGATATGTTCTGGAAATAAATTTCTCAATTGATCGATACAGTATAATTGTTTTATGCCGATTTGAAAAATTATCTGATACGGATTATAAACTGAGCAAAATGTAAGTATGCTTTGTTAGTTAAAAGCAAAACACTCTCGAACACAGAAATTATTTACCATAACCGTGGAAACATTACATATACGTATAACAAAATAAATACTTAATAAGTATTATTAAGCATTATTACTATGATAAAAGTAAAGTAAAAATAACGTAAAAATATTTTTTTAAATCAGCTTTGGCCACCACAGGACTGACACAGGACACAGCCAAAAATCTTCCATTTTTAGATGACCGCTTTTACCAAAAGTTGATTAACTGATGGCATTAGTGTGAGAAGCTTAAAAATGAAGTTTCATAAAAATCCGTTTAGCCAAATTTACTTTACACGTGTCCAAGGACCGACAGGCAGACATACAGACAGACCGACAGACATCATGCTAAAAATAGTAAAAACATTATGTAGGAACCTCAATCCGTGGACATCCATCGAAATTTAAAAATGTCAAAATCTGTACGATCAGTACCTCTGTTATATGTGTGTATATGTATGTAGTGGTTGGTAAAAACATAATCCATAAGTCTTAGGCGTAAGTAAAAACTATTGAAATAGTATCTTTATAATATTTGAACACACTAGTCGTCTACTGGCCCTTCTGGGACGGAGACTTTGGCAGCCTTTTTTTAACAATCCGTACTTTGGCCAGCGATTCATCGAAAAATAATCGCAGCAAAAACAAATAAATAACACTGCATCACTATGACATACTGACTTCCTGTCTGAATTATAAGAGATATAAAAAATATAGGTAATTCATATTCCCATTGCATGAAACGTCACAACATCCATTATCTATTATTTGGCAAATTTTAAGGAATTTGTACTGTATTATATGCCGCTTGTAATATATCAGCCCTGTAATAGAACAGTCACTAAGCTGTATATTTGTATTTCATAATGATTAAAACTTTTTCAATGGCCAGTTGAACTATTGAGATTCGAGTGTCTTTATTAACATTTATTGGCAGTAAAATATTATTGTACTGGCTTTTGTTATCTTCAGTAGCGTATCATATCTGAGTGAAACGTTTGTTTTCGAAAAAAAAAAAACAAAAACAACACTATTTTCACATCTGATCACATTTATTTTATTTAGAGTAGACGCACCGCGGAGCACAGTTTGAGAAACCCTGATCTAAGCATTAAACATTTTCATTGAATTAATATATGAATTTGTATGCTTTTGTTAATATTATGTATGACAAACATATATTAATGGAAAACAACAATTATAATTTTATTTACTAAGGTAAAGTCATTCTGGATGAGCATGGTATGAACTATACCATGTACCCTAGCAATATACATTGAAAAACCTACTTATTAATATTATAGGTCCTATTTTACTTTTACTAACTCAAATCTTAAACAAACACTTTTTTATTTTATTTAAAGGATTGTCAAAACATCTGTTAACAATACACGTGCTGGGCCAAGAACTTTTACCATAGGCCAAGTGCATTATTCAGTTGCGCAAAATTCATTCAATTTAGATTGAAGTATTGACGTTCTGACATTAAGTTAATAGTGCCAAATTTGTTTTGCAAATATATTTCGTAGTATAATTATTAAAGTAATGAATATTAAATAAACCTGGTCAAGGTGCTATATAATTAAATTAGAAATTGAAAACTGAAATTCTGTTTAACGTCAAGTGCATATAATTTCAGAACATGCATATTTTACGCATTTTTATTGTATACTGATCAAATTAATTAAGTAGTCGTCATAATACTTTCTATTCATTTAAATTTAAACAGGTATAAATAGCATTTAAAGGTGATGCATTTATTGCATAAAGTCGCATAACATTTCCGTTCAATCGGTAGCTGTCATTCAAAATCGGCGGCTGTTACCTGTTTTTAAATTTAACCTGTTATCATTATTACTCAAAAGTCGAAAAGTCTGAAAAAATTAGTCAGGGTAAAAATAAACGAAATGAAACAAGCTAAAAATAAATTTTAAACTATTATTGTAATACCAACATGATACACAAATTCAAAGGTTCAAACAATTGAAATCAAAATTTCCTCTTAAGTTTTTTTTTTACGAAAACAGTAAATATAGAGTCCTTTTTTCAAGTGTCACATTGACGTTCTCTTTGACATTTTGAAAAATAATTTTGCTTTTTTACTGAGTTTTATTTAATTTTAAAAGTGTAGTGAATTTCTCTTAGCTCTAGTAATAAAGAATAAGAAGAAATAAAAATAAACATTGCAGAATAGTATTAAGTGCAAGTAATGATGGAAGATCATGGAGGTCCAGGGCCGCCTGACACTGGACAGTCAAAAAACACTTCAAGATATATATATGATGCACTGGAAGTTTTAAATAATCCAGAAATAGAAAATATGGACGCACAAGATGAATCCCTATATACGAACAATGGTTCCACAATAACAGCTAAACCTCTAACCTACAAAAGATCAGGTGAGGAAATTTTAAATCTACCACCAGCTAAGATGACCAATAATATGTCCGCTAATGATTTCACTAGCATAAATTCTAGCAACATAACAAATAAAATAAAATATAAAATAACAGACACAGGACCATATTATATTTTTATTGAACATAAACAATTTAAAAGATTACATCCCATGTCAATTGGAAAAATTTTATATAAAGGAGAAAATACATTTATTAAAAATAATATATTAAACATTCAAAGTGTTGGTAAATCAAAAATTAAAATTGAATTAAACAATTCTGTTGCTGCAAATAAATTAATAGATTTGGAGGCTGTTAATAATATTGAATTTGAGAGATATATACCTGAATTTAATGTGTCGAGACAAGGTATTGTCATATTTATAAATACCACGCTGACTGACGAGGAAATAATTCAAGAAACTGAATGTGAAGTTAAAATCATATCTGTAAGAAGAATTTTAAAACGAATTTCCAGTACGGAAAAAAAACCAACACAAACATGCATTTTTAAATTTGAAGGACAAAAACTCCCTAATTACATATATTTGTTCGGTACACGCTGTGAAGTATCAACATATATTCCACAAGTAGTCCAATGTTTTAATTGTTTAAGATATGGTCATTTAAGTCGTAACTGTAAAAGTACCCAACGTTGTAGTCGATGTAGTCTATCTCACAGTCCGAACGAATGTACACAGATTGAGCCCTGTTGCATTTTCTGCAAAGGGGCCCATGTATCTACAAACAGAATTTGTCCTGAATTCACAAGACAAAAAAATATAAAACGAATTATGGTAATACAGAATTTATCTTACTCTGAAGCTAAAAAAAAATATTAGCAAAACAACATCAAAGATGTTTTGCTAATATTGTGAATGAGCGTCGACCAGATATTACCTCTGTATTTGAATTTCCAAAGATCAACCAAATAACACCACAAAGGATTCAGCGAACAGTAAATAATAGCAATAGTCCAAAGAAGAATTTCAATTTTACAAAAAGGGTACCCATAGTGACAAATATGCCAAATGAAGTAACAAGAAATCAATTTCCTAGAATTAACCATCCGGTTATACAACCACAACAGCCAATAGTCAACACATACGGGCCACAATATCATAGGGTTTCTCAAAATAATGACACTATAATTTCGGAAAACTTGAAAAAAAAATTACTAACGTTGATAGAAACATTAATTTTGCAAGTTCAGCAAAATGTACCGGTTAATAATAATGATGTACTTGCTCTCTTAAATAATTTGAATGATTTTGATAATGAAATTATAATTTAAAACATGGAACTTAAAATTATTCAATGGAATGGGCAGTCTGTTAATGCTCATAAACCACTTTTAGAAATGTATTTGGGCACATATAAACCTCATATAGTTCTACTATCCGAAACATGGTTTAAAAGAAACAGATTTGTTAAATTTCATAACTATAAATTAATCAGATGTGATAGAAATGACGGCTACGGAGGTAGCGCTATTTTAGTTTGTAATAATTTAAATTTTCAAATAATAAACACAGAAGATATTTGTGATAACAATATTCAAATCTGTGCAATTAATCTTAAAATACAATCAAAATACATTGATTGTGTATCTGTTTATGTAAAGCCTGGTCACACAGTAGACAACTTTTTGTGGAGTTTATTACATTCAAAATTGTCTGATACCTTTTTAATTGGAGGTGATTAATGCACATAGCCCTGTATGGGGGTGTGCCTTTAGTGATCATAGTGGTAACTCCATACTAGATGCACTAGATACATATGATATGTATATTTTAAACGATGGTTCTCCCACCCTTGTAACATTGCCTGGCCATCGCCCATCTGCAGTAGATCTCACCATTTGTAATACAAACTTGGTTTTACAAACTATGACAAAAACTACAATTGAAACACTAGGATCAAATCATTTCATAGTGTCTACTATAATATCTATAACACCATGTACAAGTACTATTAATTAAAAATTACGCCAAGCCAAAAACATCAATATCGAAGCATCTTCTGAAAATCCAGAATTAAAAGATACTTGGCTAGAAGAGTATGCTGACTTTCTAGCGCCATCTGGAGCGTCTTTTCCGCCTTTCCTAAAAAACAACAATAAATTATCTGATCACTTTTTAATAAGTGTCTTTACATATGAAGAGCTAGACTCAGTCTTGGAAAAAAATTCTTCAGACAGTGCTCCAGGACATGATAACATAACATATTCCATGATTCAAAATTTACCCAAAAAAGCCAAATGTACTTTACTTTACATTTATAATAATATTTGGTATGAAGATAATTGGCTTACTGACTGGCAAAAGCAAATAATTGTCCCCATTTTAAAACCAGGTAAAGATCCTAAAAATACTAAATCATACCGTCCAATAAGCCTAGCTTCGTGTTTGTTTAAAGTTCTTGAACGATTAATAAAAAATCGATTAGAATGGTTTCTAGAACATAATAAAATTCTTACAAATGCACAAACAGCATACCGTAAAGGAAAAGGTACTCAAGATGCTATTTTTTCATTAAACAATGAAATACACAGAGCTTTTGAAGAAAAAAGTATTGCTGGAACTGTATTTTTAGACTTAGAAAAAGCTTTTGACAATGTACAAATTCCAATTCTTTTAGAAAAAATGTCCGCTTTACAAATTCCCATAATTTTTATAAAACGTTTAGAAAAAATGTATAGTCTCAGAGAAATTGTAGTAAAATTTAAAGGCAGAGTGAGTTCACCAAGGTTAATTTATATAGGTATCCAACAAGGATCCATTCTTAGTCCCTTATTTTTCAACTTGTACACTGCTGATATACAAATTTATCTTCCTAAAACTATAACTTATGCTCAATATGCTGATGATATTGTTCTTATAAATAGAAATTCAAAATTAACTAAATGTATTCAAGAACTAAAATATTCCTTCTTTGGTTTGGACTTATGGTTGAATGAACATGGTTTCTCCTTATCAGATTCTAAATCTAGTATTGTCTTCTTTACGCGAAAAAGAATTAAATTAAATTATGACACAATTCGACTAGGCATACACACAATATCGATAAAAGCTACAACAAAATATTTAGGAATGTTTCTTGATCAAAAATTAACCTGGAATTATCATATTGCCTATCTACAAACAGAAGTCGAGAAACGTGTAAATATATTAAGAGCTATAGCACATTCCTGGTGGGGAGCCAATCCGAACATAATTCTTATGTTTTATAGATCTTATATTCGATCTAAAATTGATTATGGTTCTATTTTTTATTCTTCGTCTTCTTTTACGAATCTTAAGAAAATAGATAGACTGCAATTTAAATCGCTAAGGACTTGCTTAGGGGCAATGAAATCGACTCCAATTAGATCTCTTTTGGCTGAAACGTGTGAATTTCCGTTATTCTATCGAAGGAAAAAATTGGGTTATAATTTTATTACTAAAAAATTATACTTTGACTATAAGTCTATGGATTTGGTAAAATGGCTATACATTCAGGACATCTCATCATCTAAAGGTCTGACTCACAAACCTCCGGACTACATATTTTCATTTGGAAAAATTATGGAACTCTCCAAATATATAATATTCGATAACTCATGTCCATTATTTAAAGTTCCTTACGAAAATAATTATCATGACGTTAATATCATCATTCCACCTTTTACCGGCAATGTAATTGTAGATAAAGAGATTTTTAAAGAGCAGTTGCAAAAAAATGCATCAAATTATATATGTATTTATACAGATGGGTCTAAATATCATGAGAATAACATGGTAGGAGCAGCTTTCTATTGTCATTTCTTAAAATGCGGTAAAAAATTTACTTTACCAAATTATTATTCAACATTTTCAGCTGAATTGTATGCAATAGAACAAGCATTAAATTTCATTATAGATTACAACAATCCTGAATTAAAATTTATTATTATAAGTGATTGTCTAAGTGCATTACAATCTTTAAAAAATTCTAAAAAATTCCCTTTTCATTTTAATATTCAAAGAATAATGCACCTTTTAAAAGATATAAGTGAAGTAAAACTTATTTGGATTAAATCACACCAAGGCATTTCATACGGGAATGACATAGCAGATAAACTAGCCAAAGTGGCAGCAAAATCACCTACAGTAGAAATCACCGATGTAATACCTCATTATGATTTTAAAAGTACCGTATATAAGAACTTGAATGCAGAATGGGCACAAGAGTGGCAAGAAGACAGAGGAAAATTTTATGGACAAATAGAAAATAGTCTACCGAAGAAACCCTGGTTTCACGCTTGTGGAGAAAAAAGAAATGTAATCACAACTATGTGTAGGATAAGATTTGGCCATGCATTTTATCCACAACATTTATATAAAATTGGTGTAATTAAGTCACCGTACTGCCCCTGCGACAATGAAACTATTCGGACCCTAGATCACATTTTTTTCCATTGCCTAAATTTTAGTAATCAAAGAAAAGATCTTATTATGGAACTGGAAAAAATTAATCTAAATCCACCGCATTCTATTATAAATTTATTAAAACATTACAAATCATATATATTTTTGGTCAAATTTATTATCAATTCAAATTTAAAAATGTAATTAATTATAATTGTACATTAAAATTATATAAAATTTGTAGCTGGCTAATATGGTCGAAAGACCAACGGCCAATAAAACAATAAATAAAAAAAAAAAAAAAATATATAGAGTCGGTTTAACCGAAACTAGATTTTCAAATGTAATAACTTTTAACGATTGAATGAAGATTTGATCATTTTGTGACAACTTTACAAACTAAAAATTCTATTTAGTATGAAATAACCAATGTGATTAAATAAAATTTCTTGATAGTTAGATTAAAAGACATGTAGTTTTTAACAAATTTTTTATCCAGATACGATTTTTTGCCAAAAAATACTACAATAATTTGTACCATTTTATGAAATCTATAGTAGTTATTTTAAAAATATGTAAAATTTGGAGTATTGCACATTAATGTGAACTGGAACATTACAAACGGCATTTTTGATCAAGTTAGTTTTTGGAAAATATAGGATCTTTTTGAATTTTCGCAAAAACATTTTTCTTTATTTCGCATGTAGTATATTAAATTAGAGCTTTTAAAACATTTATTGACAGATGAAAATAGATTTTCATAATATCTTGATTAAAGTCAAGAATGTATCCTAAAATACATATAGTCATTGACTAATTACCTACGTTATTCCGAAATGTGCGAAAATTCACACTTATCGTCAATTTTTGTTTTCCTTTTATTATTATCATAAAATTTATTTTTAATTTTCCAACGTGGTGTCACTCTTTTTCCTAAGCAAAACTAAGAGTGTCGCGTAGTCAAAAACGTTAGAAAGTACTACTACCTTGTAATGTGGAATTGACAAGGAACAATTTAATCTCGCTATTTATAAAATACATTTTATTAAAAATACGCAACCTCTATTATATATGAAACAAATATCTAATTTGTGGAAATATAAGAAATTTGGTCAAGTAAGATTGTTCTCCAACCTTTTACTCTGTTTTTATGTTCCAACAATTTTTAATTTAGATAACATTACTTTGAAGTTCTAATCTCAAGAGTAATTTTTCAGAGACATTGTACCTAACAAATTTAATTCAGATTAATATAAAACTGTTTATAATTACTACCCGGCTGAAAATTTTAAATCCCTTACAATTTAAAGCCCAAAAGAACACAATCCTCTGTCCTTAAATTATTTTTGTACGTATTAAATATACAAAGGAGTTGTGTGTGACAATGCCTGAGGTTTGTGATGTGACAGTACAGTGCATGAAGCGAGGTTCCCGGCCATCGATCCGAACACTCCAAACCAGCTCCGGGTTAAAGAGCCTGCAACAGTTTGCTGGTAGCATTGTCAGTAGGCTCGCATCCCCCCAATTAGATTATTTGCCAATTGGTTACAAGGAAGAGTAAATTTGAGTTTCAAACTGGAATTTAACATGTGGTTGATTACAGAAATGCTGAACTTAAATTGAAGAAAAATGTGCTGTTGGTTCTATAAGGAATCCAAACTTTTATTTCGATGTAAGTTTTTAATAAAGGCCATACTTATTGAAGACATATTTATATCTAGTGGAGAAATCTAGGAACGAATGTGTTTTAATCATATAACAATATCTAAGCATATATAGAACTAGAGCAGCGGTTCTTAAACTGTGGTCCGCGGATACCTGGGGGTCCGCGTACCCATTATCGGGGGTCCGCGAAACAATTTTGACATTAACTTTACATTCCCCAACTTTTCGCTTTTATTCAAATAACTAATTTAATAAAAATCCTGCATGTTCAAGACTTTTTGTATTTGTTGTTATCTAACTAAGTTTAGTTATCGACATAACCAAACAATAATTAGTAAAAATTTAATTATTTTTATTCAACTGCAAATTATTTACAGATAACATATTATAATAAGATCTATTTTGACCAATATTTGACCAAGAAATGTTTATGAGTTAAACGTATTATAATTTATAACTTTTTTTTATTCTTTTTACTACTATTTTTATTAATTATATGTTTTTTATTCTATATGCTAATAAAAATGTTCCTCTATAAATGCACAAGACCATTTATTAAAATAACCAGCGATACATTTTTACCAATATTTATTATAACGTATTGTCTAATGAGATTATTGAGCCAGAAATTAAGAGTTATTTTAAGACATTTTAAGTCTCAAGAACGACGTAAAATGCCTAGGGTTGGAATGGGGTCCGCAAAAAAAATGTTGTTCAAGAGGGGGTCCTCGGACTACATAAGTTTAAAAACTCCTGAACTAGAGTATATTCAAAAATTTGAACCAATTGTCCATATTTGCCTGAAGCTACATGAACTTAGCGAGTTTTTGGAGCAGTTAGATACTAGTGACGAAAAATAGATTACCTACGACAATTTAGGCAGGAAATAGGCCAAGTCAGTGGCCTAACTATAGGCCCGGTACGTTCGCAATCACTGGAGGTGTTATTTAGGAGTTCATCAGGCGCCTTAGTGGCTTTTGTTTTTATAGCTTTTCTCACGGAATAATCTTAGACAAAGTTAAGTGTGGGAGTTAGCAATGTTAATGGGAGCATGTAGATTTAGTTATAATTGTGCCCCCACTGCAGAGTGGTAAACAAAAATTAAATTACGCCACTGGACTCAGTATTAGCGCCACGAGAAGTTTCCACCTGTTCCTAGACCCAGTGTCCATCAGACAAAACATAATGTAAATATAATAAAACAAAAGTGAATGCTTTTTATCTGGTGGCATAAAAAATGACCTATATATTATGAGGTTGCCATCTGGCAGTAGCGAACTGGCAAAGACTATGATAAGATTTATATTTTAATTGATTTTGCATAAAATGTCCGTGCCTTAAGCCTGGTTTATAATAGCTACATAACATAACGCATGGCATATAACATAGCATGTCTCCACAGCACAGGTCACAAGCCATAACTACGGTGTTTATAATAGAGTCGGTGTACCGCATTAGTACATTAATCGGAACGCGGAGCTCTTCTTGATTTGTCATACAATATTGGATTATTTTTCATTAATTCAACCAACTTCACTTCTTTTTCCATTTTTAATAAATTGTAAACAGAATAATAACCAAAAAAATATACAAAAACTTATGACAATTGTCAAACACGGCGCATGCTCGCCATTCTCTTTTGTGATTATTATTATTATTATTATTATTAAGCGAGCCTAAGAGCGGAAGCCTAAGGATTTGATTGCTCAAATACAAAAATACAATGATAAAATAAAAATAAAGAAGAAAAATACAATATCAAGTTATAAGTACACAAAAATTACTAACACTAGTATCTTACATAATCTTAAGTAACAATTAGACCACTGGTTCTGAACCGGTGCTCCGCTAGTTTGTTGCAAGTGCTCCGCGAAATTTTTAAATCCGAATTATAGTTTTGACTCCAATCATATCTTATTACCCAGATAGAGCATTGACTCTACCGGCCTATATTAGTCACTGTGCCAGACATAACTCTGTTTTTGTTTTGTGACAATGAAAACAATTATTTGCTCATCAGCATTCGTATGTTTGTGGCGACATTTCCCTTCCTATCTCGCTGTCTGTAGTAAAAATTATTGAAATTTGTTGCGTCGCATTTCTCATTTCAATATTCCAGTGTCTCCGTTAGATTTATGTTTTTATTTGGATTATGTTATGTGAGTTCTGTTCATAAGTTATAACATTTGTAATTCAGGTCTTAGATAACTATCCGGTAAGGCATTTTTTATTAGTGAATTATTTTTTTATGATACAGGCAAATCTACTCCTTTAGCTCATTCTCTCTTTCGATCAGCTCTAAAGTGTGGGGAATCCCGCTGTAGCTGTAGCCGTTTTACAGATATGAAATAACAAACAATACATGGATTGTACAATGTTTTACTCGTATTGGGTGTATTTTAAACTCCTCCAGGGCCGTTTCTACTATTAGGCAAGTTTAGGCGGCAACATTTTAGGGGCAGCAAAACAGCCGAAAAATTCAAAATCAAACAGCGAAAGGTTGTACAAATTAGAAAAAAAATCTAAAATATGATGTTTTTGTATGTCGGAATGTAATGCTGCGTTCAAAACCTCGAAATTAGGAATTATTTTTGCCTTTTTGATTTTGGTGCTCCGCGAATTTACCTTATTGTCAAAAGTGCTCCGTGACTTCAAAAAGGTTGAGAACCACTGAATTAGACTAATAACAATTAACAATATTTGTCACTAAAAAACGTATCTAAGTTATTCTTAAAACTATTCAGTCTCGGAGAACACCACACTTGAGGGTAACTTGTTCCATAAATTAACAGTTCTGTTAGTTAGGAAATTAGCCCTTACATTTTTGTTAACAGTTTCGTGTTTGAATTTAAGTCCATATCCGCGTAAGCGAAAGTCACTGTTAAAGTTGAGTAAACTCGAAACATTGCACTTAAAATCACCACGCACTAGCCGAAAAATTGTTATCAAATCACCACGCAACCGTCGCTGTTCCAGTGTTGTGAGTTTAAGCACAGATAGTCTTGTTTCGTATGGCATGCTTCTTAATTTACGACAGAGTTTGGTGGCACGGCGTTGAACATTTTCCTTAAAGGTAATATCTCTGCATAGACAAGGAGACCACACGGAAATAGCGAACTCCAAGTGCGGCCGAACATAGGTCACGTACAGCTTACAAAGTAAATTCGGTGACAGATCGTAGAAGAACTTTATTACGATATTAAAAATATTATAAAATTTGCAGTCTTAACTGATTAGCCACTTGACAGGATCACTGCAGTTTGGATGTGACTACTACTCCCAAGTCAGTTTGTTCAGCAACTTCCTTTATCGCTGCACCGTTCATAGTATATTGACGTTTTGGGTTATTGTTGCCGATGTGTAGTAAGGTTGTTTTATCGTTTAAGTTGAGAGGAAGGAGCCAAGTTTTTGTCCATTCAAATACGGCGTTGATATCGCTCTGAATTATGAGATAATTCTTTAGCGGATTTCCGAAGAATTTGGTGTCATCCGCAAACATACAACTCCAGGACTGAATATGCTGCAAAAGGTCCACTACAAATATCAAGAATAATAAAGTTCGCAACAACGAACCCTGTGGCGCCCCGCTAAGATCTGGCTTACGATTGGAAAACGAGTTACCAATCCTGACGTGGAAAACTAACTCGAGAAAAGTGAGAAAAGCTTCAATCCATTTTAAGATTTTACCTCGTATACCATAGTGTTCTATTTTTTTCAATTCTACGCATGAAGTTTTATGTTATGGAGTTGTGTGTCTGTTGTGCGGTCGTATTTATAATACGACCGCTTACGACAGTACTATGTTTCAACTTGATTAAGTTATGGAGCCGTGCTATGCATATGCTATGCGTTATATAATGAGTATATTATAAACCAGGCTTTTACTATCATATAAAATGTACAAATTGATATAGGTATTATCCTGTTAAACGAAGTTGACAATAATGTTTCTTTATAATTTATTACTAGAAACATAATAACGATTATACTTATTTTTAACAAAATATATGTTAAATTAAAAATGAACCACATTCTTACTTTCGAATCTTTCCGTGTTGATAAGTTTAGAACTTTAATGACCGTGCTTAAGAACGTGTAAAGTGTTTTAACTCAAGTTAAAACTAAAAACAAAAATATACCATAACCTTGTTCTTTTAGCTAGGGATAACTCAAGTTAAAACATTTAACTCGTTTTTTAACAACCGGCCATAAGAAAAATTGCTCGTTTCAACATTTCTTTACATATTAACGTGTTACAAAGTAGTATACTTAATAGAGATAGGTCACTACTGTTTATACTAGGACTGACAAAGACTTAATATTTTAACAAAATGGATTGATGTAATGATCACATTTTTTGTAGAAACTTCCAGACGAAGAAAGTTCAAGATTGTCAGGTACAGAGATCAATGTAATTTGACTGGTAAATTGAGAAGAAAATTAATGGCTTGGTATTTTACATTCACAGAAAATAACAGTATTTTTCACCGACAAATGTAGCACTAAATTTCCATACTAGAGAATTTTAGTCCGTGGTTTTAAGTCTTTCAGATTTATAGCATAATGCACGTTTTTAGTGTACTACTGACACGTACCTTTATACAAAAGTCTGATGTTCCAGAGGCTCCCGTACTTGGATCAGGATTAAGAAGTATCTATCATAGGTTATCGCCCATAAGCCAAATATTCATTTTATTAAAAATGTATGAAACAGTAAAAGTTTGCTCAATAATAATAACAGGTTCCCAACGCCTAGGTAACGTTTAAGGGCAGAGGAGGTAAATTCACCGATTCTAGTCCTCCGGCCTAATAAACAATCTAAAAAAGTTGAAATACTTTCACAAAATTATTTTTTTCCGAATTCGAGACAAAATATATATTTCTCTTTCACAAATAAAATGTTACTCGTTAATCCACGTATCAAGAGTTTTAATATGATGTCCAGACATTACTCAAGTTTTAGTATTTTCCACAAAAGTGATGGTAAAACGCAGAAAATCCAAATGAGTAGACAAAAATGTATATTGTTGGCACTCGTTTATAAAACGCCCATGGTTCTAGAAAACTCTAGTTCGTCCACCTTCATTGTCCACCGTCATCCAATATGTGTGTGTAAGTTACTTGGACGACGCATAGTAAGTGTAGCCCATATTTGCATTATTTGTTCTAATTTGTTGCGCTACCCTTACCATCTGAACAAAATACCAACACAGAAGTAAGTATGAATTATCGGCACCACTGCGAATTTCGATGAAATTGCAGGACCGCCGCGTGCCAGCGTTCATGATGTGCACCCCACACGGGCGGATTGTCAAGGCGGATCATTTGGGTCGTTTTTAGTAGAGGGCGGTCTTATGAATGTTTGCTCAGAGGCGGCACGCATCCGTTTGAAGGCTCTGGAAGCATGCAAAATTTAATTTCTTAAATTAATATTTTTTTAAACCATTATTTTCAACAAATTTTTGTATTTATGTGTATTTTAATTAGAAAGATACTTATAAAAAATGTTTATGTAGAATTTTTAGTTCTTCGCGTCGATCTAAAATCCATTCGATTTTTTTTTTCATTATTTTTTTTTAAATTTTTTAATTGCCTTTGCTACTTTGGCAATTATCCAGGACAATTTTTATATTTGAAAATTCCATGCCTGAACGGGATTCGAACCCGAGACCTTAGCAACGAAGAGCACATGTGTTACCACTACGCTACGCCGATCGGCTTCATTATTTTTAAAACTATTGAACATATCTGGAATGATTGTCCTCTACGTAGATTCTCTGGCGGTATTGTAGAGCTGAATGAGATCTCTCCAGATGCCATGCAGTGGTTGGACAGCTTGCATGTTCTATTTTAACATTTATGAATTTATATTATATACTCTTTGTAGTGCTTAGTTATTTTCTGTTTTGTTTTATGCTTCTCATACGGAATATTGTTTTTTTGAATTTCAATTAATTTGACGAACGAAAATATATTTTCATATATTTTCAGGTTCTGAAAGAAATTTGGACAAGGAAAATGATTTCAACCCCCCCCCCTCTACACATCTGAATTTATTCCGATCCGCGTCATCCTAACTAATTTTTATTAGGACCTCTGCAGATTAAAAAATCCCATCCCTGGTATGAGGACTTCTTGATCATATCTACGAAACCCCAAAAAAGAAATTTGTATACAAACATTCTAAAGTGGGTTTTACACGGTTCAATTTAATGACCAATAAATTGAAAATATTGACCTTCAATTTATTGATGTGTAAAAGTGTTCAAATTTCATCAATTTATTTTGAAAATATAACAAATTCTATTGTTCATCAATTTTTTAGGGAATTCTAGATATATTTTTACCTGTTTAGTTGTAGTATAAATAAGAAATTTATAGGATCACAACTTCACATGTGACAGTTCCACATAGCACCGCAAACAGTCTAACACACTATGTTCTAGTTTCTTTTTTAAGTAAATAATTAACTATCATTGAGGCATTGACCACAACTCGCAATTTTGCACGTTTTTGAAATTTTTTTCAATATTTTCATTTTGAAAAATATGTCAACAAATTGATTGTGTAAAAGAAAAATGTGTGTAAAGTGTTCATTTTATTTCCAATAAATCGAACTGTGTAAAACCGACTTATACCACAACTATAGTCGGATTGCTGATAAGTGACTGTTCGTTGCTACAAGTATCGATATTCAATACTATATGCTTTCTCTGTCTATATCATTATAATTATTTGCATACCCATAGTAACGTATAGTGACTCAAGTTGACAACTAACCTTCAAAATTATTTGAATAAAAAACAAAGCATTAGAAAGAAAGAGCATAATTCGTAGATATCTTTACTAATTAGAGCGCGAAAATAAATTTACAGCAGTACTCAAACAAACAAAATTATTAATTTTAAGGTAATAATTATAAATAAGTAAAAATTTATACTCATTCGTAAATTTTGGATTATAATTTGTGGTTTATTCCAGCAGATTTAAAATTAAAGTTTGTGAATTTAATAATTGGCCGCAAGCCATATTTTAATTAATATTTATTACCAGACACTGTCAGTTAAGACAAAAAACAAAAAACATTTTTAAAATCGCTGAATAATGGTAACTAGATTATTATATGAATGCATTACTTGATACATACATGTAACAGTCACCTATCAGCAATCCGACTATATTAAAACATTATCGTAATTAGAGGTGGGTCGTTCATGAACGAACCGGCTCACTGAGCCGGCTCAGTACACTGACCGAAGTGACACGGTTCACCAAATTGAAATGAGCCGGCTCACGGCTCACTGTATAGTTTCAAGTTTCAAGGATACGATTGGTCGGGCGATTGTGAACAGTGACCGGAGTGATCCGGATCTGGATCGATGTCATGTTGAACTTCGCGAGAACTTGGCTTGTAATGTATTATCATAAAGTGTATTTTGTCATCAATTTGTAGGGCACTTTATTTGAAACTAATAGGGTTAGTCTGTATTTTCTTACAACCATACTATATAAAAATATTAAAAATATTGCCCAAATCCCAGATGTCCGATTTATAAGAACAATAAACATCGCCATAAACTTAACACATCTGGTTTAAAATACAGTAGCTACATAAAGTGAATTGCTTGTTTCAAAAATGTTAGATAAGAGTCGGGGCTAAGCGACGTTCTACCTACGACCGGACGACCGGCAACTGACTGACCTGTGTCTCGGGATCATGTTTAAAAGAACCGGCGCTAAGCAAGAGTCGGCTCTAAGCGACGTTCTACCTCTAAGCTCTAAGCGACGTTCTACCGAACGACCGACCGACCTGTGTCTCGGGATCATGTTTACAAGAACCGGCTCTGAGCAAGAGTCGGTTCTAAGCGACATTCTACCTACGACCGAATGACCGACCGACCTGCGTCTCGGGATCATGTTTACAGTTCATATATTGCAAGAATCGGCTCTAAGCAAGAGCCGGGTGTAAACGGCGTTCTACCTACGACCGAACAACCGACCGACCTGTGTCTCGGGATCATATTTACAGTTTATATATTGCAAGAACCGGCTCTAAGCGACTTTCTACCTACGAACTAACGACTGTCCTGTGTTTCGGAGACATGTTTACTTAACCGGATCACTGAGCCGGATCAATGAACCGGCTCAACAAACTGAACGACCTCCACTGATCCGGTTCCGCAAACTGAGCCGAAATTCCCATCTCTAATCGTAATACAGTTTATGATGCTTCAAGTTGATTTGTAGAAAATCTCTTTACTATCTAAAGCAATATTTAATTTAAGCTCGGTCCATATTAAATTATTAAATTAAAGCAAGGTAGATCTCCTACAAAACTTTTAGAACATCAATTAATTATGCAAAATATTTTGGTGGCGCTTCATTAAATGGTAATTTCAAGTTAGGCACGTAATTTTCGACTTAATATTTTGAAATTAAAGTAAAGCATGTGATATTCTCTAAATATCGTGTTAAATTTATTTAAGTACTAAGCTTTTCACGAAAAAATAGAATTAGAATAAAACATTAATGTGTATTCAATAGCATGACATTTACAAACATGTCAATGTCGAAAATTAGCAATGACAACTCAAACGCAATGCAGATTTCCTTTAAAAGTTTTATCAATAAATCATCCGTTATTTATACCCAATATTGAATAAAATAAATCCCAGAGCTCAGATCATTTCTATGAGATATATCTTGTAATTCTGCTCGATCTTCGTTCATTTTTAGGGTTTTGTAGGTATGACCAAAAAACCCTTATACCGTCATTTTGTCGTCTGTCTGTCTGTCTGTCTGTCTGTCTGTCTGTCTGTCTGTCTGTCTGTCTGTCTGTCTGTGTGTTCGGTAAAAATTGTAGCCAAACGGCTAAACCTAGAGAGTTGAAATTTGGCATGCTTATACAACTCTTTGACCCGCACATAGGAAAAATACTAAAACATCTAAAAAACATACCCCCCTAAAAATATAAACAAATATGTGCTCATCGAAAACAAAAATATTTTTTTTTAATTCTGAGTAGGGTATCAAATGAAAGCCCTTAGTACGTGGATTAACGATCAAATTTTTATTTTTGCAAAATAAATTATTTTGATGCGATTATTGCCAAAAATGTGCAAAAAAAATTTTGTCCCACACCCTGTAGCCCAGATGGTTTAAACTAAAAATCTAAAAAAATTCTAAGTAATGTATATTGGTGTGAACCGAAATAGTACAACAGGAATTTTTGATCAGATTATGTTTTTGGAAAATAACGCATTTTTTGTGGTTTTTGGTTCACAAAGTACAAAAGTTATACCAATGTAAGACACTCACATGCATAGCGTTCGATGGCTACATGCGTTAGAGCGCTCTTAAACTGGCTGGAAAACGAAGGATTTCGAGTTCGAGTACGGAGTGAATTTTATTTTTTAATTGAATTAATTTTTATGAGCGTAAATTTAATAACCAGTCTTATTATATGATTAACAGACGATAAATTATTTTAAAAATATCGTTCATTTTGCCGTGATTATTACAAAGTAAAATTTGTCCTACACACTCAGCATACCGCCTTCACTTATTATATACCTGCGAAACCCTGAAATGTGTGAATATTCACACTTCACATCAATTTTTACGTTTAAGAAACACATAACATTAAATTATTATAGAAATTATGTGTGCGATATTTTCGATACTAAGCTTTCATTTACCACGCAAGGCGGTACTAAAAATTCTAGTGAATAAAATGTGTTTAAGTATATAATATCATCGCTCTTAGTTTCTGGACCTAGGGAAATTTATGAAAGACATGTGTCTTTCTCAATATTAATTTACTTTTTCATTACAACATGATGTCTCAAAACTTAGTAAACATTGCAAATTGGAATTACTCGCCATAGAGCGTCGATTTATGTTACCATCTTGAAGTGAATGAAGACATTTGAAGCTACAGACTTCACCATAGCCACGCATTAAAGTCTCGTTTATAATAAATACAAAACATAGCCATAGCATAAAAACAACAATAATTTCTTTGTTCTGGTTATTACAAACAGATGTTCAAAGCAATAAAACCATTTGTGAAATTTCATGGATTTTCCCGTGCACTATGTTATGTATCTATCATTAAAACCAGTGGCGAAGAGAGACATCCGCGAGACTTGCCCTCCCATAAAAAAATAATAATTAAAAAAAATATATTTTTAAATTATTATTTTTTTTTTAATTTAAAAAGTTTTAGGTAAATCTTCAAAAATACATCAAATTATGTTCTATACAAATTTTTGTCCAAGGCTAGCTTTACTAGTTACGAATTTTTTAAAATTTTAAAATTTAATAACCTCCGTTTCCGGTTTCGAATTTTCATAAAAAACAATAGGGTTCTTCCCAATTAATAGGAGATTTTTTTAGTACCAGAACGAACTCTCTAAGTTAAACCGTTCTTGAGTTATCGTGTATACACACAGACACACACAGGCACACACACAGACACACACACACATACGGACGGCACTTCGAAAATAGGTTTTTTTGGATTCCCTGGACCTTGAAACGTGGTCATCAGTCAAAATCTCGACATCGAAAATTTTCGCGATTACAATACTTGCCCCTTATATATTAAGATCGGGCAAGAAAAAATGGCTTAAACGTTCGTCAATCAGTGCAGGTAACGGTCCTCTAAATCAGTGTTTCTTAACCAAAAACGCACCGCGGACCAGTATAATACATAATTTTCGAACGCGGGCCGCTAATTATAATTGTTGGTTCATATTTTACAAGAAAACAAATATATTTGATGTGCTACTAAATACATCTATTTTATTTGTAGAAAATCACAGAAAGTTTACAGAAAACAAACAAAATATAAATTATTTACATAAAAAATATGCATACATTTTTTTTTTAACTGCAAAAAACAGTTAAAAACTTTCGCGGACCACAAAATTTTTCTGGGGATCACTGGAGGTTCGCGGAGCACCTGTTGAGAAACACTGCTCTAAATGGCACCGTCTATGCCGCGCCAGTGAGTCCACCGAGCCATTCCAGCCGCGTATTTTTAAGCTGTTCTCACAAAATAAATGATATCCAGGACCGCATTGGTCACATAAGGCAGCTTTCACACTAGAGCAACGCAATTCGAACAACCGACCTAACCAACTAGTTGCATTCATCTGACTCATAAGGATTTCGTTGAAGCATTCACACATGCGCGATGTGCCAGATTCAACCAACTAGTCTGATGCAACTAGTTGGACACGACTGGGCATGCCGGTCGCACGTGGACCAGTTTCATCAGTTTTACATTGAATTTATAATTTTATTTAAAATGAACGACGAAGCGTATAGCGTGAAATTGGTACAAGAAGTGGAGAATCTTCGGGTGTTGTACAATTTTACCTTAATTTTACCTTAGCGTTATTAGAAGAGTTTTTTCTACACGAATACACCTCCTAAATTTGGTATCCACTTTTCTTATTGACGGAGCCACCATATCAAGCAGTTCTAAGAAGGTTGCTGGACTCATCCTGTACATAGCTTTAAATTTAACTGGATCTCGTAGTTCCTTTGCAGCCACAAATAGTCTCCGTTTAAAATTTTTTACAAAATATGGGTGAACCCAATGACGTCTTTTCTTTTTTTTTTCTTAAGTACCACCACAACATTGTAATATCGTCGTCTTCTTCTGAAGATTCCATTGTGACTGATTGCGATAAATGTGAAAACGTTTGTATGCAACGATTGCATACAACTGGTTGCATACAACTCATAGCATGCGTTGCGTTGCTCTAGTGTGAAAGCTGCCTAAGTGTCCGGCGCAATAACTAAGTTGGACTAGGCGAGGACCGTTTCGACGTGGAGTAGATTTGGACAGTAGGTATTATTTTTAATAGCAATTCTTTCACAATTTTTACGACTGGTATTTAATGGTAAGTATATGTTACAACATTACTTTGTATTTCTTATTAGTTAATTATCGAATAAACATGTTGAATATTATAATGAAATAACGAAACATGAAATTTTATGCTTGTCTGTACGTTTCCTTGCTTTCTTTTCTCTTATTTGCTTTGCACATCTAAATCTGAATATGAGCAATAATTCATTATATTATTTGTTTTGGTATTAGGGTCCACTGCTTGCATATCAGACCAGAGAAATTTGACCAGAGCATATTTTTTTTAAACTTTGTTCTTGTATTGACAAACAATTATTGGTTTTGCAAGTTATGTGCAACGCAGAACAACACCAGAAGGACACTGGACCCAACCTGCTGCATCAGCAGCAACATTTCCCAAGATTATAAAAACAATGTTGAGATGTAAAATGATATAGTTTGTTAGATAGTTACACATATAGTTAGAGATATACTTAGTCATAACATATAAATGTAATACTTTAAAATATAAAAATTTAACTCTCACTCTCTCTCTCTCTCTCTATTCCTCTATTCTATGCTTTTCCGGAAGATTTGAACTAGTCTAAATTTGTGCCACCTAATTAGTCCAAATAAGTTAATGTGAAATCTAAGCAAGTTGAAGAAATACGATGCCATCGGTTATGTAAAAATCAGCTGTGGCCACCACAGGACCGACCGCCGTCATAAAGTACTTGTATAAAATACATTCTAGCAGCAGAGTAGAAATAACTTGGCCTAATATTTTCTAACAGAGATATTATTTATTATGATCATGGACACGTAACATATACATAAGTATGAAAAAATTGAGACTAAAAAATATTACAAAAATTTGTCGAAATTTTTCGTTTTATCAAAACACGTCTCAAATAAAAGTTATTAGTTATTGCATTTATAGCAATAGCATTTATAGTTTTTTTTTCAATAAATTTTTTCGAAACCTTTTTATGTTGCTAAATATTCGCAAAAATCTTAAAATCGACACGAGTAAACTCCCATTTCTAGTCAACCGATTTTTACCAAAAGTTGATCAACTCGTGTCATTGATGTCAAAAGCTTAAATATGCAGTTTCATAAAAATCCTTTTAGCCTAATTTGCTTTGCACGTGTACACAGACAGACGGACTGACGGAGAGACAGACAGACGGACGGACAGACAGACAGACGGACGGACAGACAGACCGACAGACATCATGCTAAAAATAGTCAAAACGTTATGTAGGGTCCTCAATTCGTGGAGATCCATCGAAATCTCGAAATGTCAAAATCGGTATGATCACAACACCTCCCTTATATATGTTGACGGTCGGCAAAAAGTTTAACATAAAACGCAAATATTTTGTCAATAAACAATAGAAAATCAAAATTTAAAACCAGCTCTTGGTTCTCGTAAAAAAGGATCGATTAATCTTTCAAATAACCGATCCGATTCGACAGTCCCAGTCCGCCCCTGTTGATAGTGGAGAATTCGCTATAATTAGCTCACTATTAATAGAAGAAGAAGAGAAAAAAAAAAAAAAAAAAAAAAAAAAAAAAAAAAAAAAAAGAACCTTAGATTCTGCAATATTAACAAAAAAGTTCATGTAGTGGGAAATTTCATACATTATTCTCAGAGAATGCCGGTTTAACCACGAAGCCGGGGAAGCGGCCCCTTCAGACCCAAATTTTTAGTGTTAAGGATTATTGCAAAATTATAATGAGAAAAAAAAATATATTATAAAGTTACGAATATACATATACGTGTTCCTCGAACAATTTTAAACAAAAATCGTTATATCGACCTTGGTTCGATTCGACAATACACGCATTTAGAAAATAATGGTTTTTACTTTCAACAAATTACAAAATTAATGTAAAATTGCGAGTGTGACCTCAGAACCTCATCACAGAACCCCCAAAAATATGCTTTGTCGGGAAAACTGACTGTATGTGCAGGAGCGCGATGCTGGCGGCGCGAGCTTTTGGACGCATCTTCATTTAAGCGAACACAGTAAGGAGTACTTTTTCTGATGACTGCGTGGCCTATTGGACGCTTACCTTAACGCTACGTATAACCCCAGAGATTTTTAGTTTCGTATACAAAACTAATAACCTGAAATAAAATTAGTAACAATCTATACATCAAATTTTGCACAGAATTTTTATTTATCTAATAGGATATATTTCATTGTAGAAAAAAATATTGTAAATTTTTTATCGCTCAATAACTTAATAATAGATAACACACAACAATGTTCTGTAATTTTTGAAATATATTTTTGGGTATCAAATAACATTTATATTTATATAGTTTTATGTAGAAATGTTCAAATAATACAACATTTTTTCGACATAATTCTTTATATAATAGTTTAGAAAAAGATACTTGACGATAATGTACGAGGGATGTTTCCTAAATTCTGGGGATTGTGCTATAATTAAATTACGCAGAACTTATAGGCAATGTTATTGGTGCCAGACAAGTCTTGACATGTTTATGCAACTATCTAGTGCAATATTGTTCAGTCTGATTTAGGTGTTCGATTGATATAGACGCTTTTTCATAGCACTGTTTTTGTAACCATGGAAGACGCAGCAAAATCTCAAAGAGCAATAATTTTCTTTTTGTGGAAAGAAGGTGTGAAAACATCAGAAATTATTCAGCGTCTGCAAGGAGTATTTGGTGAGTCTGCAGAATCCAAAAGTACTGTTTATCGGTGGATCGATCGTTTTAAAACCGGTAGAACATCACTAAAAGACGCCCGAGCACGTTGGTAAATGAAAGAAACATTACTGCTGTCGAAGACCAACTGAAAGAGGACAGGCGAATGACTATTCGTCAAATTAGTGTACGCCTAGGGATAGGTACACGACAAGTTCATGACATCTTGCATGATTGTTTGGGCGTTAGCAAGGTTTCGCCGCGCTGGGTGCCAAGGCTGATGGGACCAGAACAGAAACTCAATTTCAAAGTTCTTTGAGGACGGCTTAAAAAAATTAGTTTATCGTTGGGATAAATGTGTTCAGTTAAATGGAGATTATGTTGAAAAAGTACATTATAATATTGACGAAAATTAACAAAATAATAAAAATTATAGCTAAATTCCGAGAACTTTGAAAACATCCCTCATTTTATTATTTGGTATATGTGTTCTTTACGAAAATTAAATCATTTTTAACCGGAGCACCTACATTGAGAAGCGCGACAGATTCAACATGGCGGAAAAAGTAAATTATCAAGTACAATATGTTACTCTAAGTTGTTTTCACAATAGAACAAAATATCTAGAAATATATTTGTAGAATGAAGCTATAGCTATAATTTTCTGTATTGTACGCAAATATGCGTCTAATGGAATACGTCTATGATGCAATTTGTTTATTTACAATTACATGACAGTTCTATTTACGATTAAAAATATCCTATTACATAAATAAAAGTTCGATGCAAATTTTAGTATATAGATTGTTACTAATTTTATTTCAGATTGTTAGTTTTGTATAAGAAACTATACGCTTGTTTCTTTAGACAACCGTAAACTAAGAACGTTATGTTTCAATGATTAATGCCGGGTTTACATTGGTATAGTAAAAGAGCTAGTAACTAACGCAAGTACTACGCACTTTACTATCTTATTTTCGGGATGATAGGTGTTCGTACACAATTGACATACTATCTTATTGCAGCCAATTTGAAATGAATCAATTTTGCGTAGTGGGGGAAAACATAGTAGCTATAGCGCGTTCAAAGGTGAGTTTGCAGTATAGCTTTTTTGGCAAATGGGAGCGGTGTTGCCAAATGCTGTAAAAGTGTCAAATGTGTCAATTATAATAATATGAAAAACTCGTATGATTTACAAAAATCAACTCTTATAAAACTCAAAATAACACTCAACAAAAATAAATGGCCACTTGTAGAATACTGCGTCTTCACAGATCAGCGCGTTTTAGAGCTGGTAACGTCGACAAGCAAGAAAAGGATAGCGTCATTGTGTAATCCCATTAGAGAGTATGAAAAAGAACTACTCCATATGCCCTCTACTGCAAACTCACCTTTAAACGCACTATAGTAAATACGTCGACGAGCTAGCTGCTATCCTAGCCCAACTACTAGAAGCTAGTACTTTACTAGTCACATTGTCAACTGTTTACATAGGGATAGTAACTAGTTTCTAGTTACTTGCGCTAGTTACTAGCTCTTTTACTCTGTCAATGTATAAGGAATATTTCGGCCCTGAACTGCGACATCAATTGAAATATACCGTGGACTGTTGGTTTCAACGAGATTAAGCCACTTGACATATAACTAATAATTTCATTGCAGCAGTATAAGAATTGTTTCGTGAAAGAGTGATTTGCAGAAGGGGTAACATTAAATGGTTCCCGAGAAGCTTGGATTTGTATTACATACATTAAAAGCAAATATACGAAATTTCCTCATCAACCATGACATAATTAAATTTTCATTATGTCACGTGATCTACTACAACGAGTTTCCATTGATTTACGCGCTTTGAAGAATGTCTCTCAACGGGAGACAACTGTATAGTGTTGTTTTTAAAAAGTAAATTTGTGTATATTTTGATGTTATCAATAAAAAATGTGCAAATATAATGTGGATTCTTTCATAAAATTTCCAATTATTTAAATACTTTTGAGACATCTTGTATTAAACCATCTATAAAAGTAAACATATGTATATCTTGCAATTTATTTGTAATAACCATGTAACCGACAATATATTATCGACTACAAATTTATGTGAACATAATTAATTATTCTATACAGCCAAGTTTATTTATTTTGAACTAAAGATAAATATATGAAACACAATTTATTACAAGGTGTTATAAACATTATTTTAATAACAATTTGTATATTTATATAAATTTATATAAATATAAGCAAAATAAATTTTGAGAAGTTTAGTGAGATATTAAATTTTCATTTTTGAAATTTAAAGGTACAGATTTAAACTTATATAGCACGGTATGCAAAAATTTGTCACTTGTCTTCTATCAATTCAGGACTACCGAGGTGTCAGAATTGAACAATACAGTAGATAGAACCCAAAGATCAGATTCTAAGAATGTTTTTTGATTGTTGGTAAAAGATTGTATCTGTTCACGAAAACTGTTTTTGAAAAAGGTGGTTTCAATAGTGGATTGTTATTGGTATGTGTAAAATAAAGCAATTCTAGAAACGGTTTAACGCTAGCTCGTATTCTTGCTATAATTTTTTTTTGTTCTTTAAAAGACTTCATTCCCTGCTGGGAGCAATGTTTAAATCTAGAACGAAATTCTAAATATTTGAATTACTACTGTATGAACTGTAAGATGTATTTAAATATAAAATACTAAGGCCCGGTCTTTCCACCTTCAGATAAAGTTCCAGGTAACTATCTGACAGATAAGGTTATTTGTAACTTCATCTGCTGAAGAAATGTCAATACCAGTCAGTGAATCCAATACGTTAGTCCCATTATCCGTTAGATAACTATCCGATAGATACATTTGTATAGAAAGAAGGGATGACATTTACTCAGCAGATGAAGTTACAAATAACCTTATCTGTCAGATAGTTACCTGGAACTTTATCTGAAGGTGGAAAAACCAGGCCTAATTGAATTAACCATATATCTCATAGCCATCTAAATATTTATCATATTAAAGCAACGCATTAAATAAAAAAAAAAAAAAATTAAGTGAAGTTCCACGCAGTAATTTTGTTGTCAATTACTTGTGGGTTACATAATAAAAATCCTAAAATTCAATCTCTTGAAAATATAATCCTCGTGCTTCCATTTAGAAACTTACAAGGGTACATAATTACGAGATGCGCACGCATCACAACAGTTACCTAGTTTTCCAGTTAGTCAGTTAAATGTTGTTAGCACGGTTAGTTGCGGTAAACTCGATAACTTTCGAAGAAATAATCAGATGAAAAATTGATGTTGTTTCACATATTTAGATCAACCCACTTGAGTTATGTGATGAGAAACAAGCACAATTTTGGCAAATAATGTGTTAAAATAAAGAAATTACTTCATAAGAGCCTTTTTTTGATACCACACAACAATTTTTTTAAAATGATTATTATTTTAGATGACAAAATAAATACTATATATTTTCGAAATCAGTAATTCCTGTTGATTTCCTTCGGTTCCTATCAGTGCACATTGTTAAGCATTTTTTCAGATTTTTTGACCAATTCCTATGGGAAATAGGGTGGGGAAAAAAAGTTAAAACACATTTTTTGTGAAAATGTCATTAAAATTTTGTGTTAGTTTATTCACGCATTAAGATGTTTCATTTGATACTTAGCGAAATAAAAAAAAAATAAATAAAAAAAATACCTACTTGTATTTTTGGCTTGATTTATTTGTTTTAACTCCCAATAGTTTTCCTTTATATGGATCAAAGAGATGTGCAACAAGGTCAAATTTAAATTTTCTAGGTGCAGCCGTTTGGCCAAAATTTCTACACAGAACAATCTAGACCATCTAGCCTAACCTAATTAAAATAAAGTTATTCTACATGTTTACCGAATTAAATTTTATATTAAAATATATAAAATATGGAAGATCCAGAGTTCAGTACTTCGAAACATCGAAAATATTGTTTAGTATCGATGTGCACAAATACTTTATTTAGAACTGCACAAAAACAATTTATTTCATTACCTAATGGTGAAAACAAAAGAGAAGGAAGAAAAGCATCAACATTGGGTAAATTGTCACTCTGAGCCCTAACAAAATGTTTATCTGCCATTTTAATAATAAATGCGTGAAAAATTGTTTAAAAAACAAATACAAAACTCTCAAACAATACACCATACACACTAGAGATGGCAATAAAAATTAATCAGTCGATTAATTGATCAATTGATTAATCGAAATGTTATAATCGATTTTCGATTAAATTGGTAAAAAATAATCGATTAATCGATTATGAAATAAAAAAAGAAACATGTTCACACGCCGAAAAAAAAAAATGGGACAGTCTTAATGTTGTATTTTAAAGGCTGATATAAAATCATTTAACCGTTTTATTACGAAAATATAAGTAATGGAAGTTAATACAATGTCTGCATAAACAATTTTTTTTTTTACAACCAGGCTTAAAAAATAAATAATGCCCGTTTGAACGAAGACTATATAATATTGAAATTGCATATTAAGTACGTAATTTTTATACAAATAATTTACTGTTAAAATAAATTTTTGCCATTAGTTACCCATCTTAGAGATTTATAAACTTCTGCAAGTCTTTTTTTTTGTGCAATAAAGTTAAATTGTGGCCGGAAAAAGTACGAGTTGCGCCATTATATGAAGATGACAGTAGTATTAGATTCGCTGGTGTTTTGGGTGTTACAAAAAAATCGTCCAAAGACGGTTGACGAAACAAGGGCTTGTACCCAGAAGACCTGTAACAGGCAAGTTACAGGCTTTTCTCGCAAATTATCGAGTTGGAAGATTGCGTTTCGATTGTGAGCATTTGAACTGACTGGACGCAAACTATAGCAGTATATTGGGCAGAAATGAGTAGCGGTTGAGTTTAATTCTCCAGATGGGCGAGAACGAGTGTTCTGAAGGCCTAGTAATCTAGGGACTTTATTGAAAAGAAGAGAGCAAAGTTATCTTACCGACCAATGTTTCAACAATACAACTAAGTAATTTCTTGAAAATAAAATAAAATGATCGATTAATAATAAATTAATAGAAACTATATTAATTAAAAAATAAAGCAATATTTATTAAAAAATATTGTATGATTAATCGATTAATTAAAACAAAATAATCGATTATTTCAATATTCGATTAATCGTTGCCATCTCTAATACGCACGTAAAGGCTTGGATAGGTAGGCTGGGACGTGTAGGTTCTGACGTCATGCTCAGTCGTATTTACTCGGCAACCTTCGCGCTATGATCAGCTTTATTTCAAATTTAAAATATTTTAATTCAAAAATTTCGATGAAATATTAATTAAAATGTGATTTTTGTTTTGGTAGGTGACATAACTAATATTAACATATCAAAAAAATGTACTTTTAAGAAAATATAAATTTTTTGCGTATCATCTATTGCGCTACGCGCGATTTGTTACTCGATCAGTTATTCCGTGTCAATGAGCACATAGTCAGAACCTACAATATCATTGTTAAAAAATAATTAAATATATTAATTAACTTTGGTTTAGAATTTTGATAAAATTCATTAAATAAGATAGAGCTATAATTTGAAATCTACCGAAGCATGATTTTCAAGCATGCTATCATTACACTGTAAAATGCCTTAAAACGCCTAAAGGTTCCTACAGAAATTTAGTTCTTAAAACTAGTTAGAGCTTAAAACCTAATTTAAATTCTTTTGCATTCCAGCAAAATTCGTTAAATTTTAAATTTAGAAATCTAATAAGTACATATACATTTTAGAAGTATAATACTATATATGCAATAATAAATCAGTTTTTATGGTGTTTTGATACAAAGTACATTTTCTCTGCTGGGTATGAAGGATATGAATTTTTGTTTTTATTTTTATTTTCATCGTCACGTCCGTTTTCAAATTTCCGGGTATTAATCTTATATGTATTATGGTTGGATATATTTCATATGTTTCAAATGAAAGAGAAAATGCATTTAAATTTCTTGGCCTAATTTCTTATTTATTACAACTCTTGACCTTAGTTAATATAAAAAAAATATTAATTATAGTTAAAAAAATAGGAATTTTTAATTTTTTGATAATTAATATTTGTATAGAAGAAAATGTAATAATATTCTAAACGTTTTATTATATATTTACATCGAGAACGATATACTTTTTTATAAACGTACATAGAAATTAAGATTCAGTGCTTCATTCAAGATATGTATGTTTATCTGTGCTTCTAGCACTGCAAAAGGTACCGGCGGCTATGGGGTCCCTATATAAAGCTGCGTCCACACTATGCCAATAGGCAAACCCGAATAATTGTGGAAATGTCGCTGCAAGGAACCGCAGCATTGCAGTAAAACCTTTACAGTTAAATCTGATACAGAACAAAAATATATTGGGCCAAATACCGTGCCTATTAATATATTTTGAATTATTTTACTATTTGTTACTTTCGTGATTAAAACTTAAATATATCAATTAATTATCTACTATCAATAAATCGAGTACAGTGGTACCTCGGGTTACGAATTTAATTCGTTCCGGAAGTTAGCTCGTAACCCGAAACATTCGTAAGTTGAAACGAAATTCCCCATAAGGAATACATAATGTAAATTCAATTAATTCGTTCCAGACTGCCAAAAATATTACTTAAAAATACAACCAATGTGCACCAATATTATTTAATAATACCAATCTATAATGTTAGCGATCGTACGATGTCGATCGTACGATTCGTAACCCGAAATTTGTTCGTAAGTCGAGACAAAAATGTTGACGAATCACGGTTCGTAACCTGAAACATACGTAACCAGAGACGTTTGTAACCCGAGGTACCACTGTCAATACAGTGGTACCTCGGTTTGAAGTAACTACAAATGTATAGGTATATATTTACAGACTAGCGGAAAAACTGTGACCCCAGACTATTATAGCATAGGTTTACAAAAAAAAAAAAAAAAATACAACGCCTCCTTTCTATTGTCTATATTTTATTCATGTATCTATTAGGAATCACAAAGTAAAAATTAAAAAGGCCAAATTTAGTAGATTAAAAACATGTTTATTGAAAATTTTAAAATTAACACAAAAACCAGTAAGTAATAAAAAACTAATGAGATATTTGAGGCAGGTGGAGTTAATAATTTGTTTAAGTCGGGTTCCAATTTTGTCAAAATCAGTCGCATATCGCCACGCTCAATGATGTGGAGTCTGTTTCTTTTCTTAGAAAGTAAATTTGCTACTATACTGAATCCACGCTCAGCTAAATACGATGAAGGAAAATAGATAGATAAAATGATTATTCATGAAAACGGCATTGTAAAAGTATTTTATTATTAATTTTTTAAAAGGTACGCCGCCCCCCTTAACTGCCTTAACGCCCCCCATTTGGCTCTAAACTCACTACCGCCCCCATGAAAGGTTTCAGCGCCTACTGGGGGGTGGTACCGCCCCTGTTGGGAACTATTGCATTAGAGGATAAAATAGAATATTTTTACAAAATTGATATCTTTAAAGCTCTTATAGGCTCACAGAAGATGGTTAAATTTATTAGGTAGTGATTATAAATTATAAATAAATCAGAAGGCCGAGTTCAGACGATTATCACATGGACTACTGGTAAACGTCTAACGTCGGAGAGTCCTAACTACTGGTTCTAACCAACGACTACTGCGTATTTTGTTCACATGGATCACAATCAGGTGTATATTTATTTGCTTGTTAAGTTATTTATTAAGTTAGGATATAAAATGTTATTTAAAAAAATACACCCAGTGTACAATTCAAAATAAAAAAATAATAATAATTGGCTGTGGACAAAAATTAGTATTTCTATCTTTTATTGCACCATACGCTATAAATGTAAGAAAAGTAAACTACATAAACAATTGTTAACTTCAAAAATATGGCATAATAAAACACTTGCTCAAATTTCCATGGCCAACCGAATTTTTTTTTTCACATATTAAGTATATTTATTAACGAAATAGTAACAGTCAAACCATTCATCGATCACAAAAAATCGACTGCTAATGATCAAAGAGTGATCAGTATTCTAGTAACAAATCACTTTTTTTCGAATAAAACTTCAAAGCAGTTCATCTAAAGTAGCTCTTATTGTACGAGATGTTCAATTAAAACTAGGGGTGTGTTTATTGTGAAAGCAATATACTATACTACTAAAGGTTTAATTTCCAACGCACTATATAGCTTAGATCTGCAATGAATTATATTTTATTTGTCAAATATTATTTTAATTTCATCGTCTTATATTGACTTTTCAAAATTTGAATTATTTTGCAAAATAAATAAAATTCTCCCTTTACACATGTTGCTATTTTGATTTATAACCAGCTCAACGGCTTCTGTAATATAGTACTTATCAAATTAACAGCTTTTGTAGATATACGTAGCATACAACAAATGGATATAAATCTTTCTTAAGAAAATCCTTTAAAGCTCGAATCCTTCCTCTTTAATTAATTCCTTCAACATAGTCCCGACAAGAAGGATACAGTGCGGATCATCTTAAAAGCATCACACATCATCTCGGATTATTTTGTTGATAAAATTAAGCTAAGATTAAAAGTTGTAGGTAAATGTTAGTTTAAGAACTATTGGCTGCCATATAAAGGAGCAAAGATGTCATATTTAATTAATCAATAAATATGTAAATACAGAAATATATAAGCAAAATAAGTAGAAAACATAATTGCAATTTAATTTCCGTGTTCCTTAACAATGAAAATTCAAACAAAAATTTTAGTAATTGTTTTTATCAACAGCTAATACGTGTATAATACTAAAAAAATATAACGACATTATATACAATATAATGTCAATAATAGTATTTAAAATAGGGTCAATATGACTCATTATAATTGGTAGTTTCTTAAAAACTTCCAAACTGTTTAAACTAATTTTATAACAACCATTGTTTCGGTGATTATATAACAGTAACCTTTGATATGACATTTTTGTAATTTACTTACTTCTATTCATAAAAACTAATTTTCAAGGTTTGAAGATACTGGAAATTGTATATTTATATTTTTTTCTTCCTATTTTTTTAAAAATATATTAGTAAAAAAGTAACGCTTTGAAGTGATTAACGTATAATATTTGTATCACATAATATTTTGACATTTTTAGCAACGGATTTGTTTATTATTTTTTTAAAGTGAAAAGTAAATAAAATGTATGTAGTAAAAATATTAAGTAATAAGAGCACACGAAAAGAGAATATAATATCGATTAGAGAAGCAAATGTTCAGTAGATTGAACATTAGTATAGATCGTTCATTTAAGCAACCAATACACATTATTAACAAACAAATTATTACATAACTGTGAAATAAAAATTTAACCTAATTAAATTGCATTATTTTTCTTTTATTTGTGGTAAGGCTTACCTTAAATTGGGTAATCAATCCTAAATTATTTAAAACTATTATAGAATAGAGTACTTCTTTGTTTTAAGTTTTCTCCATTGTTATTACAGACAATATGGTTATAGAAGAGAAAAATAGAGGACAGAAATTTATTGGTTAAGTAATACTTTTATGAACCCATGAAAAGAAAATGAAATATGCACAAATCTGTCAGTTCTTCAAGAAATCGATATACGCACTAGGTTTTCAAAAATTATTATATCATGAAATAGCCTTTGGACAACTATAATATAGTCTTAGTCACCTCGGAAATATGCAACATCGACAAAAGGAAAACCTCAAACACGTAAAGACAAAATGGTTCAAAATGGACCAAATTAAAAATATCACGTGAAAGCTTCTAGAAAGGCACAACATCACAGCCTATGGGAAGTGCTTCTACACCTACTATAAAGCAAATATACACTGCAAAAAAGATACAAATCGGAAGAAGAAATACTCCATTAAAAATTTTGCGATATCTAGGCGCTATACATTTAAGTAACAATGTTGTATATGTCTTAACAAAGATAATATATATTGGTTACTTAAATGGGTAAACTATATTAAAATGTTATATGTGGTAAATTTTTTTAATTTTTCTGTGATTGATCATAGATAGCTGAAATATTTTATGTACGTATTAGTGTAAAATTATTTAACAAAACTCATCTACTACCCGATTATCATCAATATATGTGAAAGAAAGTGTCGATGGCAGAAGTAAGAAAATTTAATTGTTAGTGAAGCAAGGGGAATCATACGACCCTACCTTCTCCATCCAGTAACTGGTCGCTCCCTGAGGTCCTCTTCTGTCAGACCCCATAGTCCTATGCACGCCAGGAGCCAGCCTGCAGTCAACAGCCAACAGATTATGATTACCCTGATTGGTAGTAGGATTACTGTGAAGATAGCAGTCTGAAAAAGAAATAACCTGTCAATATATAGTATTCAAATTTGACGAAAAATCGATTCATCTTTTTAGGGTTTCGTAAATATGACTAAGAAACCCTTATACTGTCACTCATGTGTCTATCTGTTTAATAGAAATATGGGCAAACGGCTAGACCTAGAAAGTTGAAATTTGGCACAGTTATAAAACTCTTTGAGCCACATAACATATAGGAAAAATATACAGACGTTATTTAGAAAATATATTTTTTAATTATTTTGATTGTGGTATCAAACGAAAGCTCACAATTCGTGAACTACAATCAAAATTATTTTTAAAAAAAATATACATAATTTTCACGTGAATTTCACAAAAAAAAGATTTTTTTTTTTGCCCGCTACCTGTAACTAACAGGGGTTAATCTAAAAATTTCAAAACATTATACATTGATGTGAATAGTCATCAGGAATTTTTTATAGATAATTTTATTGAAAAAATCACATTTTTAATTTTTTTTTTTTTGATTATTTTATTATTTTCATTTGTGGCTAAATTATGGCTAGTAATTTTATGGATATTTTGTATTTTTAAAAACAAATAAACTAAAAACCAAATTGATAAATCTAAATGACGTAGTGTCGATACTAGCATTTTGAGGTGATGTGCGGATTGCAGTACAGTAACATGATTGACACATCCATTTTTAGGGTTTTGTAGGTATGACCAAAAAATCCTTATACCGTCATTTTGTCTGTCTGTCTGTCTGTTCGGTAAAAATTGTAGCCAAACGGCTTAACCTAGAGAGTTGAAAGTTGGCATGCTTATACAACTCTTTGACCAGCACATAGGAAAAAACCTAAAACATCTAAAAAACATATCCCCCTAAAAATATAAACAAATATGTGCTCATCGTAAAAAATATATATATATATAATTCTGAGTAGGGTATCAAATGAAAGCCCTTGGTACGTGGATTGACAACCAAATTTTTATTTTTGCAAAATAAAATATTTTGAAGCTATTTTTGCCAAAATTGTGCAAATAAATTTTTGTCCCACATCCTGTAGCCCAGATCAGTGGTTCCCAAACTTTTTTGACCGCGACCCGATACGAGGTTTTAAAATTTTTCGCGACCCACCTTATGAAAAAAAAAAAACATTTATTTACAAAACAAATTTTATTTTAAAGCAGTAGCTTTATAGTAATAAAGAGTAATAAATAGTAGTAGTAATAAAGAGTATAGTATAGTAATAAAGAATATAGTATAGTAATAAAGAGCACAAATACACACTAATCTAGTGATTAACTGACGTAAAAAAAATAATATGTACAAAAACGTTTTTGTGCATATAAAATTATTGTGTTTTTACAATTTGTTTCGCGACCCGGCAAAATTTTTCTGCGACCCGGTGCCGGGTCGCGACCCACACTTTGGGAAACGCTGGCCCAGATGGTTTAAACTAAAAATCTGAAAAAATTCTAAGTAATGTACATTGGTGTGAACCGGAATAGTACAACAGGAATTTTTGATCAGATTACGTTTTTGGAAAAAAACGCATTATTTTGTGATTTTTTGCTAATAATGTACATAAGTTATAGCTTTGTAACACGCTACACTGGAAGGTGTATGCTGGTGTAGTTGTTTTGCGCTGGCGTTTCACCCAAGTAACTCGATCCGAACCCTGCGAGAAGAGACAATTATTTTTTGTTTTTTTTTTTTTTAATTTTTTATTGTTTAAATTATTTTTTCAAAATTCTAGTTATGTTTTGGCAAATGTTGCATTTCATTTTTAAAAGCGTAAATTTAATAACCAGTGGAAATTTTTTAAATTATAATTTAATTCTGTTTCAATGTACACGAAATCAGAGGGGCGGAACTTATAACAACCGATGGAAGCCATAGGGGCAATTTTTAAAATTCTTAATGAACCTTACTATATATATAAAAAAAAAAAAAATGCACATATTTAGAAACCTAAATAATGGTATTAGGCGTTCGAACAAAAGCGTTTAACAAAAAAAATATTTTAATATAAAATTTGTTTTGGCATCCCAAATAATCATCATTCACTTACTAAATACCTGCAAAACCCTGAAATGTGTGAAAATTCACACTTCACATCAATTTTTATACCATGTAATTCGTTTGACAGACACACACCTGCAAATCTGTGGAATACATGTGAAAGAATTATTTTAATTTTTAGCATTTAAGATATTGAATTTACACTTCAATTATTATTATTATTATTTGTTTTTTCAAAAAATACAGTGATTTATATTTCTAAGATATGCATATGCATATAGAAAGCAAATATATAATACCTCAATGTATCATTGCTATTATACAGGGTGTGTCTATGAGGTATAGCTAAACTTCAGGAAAAGGTTCCTGAGACCAAAAGCTGAAAAAAAGTTTATATGAACATGGGTCCTTCGAAGCTTTATTTCTACGATAACAGTAACAATTATTAATAGTAATATTTATTTTTACATTGTTAAACTTAAACTTCTATTAAAACCAGAGAGTCGAACCCAAATTTATTTCGTTTCGGTTTACGGTTTCGTTTCAAGTAAATGTTTTTCATTCCAATTTCGGTTTCGGTTCGTTTAAAAATTATGGTTCAGTTCCGGTTCGGATAACAAGTTAAAATCGAGTCTAACATCAAATATCTACCGGTATAAATTTTGCTTTAATTTTATGTACAAAATTCCATTCTTATTCTGTGTTTTCAATTATAAAATTGAAAATACAAAAGAAGTAGAACTTAATTAAAAATTTTATTGTCAAAAACCAAACCAAAATACAATTTAGGAAACTTAAATAAAATAAAATTCTAGCAAATTGTAAATTTGGAAATTACAAAAATAATTAATAAGACACAGGGCCGGATTGAGGGGGTGTCAAGATAGTCAGTTGCCTGGGGCACTAGATGCAAGGAGTGCTGAAAATTTTGATTGAAGACTTATTTTTGCTCAACAAATATTTTCGATAGCAACTTAATTTTCAGCGCACCTAAAAATTTGGGTTCAGCTGGCTAGTAACTTCAACTTAATTTTTGCGTAATTATGCACAACTAGGGGCGCCAAAATGAGTCAGCTCAGGCGCGGAAATTCTTTAGTCCGACCCAAATCACACACAGTTCATATAATCACAATTATAAAGAAGAAAAACATTAATAAATAATAATAAATAAAATGAGCCTCTTACAAAAATAATAAAATAACAGTTTGTAGAATTATAATATTATAACGAAGAAAACGGAATAACACAAACCTTTTCCTTAAAAAAAAATAAATAAAATAAATAAATGAATAAAAATTATCACAGTTCATTCAGTTGTAAAAATAATATTTTAAATTTGAAATGAAAATAAAATTAAAAATCCATAAATATATAGGTATTTTCTTGGGTTTCGGTCGATAATTAAAAGCAAATTTAGTCAAATATTTAAAAAGATTTATTTACTTGCTAACTAGTTTCGGTTCTATCTGAACCATTCTCAAAGCCTAAAAATAAGTACATGTATGTTAAAATAAATTACATAAAGTAAATATAAAATTAATAATAAATAAATAAAATATAAAATTAAAAATTATTACACTTACTTGCAAAGATATTATAAAAATCTTTTTGCTTTTAATAAATGCTTTTAATTATCGACCGAAACCCAAGAAAATACCTATATATTTATCTATAAAATACGGTCAAGAATTCTTTTATTCAACTTAAAAATCCATGTTTAATCGACACATTAATATGTTCTTCTAATTTGTTTCTGATAGATTCATTTTTTTATCAGTCAATATAAGTTTTAGTAGTAAGAAAGCGATTAACTAATTTAATGAAAAAAAAAAAAAAAAAAAAAATTGAACCGAAATTAACCGTTATTAACATTTCGTTCCGGTTTCGGTTTTTAAATTGAGCAATTTTACGTTCCGGTTCTGTTCTGACTAAAACAACTAATCAGAGTAAGGAGTATGACACATGATTCTAAACGTCTTTGCATAGATGGAACTACTGCTAGATGAAGTTTATTAAAGATCAATTAAAATAGCTCACTGACGTTACTTGACAATCAACACTACATGATAAGTTTATTAAAAACAAATGGTTAAATGGGTAAAGTTAAAGCTTAACAATGTAAAAATAAATATTACTATTCAAAAATAAATAAATAAAAAATAAAAAATAAATATCACTATTATCTTAGAAATAAAGCTTCGAAGGACCCATATAAACTATCATATATCATATAAACTTATATAAATTTATATCATATATATCATATAAACTTTTTTTTCATCTTTTGATCTAAGAAACCTGTCTCTGAAGTTTGGCTACACCTCATAGACACAGCCTGTATATTACAGAAATTAAACTGAAAGAGAAATTAAAATTGCTGAAAAATAGAAGTACAATTTTCACATGTTTTATTGTCATGCACTTAGATGTTAGGTGCGTAACTTAAGTAATGAGTTCATAAACTTAAATAATTAACTATTTGTTAATTTTCTGCAATTTCCATATTACGGGATTGGTTAATTACAAGTGCCAATTGGCAAGCTAATATGAATAAATGAATAATTAATATTATAATTAGTTATATGAAAAACGTCTGCCACATCATGTACTACTAGTTGATGTGAAACGATGTTAATATGAATATTAGATATAATTAACCACAACGCAGAAAAGAGAAAAAATGTGATATATTACACCAAGTAGGTATATAAACTGTGTGTGAGGTGCTCCGAACTCCGTAGAAAAATACGGAAGAATAAGAGTAGGGTGCCTTGAATTGCTCATATTTTATATTATGGTGTAACACATTATAACAATTTATGATCATAAATATTTACATTTCAAGTATAGTGTAAGCAAAAAAAAAAAAAACGCCCTTAGAGCATATTTTCAGTGATGCAACAAAATATCAGCATAATTTAGTGTACCTTCATTTCATTGCTACAACAGCACGGCACATAACTTGTCCATAGAAATATCCAAAGAAAAATCTGTCATTTCCGCTGTATGCACCATCGAAAGCGTACTTGTCAAGCTAGATCCACACTCTCGTCGAGTCGACACCGAGGTGTGGTGTATGCGATCAGCTTGCCTCGCCTTCTCTTCACTCGCCTCGATGGCACTCGGCACCGTATATATAGCACTTTTAGCACTTTTAGCACTTTTAGCACTTTTATAGCACTCGAGACAAAGCAAGCCAGTGGCTAGTGCGAGCGCTCCATCTACATTCTCGGCAATACTGCCTATGCAGTATTTAAACTCTTAATAGATACACGTTTGTGACGAAAATGTTTTGATTTCCCTCACGGGACGCCTATGGTGGAATTTCGTGGAATAATCTGGAAAGTTCTAGTCAGTCGTATACATGGAAACCATGGAACAATATAGAAGTCTTTAGAAAAACATTAAACATTGTAACAATCGAACCAAGTTTACTTGGTAACGAGATTTTTTTATGTAGCTAGTCGGTTTTCAGCTCTTGTTCAGTTAAGTATACTGACAGTTTGTGTCTCCGGACGAAAAGTGTTGTTTGTATTCCGTATACTACAAAAATATAAGTGTAATATTTAAAGTGTAAATAAATTTTATCTTCTGAAAAATTCTGTGTTTTTGTTTGACGAACCCGAACACGTTACAATATGTACGAGTGAATGGGAATATTTAATACGATTATTAAATTTTTTGAATGTTATCAAGCCGAGCCTGTTATATGGGATCCAAAACACAAAGAACATAAATGAAAAAATAATGTAAATGATGCATGGATCACCAAATAATATAAGTAAGAGCGCACAAAGCTAGTGCACTTGCAATATCGAGTGGCAGTTTCCATCGTGTCAAAGTCTTAGCGACTACTGAGCGTCTGTGAAGGAAACACTCGCCTCGGCGTGTTAAGCTGTGTCCACACTATGCCAATTGGCAAAGACAAGGAGCTTTGCCAATTCACACTGTCAGCTCATGATAGAGCGCACCAGTCTGTTATCAGGCCTGTTCAGCATAGCTTGTGAAATACTTTTTGTAAGCCCATCTCGTATTTGTAAGCCGCTTGGCACAGTTGGCACGTCCACACTATGAGCGTTGGCGCGGCTTTCTTTAATCCAAACTGCCATCAGTCGGTTTGCAGTGGCATGCCACACGGTCTGTTGTCATATACCAATGAGAAGTCCACACTTATTCGGCTTTGCCAACTTTAACGTGCAGTAATATTTTTATTGCACTGTGAAATAGACTTTATTACACACTGTCATGGCAATATTAAAAAGCCAATGCAATGAAAAAGAAAACTATTTTTGAACATTTAATGTGTCCCATAAACAGGCCACCAAAATGACTAGGATGGTTCATAGTAGCACATATATACCTACATATATGTACATATGTCTGATATTGCAAATTAGATTGCATATTGCATTGGATATTCATCAACCATGAAAACTGAACTCAATTAGTTCTGCAATGCATTGAAATTGATGCTGCCGCAATGCTCGAAATATACTACTATTATACTAAAAACAAGAATAATGTATAATGTCACAGTTGAATTGCAAAATTTGATAATAACTATATTGAGTTATATTATAACTTTGTAGACTAAACCTGCTATTAACAATAATTAAAGTTAACTACGTCATATAAATAGAATTATTACAGATATTTCTTAGACTAACAGACAAAAGAACATAACAATATATGTAATTTTACAGGAGTATTTTTTAATTTACTACTTTGGCTTATGGCAATTATGGAAAGTTCTAGGTTTATTATTTCCGACCTGTATGTGTTATACAGTACATATAGTGAGGCAGCAAAGCTACAGTTAAAATGTGCGGTATTCTATCCAAAGAATGTAATATTACGAAGGGAGTCCGTCAGGGATGCGCTTCTCTCAACTATTATTCACCGCTTATGCTGAGTATATAATGAGCCTGGTATTACTAGGAATGTGGTGCTGTTATAAGTGCTGGGGCGTCGGGAAACGGGGGAAGACTGTACAATTTACCGCGCCCCGGGATCGATTTCTTTTTTTTACAAAACCAATTTTATTATTAGTGATTTTGTTGCATAATTTCTTTAAGTTTCTTGCGGGTAATTGTAATACGTAATAATAATTGAAATAATGTTTATAGCTCCGAGCGCCAGACCCGATTTAGTCCCACACTTTGTTTATGTTTTTAGCTGTCATCAGATATTGTAAGTATTTTGGGCTTCTTCGTGGCGTTTCTGTCGGTTATTTCTACGTGGAAAATAGGCACGAAACGTAAATATATTTTATCTATTCTACCAGGTGATCAATATTGATTATCTTGGCCGCTCCACTGCAATATTTTTTTGTCCGCTAACGAATTATGGAAAACTAGACTAAACCCATAGAAGTGCGTGATACATAAATAAGTAAGATTATTTAATATACACACCTGATAAGGAACACGGGAGCACAGTTTTCAATATAATTATTGATAAATACAGAAAAAGAAAATAAATACTGATATTAAACTAAACAAATATTAACCAATATATAACAGCAGACAAAAGAAATAAATTTGCAGTTTGCCAGCCATGCATAACTTTGTAAATAAATGATGGAATGGGCGTGCGTAGTAGTGACATTTTGCCTAAAATTCATTCTTGAAATAAAATCTTATTTTAAATGGAGTCAAATTATTATTACGTCACGGTCAATCAATATTAATTATACGGTATTAGAGAAACAATAAAAAACATTTACTATTAACGCGCCATTTTTTGTCATCGGGCTAGTATTTATCATTTACCGGGGGGTGGGTGGAATTATTGTTTTCCCAGAGCCCAGGGCCGCTCTCGGCGCTCCTGCATGAGAGGTGAAAAAATATTAAACTTACGATTCGCTAATGACACCATACTAGTTGCGGCACGAGCCACAGACTTACAAGACTTTTACTCTTACCTACTCAGTTTTACAATTCTAAATGGTTTTTTATATCGACAAGCTCTAATCTCAAAAGCAATAGGAGAGGAGCTATCAGCTGTCCTGAATGAAATCATTTGGATGGTAAATTTTATTAAGAGTAGGCCTCTTAAATCAAGGGTGTTCGCAAAACTGTGTAAAGAACTTGGATCTGACCATTTGAACCTTCTTCATACTGTCAGATGGTTGTCCAAAGGACGAATATTGATTCGTGTTTACGAAAAGTAGAATTACTCACTTTTTTCAATCAAGAAAACAAACTTGAATTTTGTGAATAGTTGAAAAATGAATTTTGAACCCTTCACATCACTGGGAACACAGATTTGCCACTATTTTCCAAATATATCTATATATAATGATAGTTTTTACTGGATACGAAATCCGTTCATGGAATTGTTATCCAATCCTAATAAATTAGACTTAAACTATAAAGTAGGAGAGGAATTAATAAAAAATCGCAATGACTGTACGTTGTGAATGAAATACTCCGAATATTCATTAGAATCCTTCTGGATATTAATTCAGAAGAAAAGATTGTAGTCGGTAGAACATGAAATGCGAGTATGTTTGTTCAAAATACGTCCAATAAAGAATTATGTAAAAAATTATATCAAGCTCATGTATCACATGCATTTTTTGTGTATATTTTGTTCTCATTTAAAGAATATATTTTTAATTAAAAAAAAAAACATATTTTCCCAGGATAAATAAAATGTCTTTATAATTTCATGCACATGATGTTAGGGGTGCCGGAAATAATACATAATCGATTTGGGGTGCCTTCACATTAAAAAGTTTGAGAACCACTGCTTTAGAGTCTACAAGATAATGTACAGAATGCGAGGGAAGTAACTTTAACAGCACAACATAGGTCCCAAAACCAACCGTTATCCAGAAAAACATGTAAATGTTTTTCTATAAATTTGTACTATTTGTCACCGGTGCACCAAACAAATATAATAAGAATAAATACTAAATTGCGAAAATCTAATCTAGAAAGCTGAATTGCATTAATTTGTGGTTATCATACTGTTACCACACTTTTCATCAAAATTTATCATTGCAACAATTGATATTTGGTAATAATACGATTAGATGGTCAAAAACAAGTAATGTAATTTTACAAAAATTAAGTTGGTTGTCAAAGTAATAATGATTAACACTTCACAAAAAATGTTCGAAATATCTAGCTTCCGATCTATACATGCCCGGTATCTGCAAATCCAATTTTCACATATCCGCTGAAAAATTCCTGGCGTTGTCGGATCCGCTGCTATAAAAATTCGCTCTCTAAGATCATTTTCGTTTTGGATTTCCGTGGAATAAACCATGTTCTTAATATATAGTTTCCCGTAGCTCGTAAGTCGAACAAAGGGTCTCTATGAAGCATCGCCATCTGATTCTATTCTTTGCAAGAACCTTGATTTCAGGCTAAGATTTTCTCATCCGTCCAATTTCTTGAGAAATGGACATAATGTTCTTCATATGATCCCAAAAGAAAAAATTTAAAGGATTGATATTCGGTGATCTGGTCAGAGCTGTTGACTATTTCTGCCTATCAAGTTAGTTTCGAAATTGTTATTTAGAAAATCCACAACTTCATGAGTCCACCTCTCTACGAATAGCATGATGTGGTGCTCCATCAAATAAATGCCACATATTAGGTGGTTTTAGAACCTACGTTGTAACATTTTTTTTTGCTTGAAAGGTAACAGACTATCAACTGTTAAAGTTACGAAAGTTATATCGCTCGCACCTTTATATCCACAATTAAATTACATTGTTTTCTATATTTGAAGATCAATTATTTTTAAATGCAATTAAAGATTCGTTAAAGGAAGTTCGAGTTTATCGATTTTCCAGGGAAATATTTGCATTTTAAATATTTAAAAAATTAGGTACTGCACAAGAAATTAAATAGAACATTGTATAATACTTGGGTGGGCGCGGCTAACAGAGAGTACAAACACAGTGTCCGAGCAAAAAAAAAAAGGAAATGACAAAAAACTTTCATATTTCTTAGGCTTCAAAGTTAGTATGATGAAAACAACATATATGTCTAGTTACATTCTTAGTTATTGGTCATAATTGGTCAACTAGAACAAATTAATCGCCGCCCACGCTTTATCACTTTCTTTATTTGTATACCAAATTTCATAAGCATGAGTTTATTGCAAAATGAGAAAGATCGACGTAACTGACTATAAAAACGAATACCCCGTTCAACAAGTGTCACGCTTTGTTGATTTAGTCAATTAATTTTCCGAACAATTAAATTTTTACTTTACGTTTTCGATAACCGTTTGTAAAAATTTGTACATGGTTCGTGCGGCAGATAATCTAACTTATTTTGTTTAATTTGTTATTTTGACTAAATTTTAGATATTATACTAAAATATGCAGAGGGATCCCTTGGCACATATATAGCTTCACGCCTTTTTCATAAAAAAAGGTGAATCGAATAGACTAAAAAAAAGTAGAAGAAGGATCGAAGTCATTCGTCGCCCTTCAAATACCACCGCCCTTGACATTTGCTCCAATGCTAACTCCTAGTTACGCCACTGAATATATGGACAATTTCGATTAAAGCGATATTTAAGCAAAGCTTATAATAGGTCCTAGTAAACTGAATTTTTCGATGCTACGAATTTAATCCCTAAGGTACGAATGTAGATTTCAATGATAAAACACATATAATTTAGACTAACTTAAGTAATTAAACTACCCATACTAAAAATAAAATAATTTACCAGGCTAGTCAACAAAACAAAACATTATTTAAAGAAAGCATATCCCAGTTAAATTATTTTCAAAAATCTATAGAAATACTTTTCTAGGAAATAGTGTTTATTTGTTCATTTCAATAAACTTTTGCTGCCAATATAAATTATTATCCTTTGTTTTTATTCTACTGTAAATTAAATTGCGATAAAAAACGTAATTAAAAAAAATATTGATTGGTATTTTCAAGGACTTGCGATAAATTATAATATTTTATATTGCTTATTAACTTCGATTAACGCGATTTTGATTAGCATGGCATTTTCAGGGAAAGAATTAGTCGCACTAATCCGAGGGATGCCTGTATGTACAAAAATTTCGACTGCAGAATATTTTGCAAATCTCTTTTTTAATTCGTTTGAAATTAAAAATTCCATCTCTTTAACTAACTATTTTAAAATAAAAATGCTGTAATACTTAAATAAAAATAAAAATTTAAATAAAAATGAATCGCAGTTTTATTGAAAAAAAGCTATCAACATCAACTACTAATAGTTTTACATAGATAGGTATAGATACATAATTTTACATTGATTGATAGATAGATATTGTATTGAGTTCGGCAAATTTTAATTAAACATTTATATTGGGCGCAAAATATACAATTTAAAGAAAAAAAACAATTAAAAACTTTTTGACTGAAAACTCTATGCAGTTTTGAGGAATTTACTGTTTTTTAACGGCTATATTGTGGGCGGTTACATAACAGTAAACAATGAGTTAAATATATCAAAACTGTATTCTAATTAACAGTTGAAAATCTAAATTTAACAAAGAACCAATCAGGTTACTCCGTTTGCCCGAACTCACCCGAGGAACAACGAACATATGTGTTGCTAACTTAATATCTGTCACAACTCATTGGCGTGTAGAGAAAAATAGTGTTCATTTAATAATCAAATCGTTTAAGGTAATAAAAATAGAATGTACGTCTATGTGTACATGTCCTTGGAGATAAGTTTGATAACTAAATGTTTCTGTCAATTACTGCATAACGGTCAAGATTTGATGATCGCTTTGTACCTACATGTTCCACAGTGAGATATATGTTGCAGGCACTGCATTTAATAGAATCAGTTTTCTGTAAAATGAATTTATGTGTCAATCCTGTATGACCTATTCTAAGCCTGGTTAAAATTATTTTATCTTTTCTTTTGTTAACTGTTTGCCATTTTCTTGTATCCAGTTTCATATTTCTTAATTTATTGTTTCATGTCTGTCGCCATTCTTCGTCCCATTTTTCGAATACTGTTCTAGTTACCAGGTTTTTAATGTCATATTGTGGAATCTGTATTTGCAAGGTGTTAGTTGCAAGTTTGGCTGCTCTGTCTACTTCTTCATTGTCTTCTATTCCTCAATGAGTAAAAAGCTGTTTATGTCGCTTATATTTTCGAGAAATTGTAAAGTGACATTTACTGTTTACTACAAGATTTAACAACTCACTAGTCATACTCATGTACTTGATATAGACGTCGTGGAACAATTCACATACTTGTGATCTACCATTTCGAACCAGGGTGGATACTCAGAGGAAATAAAATATCATGTTGCTCTAGCCAAGTCTACTATGACCAAACTAACAAGAATATGGAAAGACAAGAACATCATGTTGAAGACAAAAATTAAACTAATACACTCTATGGTCTTGTCAATTGCCCTCTAAGCCAGTGGTTCTCAACCTTCTTAACGGAGCCCTTTTTAGAATCAATTTCTATGGCGGAGCCCCTTAGGCCTACCCGATGTCTTGCAAATTAGTGGTGTTTAGAAGTAATGTTACTGGGGAAGATTTTTCACTATAGATTCACTTTTCTCTTTAACAGCTCACTTATTGATAGATAGACAGATTTTTATAAAATGAAGCAAATAATCAAAATGCACGCAGATTATTCAAACAACAATTCCAGCCGATCACATTCCAGCTAGAGTCATAAACCGGCTAGAGTCAGAGATCAGTCCGATACATTTTACTTAGCAATTTTTCTTTCAGAACGTAATTTCCAGTTTTCTTTTCTTCAGATGCTCTAAGCCAGGCATGTGCAACTTCCAAAAGACCGAGGACCAGATAGCCATCTGAAATACATTCGCAGGCCAGAACTTTTTAAGGACCTTTTTTTTAGAATCAACAGTTTTTTTTAATTACTGCAGTGAAATTGTCTTTATTATAAAAAATAAAACAATCCAAATTTTCTAAACTATACAACAATATATATAAGTCCATAACATTAATAAAATTAAAAAAAACACAAGAAAAAATAAAAAAAATTATAATGCATAAATATTGTTAAATAAGAACAAAATGTTTATTTAATTTTAATGGGACAGTTGGGCCTTCATATTGCTCACAAGTTTGTCAATGTTCGGGGAAATAACTGATGTAGCAACATGCAACGTGTTTTCTAGGTACAGTTATTCGCGTCCTTGTTTTTTATTTAACAAACTTCAGCCAAGTAAATAACTGCTCACACAAGTGCTTTCAAAGAGCGTAATTCTTTTCTGAACAGAAGAGAGTTTCGGAAATTTGTCAACTAGGAAATATTTCTTATAAAACCCAATTAGTGATGTCCTTCATTTTTTACTTCAAATCTGAGTTCTCCTGTAGCTCAAGTAGTTCCATTTGCAGAGAAAGTGGTGCTTGTTCCACATCAACATCAACCGTTTAACCACAGTTGATCTCTGAAAACAAAGATATACTCGCGGGCCAGATTCAATGGGATTTTAGATAGTTATCGCGGGCCGTTATAAGCTATGGAATCCCGGACATTGAAAGCAACAAACAAGAGTAAGCTAGACTCCGTTGAGTTATGGTACTGGAAGCGCTTTTGCGCACATCGTAAACTGCAAAGCAAACTAATGCTTCACTGATAGAAGAAATTAAAATTCCAACCAGCTTTTCCACGCGTGTTCAGCAAGCAATCCTCCAGTATTTCGGTCATGTGTCACCCAGGTCTTTTAACAACGTAAAAAAAAATGGTCATCCAGGGCAAAGCTGAATGTACCCGCCTAAGAAGGAGACCATCTAAAAGACGGATAGACCAAATAAAAGACTATACTGGGTCTAAATAAAATGTCAGTGTTAGAAATACAGAAGTCCGGCAGAAACAGTGCAAGATTGTACATAGAAGCTGACTCTGTAGCTTCACGCCTCGAGACTCCTCAATATTGAGAAAAACGGCTATAAAGAAAGATTCTCTTGTACAGCATGATTAAATTAACCTGAGCCAAACTTGCGCTGGCGGAAAGGATTTCGTGTAACCTCGCTTATCGCTTCGGTCAAATACGTTCTACTAATTACGCACATCTCGATCTAGGTTTCACTCTCCACGTGCCATTTTTGTCACTGCGTATTCTGTCAAAAGCTCAACTAACAATAACAGATCTATATATCAGTGTAGTTTATTAAATAGTAAAGTATATAACTTTGAATAATTGTTTTCTATATAAGCCCTGTGGTGACTGCTGTCAGTTACTTACGATATCCTAAAATGTGAAAATTTACACGTTACGTCAATTTTACTTTAATATTTAAATTTGCTGTTCTTCTTCTTATTATTAGTTTTCCAAGAATATATGATTTGACCGCTCAAATATATCTTCATTGATGTATTTGTACGTATTATATCTAGAATGTGTCTACATTATATAGCAATTCATCATATGTGCGTAACTAACACTAATTAAGTCCTCGATAAATTCACAACTTTTCAATGCTCCGTAATTGCAATCAAGAATTCCGAGTTCTCCTTGATCATAACACGTGCTAGTTTTTAGATGAAATAACTCATTTATATCAAATGAAAATAAAAGAACTATGCCGTAACACGTTACACTGCAATGCTAATAAATACCACTTCCTAATGAGAGTATAGTATAGTCTTTGTAACGGTATTACTGGTAATGCAGATAATACTACAACATGTACAGCTTAGTACGGTATGCACAGGTTAATAACAGGGTTGGATTTAGTTTTAGATTGGGAAAGTTAGTTAGTTAATTTTTGGCGCACAGCATCTGTGGTTCTTTAAAATGGGAAAAAGTACATAATTCAGCAAAAATTTTGAGTTCACAATTATTGGCATACTTGCTAGATCATATTTTTTCGAAAATATTAATGATAGGTTCTCAACGGCCAAGTAGTGCATAGGAGCAGTGCAGTTGCGCCCCCGTGGGGGGGGGGAGAGAAAATAAACACACACGAAAATATTATCACCATCATTTTAGGTAAATATATGCATTTAAAAATAGGGATAAGGACCTTTTGTTTTTTTTTTTTGCATAATTTTTGTCATCACTTGTATTTCAGAAGTGAGGTCCTTTTTAGGGTTTTGTAGGTATGACCAAAAAACCCTTATTCTGTCATTTTGTCGTCTGTCTGTTCGGTAAAAATTGTAGCTAAACGGCTAAACCTAGTGACTTGAAATTTGGCATGCTTATACAACTCTTTGACCCGCAAAATACTAAAACATCTAAAAAACATATCCCCCTAAAAATATAAACAAATATCTGTAAAAATATTTAAAAAAAATTATATATTTTTTTATAATTCTGAGTAGGGTATCAAATGAAAGCCCGTAGTACGTGGATTAACGATCAAAGTTTAATTTTTGCAAAATAATTATTTTGGGGCGATGTTTGCCAAAATCGTGCAAAAAAAAAAATGTCCCACACCCTGTATCCCACATGATTTAAACTAAAAATCTGAAAAAATTCTAAGTATTGTACTTTTGTGTGAACCGGAATAGCACAACAGAAATATTTGATCACATAATATTTTCGGAAAATATCGCATTTTTTGTGTTTTTTGCTTGACCATGAAAAATATTTAATACCTTATGTAACACAGTACACCAGCATACTTTCATGGTGTAATGGTTAGCATTCTGGCGTTCTAATTTGCAAACGTATATTATTTTTTAACGTATATTTCTTCGCCGGTCAGCTAATCACGGGACAGGATATCACCAATCACGGGAGAGGGTGTCACCTGTCAGCCAATCAAGAGACCGGGTGTCCCCAGTTAGCCAATCAAAAGAACCTTAGAAAAAATTGACGTCATCACGTTACCGACACTACATACAGACACTTGCTAATATAGTTATTCATAAACTTTTTATAATTAAAACGATTCATTTTTACTCAGTACATTACATTTATATTGTTAAAACTAAAAATAATTTGAGACGTTTATTTATGCCTACGAAACCCTAGACATTTCTATACGTAATTATATTGGTAGATTCTTAGAGAATAAATCTGCAAAATATTGTTCATATCGGTCAAAGGATATAAGAGTGTCTAAAGTTTCTTTTTTATGCCTAAGAAACCCTAGATATTTCTATATATAATTATATTCGTAAATTCTTAGAAAATATCTGCATAATATTGTTCATATCGGTTAAAGGATACAGGCCTGTCTAAAGTTTCTCGTTTATGCCTACGAAACGCTAAACATTTCTATATGTAACTTTATCCGCAGTTTCTTAGTGAATAAATCTGCAAAATATTGTTCATATCAGCCAAAGCATATAGGAGTATCTAGAGTTTCTTGTTTATGCCTACGAAACCCTAGACATTTCTATATATAGTTATATTCGTAGATTCTTAAAGAATAAATCTGCAAAATATTGTTCATATCGGTTAAAGGATATAGGAGTCTCTTGTTTATGCTTACAAAACCCTAGACATTTATGTATGTAATTATATTAATAGATTCCTAGAAAATAAATTTGCAAAATATTGTTTATATCGATCAAAGAATATAGGATTGTCTAGAATTTCTTGTTAATGCCTACGAAAACCTAGACATTTCTTTATGTAATTATATTTGTAGATAGAGAATAAATCTGCAAAATACTGTTCATATCGGTCAAAGGATATAGGAGTATCATAGGGTTTCTTGTTTATGCCCACGAAACCCTAGATATTTCTATAAGTTGTTTTATCCGCAGATTATTAAATAATAAATCTGCAAATTATTTTTCATATCAATCAAAGGATATAGAAGTGTCTACAGTTTCTTGTTTATGCCTACGAAACTCTAAACATTTCTATAGGTTGTTTTATCGGTCGCAGGTTCGCAGATTCTTAGTGAATAAATCTGCAAAATATTTTTCATATCGATCGTAGGATATAGGAGTGTTTAGAGTTTCTTGTTTATGCCTACGAAACCCTAGACATTTCTATATGTTATTTATTCGCAGTTTCTTAGAGAATAAAACTGCAATATATTGTTGATATCAGTCAAAGGATATAGGAGTATCTAGAGTTTCTTGTTTATGCCTACGAAATCCTACACATTTCTATATGTAATTATATTTGTAGATTCTTAGAGAACAAATCTGAAAAATACCTGCCAATCAAGAGACCTGAAGAGTCCCCAGTTAGCCAATCACAAGAACCTTAGAAAAATGACGTCACAGTGTTACCCAGATCACTAACACACACTAGCAAATTATATATGTACGATAATACCAAATCTCAGTCCATTAAAGTTGTAGAAGCTAGAAATATAAATATTAGCACTAAATGCTCTTAATCTAAATGTTACGGGAGAAATTTATGCTGTACTACTAAGCAGAATCGTAAGACTCGTAACAAATTATTATATTAAACTGGACTCGTAGCTCGTCAAGGTTCTGTTTGGAATGCAGCATTAGTTACCCCAACTCATGACGCCTTAAATATTTCTTTTTGCAGCCCTATGTTCCTCCATCGGAGGATGAACGTGGAGGCTACAAAGAAACTAATTTATGAGTACTTAAAAATTACGCATTACTGATGAAAAAGAAAAACATTTGATTGATAAACATATTTCATTTCACCATTAATCAAAGTTATCTTATATAATAGTTTATTTATCAGCAAAAAATTAAAACAAAACCATTCATCATTCATAAAAGCCGAAATTATAAAATAGATTACTACGCACTAATAACACAAAAAGAAACCCTTTTATTAATATATTAATCATTGGCATGTGTTTCTTCATAAACGGTTAACGCAAGAAAATAGTTGTTCACTAATAATTCTGTACATAAAACTTTCAAAAAATTAGGACATAAACATACATCAAGAAAGTAATCACATAAAATTACTGCAAAATAAAAAAGTTACATAAACACAAAACTAGTTTATATGCAGTTTTGTGCATTACATGATGTGCATAATAACGGAAACGGAATGCTTGTCTGAGAATCTCAAAACACTTGTCTACCGAATTCTTGCTAAGTGGGTCACTGGGCTATGTTGAGTTTTGCTTTCTTTTGTCAACGAACTCTTGGTTTTTGAAAGCTAAACATTTAAATTGAGTTTGATGATTCATGAGAAAAGCAAACATCTTTTAAACCGGAATGTTTTGATGAAATGATCTCAAATAATACTGGGACGGAAAAACAATCTCGAGAATCGTTGGTAATATTCGACAGAGATAAAGTTCAGTTTTTCACTGGTCGTTGAAATTGAATATTTTATATCATATTACCAGTAAACACAAAAGTTACATAAAGAGTCGTGGCATAATATTTACACATCTCCAAGTTCATTTCTTATTTTATGTTATTGCCCCTAGCATTTCATATATACGTCATGTGTTTGGCGTGGAAGCGGTAGACTCTCATTAGATGTGTAAAAATACATAATATGTTCTTTATTCTTAAATCAGTGGTTCTTCAAGCGTGGTGCACGCCAGGCCTCATCATGAATTTCGAGGGCCCTAGACACATTCGTCTTAAGGCCGAGAGTACCAGTTGCTAATAAACTGTTTAATAAATTTATTAAGAACATAATTTTTATTTGCGAAAGTTCCTTCCCGATATATTTATTAAGTTTCTAATAAAAATACTTATTTGACTAATAACTTATAGGCAACATGAAGGGTTTAATAAAGTGACATATGCCCTAAAACGGGTTCGTAAAATATGTCAATACTAATTTTAATTGAAAAACAATATAATTTTAAAAGTACTTACAAATATGTTGTTTTTATACATACATATTTTTATATAATAGAAATTTTAATGCAATCGATTATCTGTTTGGATCAATTTATTAATTATAAGCAACCGAGAAACTGAGGATACGAACGATATACGAACGATAAACAATAAACTACGAAACTTAAAAGACAACATAAAAATCCCACATCCAAACAGAATCAGAACAGAACAAATAAGCCTGTAAAAACTAATAATTGGGCACATTAAACATTCCCACGAATACCTATTAAAGGGCAAATATGCACAAATTTGCAATATTTGTAGTACCGTTGTTTAAACATCTTCTGCTGGAGTGCAGATACGTAGAGATTACCCACTGCAGAGAGCAAAGCACAACATATCAAACGCCTTGATAATTTAAATGTAAATACCGACATATGTACACAGGAACGCCGTGATCGCACCCGCCAGGTGCAACCATCACATTGTCGTCATTAAAAAGGGGCCCGAGTTTAAAAGTCGCAGGCAGAAAACTAATTTTACTAATGGGTACAACAAAGGAAATTGCTCATTTTAGCGCATATAATTTGAAAGACTCACAAGTAGAAAGCTTTTGCCACGAAATGAGGACAGTACGTCACCTGCGCAAAAACCAGAATTCGTACAGTCGATTGGTTGCTAAGCAACGGACGTAGAACCGGTTGCAAACTGCATTGCGATTGACCTCATCTCCTGAGAAAAACACTCTACCCATATTCATCCGTCACTATTTATTTGTTATTTATTGTATGGCATATAAAATATAGAAATAACAGTAAATATAATACTCTAATAAATCAGAAAATTAGTTGGATAGTTAAAATTTTTGGCGCACAGCAAGGATGGGTATTTATTTGCAGACACATAAGAAAGTAACAACAATAATTTAAATAAATGTTTTGAAATAAGATATGTTATAAATCAATTATAAATTATTAATTATTCCGCCATTATCCTCTGCACTGTGGAACACAACAGAACACTTCGCGCACTAATCATGCTGCGATAATAATTTAAAATGTCTTGGGCTGTTCTGTATTGCACAGATCAATGCGGGCGTTCAGTCTAGATCCGGCATTAGAGTGTTGTTGACTTGTACAAGACGCTTAAAGAAAAAATAAAATAATTATTTAAGAATGTTTAACTTATTATTAACATATATTCCTGAAAATTTGCCGCCCGGGTACGGTTCACCCCAAGGTTGCGGTGGTCCTGTATGTACATAAATACTATAAATTATAAACATTACTGTAAATATTTCATTATAAACTACAGGACGATAAAAATCGTTGTAGTTGGAGCGTCTCTAATTAAATATATGGAAAAAATAGTGCATCGATTTTGAAACTAAGAAACAGTGCATTAAATATATACTTGAATTCATTTCAGGTTCGCAGTTTAACGTACTATTAAGGGTTCTGTATTATTTCAGTTGAAATAAATTACACTCTCTTGAGATCTAAACCTAATGTGTTCTTCCAATTTTTTTATGTTTCCGGAATATATCTGTATTATGTCGAAACAAAATACATACATAGGTTGTCATACATAAATCAGAATGCAAAAAAAAAGAATTATACTGTTTAATTTATTTCATAAATAAATAATAGGTTCCCAGGCAAAAGTTTTCTGCTTTTACACCTGTAACACTAAATGAAAATTTCTTGGTCAACGTGACGTTCAAACTAGTTATCTTATCCCTGTGTACACAGGTACTCATTTTCAAGTATTAAATTGGAAGTGGAGCCCGGGATTTGTAAAAAAGATCGCTTTATTTATTTTAGTTTCAGGAAATCCAATTCAGTTGGTTGTTTTTACTTCAAATCGGTCTCGCTCGTTTGAATTCTAATCACCAATTCTTACTTAGACGTCTCTTTAACCACTAGATCATATAGATGTATATTTGCTTAGTACTAATCATGCTACAAACTTATAATTAACTGTGCACGCTAAACGGTTTACTTGCTCTAACGTTATAAAATTATTATCTGCATATAAATTGAAACAGTAGGTGTGATTAATTGATTGTAGTAGGTGTTATTTACAGTTGCTTGCCAGCAGAACTGATCTAGCCTATTGTATCATTTATGTATATATTCATCCGTATCTCAGTTGATTTTCATCCGCATCATCAATTCTGACTCGACTACCCGTTGGGGTTTTTATCCTTTTCAGGGATTCCTTTCCATTATGTCTTGTTCTTAGTGAACGTCTTCTAATTTTTAACTTTTAGTTCTTTTACGTCTTACTTTAATTGATCCATATATCTCATCTTTGGTCTTCCAATGCTTCTGTTAGAGATAGAATTGTACCTTTTTTGAAACATGTTTTTGTCTGGCTAACTAATTGTTTTTTGTTTCCGAAATTAGTGTGGTAGAATTGTAGTAGACGGCCGACAAATGTCAGTATGTGTAATTGTGTCTGTGCAGTTGAAACAAATTATAACGTTTCACAGCAGTGAATTATTTTTCAATACAGTCCACTTAGAAACCCAGCAAATCAACCGCTTTATCCGAGCACTTGCTGCTTGGAGATTCTCCTCGCTGGGTTATTCTCCTGCATTCGCTCTAGGTGTCCTAGCCATCTTAGCTTATTAATTTTTATCGTTCGTAATATATCTGGATCTATATAAACTTGATGCAGCTCGAAATTGTATCGGTGGAGCCATGTACTTTTACCATAGATGCTTTCATATATGCGCCACAGAATCTTCATTTAAAAGTGTTTTTTGTCCTGTTTTATAAGGGTCTTTCTTACAGAACCATATACATGTATTAGTTTTATAAGTAGCTTATAAATTACTTTACGTGATATGTAATTATAAAAGAGGATTCAATCCGTAATATTGTTAGTTCGGAATATTCTCCGGTTGATTTCACGTCTGACATAATTATTGTTCACTTGGGAGCCGGCACATTCAAATTCAGTTACAGTTTCAGTTTAGTGAGTACCAACTACTAGATTTGAATAATACTATACTTTGTCTTTTGTATATTTCCACTATACATTGTATATAATTTTCAAAGTTATTTACTTGGCTGCTGTCGCAATGCTTCTTTATAATGACCCTCTTTAGTTGCCCCTTTGACCGTGTAATGTATCCAGGTCTGTGTATGCCAAAATTTGAAGTAGACTATTTATTATTATGTGTTGTGTCTACCTTGCCTTCTCTAAAAAAAATTTCCAAGGCGATGTTAAAGAGAACACAGGCGCCGACCTATGTACGCCCTTAGAGACATAATTCTAAATTCGCATTCTGCACTTCACATTGGACAGTGTTTCTTGTACTAGGGCTAAGTTATTTGGTAAATCAAATTCAGTCATTGCATTGTACAGCACCTTTTGATTAACGCTATCGTAAGCGCCTTTGAAATCGATGAAGAGACGGTGAGTTTCTATGTTATGAGTCTTATACAAAGCTATTCATAAAGATTTTTTTTTTTTTTTTTTATTAAACTGACATCAATTAGTTTTGGGCAAGCAAATTGTAAGCCGATCAAGAACTTCGTGGCTAGGAAATTTACGCCAATGGTTTGGATGTTCATCTGGAAATTTAATTCGAGTTGCAGTCTCCAAAGTGAAAATAACCTTGTTGATAGTCAACTTCTAAAAAGAGAACGGCATGGAAGTAGAAGAATTGTCTGTTTACTTTCACCTACGGTATAATAAGTTCCCAAAATCTAAGAGGCGAATAGGGCAGAGACAATTATTTCTAGATTGTTTAGACTGTTTCTAGATTTGCGGCACTCTATGGCAGCCCCGTGTTTAGCATGATGACTCAACCAGTCACATTCTCCCTGCACAAACAGGTAGTCATTTTGAAGAACAGTAACTCGAGGGTAAGTCAACCCTTGAGCTGACTGTACAGTATCGGAAGGAGAAAATTTCAAAGCGGAGTCTAAGATTGGGACCCGTGTCCCTGGGTTTCGCAAGCAACCGTCTTACCATAAAGTCAAACAAAACATTAAGAAATTGAGTAGTATATATTGAAAAGTACATATTATATTTTAAATATATTATAAGTCCATGGGGAACCCAACTCAGGAATGTGGAGTACATAAGTATTCACGATTCTTCAAGAAGACATCAATTTTCGATAATGTCAATATTATATCTATATTAATATAGATACAAAATTATCTAAAGAGATATCAAATCCATGATATTAATATTGGCCGAACATGTTTTTACATGTACAGAGTGATTATTTAATGGCGAGACGGCGACACCGAATTTTACGTGCCTCCTAGCAGAATACTATGACTATAATAACCTTGAAGAAAATTTGATTATGAAGAAAAAAAGATTATGCGCATGCGCGCATAATCGCCTGCTACGATGTGTATGAAACGGCAAGTTATTAAAACTTCCAGTGACGTCGTCTCGTGATTAAATAATCACTCCGTAGAAATTATTGAGAAAGCATTATAGTTCAATATAATATCTTATACAATTTTCTAAATTTATCATTGAACATGCAATATTATTACGGTCGATTGAACAAGATGCATGCAGAGCCGCAGTAAGGAAAACTTGCGCTAGGGGCAAAACTGCGTTTTGGCGCACTTGGCAAATAAATGTAAGTGATAAGCAAAAACAAGATTCTCACCACCCAAAATCTAGATGAGCAAAAAAAAGGTCCTCACCTCCCAAATTCCAAGTGACGAGCAAAAAAAAGGTCCTCACCTCGCAAATTCCAAGTAAAGAGCAAAAAAAAGGTCATCACCTCCCAAATTCCAAGTGATGAACAAAAAAAAGGTCCTCACCTCGCAAATTCCAAGTGAAGAGCAAAAAAAAAGGTCCTCACTTTCGCAAATTCCAAGTGAAGAGCAAAAAAAAAGGTCATCACCTCCCAAATTCCAAGTGATGAACAAAAAAAAGGTCCTCACCTCGCAAATTCCAAGTGAAGAGCAAAAAAAAGGTCCTCACTTTCGCAATGTGACCCCCCTTAGTCAAGCTCATCGCCACCCTTTTCCTTAGTGCCTAGGGGCCGTCGCCCCCTCCGCCCCCCTTACTGCGGCTCTGGATGCATGTATATCACAATGCATTGTTGTTTGCAAGATTCGATCTCGGAGCCACGTATCGTGATCACACTCAACGATTAATCAAGCATGCACCACCCAACCACCGTTTCTGCCATTGGCAGGCTCCATCACACTAGGATATATTTTCACAATGCATTATGCATCATTTCTGTGCTTATAACTTATAACGTATGTACGGAAGGTGTGTATGACGTACATATAGCTTGTCCTTTAATAACCAAAATTTAATTCAAAATAGAACTTTAAAAAACAAGAAGATATTTAACAATCACAAACCTAATAAAAAAAATGTGTTTGTTTTATTGTCCAACCATATTGAAAACTTTGTCACCTGGTAGGTGATTTTGAAAAGGCAAACATACAAGTTTTTATCAATATTATCACTAGCGCAACTATTCTTTACGAGTCTTCAACTTTTCAAAAACTTTCCTCCGTTTCTATCTATTTTGTACGATCGTCTTCCAATTCAGCACATTCAATGTTTTAAAATCCTTACAATTTTTTCATACAAATATCAAATAAGGGAAAAAGGAGACCGACAAAAATATGCAACTAATATTGTCAGCAATACAAACAAATAAGTTTAAATCTAGGCTATAAATAATACCGAAAAATAATTAAAATATAAGATACATCTATGAGGATAAAAAGTATACGTACTGCGCGCTTATGGTGTACCTAATAAGTGCACAATGTTAGAGGTCTTGTCAAGATATTTGGACTATTGTCGACAATCACGACAATGCACCAGCTCATATTTTCCTTATGGTTCGGCAATTTCAAGCGAAGAACTAAGCTATTCTCGTTCCCCATCTACTATACTCTCCTTACTCTGCCCCGTGTGACTATTTTTTCAAAACTAAAAAGTTTGTAAAAAAAATGTTATCAACCTATTGAAGAATAAAAAAAGCGTAAGTATCTAAAACTGATTCAAAAAAGTAACTATATTTTTTTTTCTAGAAGTGGAAAAGACGCTATAAGCGAGGCAGATTATCAATTATTGCATTTATCACAAAACAATTCAGTGATTACATTTGAACAATTCATTATAACAGTGGTGTCCAACAATTTCTCACTGTGGGGTCATATTTAATACAAGGTATGATTCATGGACCGAAGTGAGTTGGTCTGGGAGCCACATATTCAAATGAGGGCGGGCAGAAATTCAGAAATTCAGAAAATCGATTGAAAACGGATGGGGAAGGAACAGAAAATCACTTGCGGAGAGGAATTAAAAATTCAGAAAATCTCTTAAGGATGAGAGAGTGGTAGAACTTCAGAATATCACTTGTGGACGAGTGGTCTCAGAAATTTCGTACGGGCTGTTTAAAAATTAGTCTTGGGCCGTATGTTGGGCTCCACTGCATTAATATGCCAAGGATAGGAACCTCGCGTCGACCCTATGTTAGCCATGATCGTCTGGAACTGCCCTCAGGAGAAGGATGATCTCACATGGTCTCGGAGCTAGGGCGTATTTGGACTAGTTGCACATTTCGACTGCCTTCCGGTATTCAGCCTTTGTACTCCTTGTTAATTTATCTACACATTTCTTTGTTTTGACAAACACTGGCCATTTACGAAATATAATTTGTGTAATTCATAAATACTTTACTAATAATAATGCTGACAAATTGTTTTTAATAAACAGTTGTTGTGTCACAACATCGTAAATGATACAAATACTAATCTACATGGTCAATATCGCCACGTGACAATATAATTTCAACAGATAATATAATCATTTAATGCAAGAAGTATCAACATCTAATTCATAATTTAGGAAATAAAATATTACAACAATAATGTTGAGATAATTTAATAATATACATACAGTAAAGTTCCACGTTAGTAATTAGTAATTTTAATTATTGAAATTTCTCTCTAGTAACTAGTTTAAAGGGTTTCTAATTAAGTATTCTAGGTTGTCCATTGTCATCCATACACATCCATCTTCTCATTAAGAGAGAAGATAAAAAAAAGTTCAAAGTATGTCGATGTTATTACTTTTATTATCTCAGTGGTAAAATTCTAACCCAATGTCATAGTCAATTAGTCAAACAACATTAATAAAGACGACAGATGGCTGTGAAACCTTATAATTGTTCGCACTATTACTATACACAACCACAACCGCAGCAATGCTCGAGCACTATAAATTTTACATTTCTAAAAGAATTTCCTCCACTAATGTGGGATACAAACGTCAGAGGCATTACATAGCCATTATATTATTTACTCCAGACGTAAAATCAATCCTATTTCAAAAAAACTGTTTAAAAAAATACTGAATTCCTTGTGCACTAAATGTGTAAACAAAGAATGAAAATAGCTTTCAGCAAATTTTAACAGCATTATCATGTGCAGTTATAAAAATTCTTATTAGTATAGACCAGGAGTCGGCAACGCGGTGCCCGCCTAACCATGCGAAATTCTATTTCCGAGCCGCTTTTAGTAATAAAAGTACTGTCAAGAAGACTAGAAGTGTTATAGTTTTATAAATAAATATAATTTAATATTCATTAAATTTTATTGTAAAACTAAATTTTAAAACTATTCCCATTTTAGACCCAATATGAAAGAAAGCAATAATAAAAATTGTAATAGAAAATTATTGCGATGGAAATGCTACCACCCATCAATTTGCCAAACATTTTGATACATTATTGGAAGAATTTAATACCAGATTTGACTTTAATACCAGAGAAGACTTCTACGAATTGGAGGCATTTTTAACATTTTTTATTAGTCCTTTTTCTGAAAGAGAGGATGATGTGACTAATAAAATCGCAACATATTTCGGTATTTCCAATAAGGATGACTTAGAATTGGAAGTTATAAATATAACAAATGACATTGAATTAAAATCACATCGTAACGAAGAAAAATTCTGGAACTTGGTGAATGGGCTACCACCCATAGTTGAGAAAATGTGCTCTAAAATTGAAGTCTCTCTGCGCGTCGACATATGCTTATGAATGTATGTTTTCTAATATGAAATACTTAAAATCAAAATACCGAACAGGCCTCACGGACGCTCATTTGGACCAATGCCTGAGAACTGGAAATTCTACTTGTGTCCCACATTACAACGAATTGGCCACGAATTTTCTTTGCCAAATATCGCATTAATTATCACTTTGATATTATGTATTTTTTTTTTTTTTTTATGAAAATTAAAATTTTAAATTGCATTAATATTTTTATGTTTAAATTTTACCCCCCCCCCTCTTTGTCCCACGATGCCAACCGAACTCCTGCATTTCTGAAATATGCCCACTTAATAAAAAAGGTTGCCACTCCCTGGTAAAGACAAACTTTTTTGACCATCGACCCCTTCAAGAATTTCTCGACTTTTTATCGACCCGCTCTATTTTACTATTACGTGGTTATAAATAGGACAATTAAAAAGAGACACGTATGAGATTTTTGATTGTTTAACAAAAAAATTCTTATAACAAAATAATATGTTTTTACTAAAAAATAAATGAACAAATAAGTTTAAAAAAATTAAATTAAGAGAAAAAAATCTTTATAAAAAGATGCGAAGTTTTAGGTATGTGTTGAAATTGAAGGGAGGCATGTAAAACTGCTATTGTAAAAATTTTAAAATAAAACACATTAATTTGATACCACACACAGTTTTGTTTAAAAATAGCTCATATTTTTGAAACAGTTGATTAAGCAGTCGGAAGTTGATTAAGCATTTTTCACTTATTTTGATCAGTGCTACCCACTCTTAAAATTGACGACCATCTATTTTAACATCCTGTATAAAAAATAATTGAAAAGTAAAATAAAGATAATTCGGAATCTGTTTAAAGTTATATGACATGCAAACATTTACATATAACTGTCTAATCATTTATTAGTCATAATTATTTTTATCATATGGATAATAGACCCCAAGTCGAACAATGTCATATCAACCTCTGGAAGTCGCTGTCGTCCAATCTAGGAACCCCTGATCTATACTGAACGTTTAAGCGGAATTAGATTTTCAGTTTTTTTTTTAACATTTATCGGATATTGAATGGAGCTTTTAAGATTTTAAATTTTCATTACATCTTGATCTTTTGTGTCATGCTTAAGATCTGAGACATTTCTTTTATTTGGCTGATTTTTATTGAGGTAATCTATAATCACGACTAAGGTTTCACTTTTAGTTTAAATATGAGACAAAATTTATACTTCTCTAATTCTTCAACCTTTGTTACAATAATCATTAACTTGTTAAAGGTATCGTCTGGTATCTTCGACTCCTCTGTAACCACATGTTCTTGGATTGTTGATATCTCGTTTAGTTTTCGGGATATTGTTATTTGAGTGCACCGTGTTTAAGTGTTAGTGGCGATTTTTGAAATGTGGGATTTTCCTGAGCAACGATGCAACGTAACATTTTGCGTGAAGCTGGAGAAAACTTTTACAGAAACGTTTCAACTTTTGAAACAAGCTTATGGAGATGATGCTCTGGGTCGTACGCTATGTTACGAATGGTTTTCACGATTCAAAAGTGGTCATCAGTCAATTAAAAGTGATCTTCGACCAGGAAGGCCTTCGACTTCAACTGATGACTCCCACGTTCAGAAAATCAACCTGGTGCGTGCAAATCGCCAATTGACTGTCAGAGAAATTGCAGAAGAGATTAGCATCTCAACTGGGTCATGCCATGAAATTTCGACTGAAAAATTGAACATGCATCGAGTTGCAGCAAAATTTGTTCCTCATTTGATGACCGAAGAACAGAAAGAAAATCAGATGTCTGTCCTCTCTCAGCCTCCTTACTCGCCAGACCTGGCTCTTTGCGATTTTTTCTAATTTCCGAGATTAAAATCAGTGCTGAAAAGACGCCGTTTTCAGACTATTGATGACATCAAAGCCTGTTTGTCACGGCCATTTCAAAGGAAGCTATCCAGGACTGCTTCGCGAAATGGCAGTGGTGTTTCCATTTGGTTGAAAAGTGTGTGAATAGGAGAGAGGAGTACTTTGAAGGGGACAAGGACCAATAATCTGGAAAATTAATAATAAAGTTTAAAAAATAAAGTCGGTTATTTTCTGAACAGACCTCGTATGTTTCCTTTATATCACAGTATATCCACATTTTTAGATCTGACAAAGGCGTTTGATTGTCTTTGTCCAGCTTAATTAATTCAAAAACTGGCTTGTTATAATATTAGTCACAATAGCTGTTCACTTCTTGCATCATATTTAAAAGACAGGAAACAGTTTGTTTACTTAAAGGGTGTTAAGTCACAAGTTCAAACTGTTAAATATGGCGTCCCTCAAGGCTCTATTCTTGGACTTTTTCTCTTACTAATCTATATTAATGATTTGCCTTCCTTCCTCAAAACTACAAACACAATATTGTACGCGGATGATACCACCATAATTTCAACTTCGAAGGACTTTGAAGAAACATTATCTTTAAATAACACCAATTTAAAACTTAGTCGTGAGTGGTTCACTGCTAATAAACTAAGTTTAAACGCTCAAAAAACTCAGCAAATGATCTTCTCACTTTGATTGGCACATATGGAAAATCCAGAATCAAATAAATTCTTAGGTGTCCATATTGGTGTTAATCTTAGCTGGGAAGTTCATATAGATCATCTTGCTAATAAACTTTGTAAAGCAATTTTTTGTTTGCGTAATCTCAGACATAGCGTGTCCCGTAATATTTTACTCACAGCCTATCATGCACTCTTTCATAGTCACATGTCCTACGCGATTCTTGCCTGGGGGCACTCCCCCTTTTCACAGAGAATATTTTCTTTGCAAAGACGCGTTATTAGAATAATAGCTAACTTATCCTACAGATCAGACTGTAAACACAAATTTACTGATTTGAATATCCTTACCTTGCCGTGTTTATTTATATTTCAATGTCTCGTCTACGTACATTGCAACCTGATTAATTATGAACAGCAAAATTAAATACATGCTCATTTTACAAGAAACCAGTGGCGAAAGGAAACCTCCGCTAGACTTGCCCTCCCACAAAAAAAAAAAAAAATTTAAAAAATGTAAACTAAAAAAAAAAAAAAATTAAATATTTAGATAAATCTTCAAAAATACATCAAATTATGTTCTATACAAATTTTTGTCCAAGGCTTGCTTTACTGGTTAGGAATTAATTATCATGACCATGGAAACGTTACATATAAGTATGAAAAAATTGAGACTCGGAAAAATTTTAAATAATTTTACAAAAATTTTTCGAAATTTTTCGTTTTATCAAAAAACGTCTCAAATAAAAGTTATTAGTTATTGCATTTATAGTAACTTTTGTTCAATAAATTTTTTCGAAATGTTTTTCTGTTGCTAAATATTCGCAAAAATATTAAAATCGGCACGAGTAAACTCCCATTTCTAGTCAACCGATTTTCATAAAAAACAATAGGGTTCTTCCCATTTAATAGGATAATTTTTTAGTACCAGAACGAACTCTTTAAGTTAAACCGTTTTTGAGTTATCGTGTATACACACAGACACACAGACAGACAGACACACAGACAGCAGACATACGCACACACACACACATACGGACGGCACTTCGAAAATAGGTTTTTTGGATTCCCTGGACCATGAAACGTGGTCATCCGTCAAAATCTCGACATCGAAAATTTTCGCGATTACAATACTTGCCCCTTATATATTAAGGTCGGGCAAGTAAAAATGATATAATCAGACCAAAATACGTAAGATTGACCAAATCAAGGCAGTCCTTCAATTATTTTGGTATCTTATTTTACAACATACTCCCCTTGGCAATAAAGAAGTTAAACAACCAGCAATTCAAAAAGACCGTAAAAACATATTTAATAACTAAAGCATTTTATAACTTTGACCAATACCTCGCTAATAATTTTAATGACTTGTAATGTAATTTTGTAACTTTATTTTTAATGTTAAATTCAATGTATTATTGTTTATGCTATGTTTATTTGTAGTATTTTTTCCCCATTATTACTTTTATTAACTTCTGACGTATGTAAAAATATTTTGTATTTGTTAACATTAATAAAATTATTATTATTATTATTATGTTGGACAACACTGAAGATAAAGAAAATCTTTGTCTCATTCCTGACTGACAATTGTTTTTTTTTTTCTTCTAGGTTATATTAAGTTTTTCCTATGTATAGGTATTACTTTGAACATAATTCAGATGTTTCTGTCTCGTCTTCTAAAATTTAGAGGACGGGATAGAAAATAATTTAATTCAGATGTAAGAAATAATCTACCTAATCCCCTTTTTAATCTAATTGGATAACTCATTTTCTTTATCTATTTTGTTCTATAATACCTTTTAGTTTTAATTGAAAATTGGCAACTGAGATGACAACTTGGTTGCGGGTTGCTCCTCAATGTGCTATAAATCAGTGGTTCTCAACCTTCAGGTGATGGTACCCAAAATGATGACGGCATATAAAATATGAAAAATTCAAGATACCCTACGCTCATTATATCTTTATTCATTTTACGCAGTTCGCGGCACCTTTATGATATATCATACGACTGGTTTTGAACCACGGTTCTAAATTAACGAATTAAATTCGCGTTTAAGGGACCACCAGTAGTAATGCGTGCCAATATTGTCTTCTCACTCTTCTATAGAAATTTTTAATTACTGTTCAAAATTAAGATAGTCGGACGTGTGATTTATACATTTTTATTATTTAAGGTCAAATATGAGAAAAGGGAAGACAATAAAAAAAGGCTGTTAAAAGATCCCTTCTTTTAAACTTTCAAAAGGACATTCTCTCACATCCCCGCTGAGACAATTATTCACAGGAAAAGTGCAGAACAATCAATTCATTTAGGAGCAGCTAAAGACAGTTAAGGGACATAAAAATCTATAGCGATTTATGTGGGTCAAGTTGATCACTAGGGAGTAGATTCATTGCCAGTAGCTGCGAAAGGAGAAACTCTGCCGCATAAAAGCGCTATAAATAAAAGAAAAAGGGTTGTTTGAATAGGTGAATTGGTTTTAATTGACAATATAATTTCTCAAATTACAAGAGTGAATGGTAAAAATGGTACCTCATACAGGAAATATTCTTTGTATGTAGGTACTATATAAACTTGATATTTTACAACTGAGTGGAAATGTTGTTATTTAATAAGGAATTAATTGCTTCCTAAATTCATTTCCTTGAACAAATTGGCAGAAAAAGATCTATTGTAGTTGAGTTTCTGACACACAGGTGGAAAGAGAACTGCAATATCCGGGTAGATAATTGTGCGAATTGTTATTTATTAAATTGAAACATCTCTATCTTCCAACAATCGTTATAATAAACTCAAAGTAATAATTATGATTTATATCTTTTATATAAATTAATATATTTCACCTCCCACTCTTTAATCAAACAGGTAAATTAAAAGTTACTTTGAAAACACTTGTATACTGTCTTCCTATGAATAAACATAATATTTGTTTAAAAGAATAGTATATTATTCAACGAGCGTGTAAAAATGGCTATCTATTATTAATAGCATTAGTAAGACACGCGATTAGAATACCATACTTTTTCTACGATTGCTAGGACGTAATTTGACGTAAATAATTATTATTGTGCTTCTCTGCATTGAATATTGAGACTATAAAGATTTATACTTTTCAGATAGTTCAGTAAAATATACTAAAAAAACATTTTCAGAATATGATTTAACTTTCTTGATGCTTCTAGCTCCAATCCATAAATGCCTTATACACTGCCCCATATTTTATCATTGATTTTTCAGACAATAATTTCATCCTTATTTTGGCCGCTTCTAAAACATCTGGTGGTAATGTACAAACTTCGTTTTTACTATCACTAATATCTATTTTTTATATTTTTATTTAAAACAACCTATACAAAATGCTCAGCGAATTATGACAGTAAATTAAAACAGACTGAACAGAAGCAGATCTGTACAAGTGGCGAAATTGCTGGTCAGTTTGAAGTTTATATTCAATATAAGTATTATCATTTTAAAATGTAACACAAAAAAAAATAAATAAAAACTGTTATTGAAATATTTGAAGATATTATTTGTATACAATCATTTAAAATAATACAATATTAAGAACTTAGCACTTAGACATTTTTTTTTGCGACAAAATTGAATAATGATTTTGAACTGATATCTCCCTCGCCGACGATGTTGCCCACTTCCGTGTTAAAAAATTTGAAAACATCATCATCGATAATACTGCAATAGGGGATACGCATAAAATTTGTATTTCCTTAAAACTACATTATTTTGATATGTTAATGTTAGTTATGTCACCTAACAAAACAAAAATCACATTTTAATTAATATTATAGCCAAATTTTTGAATTAAAATATTGTAAATTTGAAATAAGCCGACAACGGCACGAAGGTTGCCGAGTAAAAACGACTGAGTATGACGTCAAACGATAGGGGTTTCACGTCACAGATACAGCTACAACATAATCTTTACACGTGTGTATATTGTATTGTTCGAGAGTTTTGTATTTGTTTTTAAACAATTTTTCACGCCTTTATTATTAAAATGGCAGATAAAGATTTTATTAGGGCTCAGAGTGATAATTTACCCAACATTGATGCATTTATGCTCATGGAATATATGAAAAATAATGAATGGTACAGTGCTGAAGAAATACGTGGTGTCAAAGCAGACCTGTAAGTAATTTTTATTTTATATTCTATAACTTTATGTAAACAAACGCTGCAACTCTGTAAAATGTAAATATTTATGTAATTTAGATGTAAGAATTTTACTACATTGTTTACATGAAGTTACAAAACGTTAGAGGCATAATTGAAATACTGCAATATAAGTTATACTAGGGGCCTCAGCCCGGCTACGCCGGTCTTCTCCCCTACGTTGTTATTACTCGTCGCTTCGTTTTAATATAATAAGGCATTTTGTCGCACTTGTCTATTATAAAACTCGTCGCTCATCGGTAAGTTTAATTAGTTTTCTTCTGTCAAGAAATACGTTCAAAATGTGAAATCTCGTCACATTTTAAATTGCAAAAAATTTGACAGATGTCACCTTTTGAAATCTTGTAAGCATATTTTTGCCTCAAAATGATCCAATAATGGCCCAGATTCTTTGAAAGATGTTTTCTGATGCCTCAAAATATTATCTCGCACGTCAAAAAATCTATATTGAACCATTATCACCACTTAACACTTTGATTAACCCTGAAATTTTTAATATATATAAATCTATTTTTAACACTATTTTATGAAAATTCGTCTTGCAAATGTCTTCAACTTTATTGTTAATTTACCTTGAATCCGTAATTAGTATTCTTCTGTCAAGAAACACGTTCAATATGAGAAATCTCGTCACATTTTAAAATGCAAAAAATGACAGCTGTCTCCTTTTGCAACCTTGTAAGCATATTTTTGCCTCAAAATGCTCAATAATGGCCCAGATTCTTTGAAAAATGTTTTCTGATACCTCAAAATATTATCTCGCTTGTCCAAAAAGCTATCCTGAATCATTATTACCATTTAACACTTTGATTCTCGCCGTAGATATTCTGGACCGGCCGTCTTGTATTAAGAATATTTTTGAATTATCGTCTGATAAAACCTGTCCGTGCCGATCAATGGTGACTTTGATTCGACACGGTTTCGAGGAAAAAATGCATTATTTTTATCAATAAAAATTAGTCAGTACCCCCTGTCGAAATAAAATTAAGTCTAAGCACTAAAAAAATATCACCCGGATAAGACGGCGGTTCATTTTCCTCTCTCCGCGTTACCGGAAAAATGAAGATACACCAGAAGTTGAATAGAACATATATACCAACACTTGTACAATATAATAGTAGATATTTTAATATAAAATTTAATTCGGTAAACATGTATAAATTGTTTTTATAGAATTAAACTTTAAACTTTAAACTTTATTAATTAAAATCACTCTAACTTTACATAACCTATAAAAGTTATACAAATAAATAAGTTCACAACAGACTATGTACGCCGGTAAGCTAGTAGTGTCATGCGTCAGTTAGAAGGGGTATGGACGTCACACGTCGTTTTCGCGCGCTTCATACATTTATGATTTTTTTAAGCCTTCAAATTAAAAAAAAAAAAAAATTAAAAACTGATTTTTATGTTTATATGCAACAAGAGGAATATAATAAAAAAAATTAAAAAGTCATGCCTATCCCCTATTGTAAATTTGCGATCGACACAACTGTGGGAGCTGAAATAAAATTTCATTATTATTTAAAATAAAATTAATCAATTAGTTAAAAATATTCAAATTATTTAAATATAAAAACTAATCTATTTTAAGATAAATATCCTCAGATATTAGTTATCAGCGAGGGTATTTTTTTTTTTTAATTTAATTTTGAAATGCAGGGGTAAAATTTAAGAATGGATATTATATGATTTACTTTAATTTTGTCACCGTTTCTTTCAAGTACATGGTCGAATGTTTATACAAACGTTGATATGCGACCATATATTTTCAGTGCTATGGACTTCGTAGGTAATTAGAGTCAAAATTTGGGTTTATGCATTATTGGGATTAGAATTACAAGTCTTCAAGATAAGTTAAAAGGTTTTTGTAGTTAATTGAAGAGCTGATTATTTTTAAAACTACAAAAAAATGGGGTTCAGAGATCAAATTATAAGTTATAAAAAAAGGGCTGGGGAAAATCTTGTGAGAGATGGGGAGTCGTTAGTAAATCATCACAGTAGTGCAACCTCCCAAGTATTTTGGTTGAGGAACCCGGTATCGTGTACTGGGTGAACCAGAAGTAGTCTGAAAGTATTGAGGACAGTTTTTAATGAAATAAACGAATCTCGATACTGGTTTAAAAACGGTGAGTGTTGTGAGGCGTTTAAGCGCAATTGTGACGTGTTTAAGAAGCTCATGTGGTGTACGATGCTTGTAAAGTTTTCGTGGATTGTCTCTCATGGGATTTTGTAGCCATCATTTAATTGTAAGTTCCAGTAAACTCTTTAATTAAATCTTATCTAAACATTAAACGTAGATTAAGTAAAATGTGGATTTTAATTCAAACACCCTTATTCCTGTCATAAAAAATCATTGCAACCGACCAGCGGGCCATTTTAGGGTTTCAGATTTGATTCGCTCACAAGTTTGAAAACCCACTATGTGGAAGGGCCTTTCAAAGTAAGTACCATGAAGTAAAATGAAAATATTAAAATAGAAATGCCCTCACACAACTCGTGAGTAATGAATTATTATCCACGGTAGTGAGATAACTTTGTCTACCAAAAAATGCATATACATATAATCATCGTATTACTTAATAGGAGTAGAAAAACGGTATTTATTCAACTGCCGATTACCAATACCATAATAATTATACATATAAAAGCCCAGTGTCATTCATAAATAACGTTCGGGATATGGAGCGGGAGTGGAAATGTGTTGATTTCATATCTAAGTAGGAGGAGAGCGACAAGCTCGCTCTTCGAAAACTCAGTAATGAAATATACGTGGCGTTAAGGTGACCAGATATTGACATAGTCGAAGTAGGACATTTGAAGTTTTATAACGCATCTCAGTTGGACATTTGACAACTCAGCTTAAAACAATAAAAATCGGTAGTAAAAAAAGCACAAAACACTAAAAATTGATGAGTAAATAATTTTAAATTGATATACTACTCTTGTTGTTTTAAAAACAACTCTTTGTTGCAAATTGTACCCATTATTTAATATAAAAATACTAGAGCCTCAGCCCGGCTACGCCGGGCTTCTCCCACAAAAGTCGTCGCTTCGCGACTCGTTTTAATATAATAAGGTATTTTGCAGCACTTGTCGATTATAAAACTCGTCGCTTCGCGACTCGTCTTTTGCCTGTCACGTGGTTATCGAAGTGACGGATTCGGGCATGCCCGCGGAACGTCCACGAAACGTCAGCAAAAATTATTATTATTATTATCATTAGCCTAGAACAAACACGAAGTTCTGAGCAATTTAACGTTGAAATAATTTTTCAAATTGGTGGTACACCGGTGGGAGTGTCATGGTACCCCGGTTGAAAAACACTGATATAGCCAATAACACTCGGGAAGTTCTAATCTATACATACAATGTTCAAAGGATTATCCAAATCGGTTAATTAATTTACGTTTGTACCATTTAAACGTAACAATAATATTTTATTTCACTATAAAGAATACATGGATTCTGAATAAAATAGAGAAAAATTAATAAAATAGTTAAATATTATTGCATAGGATTCACTATTAATTATGTCACTTGGAAATTTAGAAAAACTTTTGAGTAACACTGATAGATGTGAAATTTGCAGATTTTCGTTGTAATAATATATTCGTTGTAGTGATGTTGTATTAAATTTAGTATTTTGTTTAACTATTTAAAAAGGTATTTATAATTTTCAGTTTTTTTGTAAATAATTTGGTTTACATGTAAATATATTATAGTCGTTTTTTAATTTATTTAATCACTAAAATTTCACGTATACTTGTTATAATTCAGTAATACGAAGGAGTTGCCTCCTAAATTTGAACTGTCGGTAGTTGTTATAATTTGTAGTTGTTTCGTTGTTCGAGAGAGGCACTGCTTAATACTTTTATCATAATTTTTAAGTTTTTTTTGCAATAAGTCTTTAAATTAACATTTTTACTGCAAAAATGCTTTCATCCTATAATAATCACTTATATAAAGAAATAATATATTAAAATGACATCTGGGTATATAACACTTCAAGATTTAACACAATTAAAATTACGCGATTACTAAATATCGAATATTATTCTGTCTTATATATCCTCCTAATACATTGTACTTTATACTTTCGTTAATATAGTTAGTAAAATAGTTAATAACATATAGTTTCCAGAATTAAAATAACAAAACTGCTTAACAGATCTATCCTCACCCTGAAAACTTATTTGAACGTATTCTACAGATAGGTGTAACATTTAAAACGTTCGTTAAAACGACCCTTAAAATATATTTTGATAACTCAAAACTGATTCTTACTTTCTTAATTCTTACTTTCTTTTCCGTTTAATAGCATTTTTAACTCAAGCCAATTTATGGTCAGAAAAATTTTCAAAATTTATGAAAATGAGTTAAAACCTTAAAAAACTACATTATCTTTATCAACACTTATGTATTTTTTACACATTTCATCATGTGGACAATCCACATGTGCTCTTGTTTTAATGTCCTCATGCGCCCCAATAGCATAATATGAGATTAAGCTTGAATCAAACAGCAACAAATAATTATTTCATCCCAATATGCAAACTACGTTAAACTATATTTAAAGTTATATTATATTATATATTAATTGTATGCAACACTGATAAGAATTAGTAAAAAATTACTTATCTTAGTACACGAAATACAAGAATCTTTAATATATATCACACAAAACTTCTTATGCGTCAAAATAAATTTTGCACACTAAGCCCATAAATAACAACCCGAATGGTATTTTATTTTTGTTGTAATATCAGTAAATTTTTAAATTTTAGAGTAATACACATTGTTGTAAATGGGAGTAGAACACTGGTAAATTTCGATCAGATTTTTTCCGAATGTTATCGATTTTTTTTGTATTGTTAAAAACATTATTTTTTTATCTTTATTATGTATTTTTATCTATTAATCAATTACTAACCAACAATAAAGATAATACAGATAAATTGGCTGAAGTGGAGTCTAAAAATTAGATTGAGTTTCGTGTGATTCTTTATAACTAGAAAAATAATTCAATTCCAGGACTTGCGAACATAAGAAGTCTTTAACTGAACTCAAACTGATTCAACTTTTGCAGAACATCTTATTAATAAAACTGACTTAGATTTTCGAACCGATAATCCTTAACAGAAAAGGTTATAAACTTAATTTATTAGAAGACCACGAAATCAACAAACAAGTCCAACACTAATATTGGAGTAATTATACTGCGATTTGTAGTTTTATAATTACTGTAATAACTAATGAAAAGAGCCGAAGCTGCAGTCAGTAAAATAAAATATTGTGTGAAACACAACAATATGTTTCTACTTAGCAATCTTTTATCCATAAGCGAGTTTGCCAAAGTTCGTTTGTCGACATTTCAATATGTGCTCCATATTTCTTTCGAATCTGGAGACTCAGATATACCCAAAATGTACGATTTAGATATTTATGGCGCTTGGAACTTAAAATTCTTAATAAAGCTACTGAGTCAACTATAGTCTCACCAAACAAAAGCCAGCATGCTGTTGGACTCTTTCATTTACTAAATACATTCGAAACTCAGAAATGTGTGAAATGTCTGATATCACCTGCTTACAGGTGTTATGGGAGCAACATATGAAGCAACTGGTCTAATGGGACAGTGGGGTTTGTGTAGTTTCGGTAAGCCATATAAAACTGGAGGAGAAGGATTCATAGAGATATATTTGAATTTTTCATTTTTGTTAAGAACCAATTCACACTTGCTTAACAGAGATTTTAATTTGTTTTGAAAATTACTTGTTGGATCTTTAGTTAAAATTTGTAAATTATTAGTGTTTAAAAAATCATTAACCTTCGACACATAATCAGTTTTTTCAAGAATGGTTATTGTGTTTCCCTTATCTGCCTTACATAAAATAAGATCGTTATCATTAATTTTTTGTTTAATATTTTTTAAAGTCAAAATTTCTTTCTTAGAATTATTACATTTATTATTGAATTAATAGAATTATTAATAATAGAGGAACAATTATGTTTTAAAAACATTTTTTGTTCTAATTTGTTCAGGAAGAAATTAAAAGATGGTACTCAACTAGATTCCATCTAAATCAACATTTGAAGCTGATTCACAATCGATTGACGATGTTACTACATCCCATAGAATTCGACGTACTGGACCAAGATGTAAGAGAAGAAATTCAGTTTCAAGTGCATAAGATGTACTTAAGACAGAATAAGAAATTACTCAACCTCTGCAAGCTACAAATTCTGCCTGTTTCATCCCACACATCGAATACGAATATTATACCAGATATCAACTTCCACCCTAGGATATCCAACATTTCATCTACTGTTTTTTCAAAATCGGAGAACGATCTCCTACTTAAAGGTTTGTCCTATGCTCCTAAAAAACTGCTCAATAATAAAGATATAGACAATCTACGTATTGATACTGAGATAGCCATATTAGAACAAAAAATGTTTTTAAAACATAATTGTTCCTCTATTATTAATAATTCTATTAAATTCAATAATAAATGTAATAATTCTAAGAAAGAAATTTTGACTTTAAAAAATATTAAACAAAAAATTAATGATAACGATCTTATTTTATGTAAGGCAGATAAGGGAAACACAATAACCATTCTTGAAAAAACTGATTATGTGTCGAAGGTTAATGATTTTTTAAACACTAATAATTTACAAATTTTAACTAAAGATCCAACAAGTAATTTTCAAAACAAATTAAAATCTCTGTTAAGCAAGTGTGAATTGGTTCTTAACAAAAATGAAAAATTCAAATATATCTCTATGAATCCTTCTCCTCCAGTTTTATATGGCTTACCGAAACTACACAAACCCCACTGTCCCATTAGACCAGTTGCTTCGTATGTTAATGCCCCGTCTTACAAGTTATGCAAGAAACTTAATAACGAATTACCCTCAATTTTAAACTTTAAATCCAAATTTGCCATAAAAAATAGTTTAGATCTGGTTAATAAAATCAAGAATATCCCTATTAACCAAAACGCAATTTTAGTTTCTTTTGATGTAGTCAACTTATTTTCTTCTATTCCCATTAATGAGGTAAAACATATTGTCCAAACTTATCTTCAAAATAATAATATAGATTGCTTTAAATCTCAAGAAATATCCAATTTATTAGAACTGTGTTTAGACCAAAATTATTTTATTTTTAACGACTTAATTTATGCTCAGAAAGATGGTTTGCCTATGGGTTCTCCTCTCTCCCCCCTATTGTCAGAAATATTTATGGATCATATGGAGAAAATTATTTTTAGTAGTTCCAACAAATTCCGTCACTGTATTAAATTCTGGTATCGTTATGTTGATGATATTATTTGTCTTTGGGAAGGTAGTAATAGGCAATTAAAATTATTTTTCAACCACATTAACGATATCAATCCTTCAATAAAATTTACTATGGAGATAGAAAATAATCGCTCTTTAAATTTCTTAGACCTTTCCATCTCACATTCTTGTTCTAAACTCAACTTCAAAATCTATAGAAAACCGACATATACTGACACCATCATTCCTGCTTCATCTTCACATCCTTATAATACTAAAATGGCTGCTTTCAATTGTTATGTAGACCGATTATTAAAAGTTCCACTCTCTGATGAAGACTACAATCTGGAATTACAAACTATTTACAAAATTGCAATTAATAACGGTTATAACAAGGCTGAAATTGACAAAATTATTAGAAAAAAGCGCAAAAAACTTTTATTAACATATTTTTATCCCCTAAGTATACCTGATACAAAAATTTATAAAAAAATACCCTTTTACGGCCAGGTTAGTTTCAAAATAGGATCAAAATTAAAGAAATCAAATATAACCCCAGCCTTTTATAATAAACATACAATTAAAAATTTACTCGTTAATAATAAATTAGATAAAACTGATTTACACAACAAAAGTGGAGTTTATCAAGCATCGTGCCAAGATTGTTCAACAATATATATAGGCCAAACTGTACGAAAATTTGCTACAAGATTTGGTGAACATTTGAAAGCCATCCAAAATAATAAAGTAGAACAGTCCAACATAGCAGAACATATGATTTCCAATAATCATAACCTTTCCGTCAATGACTTCAAAATCCTACACATACACAATAAAAGCCTTAAACTGAACCTTTTAGAATACAGAGAAATTCACAAAAATATTAACTCTGGAATTCCCTTAATGAATGACCAGATTGACGTTTACAACTCACCCCTAATAAATCGGTAAATAACTTTTTTCTCTTTTTTCCCTTATCTGCCAATATGGTTTACACTTGTATTCCCTACCATAATATTTGTTCCCACTAAATGTATTTGTTACAAAATAAGTTTAGTTTGTAATTGAAACTCCTGTTGATGGCGTCACTGCCGAAATACGTATAGAGTATATTAAACTGATATTTGTGAAACTTACCGAGTGTTTTATTTATTAATCTTATTTTAAATATGTTTCACCGAGAATACACGGACTCCTCTGTCAATTATATTTTCTTTACTTGTAATCTCTACGTTAGATCGAGAAAACAATTTAAGAGATCGAGAAAAGTGCAATCGTCAAGTTTATAAAAGAATGTAGTAATAATCTATAAATTGTACTACATTTCTTTGTAAAATGAATGTAGCAGACTGTTATGGTGTATCTATGTCATATTTTTTTCCTATTACCTATTTTCGTTTTAAAAAAAAAATCACACTTCACAACAAATGCATAATTTTTTAATTTTTATTTTCAGTCCGTTATATAGAGCTCTACAAAAAGGACAAAATATTAATAATTCTTTGGGGCCTCAAAAAATTACTTGTAGCCGTAGCCGGGCTCAGGCGGGTAACTAGGGGGGAAGGCAGGGGCTTGAGCCCCCTTCGAGCTCCAAAACATGTGATTTTTACGAGTTTTTATCAAAATTTATGTGATAAGCCCTCCCAAAGAGCTCCAAAAATATTTGGTTGGGATGATTGTTATGTCAATTTGACTTCAAGCGATTGTTTAGACAGCAGCGCTTCCACTTTCCGGGCACGCAACTATTTTTTCCGATGTACTGCCTATATCTGATACCATAGTTCTATATTAGGGATGGGAAAAAAACATCGATGTATCGAAAACATCGATGTTTCTTTTAAAAATATCGATGTTTTTACCATCGATGGTCAGCTGGCGATAGTATCGATAAACCATCGATGTCTACTACCGATGTCGATGTTTAAACTTTGAAATTCAGAAACTACCGCTAGAGGCGCTGGAATCTTAAAAATTTAATTTTTATTAAAATTAGTACACAAAATATAAGCGCCATCTATTGTGATATAACAATGCTAATAGCTTTAGTTCTTATTCATCTTAGCAGTTAGCTGAATACGAAAAAATAAGAAGAAACTTCTAATTTTTGCAAACAATGCGAACGACCAAAGATGCCAACACACTTTTTCTTTTTGAGTCTTGTTGACACTTTCCCAGTTGTTATTCCTCCAATCCCTGGATTTTTGTAAGTTGTCATTAGCTATTTTTTATATATTGAAGTTGGCTTTTCCTGAACAAAATGATCAAAAGCTTCAATTAATTGGTAAAAGTAACTAGAATTGAAAATCTAGTTCCGCCTAAACCAAAGGAACAGACCATTTTGTTCAGGAAAAGTCAACTTCAATATGTAAAAAAATATCTAATGACAAATTACAAAAATGAAAATTGCGGTTAGTTCCGCCTAATCATTTGGAATAGACTGTAGGTACAAATTAGGATTATTATATTGGGTATTATAATGTTAATGTGAAATTAATTACTATTAAAAAGGAATATTTCTATTTCAAAATATAATAAATGCTTTTCGTGTATTATATGTTACTTTTTTTGGTATTTTATCTTTACATTATTAAATAAAACCTATATAATATAAATAAATAGCTTTTTTTTAATATTAATAAAACATCGATGTTTCCGATACATCGATGTTTTTCCTTCGATGTTTTTTCAACATCGATAGTAAGCGCCGATGTGAACATCGATGTTTTGCCTTCGATGTACAACCCTATGACACGACATTTGTTTAGTCAGTTTACATTAACCGTTTTTGTTACAATAGAAGTGAGAACATTTTTTTGGTCATCACATGCAGTTTAGAAGAGAGAAACTTTTTCATAATTTAAATAATTCAGTCGACTGAGCGCACCCAAAGAAAAAAAAATCCTGGGTGCGCGCCTGTCCGGGTTCCTTTATAGAAAATCCAGCCCTGTTGCTGACTCACCACCTCTTCGCTTCTAGTACATTGGTAAAAACCTTTTAAATTTGCATAACAGATTTTTGTGTTGGGGTTCCCCAACAGCTAGCATAAACCTGAATGTAACCTTGGATATGGAGAAGAATTTTACTTTGTTCAGTTCTCCTCCAAATCTCATGAAAGAAACATTTAGACTAGTCATTTAAAAATCTTTATTTAAATACTACTACTACTTTTTATTTGTTTATTGTGTTAACGTTATCTTAATAAACTGAAAATTGCGGTCGGAGTCAAGGATTTATGATTAATAACTAATTTCTAACAGTACACAGTACGCAGTGGTCACTACAGATGGTACACAACAAGTAATTTAAGTTAAATTATTTTCTTAAGAAATGTTAATACGAAGTGTAAAATATAAGAAGTGTATAATATAAGATTTTGGTGAAATAATTTTTTGTGCAGTGACATTGCAATATACATATGTACATACTACCTTTGGTTACTTTTGTATGATGTGAAATTTTTAAACAAACGTGTATTGGTAAGTCAACTATGTATTTGGGATTATGTAAAAGTTCGATACGAAATAGCGGTATCAAAATTACCGAAATCGTCAAAAGTACATTTTACAACACAAGCCTGTAACATATTTAAAATCTGTTATACTTTATCTCAGAATAACTGATAGTAATAAATCTTTTTGTCAGGCAGTTACCAGTGGCGTGCACATTTTAAACACGTTTAAATTGGTTTTGTGTATTTCTATATTACTATTTATCATTTTATTAAACGCACGCCTGTGACCATATTTATCATATCATTAAATGCATCCCTGTGACCATATTTTTCCTCAAAATTTTAGGGTAACATTTTTATGATCTATTGTGTTTAACCCTAGTTCGTATTCCCATATAATATGTGCGGAATACTCGGTTGTTTTTAACAATATTTTGTTTCGAACTATTCATATTTTGTGGGCCGCTACTGTGTGAAAAAACAATAACTTTTTACAAATAATAAATTTTATTACTATCAGTCTTTCTGAATTAGAGTATAATAGATGTAACTTATTCATGTGATATTTAAAACTTGTTTAAGTATTATCATTAGAAAAATAAAAATAGGCAGGTCAATCTTGGAATCGTGCAGGGTCGGACTAGACGGAAAAATAAGTTCGAGGAAAACCATCAATATTAACGCGCAGCCATTAAAAAAATAATATACTAAAAAAAATCATTGCATTTTAACATACGTTTTAATAAGCTACTACTTTTTTCTCACTTCATCCATAATTGCTATATTTTCTATTCTCATAAATATGTATATGATTTTCTGATGACACAAGCATAAATGCTTTCAAACGACATTGACGTACATTACGAGGGGTGTTTGATTAGTCGATTACTTCGAAATGAAAGATTTTTTTGTACAAAAATGCGACTTATTTTTCAACATGGTCTCCTTTTAGCTCGATACATTTTGTCTAATCATATTCGAACTTCTTTAAGTCTTCCAAAAAATATGATTTTTCAAAATAAGCGTGTTTTTCAGCGATGATCTCCTCGTTTGATACGAATATTTTTCAAGCGAGCCATTTTTGCATGTTTTGAAAAAGAAAGAAGTTGTCCCCTACAACTTCTTGGAGAGCAGGGTGGATGTGGAGGCAGTTCATAGAGCAATTCGACCAATTTGACCCTTGCAGTTCCGGACGAATGAGCTGATGCATTGTCCGTATGACGTTTCTCCGCTAAATGGGGTCGTTTTTTCATTAATTCAGCATATAATCTATCCAATAAAGCGGCATAATATTGTCGTGTGATCGTTTTCCCCTTTTTCAGATAGTAAAATTTCCGATAGATTATACCTTGCGAATCCCAGAAAATCGTGGCCATGACCTTTCCAGCCGAGGAAACTCTTTTTGCCTTATTCGGAGCACATTCACCAGGAGAAATACACTGTTTTGACTGTTCTTTCATTTCAGGTATGTAGTGATGGATCCATGTTTCATCAACGGTTACGAAACGCCATAAAAACATACTAGGATTGCGCTTGGATATGTCCAGACATTGATTCGTAATGGTCACGCGATTCCGTTTTTGATCCACTGTGAGCAGCTGCATCCATTTTGCCGATAGCCTTTTTATGTCCAAATGTTCGTACAGGATGTTTTACACACGTTAGTCTGTGATGCTTACCATCTTAGCTATCTCGCGTATTTTCACTCGGCGGTCTTCCAACAAGATATCATAAATTTTATTGACCATCTTGAAACTTAGTGTGTATGTCTACAGAGAATGACAAATGTCAGAACTTATTAATTAAATGTCAGAATTAATCTTGCGATCTGCACCGTCTCTTAAGAAAGTCACTGACTTATTAAACACTCCTCGTATTACGAAGTCTATTTAAAACATGTTTTAAATTCGCAAGATGATCTTTCGTACGATATCTGAGTGAATAATATAGTTAAAACGAAATAAAAATAAATTATGCTATTTCTATTACATCTTTTCTTTTTCACAAATTTTGAATTATCATCTAAATCAAAATCTGAATATTCATTTTCATCCCTTAGGGTTTCTTTAAAATTAATATTTTTTCCATAATCTAATATAATGTCCTTTTTCACATTAGTATTCAATCACATAGTTAAAAATTCTAAAATTCGAACGTTTACATTCTTGCTCTTTTCAGGGTGTAAACCGTAAGTTTTCTAGAATTTTCAGGTTATTTTTTGATAAAATTCCTGGTTTCTTAATTTCACAACGTTGAAAAATTATAGAGCAGCGGTTCTTAAACTGTGGTCCGCGGACCCCTGGGGGTCCGCGTAGCCATTACCGGGGGTCACCGAAACAATTTTGACATTAACTTTAAATCCCCCAACTTTTCGCTTTTTTTCAAATAACTCATTTAATAAAAATCCTACATGATCAAGACTTTTTGTATTTGTTATTATTTAACTAGTTATTGACATAACTAAACAATAATTAGTAGAATTTTAATAAGTTTTATTCAACTGCAAATTATTTACAGAAAACATATTATAATCTATTTTGACCAATATTTGACTAAGAAACGTTTGTATGAGTTTAACGTATTATAATTTGTAACTTTTTTTATTCTTTTTACTACTATTTTTATTAATTTTATATTTTTTATTCTATATGCTAATAAAAATGTTCCTCTATAAATGCGCAAGACCATTTATTAATATAAACAGCGATACATTTTTACCAGTAATTATTATAACGTAGAGCCTGTGAGATTATTGAGCCAGAAATCAAGTCTCAAGAACGACGTAAAATGCCTAGGGTTGGGATGGGGTCCGCAAACGAAAATGTTGTTCAAGAGGGGGTCCTCGGACTACATAAGTTTAAGAACCCCTGTTATAGAGTATTGTATAATTTTTAGGGTTTCGTATATCATCACTGGCCAGACCTAGAAAGTTAAAATCTGCCGCAGCTAGTTGTATAACGTCTGCATGATCTAAAAAAAAATGATCACTATATCAATTTATAATTGCTAATAATGTTATGGATTTTTTGTGTTTTTGACTAGACTAGAAATACGTATTTTATTTTGAAATTAAAACAAATTAAAAATGGATAGAATCGACTAGGCTATTAGCGATGTGCGATTAGCATGTTGTGCATCCATTTTTATTCCACATAGTTCACATAACGTGCAAATCTGTGACAACATTTGAATGAATTATTTTATAAATTTAGTTTTTAAAATGTCAAATAAGAATAAATCATGTACAGTCCTGAAATGTGCAGTTATTTAAAAATCAAATAACAAATTAGTTTTTTTTATACCATTCAAAAATTGAAATTTATATTATTTGAAAGTGGATAATTTTGAAATCAGATTCTGCGATTAAAACAAAAAACGTATTTTTTAAATTTGCTGTACGATTTAAATAAAAGTTCTTAGTACTCAAATTAACGAATAAAACTGATCATCAAAAAACTCTTAATTCTAATATGATCATAGAAAAAGATCAATTTAATAAAACTGACATAATAAAATTGCCCTTTTTATCAATAACTGTACAATAGCAGTTTGAGAATGTATAATCCAGTTTAATTCACATTGTTAATGAGTATCATTCGCATGGTTTCTGGCGTGAGTTTGTACCCCACCCCCCTCATGAATTATGATCCTACCCAATACAAAATCCTAGCGGCGCCACGCATAAAAGTCTACTAATATACAAAAATATTCATATTTTAAAATCTAATTTCAGATATACAGGAGCCCAAAGATATTCAAAATGAAAAATTTCTTAATTGGATTTTGTTTAATATTCTACACAGTGCAATGTGTAGAAATTAATACAAAAGGATTAAAGCAAAACCAGAAAAACCATAATATAACAGGATCAAAACTGTCGGGAAAAAATCTACAGGATGTAAAAAAACTGACATTTGTAAAATATTATAACGATCAACAAATCAACACAGTCGACGATTTTCCACTCTTGCAAGAAATTCGCATCGATTTCATGGATCAAGAAAACATCCCTCTATTTAAAAATGTTCCACTTCTTCGATCTATCTCCATACAGGGAAATAAGGTTTTGATTATAAAAAATAATACACTACGCTCAACTAATGTCAAATCTCTACAGCTGTCCTACAATGAAATCCTGGACATTCAACCACGATCTTTTGGTAAAAAGGTGGACAGTCTAGTCTTAAATTGTAACAAACTAAAAAACTTTGATGTAAAATGGTTCCAATCTCCAGAAAAATTAACTTTTCTTTCAATAGCAGGCAATGAAATATCCTATTTACAAAACAAAGCATTTGATAAATTCATCGCCCTAGATTATATATATTTGGGTTTAAATAAAATTCAACACATGGGTTCCAGAGTTTTTAATAAAATTGATATAGCTGACATCTCTCTGTACGGTAACGAACTATCTGAAATAAAACACTCAACTTTTCCAATTACAACTCATATTGGACATCTTGATATTCAGTACAATAAACTGAACTATCTTCCTAGTACTTTTCTGGGTAATATTTCTGTTGATGAATTCTATTTTCTTTCCAATCCTTGGTTGTGTACATGTTATTACCAAAAAATTATTAAGTGGCCTAATTGGAAAAATTTTGATAAATGGGTTGGTGTGGAGCAGTTTAAAGGTAAGTCTGATACTCCGAGTTGTGTGCAGTCTTTAAATCCTACTGATTATTGTAAGGAAGAGGTAGACGAAGAAGCAACTGAATATTATCATCAACAAGCTGATTTGAAATTTATAAATAGTGAGCAAACTTGTGATATCTGGAAAGAGCAGGCTTTAGTTGATGCTGCTAAAAAGAAATATGGAGAATAGATCTTATTTTTATTATTTTTAGCAATAAATATATATTTTATAATGTTTATATACTCGTATTTATAAGTTATATTGTTCTTAATCATAATTTATATTAAACATCTATGTAACAACATTTATTTTATTTTTCATATTATTTATTAAAGATAGACTGTATAATGTTAGATGTCCTACAAAAGTAGAATCGTAAACCTGGCTGTTCGGTTGAAAGGATGAAAAAGCGATTGAGATTCATCAGATCCTTCAAAAACAGTTTGGATATCATAAGTTTCTTCGGGAATTTTTAAATCTTAAATTCTTCATGACAATGAAAAGCTTTTTCCAAATTACATACCACCTAGAATCACAAGTATCTGTTAGTTTTATTTGATAAAAATTAGTGTTTTACTCAGGGATCTCAAGCTGAACACGAACCCAAACCGAAAAAACTGCATTTTTCGTGAACCTAAACCTGAACCGAACCATTATATTTCAAGATCAGTGAACACAAACTTGAACCCGAATTTTTATTGTGACTGGTAAAAACAGTCTGAATTGTGAGGCAGATGAAGTCCTCGTTGGTAATATTATTCAGGCGAGAATATTATGTTAAAATTACTCTCATTTTCACAATCATTCATCCCTCATCCAGGTGTAGGAGCTCGCCCCCTGACATTGGCGATTAGCCTCGTAGCAGAAATAGGCCAATGTAAAATAAATAAAATTTAAAAAAAACCTTTTATTGCTAACAGGTAACCATGTATTTTTAACAGGTTCAAGAAATTATTGTATACTTAACATTTTACATTAACCAATTATATTTTGTAATGACAAAAAAAAAAAAATCAAAACTGAAATTCGTCTATTTCATTGGTTTCTAAGTTGTCACGAGAACCGAACTTGCCCAGGTGTTTTTATGTTTCATTTATGCCATGCTTATGGCAGAAATAATTCAAAATGCGAAAAGGAAAACGAGTGACACATATTATAAAAAATAAAATATGTATTACATTTTTATATTTTGAGAAAAAGAAAAATAATAAGAAATGGGAAATTTGTATTGTATGCCACAACAAACCTAAATGTAATGAAAATTACATTTAATAATGAACGTCAATTTAACCTAGAATATTCAATGTAATTATGATTTAGAATAGCTTAAACTAAATGGTTAAAAGTCCGATTAAATCGTTAAAAGTTACTAAATTTCAAAATATAGTTCAGCTTAAACATTTGGATTAGACTATATTTGCAGATATTTTTACCTTTTATTTTTTTTACAACAAATTATAACTTACCCAGCAAACATTGAACTAACGGCCGAACGCCGGCAAACTGCTTTTACGCTGGTACATTGCTGGCACCAAAAGTAAGTGCAATGCCAGTATTAATAATGTACTTCACATTTGTATTTCGCACTCTGCCTATACGAAGTACTTTACCAGCATTTTATAAGCATTCCTTATTTGTATTAATCCAAGGTTATTTCTAGCGAGCCAGTGCTTATGTTTATAACTTTTTTTGAATGTAATAATTTGAAAAGTCTGACCGTTCTTAGTCATAAAACACCCTAATGGCGTGGCCTTCGAGGGTCGGTACAAGTGATATTCTGTGAGTTCAAGTTGGGACGTGTTGGTGAACAGTTTTTAAAGATGTTTGATATTTGAATAGTTATTGATTGTGAGCATTATACAGTTTTTTATTGTGATTTGTGTGTGTTTTGTTAGATTTAAGGACGTAGTTTACACAAACTATTTCATATTAAATTGTTTAATTTTTAGTTTAGTTCAATCATAGTTTTTTTCATGTAATAAAATTTTCAATTATTAATAAATCTGATACAAGATTATAAATATGTCATTTAAAAAATATAATTTGTCATATTTCATTTTGAATAGTGACATCTTAAATATTTTGTAAATATAATACTAACCTAAAATAATACAAACTTAATCCAAAACTGTAAAGCTTTTTTTACAATATAACCAAGTTTCTAAAAGTCAGTAATACACTATAAAAATCACCAAAATAACCAGATCTAGTTTGTTCTTACAAAAGTGAACAGCTTATAGCATTAATGCTTATAAAATTTGTTTATTGAATTTATTTTAACAAGTATGAGTTCTTTAGGTTGGCACTCTTCAAGTCAGGGGGAAAAGATGTGGTAGATAATACAAGACGAATATTGGCGAAAATTATTAGTCACCCCTTATCTTAAGGATGAAATTGGTTTGACCGAAATGGCAGAAAACCATTTTCTTAAAATTCTTCATTAAATTAATAAATTAAATAAACTAATTCCTGTTATTCCTGAAATTATATTTATTTAATATTTATAAATAAATCAATAAATTATAACTGTTAATTCAATTTACAATCGGCTAGTTTTACCATCGTTGAATAAATTTATTTGACAACTTAAGTTAACAATATCGCATCATTCTATTGACAGCAATGTTAATTTCTTCATTAATAGTTTAAAACCGATGCGATATTGTCAACTTTACTTGTTAAATAAATTTATTCAACGATGGTGAAAATGGCCAAATGAGTATTTATTTTGCACCTAACCATTAATTTATTTTAATACTGGGTAAGTACACATATATTACATTTGAAACACTAGAGAGTGGGTATAATATAAGCACTAGTCTGTCAGAAATAAATCTTGCAACTAATGCGATTATTTTGCACTTTACCGTTGCTGGGCCAGCAACTGATACATCAATGGGCCAGCTAACGGCCACGGGGACACCGGGGTACTGGCCCAGTGCAAAATGCCAGCACTGGACCAATGCGAAATGCCAGCACTGGCCCAGTGCGAAATGCCAGCACTGGCCCATTACTTTCAATGCACTTTACCGTTGCTGGGCCAGCAACTGATACATCAATGGACCAGCTAAGGGCCACGGGACACCGGGGTACTGGCCCAGTACGAAATGCCAGCACTGGCCCATTACTTTCAATGCCGGCGAGTATGTGCTTTACCAGTACTGGTCCGGATAAAAATGTTTGCTGGGTAGTTATGTTTTCTGTGATTATTAAATAAAATAATATTGAAGTATAATTTTGTACTTATAAGTTTATTTAAGAGTTACCGTGGCTCCATAGGTAAGACGGTTGACTACGGAGCACAGCGATACGCCGGTGCGATACCTCCCACCTCCTTCGGATTTTTATCTTCCAATATTGTGCAGACAGCTCTGGAGTCGACTCAGCCTCAAATTTAAAATGAGTACCTGTTCATACAGAGATAATAGGCCCAGTCGAAACGTCACACTGACCACGTGGCTTTCATATCTATGACTGGCGGTCTAGAAACGGAGAACTTACCCTCTCTGCCCCTGATACGCCTATATAGGCGTTGGGAACCTATTATTTGTTTTTTCTTTATTTTATATTATTTGAAATTTTCATTGAACCTGAACCCGAACTTGAAATAATTTATGTTCTTGAACCTAAGGAAATTACCTGAACCCCTAACGAACTTCCTTCCGAACTTCAACTTAAATAAATAAAATTTTCGTAATCTTCGATTACCGCTTCAGAACAATTAAATTTTAATCCGAGCATTTTATTCTTTATAAACGGCAAGAGGAAGAATTCACAGGGCACTAAGTCGGGACTGTAAGGCAGATAAGATATTTCTTCCACTCCTGAAGTGGTGAGGAACTCGATAGTTCTAGCTGTAGTCCGTTCAAGAGTATGCAGTACATGACATATGGAGTAGTTATTGGGTTTATATAATGACGCTATCCTTTTCTTGCTTGTCGACGTTGTCAGCTCTAAAACGCGTTGATCTGTGAAGACGCAGTATTCTACAAATGGTCATTTGTTTTTGTTGAGTGTTATTTTGAGTTTTATAAGAGTTGGTTTTTATAAATTATACTTAATTATAGAGTTTTTCATATTATTATAATTGACACATTTGACACTTTTACAACATTTGGCAACACCGCTCCCATTTGCCTTAAGAGCAATTCTGCATTCTCACCTTTGAACGGACTATAGTTATAATTCAGCAGTGAATATACGACAATGTTCCAATGGAACAGTGGCAATATGTCCCGTGCGTTCGGAGGATGAAGCAACAATTTTCTAGCCAGCCGTCTGTGTACGTTTCACTTTGACTAGTTTGTCTTCGTCTGAAAGGATCCACTGAGCCAACTGCCGTTTACTTTTTGGCTCGTAGAAGTAAATCCATCTCTCGTCCCTTTTTACTATGTCATAGACAGCTTTTGACTGGCCTCTGTTAAATTTAATGAACATTTTTCTTGCTCGACTCCACATGCGCTTTCTTTTGAACATCAGTTATCTGGTGTGTATCCATCGAGCACAAAGCTTCCTTATGGAGTCATGAATATGTCCAAGGATGCCTCAATATCTCTGTAAGTGCAGCGGTTATCCTCCTGAAACATACCGTACACGTCGATAGTTTTTGGATTGACAACACGAACAGGACGACTTTCACGAAGTTCGATTTTAAGAGAAATTCTCCCACGCTAGATATCGTTGAACCACCATCCTCCAGTAGTAAAAACGGCGCTTCATCTCCAAAAAATGAATTTAATTTTTGCGAGGGCATCTTTAAAATCATAAAAAATTATGGCTCGAAAATGTTCCCGTGTTAGTTCCATTTTTAGGGTTTTGTAGGTATGACCAAAAAACCCTTATACCGTCATTTTGTCGTCTGTCTGTCTGTCTGTCTGTTCGGTAAAAATTGTAGCCAAACGGCTAAACCTAGAGCGTTGAAATTTGGCATGCTTATACAACTCTTTGACCCGCACATAGGAAAAACATCTAAAAAACATATCCCCCTAAAAATATAAACAAATATGTGCTAATCGAAAAAAAAAATATTTTTTTTAAATTCTGAGTAGGGTGTCAAATGAAAGCCCTTGGTACGTGGATTAACGATCCAATTTTTATTTTTGCAAAATAAATTATTTTGAAGCGATTTCTGCCAAAATTGTGCAAAAAATTTTTTGTCCCGTAGCCCAGATGGTTTAAACTAAAAATCTGAAAAAATTCTAAGTAATGACATTGGTGTGAACCGGAATAGTACAACAGGAATTTTTGATCAGATTATGTTTTTGGAAAAAAAGCATTTTTTGTGTTTTTTTGCTAATAATGTTGAAAACTTATAGTTATACAACACGCTAAACAGTAACGTGTATCAAGATACACGTTACTGTTTAGCGTGGTTAAGATACTAGCATTCTGCCCAAGAAAATGAGTTCGAATCCTACGAGAGGAAACAATTTTATTTTTTATTTATTTTTTTGCATTTTTATATTGTTTAAATTATTTTTTCAAAATTCTAGTTATATTTTGGCAATTGTTGCATTTAATTTTTAAAAGCGTAAATTTAATAACCAGTGGAAATTGTTGAAATTATAATTTAATTCTATATTTGAATGTACACGAAATCAAAGGGGAGGAGCTATGACTAAAAACAACCAATGGAAGCCATAGGCGCAATTTGCAAAATCTTAATGAACCTTGATATATAAAAAAAATACTGCACATCTTTAGAAACTTAAATAATGGTAATAGGCATTCGAATTAAAATTTAAAAAAAAATATTTTGACATAAAATTTGTTTTGGCATCCCAAATAATCATCGTTCACTTACTACATACCTGCAAAACCCTGAAATGTGTGAAAATTCACACTTCACATCAATTTTTAATAGAATAGGTTTTATTTAAATGCGTGCTAAAAATCGTACACAACTTATTTCCGTGACTTCTGTACACAAACTGAAAGATGAAAAATTCAAAAAACAACTTCTACCAAGCAACAGCTAAACCACAAAACTTAAGTAGCAACCCTCGTAAAGTCATTAATATTTTATTACTACTATGATTTTTTCGACTTCTATTTTATATCCAAGAAATTATTTTATCCTAAGCAAATAAAAAAATATGTTTAATACATATATAAAATATTGTTTTTTTTTTTTTATTTAAATATTTATAGGTACATCGACAACTAGGTCATTAGTACCTAGCACTGTTAATATAACACAAATACAATAATATATGGTAGTATAACATTGCTTAATAAAATATTAATATAATACAATAATGTAATGCAAAATGAGGGAGATTTTAACTAGATTCGTTCTTTCATGTTTATATCTGTAAGAAATTTTAACACTTTATCTGTTTCACTGATTTTATTTTTAAGGGCCTTTTCAATCGAGTTGGGTATGTTATTTACGAGTCTTTCATAACTATATTTAGTTCGCAGTTGTTGAATAGATGTTGGTGTGTACGCAGTGTATGACCTATACGTAGTCGGGTTATAATAATTTGCTCTCTTCTATTCTGTTTTGTTTCCCACGGTTTAGTGTCTTCCTTTACTTCTCGTAGTTTGTTGTCGTTTGTTGTATTTAGCCATTGGTTGTTCCAGAATTTTCTGATTTTTCTTTTTATCAGACTTTTTAAAATATTGTTTACAAAGTGTTTCCTATCAATAATAGTTTTATAATAGTTATTTATTTAACAAGTGAATAAAGTAATATTTTACTCTAATAAAATGATTTTACTACACGAAGTATAGACGTGGGCGATAATCATCGTCATGGAAAATACTCTACTATTCACGTATTGCATCCAATATGTTTTCTACAAATGATATTAAAACTAAATTCAAGAAAAACGTATGAAAAATATATATGTCATAAATATGAATTGCATATGAAGCAATGTCTATTTTATTCCCTACAGATTAATCTGTTACTTAAACCTTGAATTTCCATTGGAGCAACAATAAGGCGCAATAATTTGTTTTCAAAAACTATTGTCGCTGTAAGCATTTTAAAGTTTATGTTTCATATATGGCGCATATAGTTTGGTAAAGCTCGATCATGGCGTTTCTTCTTCTTCTTCTTCTTCTTCTTTTGGCACTATCAGTTAGATTGACTTTTGGCCTCACTCACATAAACCCTCCATCTCGATCTATTCATTGTCAAGTCTTACAAGTACCCTGTATACCAATACGTGTCAGATCTTCGGTTAGCTGATCTCTCCATCTCTTGCGAGGTCCTCCCACTGGTCGACGGGTATTCAATCTACCTTCCCATATCTTCCTAACCATTCTGTCCTCCATCATCCTCATAACGTGTCCAATCCACTGTAATCGTCTGCATCTGAGTTCTTGGGTGATACTTGACCTTGAGTACAGTTCTCGGACATCTTTGTTCTTACGGATTCTCCATTCACCATTAATTTGAATGGGACCAAAGATTCTGCGTAATAATTTATTTTCGAAAACTATGAGGTGTTGTCGATCTCGCTTTGTTAAGGTCCATGTTTTGGAGCCATACATAAGTTCGAGACGTACTATAACTTGGTATAACTTGATCTTGGTGCTCCTCGATAAGTGTTTCGTTTTGAAGAGGGGACCAAGTGCAAAATACGATGTATTATCAGCTTAAATTATATTCATAATTTCCTGCTGTATCATATTCACCTGATTTATCATGATTCCCAGGTATTTCAAAGTAGAAACTCTCTCAAAAGTGTTGTCATATTAGTTTTTAAGTCGGTCGTGTTCTCATGACTGCGTCTACTAACAATGAGATACTTGTTTTTTTTTTTCATTACTGATGATGAGTCCTACTTTACGAGCTTCAACATCAGTAAGGTTAGTAACGTATATTACGTGTTCAACCTTATTTGAAATAATATCCAGGTGATCTGAGTACCCTAAAATCGTGTGGTACCCATTGAGCTCTAGACCACGTTGGTTGGTATCTTGGGCTTTTCGGAACAACATCTCCAGAACGAGGTTGAACAGCAAAGGTGAGGTGGCGTCTCCTTGTTTGACTCCAGTATGAATTTCAAAAGGCGGTGACATGGCGTTTCTAGAGAGGATTTTTGTTAATAGAGTACCGAGTGAAAAGTAAGTTGTAATATCATTATTGCACATATTTCATAATATTAGCACACATTAAAAGTAAAACTAGCAAAATTAGCTATGCTATGCCGTGTTATGAGTTATAAACAAAAATAAATAGCGTCAAATTTCTCATTTGTATTTAATTAGAGAAATTATAACAGTTTAATTGAACCATAAACCTAATTCATAACAAAAATATTGTGGAATTCACATTACAATCGTTTATGACACACTAGAAAGTAGATACGCATTAAAACTGGCAAGAACTATCTAATTCCAAAATTAAATGTAAAATTTTTCATACTCGATTTGTGAAAACGTGAAAAATGAACGTGAGCATAGCTTATGTGCCTATATTAAAACGTAAGGATATTCGATGCTTGATATTTGTTAGACACTTCTAACGAATTTCCATCGAACTATCGATGTTTTGATTCGTTTTTTCAACTAAAAAATTAATCTATTGAGAACTGACACGTTTGAATACGCTGTCTGGCGGTCCAATATTGTACTAGATACTCTAGTACTGTTTGAACTTATTACGCATGTTTTAATGTTGAATTTTTGTTAGAATGTCGAAAGAAGTTGTGTAAAACTATAAAAGCAGAAAAGTGCATGGCTGTCATTCAAGACAGGAAAAAGATAGGCATCTTAGTTTTTTTTTTTTTTTTTAGAACAACGGAGGGAAAGTTAACATTAAGTCCAGATTGGGAAAAGATTTGGTTATGGACAGGAGGAAGGCGTGGGAATATGTTTTGAGTTACGGCAAAAAAGTAACTGATAATATGCAAGTTTGTTTATTGCATTTGTCGCAGAAAAACAAAACTGCAATAATATGCTTGCACTTACAAGTTGCATATTTAACTTTTAACTGCCCCTGTCCAACTAAAACTAATTTTATTTCATGAGGCAATGAACATGATGCACTTGTTTGCAAACAGAATGCATGTATTGTAAATTCAGATGATTGACACTCAACTTCTAATATACCACATAAAATTACATGCCCGGCATTTAACAACTGTTCACTTACAAATTACACTTCAATAAATCTAATGAAATTATATACTGTAATTTGATGCCCACCTTCTGTTATACACCTCGATACATGTATAGCGCTTACAAATTCAAAAATGTCGCACATATTTACTCGCATTTTAATAAAATAAAAATGTATTGTGCTTAAATTAACCTGTTCGCTATGAGCAAAATGACGGTAGAGTACTAAAGTCAACAGCCATATTGCCTTGGATCACAGCGCCGCCACCGGTAATGTCACTTCTCAATACGCCTGAAAATTAGTGTAGTGGTTGTAATTGGTTAGTTTAATTTATTCTTTCTACTTTTTATAATATGTTTTAAGTATCAGGCGCGCACCCAGATTTTTTTCTTGAAGGAGGGGACTCAGTAGCTAAATGTTTTTCTTAGGGGGCTCTGGGGGCAAGCTAGAATTTTATCTTGGGGCGGGCTTATATATAATTAGAAGACAAATATGTCGCTTAAAAACGGGATTTTCTATTGCTTGGAGTGGGGGGAGGGAGTGTTATGGTACTAGATATTAGCTGTGATAATTTAACTGAGCAATTAAATTAATAAATTACTTTCACATATATTCTGCGACGAGTTAGCTAGTTTTCAAATATAATTATAATTATTACATTAATCAATGAAATGACAAAGACTTTCTTTTTTTCGGCTTTTAGTTACTGTTTTTTAAGGGCGTATTTCTTGAATAAGAAAATATATTTTCTTTGGTCAGACCACGGAAGTGCACACAAATACATTCGACAATGTTGATGACAAATTCACACTAGACGTTCGCACAACTTAATCTTAAGGTGGCTACACACGTAACCGCAAACTTAACAAGCATGATTATTCAATGTTTTTGTACAAGTAGGCTTTAGCGTTTGTAGAATAATTTTGCGCAAGAATTTTAATTGTACAAGCCGCTTGATGATGGATTGAACTTGAATCATACAAGCTTGGTCAAGCCGCGCTTGCGCAAGTGAAACGGAACGTGTGTACCAAGGACGTGCCGGCTTGTACAAACAAACGTCAGTCGTGAGTGAGCTTATAGGTATAATTCCTTCCGGTCGCGAGAAATCGTAATGTTGCTGTTAATCTTTCGTGGGGGGGGGTTATAGCTTCTTTCATGATCGTATTCTTCTTTTTAATTAAAGGTGTTACGAGTGACAAAAGGTTCATATAAGTTTCTCCATTCATTCTGAGATAATCATGCCAATCACGCGGATATAACTTCAATTCACTCAGTAAATTAATATGGGAATAGGTTTTTCCTTTCATTAACCACTCTTTACACCACATATCGCGTTTCTTCTTGCGCGTTTTCCTCTTGTGAACAAGGCAAAAAGTAGCCAATCGTCGTCCGAGTTCAATATAGTCCAACCGCAAACTGTCGCTTGTTCAAGAATACTTGTATCGTGTGGCGTCGAAGGGAAATTTTCCGTGCTTGTACAAAAAGACTGATCATGCATGCTTGTCAAGTTTGCAGTTACGTGTGTAGCCACCTTTACTTACAATAATGCTACAAGTTACTATATAACACACGTCGGATCTTAAAATTAAACATAAATTTTATTTATCAGGACAAGTATTTCCAAAGCAGGACAAAAGGATGTCATATTAGTTGAGCAGGACAAGAGGACTGTCATTGTCCAATAGAGGACGGTTGGTCACCCTTTCTTAAATTGCCCTCAATAGATATGGTTGGTTTAAATGCGACATAAGAATAAGAAATAAAAAATGAGACACAGTACAGAAGAATCAGAAATAAGGAGGCGTGTATATAGGACGTAACTTATAGGCTTCTGCGTACTTGCGTTGTTCTGTGTTTCACATTTGTATATACCGTGGTTCATATAACCTATAAAGATAATAGTTTTCAGCAAAAATAGAAAATGAATTCAAACGATTTATTTATAGGTACTTGTGTTTTGTTTTTATATGTATCAAACAAATTTATAAATAGGCGTAGAAAAAGTAGTGTCCGCCCTCTGAATCGCCACCGACAGACATGGGCATTATTTTACTTTATTCAAGTTTACAATACAATATACGAGAATGCTCTCAGAATAGTTTAATATACTACATAATTAATAAAACATCGCTTTTCATGTATCCGCTTTCCAACTTTTGGAGATAAATAATAAACACAATCAATTCTCTCACTTGTATTCACACATATGTTGATCTAAACATCTGTTATTTCAACGGTCATTTTTTGCGTCTGCGCAAATCTGTTTTCACACAACTTAAGAATATAATAATTGAATGTTAACAACTTTTCTTGAGTCTTAAATGCTCAAGGTTATATTTTATTTCTACATAAACCGTTGTATGGCACAGCCATGTTTTAGCTTAAGTTTTAAGTTTTACTTTTATTTCTTCTTCTTATGTTGCATGTAAATCAACCATTAGGCCTGTCTCACACTGAAACCCACTACGTACGATTGCCAACTATAGACCACTTGGTCGGATGACTTAAGCTCTCACATTGGAGCATACTTGACGGTGTCGTTTGCCCTTCACAGGTGGTTGTTGTGTTGTGGATTTTATACGTATTCGAATAATTTGAAAAGATGAATTGGTTGTTTTACCTGTTGGAAAGTAGTAGTTTGTTGATGAGGCGAAGAAGAAGTTCAAGAAGAGCGGCATGGGTTAACCAGATGTTTCTGAAGAGAGAAGAGCAAGACGAGTTTCACCATTTAATGGACGATTTGAAGCAAGATCCCAAGAAATTTTTTGACTAGCTCCGTATGAGATTGGACACGTTCAACTATATTTTGGAAAATGTCAAATCTGAGTTGACGAAACACATTTCTGGAATGTAATCTGTAATTTTCTGGTTCCCCAAACACTCTTTTCCTTGAATTAAAAGAATTAATTTTTCCGTGCCCATTATTACTCAAAAAGAAAAAATCAAAAAAACTGTACTGTAAAAATTAAAAAAAGTCGTACGCACAAAAATCCGAGCCTGCTGATATCGAGTCGGAGGTCTGAAATAAACGCACGTAGTCGTACGACTAAGTCGCTTCCAGTATGAGAGCGCTGATTACATTCCCAAGGTCGGGATAGTTCATGCGTAGTCGTGCGATTACGTACGACCAAGACTCGCACGAAGTCGGTTCCAGTGTGCGACCGCCTTAGACTGAATATAATATATTTATTGACTACATTACATAAAATATGTTTACAGTCAGTCTTAGTTACATAATGAAATAATATAAATTAAAAATGAACATTATTAAAGTCATCAATTTCATAAATGAGATTTGTCAATAAATATTCTTTAAGTTTGTTTGAAAATGTCTTGATTGGTAGGGATCTTATTTCCTCAGGTATTATATTGAAAAATTTAATGGCGTAGTAGTTTGCGCTATTTCTTGATTTTTGAAGACGAAGGAAATTACTACGTATATTATTTTTTTGCCGTGTGTCATGTCCGTGGTTGGAAGAGGGGAAGTTAGATAAGTTCCTGTGCATGAACATTAGGCATTGGTAGATAAATAAGGCAGGTAAAGTCATTATTTTTTATTTTATGAAGAGCTCACGACAGTCAGCTCGAAAAGCAGCACCAGCTATGACCCTAACAACTTTGCGTTGAAGAGCGAAAATTCTATGGGCTGCTGGTGAGTGTCCCCAGACAAGAATGCCGTAGTTCAGGTGTGACTGAAATAACGAAAAGTAGGTCATTAGCACGACTTTTTGGCAAACTTCTGCTTTCAAATTACGAATTAAAAATACTGTAGACCTCAGTTTTCGGCTTAAGAATTCACAGTGCTGATCCCAGCGAAGTTGTGGGTCGATGTGGATACCAAGAAACTTGACGTACGGGGGGTTTGAAAAATCGTGTTTCTTAGTGGAAATCATCATTGATTCGGTTTTGCCAGTATTTAAAGTTAATTTATTCCTGTGAAACCAAGATGCGGCGTGTTCTACTACGGATTTACTCTCTAAGCGAAGGGAATTTAGGTTCGAATTTTTGCAGAGTAAGGTGGTATCATCTGCGTAAAGAATAGATTTTGAATTTATAAAGAGAGGAAAGTCATTTACGTACAGCAGAAATAGCAAAGGGCCAAGAATAGATCCTTGCGGGACACCAAAGTGTATAGGAAGAGTTTCAGATTTGACATCACCAAAAAGTATAAACTGCTTCCGGTCTGATAAGTATGATTTGATTAGAGAACGGCTGTTGTCATCAAATCCATAGAATATAAGTTTATTAATTAAAATATCATGCGAGATGCAGTCAAATGCTTTACTTAGATCTAGAAAGGTACTAAGGCAGTATTCTCCAGATTCAAGGGCGTCAGTTATAAAAGATATATATTCCAGAATTGCATCTGTTGTACTTTTACCGTATCTAAAACCAAATTGAGAGTTTGACAGCAGACCGTTATCAATTAGGTGCTGAATCATTTGCTTGAAGAGCACTTTTTCAAATATCTTGGAAAATACAGGCAAAATGGAAATTGGTCGATAATTGTTAGCATCGTTATTGTCTCCCTTTTTCAGTATCGGTAGGACTTTAGCCAATTTAAGTCTGTCGGGAAAGCAGTTACTTGAAATTGAAAGATTAATTAGTTTCGTGAGAGGAGAAATGATAGGTTCTTTTACGGATTTTAATAGTTTTACGGGTATGTCATAAGGATCAGGAGTGTTACCGGTTTTAAGGGAGAAAATTATGTCTCTAATAGTGATTTCACTAACTGGTGAGAAAGAAAAATTTAGGTTTAGATTTGAGAAATTTAGAAGAGAGGTATTTGGAGATTGGTTAGATAAGGGAAGTGTATCGATAAGCGATTTGGCAATGTGAGAGAAGTGTTCATTAAATTGGTCTGGTGAGATGTTTGTATTGGGGAATCTTTTCGTGGTATTTCTTCTCTTATTAATAATACTCCAAGAAGCTTTCTGTAAGTTATTTGACCTTATTATAAAGTTGGAGTGCGCTTCGATTTTGGCCTTTGATATTTCGCTACGATAGATGCCTTTAAATTTATTACGTGCAGCTTTATTTGCATTATTAGGATTTTTGAGGTATTGCTGGTTTAAGAAAGACAGGACATTTCTCATCTCACGAAGATGATCATTGAACCACTTTACTTTTTCCAATAAGGTAGGCTGAGACGAAGTTTTGATTTTCTTTAGGGGAAAAGATGTTTCAAAATTCATATGAAAGAATTGAAAGAATTGTTCAAACATCTCGTTGGCGTTAGATGTAGAAGATAGAAAATCCCATTGGGTGGTGACAAGTTTGTTAAACAAATTGCAAACACCGCCGTCAGAGTCTGTAGAGCATTCAGTAAAAATGGTCACTAAAATACCACTATGGTCAGAAAAACCTGTAACTTTTTTTAGGCAGTCTTCATGGATGCTCAGATTTTGAAAAACGTTGTCAATTTTGTTATCGCCGCGAGTATTAAAGTTTACCGAGGAAATAAGATTATAACTACCAAATAGGTCAGTGATGCTAGTTACGTCCCTTGTATTAAAATTGAAGTTCACATTAAAATCACCACAGATCAAGATATTTTTTGAGCTATCTATATTAAGTAAAACATTATGTAAGTTATTTACAAAAATTGCTAGGTCAGCAGAAGGCGATCTATATATACAGATCACAGTTAAATTCAATTTACTGATAAATACTGCGCTTATCTCACAATGGAATTCAATACTGCAACTGTTTATTTTCGGTAAAGGGATAGCGCAATAGTGGGGTTTACACAGTATCATAGTACCACCACCGTCCATAGTCTTACGGCAAGTGCACGATGAGATTTCAAAATCCAATAGTTGGAAGGAGTTTGTCTCTTCTTCTTTAAGCCAGTGTTCAGTCGAACAGAAAATGTTGATTGATTTGTCAATTAGATAGGCTTCCATTATTTCGGTTTTATTTCTAATTGACTGCATGTTCATGTACAGCAAGTCGGTAGAAACCAGATGATCATTTGATGAGAAAAGACATTGGACTACCTAAGCTGTTTGCTTCACAGGACGGCAGGAGAAATCTGTATTTAATATGGTTTAGTAGTTTTAGTTTACCGCTGAAATTCAGGTGTAAGCCATGTTTGGTAAAATCAGTGACAGATAATATTGCGCTGGAGTTAATAATGTCTTTTTGGTTCTTAAATACAGAGTACATTTGGAAGTTATTTTGCAGTATGGCAGAATTAAATGCAGAGTTATTATGCCAGAAAGGTGTAGAAATAATTTTTAAATTAGTATGGGCAAACTTATCTTTCAAATGGTTAAGAATATCACTTGATAATTTGTTGTTGCAGAGTGCATCATTTGATCCGGCAAGTAGAATAATGAGATCATTCTTGAAATCTGATATTCTCGCTACATGCTTTAAACTTGTGATTACTAAATCCTGCTAAAAATCTATTCAAAATTACTCTAATTAAAATTGTTGTTTTTAACTTTAACCCCTGTATTCGAACGTCTGCAAGGTTATTAAATTTATTTATTATATTTATTAATACAAATTTTCATTTAATCAGAAGCCAGTGTTTACTTTTAAAAATATTTTATTATTTTCCACACAGAATTGAATGAAATGGTGTTCCATAATATGTCCACGGAAGTTATTGACATTGATTTATATAAAACTTATTTCATGTTAATTTTTATAATTTTTTACTGCGCAGAACACAGCGATCGAAACAACCAAAGAATTTATGTTGTCAAACTGAAAATGAGTATCCCGATTGAACACGAAATGTCAATATGTGCCAGATGAATACAACATACATATTTAATCTGCACGTACATATGTTCCCCTACAATGCACATTCACGATTTAATTCGGATCTCTGAGTTCGTAATTACCAATATGCTAATGGAAATTTAATATAGGTTACTGTTACCAATATGCAAGTTTTGGAATTGCAATGGATACATTAGCTGCATTACAATGTTATATTTTGTCTCAAGGTTTAGTGTGATGACTTGACTTCTTAACGAGCAGGGTAACCCCAACGATGCGGGGGTTTAATTTTGCTATGTGAAAAATCCGGATTAAACCAAATTTTGCAGAAAGCTGTACAATGCTACTGTCTAAGAAAATGTTCAACATTTCAACAAAATTTAAGCATTGCCTTGTTTTACTACCCCTATAATCCTCTTTAAATCCCACTAGCAATGAAAGTCAAATTAAGTCATTCTCTTGTAAGTTTAGACAAACTATACATATAAAGTCGACTTTCTGCCTTTAACTCCATAACCTATTCAAACGTTAACAATTACTAGAATTCAAAATCTAGTTACGATTAAACCAAAGAAACAGGCTATACTACAAATATCGACCGGTAATTACACCGGCAAATACCTTAGGTACTAATAGCACGTCTTTCATAGATTGTGCGTTTCATATTCAGTGTTTGCTTGGAGAGTTGTCGTTTAGCGCTCAGTTTTTTTGCGATAGTTATTAATCTAGCAAAAATAGTGTTGATATTTTTTGTTTATAAATTATATAAATTGGTTTCGTTTAATACAAATCTAGAAAAGCCAAATTAAAAATGATATCAATTGATATTTTTAATCTTAATTATATTGATAAGAGAGTAAGGAGATTTGTCAGACAGATAATAAGGCCTTTTTAATACTTCGTATGTATATTCAAGAAACCCTTATTCCGTCACTCATGTATCTGTCTACAGTAATAAATTAAAGTGAACTGAATTTTCACACATTTCAGGGTTTTGTTGGTATTTAGTGAGTGATGACAAATTGTGACTACTTATTAAAAATACTTAATTTCCATAACTTTTGAAAGAATAACCCACGTACTTCCATCTAGAAACAACAACAACGACCCAGCTATAGTTAACCAGTTCTTCAGTCACATAAATATTGTAAGTACAGTGTTGCAAAAAAAAATAATAATAATAATAATTGATAACTTTCGAAATAATTATCAGAACAAAAATGTCTGTGGTACTATTCCGGATCACATTTATATGCATTTCTCACAATTTTTTCAGATTTTTGACAAAAATCGTATCAAAATGAAGACATTTTAAGAAACTATTTTCCGTTCCTTAATCTACGTTTTAAAAGCTTTCATTTGATACCACACAATAAATTCAAAACAATTTTTTTTCAACGAAAGATATTCGATATTTTTCGAGAAACTGATATGTTTAATAATTCCTGTTAAACTATTTCTATTCCCATCAATGTACAAAATCGATTTTTTTTCCAGATTTTTTGATGAACCCCACAGGGATATAGGGTGAGGTACAAAAGTTTTTTGAAAAATCTTTGGCGTAAATCCCATTTGTGTGTATTTTTTGGTATTAAAAAGTTTCATTTAATATCCTAATAAAAAAAAAAAAATCTTATATGTGGGTCAAAGAGTTTTACAAGCATGCCAAATTTTAATTTTATGTGATCAGTCATTTGACTACAATTTCTACAGGACAGAGACATGAGTGACGTTATAAAAGTATTTTGGTCATACCTTCAAAATCCTAAAAATGAGGTCAAATGGACCTAGAAAAAACTGTTCCCACCAAACTAAAACCTCTCGACAAACTGTAATTGCACCAGCGAATTTTCTACTCTTGGCAGTAGGATCGGCAATCAGCTTTTGTGAGACTCTTATTAGTGTTAGCCATTAGTGTAGACTCTTATTATTATTATATAGCCTTTTTAACATTGTCAACGCGCAAGGGTGTCAGAAAGGAGGGACAGACGAAGAAGGATCTCCACCAGCACTAGAATGATCTAGATCAGTGGTGCACAAACTATTTTCATTTCCGACCCCCCATTTTGTGTGAAATTTTGTCGCTACCCCTGGATAGACAATAGACATTTTTTTAATCGTCAACGTAGTTTTAAGTGAAATTCTTTCTGGGATTTTTACTCACAGGGTGTTTTTAAAAGATAAATGTTACTGGTACCTGATAATTGTTGAACAAAAGCCTTATATTTTTTATTGTCATATAAATTTTTTTGAATTTGGCGACCCCGAAAAATTTTCTCGCGACCCCTCTGGGGGGTTCCCTATATTCGAGGGTACCTGGCGCCCGTCGAACTTATTGTATGTATCCGGTATTGCCCAACATAAATAATAATCATGTTATAAGTTTCCTCGAAAAATATAAATAGCGCCCGTAGAACGACCTGAACTTGTGATTATGTTCTTGGGTAGAAATAGGTTGGGAACCACTGATTTAGAGAATAGCAACATTTGAACTGTGGATTTATAATATACTATTGGTCATTTTATGGACTGATAAGATCTAAGATGACGAAGTCCTAAAGAGAATGAAAACAAAACCCCAAATAAAATACTAGATAAAAACAAAAATAGTAATATCTGGGACACGTGATACATCTCAGTATATATTATTAACCCCCACTGATATTCAAGGGGAAATGCATGGCAGGAGATCAGTTGCAAGGGGTAGAACATCTTGATTATACAATTTAAGAGAATGTTTCGACCTGTCAAATATAGATATGTTACGGCCAAAACCCGAAGTTCGGCCAGTTCCCGACGTCCTGTGCTGAACATAATGAATAATTTACTAGAATAAACTAATTTGATTGATTTTTATTATTTAGTATAATAAATAATCAATATAATGTGATTATACAAACACCCAAAATCTGCTCATGACTTTTTTCTTCCGACTTTGGCCGATCACCCCATGCCATTTCGCAAACTGGCTGGCCAAATCCCAAAATCAAGAAAAGATCGGACATTGGCCGGTCAATGTGTGCCGATATTGGCCAGTTCCCAAATTGGCCGGCCACTTCCCACTTTGGCCGATTTCGGGCTTTGGCTGTAACAGATATATTGCTGTATCTAAAGTTAGAATTACCATGTAGCTAACTTTCTATCAGGATATCAACTATCATTCCTACTTTCAAACGTCGATTTCGATACATGCATATTTTGGCGCGTGCAAAGTCAATCCTCGAATTCATAGAAACGGGGTATCCAGATCATGTTTAATTTTCCACGAAAAAACATAGTTGGCTACATAAATAATTGGGCACGAACTAAAAAATCGTAACCAAAACAATCTTCATTTTCGCATAAGTTTCGGTCGGATTTCTTTTCACTTTCAAACACTTTATGGTGACTGTTAAAAAATGGACACTTTCCATAAGCATAATACATCGACTAACGGAGTCGACAGAACCATCTCCAAGAACTGCAGGCATGTACATGCAGTCCGAAAAAGAATCAAAGAGTGCACTGAAAACAATTAAAGTCAATTCGTAATCTTAACTTTAAATCGGAAACATTAGTTTTGTCCTGTTTGTTTTTAAATATATATATATTAATATATATATATATATATATAATTAGATACATCTGTAAAAAAATGTATGCATACATCAATTTTATTTTTTTGTTTTCCAATTGCAGGCATTTGTTGAAAAAATATTGTATGAAACTCATGCATAAAGCGTATTTTTTCATCCATGGGATTGCTGCACTGGGCTACGGCTCGTGCGATCAAACTTCCCATTCGTGAAAAAAAGTAATGCTTTGTGCACTTGCTCTATAAATAACTATTAAACAAGACAGTACTTGCAAACTCCATTAAAAAAATACAACACAGTATACAAGTATCAAACAAAACACTATCGACAATTAAATTTGTGCATATAAAACGAGGTATACACATTAAACAATTTATTTTACAAAAAGGAACGTAAAGTATTCGTACAATGAACCGGTACATAGCTGAGGTCAAGCAGAACAGTGGTTCTGTTATGTTTCTCTTTTTGAAATAATAACATGCGAGTGAAAGTACCGGAGTATACTATAGTGAAAATGCCATTGCCAATGTAAGCTTTCTGAAGTGCATTAACATCAGTATTCTGTTCCGTATTATCAATTAGATTTTTAACACTGCGCCCTGCATGCAAGATGAATTACAAATTGCTTTCTCATATTTTTCAGCAAAGTCGCTTACGGTAGTTATAAATTAGGTCTAACATTAGAAATGGAATGTGCTTCTTTAATATAAGTGAAAATGTTTATTCATTCTAGCAATTTAGCCATGTAAGGAAATATTATCATATAAATAATATTACCCATCTGTCACTGACCACTTTTAGTGACCAACCAATAACTAAAGGATCAAATCTATGCAACCAGTAACGTGTTGCGTAAGCAATATATAGCAGTGTTTTTCAACCGTCGTTAAAATGGAAGATGATAGTATTGCTGCCACAACATTATTTATATTATCTTGTTAAAATATAGGAAAATTAAACCCCATTAAATTGCATTTTGTGTGTGTTTAAAATTAGAAATAAATAGTAACATAAACCATTCACGATGTATCTTCATCTGAGTAAGCCATTCTATTTTTTTAACTTACATAAAATATGACATTAAAAAAATACTATAGCTCAGTCGTTTAATCAACGCAGTTGGTCATTTTGCTTCATAACTTCAATGACAAACTTCAATGAGGCTGAGTCGACCCCAGAGCTGACCGCACAAATTCGAAAGATAAAAATCCGAAGAAGGTGAGTGGATTCGAGCGTTAGAATAACAAACATCGCTGAATTTTATTTTATTTAGATTCAAATCGCCCACTCTGCATCCTGTATTTGCTCTTAGTATTTTATGGTAAGACATTAAGACATTCTATTTTTATCGTCAAATATCTCAATGATAACTTTGTGATAAGATATGATAGTTTGGAAAAAAAATTCTCTATTTTTTTTGCATAAGAATTAATAACCATTTGTTATAAATGTTTTAGGTTGCTTATAGTTATTTAAGAAAGATATTAATTTTAATTAGAAACTAGTCTTTTGATTACACAAAAAATACTCTAGGTCATTTAGTATTATGGTTTTCTGTTTTTTAAATAAAAATATTAAAATGTGAAAGTCCAATGTTCTGGACTATAGTGTGTTTCTATATATTGTTTAATTAATATACTTGTTATAGTTTAAACATAACATATGCTATAGCCTCTTTTGGCGCCCGGGGCAAAATCAGCTAAACTTCGCCCTTTTATTAACATGTGCAGTGGCGTACCGAAAAGAGGATTGGGGTATCATGCACCCCCCAAATTGTTCAAGGACAACAATATTAACAGAAATAAAGAAATAGTGTTTTAAAAAATTTCATAACTTTATTACATAGGTACTTACTTTCAGACTTTCAGTAAATTTTCTGATTTTATTAGAAATTTAACAATATAAACCTAGAAACACTTGAAATTTACTACAGAATAACATGTTTAATCAATTTTTAGATTCAATTATTAAAAAGCTAAAATATAGATTTCTTGAACATAAAAATATTTTAGAATCACACAGCTATTTTAATTCAAGAACAAAATAATACAGAGTATAAAGACAAACTCGAAACCTTTGTTCAAACATATTCTTTTAATTTAAATGATTTCAGTTATTAGGTCAATAATAACTTTGCTACTTTATGAAGGAACTATCGATGACTCCGTATCTAGATTCTATGAAGTTTTATATTCGTTTATTGAAAATTACGTTCCACGTAAGTTGGTTAAAAGATCCAAATATCCTGTCTGGTTCAGTAAAAGTTGCACTAAATTGATTAAAAGCAGAAATAAAGCCTATACTTCATATACAAATTCCGGAACCCCTGTAGATTACATGAAGTACTCTAACTTGAGGAACAGCTGTAAGCAAGTTATAAAATATCAATACATGGACTACATAGCAAACATCGAATTCGACATTTCATGCAATATAAAAGCTGTCTGGTCATTTATAAATGCAAAAAACAAAAATCATGGTATGCCAAAGTTTATGTCATACGGTTCTTCATAAGCTGATAATTGTGAGGACATTATTTTCAATCCGTTTATATTCAGGATGTACATTCAACAAATTTTAGTAATATTAAATGTACTGAAAGAAATACCAACTAACATCAAGGTAGAGATCTTCAAAAAAGTAAAGTTTGTTTCACGATAAGCTGAAGTGACTATCTACTTATGGTCCTAAACACAGTGGGTGGTAATTACAAATAACACTAATCCCTTGTTTGCACCCATAAACTAGTCAGTGATGTATCAGGTATAAATTGCAGATGTTTTAAATATCTTTTCACTTCGCTTTGAATTTTCTATCAGATAACTTGTGATTTGTGTTAAATAGTTCAGTACGTGTTAGAAAAATGTGGCGTCCTTGGAACGAACAATTAACTTCTGTGCAAGCAAATGAAGCAAATGACTATGTGACCATGATAGAAGATGATGATATAGTGCAAGATACAATAAAAAAAAATCGGGAAAAAACTTCCATCCATTGATAGGAGAAGAAAACGAAAGGATTCAGGCATATCAAAATGTTTGATGGTTTCCAAAAATATGTAATACGGCAAAAAAAATACCAAATGTACACCGAACAAAATGTGCCAACATTGGACATATTGCTCAAAAGATTAATCCAAGACCAGTGTGAAATTAATTGTTCAAAGGTGACCGTATGGCGTGCCCTTAAAAGTATAGGGTTTCAATTTAAAACGCAGTTCCTTATGGAGTCAGAGCGATTAAAACTTTTGAGACAAAATTATTTAAAAAACATTAAAAAATACAGAGAAGATAAAAGGTCAATAATTTCAAACAAACTCAAAAGGTTGGGTGGATACGTCAAATAAATGTCAAACAAGAGCACCGTCTAATAAAGGAAAACGTATTACGATACGATACGATGCTTCATGCAGGTTCTGAAACTGGATGGATACCGAATGCACTCTTGCTTTCTACGAAAAATATCAAAGATTCTAGACTCGACTACCATGACGATACCACGGCGGAAATGTTCGAAAACTGGTTCGAAAATAAATTACTCCCGAATATACCGGCTAACAGTGTTATTGTTATGGACAATGCAAGTTACCATAGTCGGCAACTAAATAAAGTACCGAATAGTGCAAACAGTAAGAAGGAAATCCAAGACTTTTTATATAACAATGATATTTACTTTGAAGAAAGTTATAAAAAAAATTGTTTAATTAAATTATTAAAAAGTTATAGTTTTTCTAAAGAATATGTTTGCGATAATATTGCTTAATGCAAAGGACACACAGTTTTACGACTACCTCCGTATTATTGTATATTCAATTCTATTGAACAAATGTGGAGTCAGTTAAAGGCGAGAATAAAACGGAATAATGTTTCTCCCACTTTAAACGGCACTGTGATAGAACTTATAAAAAAAGAAGTGGAAAATATCCCTGTAGATAGTTGGAAAAATTGTGTAAATCATGTTATTAAAACTGAGGACAGTTATATTGAAATAGAACGTACTATAATCATTAATTTAGAGACTGATTCAGAGAATGATTTGGACTTATAACATTATTTAATTTAAAATTTATTTTATTGTAATGTTTTCAATACTAATTGTAATGTTTTAAATTTAATTATAAGTTCTATAAATTAATTGTATTTATAATAAAAATAAAGTTTATTTTGATGATATCTTAGGTTTATTTCTTCTTACAATTGTGTCATTACATGGTGTAATGTAATTTATACCTGGTACATCTCTGGCTAGTGTATGGGTACAAACATGGGATTAGAGTTATTTGTAATTACCACCCACTGTGTTTAGGACCATAAGTAGATAGTCACTTCAGCTTATTGTGAAACTCCTGGACCACTACAGAGAAGCACAGGTCTAAAATAAGAAGCTCCGAAATGATATTTTTAAGGAAAATCGAAGGTAAAACAAAACTGGACAGAATAAGAAATGAAGTATTTAGGGAAAAACTAGGCACAAAACCAGTAGAGACTATAATAGAAGAAGGACAGCTAAGATGGCTGGGACATATACACAGAATGAGTGAAGACAAAATAGTAAAAAGAGTTTATGAAGCAAGAACAGTGAAGAAAGTTAGACCAGGAAGACCGAGAAAAACCTGGCAACAAGAAACAAAAGAAGCTGCAACGAAGAGAGGAGTAAAGTGGGAGGAAATAAGAAAATATACAAAGGACAGAACACGATGGAAAGAAGTATGAAGAACAACACCAGAAAATAAGTAACTCGACTATAGCCTTACACCGCAAGGTAGAAAGGCTTCAGGATTAAGTAAGTAAGTAAATGTACTGAATATACCCACTTATCAACGATCGACATCGAAATTGAAGATATAAACAATAAATTATCGTCTTTAGATCCATCCAAAGGTCATGCTCCAGACCTTATACCACCAGTATTTCTGAAGAAATGTGGCCAAACAATTTCCTATCCACTCTTACTTCTATTCAAAAAGTCACTCTCAACCGGATGTTTTCCGTGCTATTGGAAGAACGCTTTCATTACTCCAGTGCACAAATCCGGCTCTAAATCATCCATTGATTATCGTCCAATATATATCTTATCTTCAGTACCTAAACTATTTGAATCTCTAATAACAGACGAGATATACCGAAGTTTCGAATACTTTATCGTACCTCAACAGCACGGTTTTTTCAAAGAGCGATCTACTACAACGAACCTCATTAAGTACAAAGACTTCGTATCTAATTCCTTAGAAGGGGGCAAAGAAGTTTACGCGGTTTATACCAATTTCCGCAAGGCCTTCGATCGAGTAGATCATAAAGCCCTCTTATTCAAATTGAAGAGTTATGGGATCTGTGATCCCTTGTACTCATGGATTGAATCTTACCTAACTGGTAGGGGACAAAGCGTGAGGGTTAATAATACATCATCTAAATCCAGTCATGTGACCTCAGGAATTCCTCAAGGTTCTCATCTCAGTCCAATACTCTTTCTACTTTTCGTGAATGATATAGGTTTAAAATTCAAATTCTGTAACTACTTATTGTTTGCCGATGATTTAAAGATGTACCAAGCTTGTTCTCGTAGTTCTGATATCATATGTCTTCAATCTGATATTAACACCCTCGACCAGTGGTGCACTGATAATTTCTTAGAACTGAATAAATCCAAATGCAAAGTAATGGTTTTTTCAAGAAAGCGCATAACTACTCTTTTTACTTTGAATATGGGTGGTGAGGCCTTAAATTTCGTTAGTGAAGTGGTAGATCTTGGTGTTCAGTTCTCAAGTGATTTATCTTTTAAGGGTCTCATTAATACAATTGTTAATAAATCTATAAAAATGTTTTTACAGATTTATTGGATTTATTAAACGTCAAACCCAGGACTTCGTAAATGTACATGCTCTTAAAATATTATACTATTCCCTTGTTCGTAGTCACCTCGAGTATGCCAGAACAATCTGGTATCCTACCCAGGCAACCCAGATTGACAGACTAGAGGCCGTACAAAACAAATTCTGTAAATATGTACTATTTAAACTAGGTGTTAGATATAATCAGATCACTAGAGAGGAAAGACTTACTATTCTAAATTTGCAACCAATTAAAACAAGGCGAGATATTTCAGATCTTTGTTTACTATTTAAAATCATTAACAATGTTATATATGTACCTGATATCTTAGCTAGGGTAAATTTTAGAATACCATACCACTCCACACGCAATAAAGATTTTTTATATTGTGATAATCATAGATCTGTTTATGGTCATAATACCTGTATTGACCGAATGTCTAGGTAATATAATGTAAATTGTTTAGAGTTTGACATTTCCAACATGTCACTTAATCGTCAAACCAAGGACTTCGTAAATGTACATGCTCTTAAAATATTATACTATTCCCTTGTTCGTAGTCACCTCGAGTATGCCAGCACAATCTGGTATCCTACCCAGGCAACCCAGATTGACAGACTAGAGGCCGTACAAAACAAATTCTGTAAATATGTACTATTTAAACTAGGTGTTAGATATAATCAGATCACTAGAGAGGAAAGACTTACTATTCTAAATTTGTAACCACATAAAACAAGGCGAGATATTTCAGATCTTTGTTTACTATTTAAAATCATTAACAATGTTATATATGTACCTGATATCTTAGCTTGGGTAAATTTTAGAATACCATACCACTCCACACGCAATAAAGATTTTTTATATTGTGATAATCATAGATCTGTTTATGGTCATAATACCTGTATTGACCGAATGTCTAGGTTATATAATGTAAATTGTTTAGAGTTTGACATTTCCAACATGTCACTTAATGTGTTCAAAAATCGCCTTAATTCTTGTTTTATTTTAAGTTTTACTTAATTGTATAATTCATATTTTGTATATTTTTGTATAATTTTATTGTTGTATTTTAATTTTGTAAATTAATTTTGTGCCTGATAAACTGTATATACTGCATGTATTTTATATTGTATGTAATATTTGTATTTTTCATTGTGCAATTTGGGATCACCCGTGTGCACGTAAATAAATAAATAAATAAATAAATAAATAAGAATTGTCCCCGAGCAAAGCCAGTAGTAATTACGGCTAGTAAGTACGTATATTGTTATAGAAATAAAAATTTATATTTTTGTTCCAAACAAAAATGAGTGAAATTATATTTTTTGCAACCAACCTTTATAAATTAAATGTATGAGTACGCTACTGAGGATTTGTATATTTGAGTGCTCGTTTTGGCGCCCCTAATAGCGTGGCGCTCTGGGTCTGTTTCCCTCTCGCCCCTGCCTTTCACCGCCGCTGGTTATAGATCTTAAATTGATCCCTCACGTTGCTAACATTGGTAAACTATTAGCATAGGTGACATACAGTTTATTTATAACCCTTTACTTTCTAATGCTGGCATTGTTGTACGAAATTAATAGTATGTGCGTTTCTATTACAAAGCAGATAATTGAACTAATTACCACACCCAAATAATTACATGTAATAATCGCATAGTTACATGGCCATTTGCAATTTGTGTTATTTCATTTATTACTATTAATGTTTAATTAATATAAAGCTATTAATTGATTTGAATACATACAAGGGTAGGTCCATAAGTCTTTTATAAGGACTTATGGACCTACCCAATAGAAAAAACATTATTTTGGGTTGATTAATTTTTATTTCTGAGCATAGTCTCCTTTTAGCTCGATACACTTCGCCCAGCGTTTCTCCAACTTTTTCAAGCCATCAAAAAAGTAAGAATCTGGAATGCCGTCAAAATACGCATCTGTTTCGGCGATGGCCTCCTCGTTCGACGTGAATCTTTGTACGGCGAGCCATTTTTTCATGTTTGGAAACAGGATAAAGTCGCTGGGGGCCAAATCTAGTGAATACGGTCGATGCGGCAACAATTCGAAGCGTAATCCATGCATTTTCGCCATCGAAACTGCACAAGTTTGCACCCGTGCATTGTCTTGATGGATCAGCACTTTCTTCTTGGCCAAATGTGGACGTTTTTTCTTGATTAATTCGCTCAACCGGCCCAATAAAGCAAAAAACTCTACATTTATCGTTTTTTCTTTTTCCAAGTACTTAATGTGGATGATCACCTAGCCGGCCAATTTTAACGTCTTCGCCTTCTTTAGGGCCGGATTGCCTCCAGAAACCCACTGTTTCAATGTTTTATCAATGGTTATGTATCGACGGAGAAACTCGTTAGGATTGCGACGGAAAAGCGCTAAATCAGCCATTGCATCGACCACACGAATGCATTTATTCTCCAATGTGAGCAATCGCGGCACCCATATTGCCGTTATCTTTTTCATACGGATTGTTCGTGCCATGAGATATGTCTGTGGCCTCAACAAGTTCGCGAACTTTGACTCGTCGATCACTTAAGACCACATCGTGGATTTTGTCAATCGTTTCTGGCGTTATCAGCTCAAGTGGACGTCCTGAACGATATTCATTACTTGTGGATGTACGACCACGTTTAAACTCATTCACTCAATTGTAAACAGTTTTAAACGCTGCTGCAGATGTGCCATGAACTTTATCCAACTCGGATTTGATTTCTTTCGGTTTTTTGCCTTGAAAGTTTACTCACTAAACGAATCTCGTTTTTTTCCATTGTTCTTACTCGTTTGTGATGTTGAGGGATACTCGAAACGGACAAGCCCCATCACGTTCTCGAGTCAGTAGTGGCGAAGATGATAATACTCCAGAACGAGTTACTATTCAATTTTATAAGATACATTTTTTGGATTTCACACATAAAATATTTTTCATTAACTATTTTATCTTTTTATATTTGGCCAATTTATCCAACCACAAATTACAAAATTGGATCTTGTAAATAGAAGGTCTAACAACACGCAGCAACTGTGATACGGCGCGTGTTGCAATGGATCTTTTGCGTGAAATATTTCCTCATCGAAATTCGACGATGGTGATTTGCCGTCAAACCAACAGGTGGAGTGGAATATAGATGGCGAAATAGGTACGATCATGATCTTACAAAGGATCCATCAAGAACCGGATGTAGGAACATAATAAGAGTAGGAAAATACAAAAACATAATAGGAGTAGGAGTACTAGTTACGACCAGTATTATCACATTTACGCCAGTCGTAGTCATTATGTTGAGTATAACCTCAGAGGCACCACTAATAGAGAGGGCATCGACCATTTATACTCATGTAAAAATCGTAACCAGATAGATTGACAAAGAAAGGTATATAAATACGTATTTTTTGTCTCAAACTAAAGCCGACATGCGCACAAAACGTGTTTTCAGGCGGTAATTTAGATCACTTACGATCAGTGGCGTACGCAGAAAAATATTTCGGGGGAGGGATGGATATTTCGCAATATTGGAATTTATACGTATTGAAAAGGGCGCAGTTTTGAAATGCGGTAATTATAATTCTAGAACTTTTCGAATTTTAGGGAGGGATTTATCTCCCTAATCCCCACCCCCTGCGTATGCCACTGTCTACGATAATAAACAAAGTAAATAAAGATAAAAAGTAATTCTGTCTCAGAGGAACCAATAAGATCGATTCTTCTTAGCTCTTTGCGCATATCGACTTTAGTTTGAGACAGATAATATGTTGTCTTTGTCAAACCCTTAGACTACGCAAAAATCGCGTTATACCTTCTCTATTAGTGGTTCCTCTGAGAGTATAACCAGACCCATATGTAAGGCACAGAGTTTACATCTTTGCCTTTAGTTTCTTCCTAATTCATGACACAGTGTTGCAAAATCCAATGCAAGATACGCGAATGCAGACGATTTTTTTAACACTGAAACTTTTCGTAACTAGGTTGATGTATTTTTATGTAAGTACATATTTGATATGGTAATATAAAAGTTTTAAAAAGTATCCGAAAAGTTTCTGCGAGAAGATTTTTTTTTATTTTTCATTTAGTTACTTTTTTTCTTCTATATGCAACAACAGATGTTTAAAAATTTAAGTAGGGAAGTGTTCATTTGAAGAATATTTAATAATACTCTTGATGAATGTGTAAGCCCAGTGTAGTAACTTACAGTTGTACTCTAATGATCTCGTGTCGCAGATTGGAAGGTCTAATAAATGGCCACCCATTATATTTAAAGTAAGTGAAGTACAGTATTATATTTTATGTGTTCAGTGATTAGTATGTGTACCTTTTTTTTGGATCTTATAGGCATGGGTAAGAAACCTATATACTGTCATTCATGTATCTGTCTGTTCGGTAGAAATAGTGGCCAAACGGCTGGACCAAGAGAGCTGATATTTGACATGCTAATACACCTCTTTGACTCACGTGAAAAATACAAACAAATATGTATTTATCAAAATAATATATATATATTACATTTTTTGAATGTGGTATCAAATATAAATATCATATAAATAACTTGATACGTAAACGTATTTCAAATAGCTATGAAAATTAAATTTTTTAAAAATAAAAAATTATTTTTCATTTATATTACATTTATAAAAAAATCTCAATAATGTACATTGATGGGAAACGGAATAGTTCAACAGAAAGTTTTACTCAGATAATTTTTCCAAAAATATCCAAATATTTACTATAAAATGAATAGTGTAGCATCAAATTATAAAAATTATACCGTAGATTAAAAAACCAAAATACTACAACAGGAATTTTCATTTCAGATTAGGTTTTCGGAAAATATCACAATTGTTGTGTTGTCGAATAAATTGATTAATTTTTTATCTTAAATGTTATTATGTGGTATTAAATAATTTAAGAAGGAAAAGCAATTTCTCCACGACACTATAGAATTTACCAATTCTACAACCAATTTTGACTACAGAAAGTTAATATTCTAACACAAGAGTTGAAATGTTATTCTAAAGCACTTATCTTCTTATGCATTTTGCGTGTATTTCATTCCATCACTTGTTATGGACTAACTATTCGATGCTTGTTATTTGTTTTTGTAGGGTTACATTAAAATATATGCAATGTTTACAATAAATAAATGCAACATAACTTCCTAAAAAGTACTAAAATAGTGGCCAATTAAATTAAAATAAAAAAATAATAAATAAAAAAATAATTTTAATTAATTGATTAATCTTTTATGTAATATAAATTATTTGTTAAGATAAAATGTGTGTTAAAATAACTATTTGTTAAAAAAATAAAATAAAAACTGGTGGACATGGAGAAAGTAGAGTTTGTGACTTGGTTGGAAGAGAAAATTCTATGCTCGTGGTTCCTCACGCTCGCCTGCGGCTCGCGTTCGGAATGTTCCCCTCGCATCGAATTTTCTGATTCAAACCTTGTTATAGAATATACTATTCCAAGTTTGAGAAAAAAACACGCTGCTCCTCGATCAAGTCTGGGTAAAAATCACCGGTGTAAAGATCAAGTCAAGTCACTATTCCCCTCTTCTAGTTGCCGCGGAGCTGTGACTAGACCAAGGAGCACAAGGACGCTGGTTCGAATTTTCATCTTTCACAGTCTGAAATATCAGCGGCTCTTTGAGGACATTCGTGTGGCTCTAAATTAAATTGATAAGGAATAAAATTTAGAAAATATTCAAAAAGTCATGTACTAAAACAAAATTCTGAAGCATATAACATCTTAAAAGCAGCAGACATGATAAAATTAGAGACAACACCAAGAAAATATTTTATCTTCACAGATTCCCTCAGTTCAGTCCAAGCACTTCAGGATATTTCCCCAACATCTGCCATTCACCAGACTACGCAACAAAATCACCAGGCCATCTGATCAGGAAAAGCTGTTTCAATAGTATGGGTTCCATCGCATGTAGGACTGTCAGAGAACGATCAAGCAGATAAAGCAGCCAAAGATGCCACCACCAATTACTCTCCCAATATGCTTGAAGATATAAAATCTCGTAAAAAATAAAATATGAATTAATAAAACTGTAAGTTGTATTGGACGGTATTGTTATTTATTTTTGGATTGATTGTTTTATTTTTTTGTAATGGTTAATACCCTGAACGCCGCAAGGCCTAGGGAATAAAGAATATATATATATATATATATATATATATATATATATATATATATATATAAAATAAAATCTAAAAATGTATAAAAAAGGATTGGAATCTAGAATGGGAAAATACCAGCAACAATAAGCTGAGAAGAATAAAACTCGACACCAAGCAGTGGCCCACTCCCTTCAGCTGTAACGAACAAGTGGCCATCACAACCTTGTGTTACCAGGTTGCGAATCGGTCACACAAACTTTTCACACCAACATCTTTTTGAGCGACGAGAACAACCCCTCTGTGATACATGTGACACTCCTGTCACCGTCGACCACTTGTTTCGATGTTGGAATTTATCCTTACACAGACAGAAATATAATATAAGCGACGACCCAAAAGTAGCCCTAGAAAACAATATGGCACAATCGAGAAATCTTATTGAATTTCTAAAAGATTGTATAATTGTTCAGTGAAATATGAGTGTTAAATTGTGCATTAAATCAAACATTCTATAAATGTTACGTATCTATATCATGTATTCTTTTCTAAATTGATGGGAAAATGTAAACAAATGTACCTAGGCACTAATAACCTTAGCAGTTGATGTGCCTCATTTTCTTCTAAAACAAAATTATGGCTCTTTAAAATGTTTTGAGATGCCGTAAAGCAACGGTCGGGGAACCGGGGTAAATTACCCAAATGGGGTAAAAATTAAATTTTTGGGGGTAATAAGGAAATTTTTCCAATTTGCTATTTTATAAACGTGTTAGTAGCGCACTAAGGAAAAGGGCGCTGAAGGGCTTGACTAAGGGGCGCCATTGCGAAGGTGAGGACCTTTTTCTTTTTTTTGCGCATCAATTAGATTTTGGGAGGTGAGGACCTTTTTTTTGCGCTCGTCATTTGGATTTTGAGAGGTAAGGACCTTTTTTTTCCTCATCATTTAGATTTTGGGAGATGAGGACCTTTTTTTGCGCTCGTCATTTGGATTTTGAGAGTTGAGGACCTTTTTTTTCCTCATCATTTAGATTTTGGGAGGTGAGGACCGTTTTTTGCGCTCGTCATTTGGATGTTGAGAGGTGAGGACCTTTTTTTTCCTCATCATTTAGATTTTGGGAGGTGAGGACCTTTTTTTTCCTCATCATTTAGATTTTGGGAAGTGAGGACCTTTTTTTTGAGCTCGTCATTTGGATTTTCAGAGGTGATGACCTTTTTTTCCTCATCATTTAGATTTTGGGAGGTGAGGACCTTTTTTGCGCTCGTCAGTAGGATTTTGAGAGGTGAGGACCTTTTTTTTCTCATCATTTAGATTTTGGGAGGTGAGGACCTTTTTTTTTTTGCTTATCACTTATTTTTTTTTTTTACAAGCCAATGGCGTAACGTCGGTATAATGAAATATATCTTTGGGTAATGGGTAAAAATGTTCCCCGACCCCTGCCGTAAAGGGTGAATGTGGCTCTTTAGCTTCTAAAGTTTGCCGACCCCTGACCTAAGTTATGATATGAAAGTACGTACACTCTTTTGGATGGTTTATTAATATTAACAATGATATGGAAATTAATCACCTTCACTCTACTAGTTACTTCATCACTTTCACGATGGAATATTTTAATGAAAGTATTTTAAATACAAAATGCGACAAATGTGAGTAATTACTAGGTATTTCTCAGACATGCAATACACTGACAATTTCTTGCACTTCTAAACAACGGTTATGACAGCTTCATTCAACTCTAAATATTTCCTCTTTTTAGAAAACGGTTTTGTTGAACAGGTGTTAACTCACTGTTAACATATTTCGTTTATTGTAGGTCAAATTAAAAAATATACTCTGGTCTATTCGTAAAGAATTATCTGCTTAACTATCCGTTAACTTCTGTAATGGTAATGAGTTTTGTACAATTTCTCGGCAGATAATAATATACTCTAATTATTTTTAAACTGTTTTTCTATTATTTTCACAAACCGTTAATACTAAGTCATCTTGGTATAAACTACCAACACGCACATCTACAATTTGCAGAGTGATGAGACCAGACCAATAGAATAAGACCTGGTTCAGAATTATTATTATATTTTCTAAAAGTTGAAAACGAAAATAGCTGGGCTACAAACCTGAAATAGATAGTTTAAAGTGAAAGCTATTTTTTTTTATTTTTTTTTTTTATTTCTTAAATAAAATATTGCTTAAATATGCACTCACTAAGTTTAGTTCTATAGATAACTGATAGGTCAGTTATATAGCATTTTTTGTACCAGATGAAAGTAAAACTTAACCTTTTTTACCAACCAAATCCAGTTTCACAATGTCCTAATTATTTATAACACTTTTAGATTGAGATACTTTCTATCAGGTGACAAATCATCAGTTGTATACACAAAGGCGTAATTAACATATCGGCGCTTTTAGAAATATACACCATCGCACCTTTTTCATAAGTGAGAGAGAATAACAAACTATTTGAAGGAGGCGTACGCCACCCATAAAATACTAGCGCACTTGGCAACTGCCTGGATTCCAACGCATAGTTAGGTTACTAGGTATGCATAACCTTTTTGCAGGGGCGCTAGTATTAATTTACTTTGGTTTCAGTTAATCAGCTACCATATTGCTAATAAATAGATACCTGACAATTATATGAAATATCCAATTAAAAACCTAATTATTCATCATCTTTTTAAGTGTAAAAGATGCATCTATTTGATTAACATATTATAACATCACTGAAATGTATACTGCCAGGAAGTATACATTTCAGTCTATAGCATATATTTTATTTTAAAAAGTACACTCATGGGTACTAAATAATTTGATTTTTATAACGAATCACTAAAACATCACCAGAAATCGGCTTTAAGATTTTTGAAAATCTCCCGTCGTGTTGAGAATTTCATTTTGGAAACTGTTAGTATTTTTAGATATTTTAAAGGGTTCATTACAGTTAAAATATTTTAAAATTCAGGTAATAGGAAAACAGAAGTCATAAATTACAAACGTAACTTCAAAATTATTTTATGCATTTTATTGTTGAAAATGACTTTTAGACAAAGTTATTAGACAATAACTTTGAACACTGAAATACCCTTGGACAATTTTAAACTTTCACTCTTGGAAATGCTATCACACCCTTATATATACACCCGTCTCTCTGAAAATGGAGATCAGAAGTATTCGGTTCGTTTCGCGAGTAAAATTAAAACTGTTGAACTCTTAGAGGCCCTGAGTCAATTATCTGGTGGTTTACGTGATCCTGTTTTTATCTAAATTATTATATATTTTCACTTCAACAATATTCTTGTAAATATTACATTATAATAAATCTTAAAGTTAATTTTAAATCATCTTACTTAACGTGTGTAAACCTTCAACTTTAACAACTTTAGTGATCAGCTACTCAGACTAACTACAAGATGTTTGAGCAGTCGGTTGGTAAGTACTAATACCATATCATTTAATTCACATATCATAATGATAAACCCTGGCTAAAACTTACGCCTAGTACCCGAACTCTTTTAGCTAGGAATATTACTTCAGTTTGAGATCAATGTTTACATTACATCACTGGTTCGCTACCTAATTTGATATAAACGGTACGATTGAAAACAACGTACCAGTGGCTCGCTACATTTTTAATTGGTCATTGCAGAAGTTTGTCCGGACTAGTGTTAGTAAATAGTGTTATCTTACGTGTGTCTCTAGCTAAACTTTGAGAGCACGCGTCAAGAACATCAAGAAATTAACATGGTTATCAGTTCAACTACGGTATAATTAGCACTATTCATCCCTGTACTATAGGGCATTAACAATAACATTATAGGATTACAGAATGAGCTTTGTAAATTTACATTTGAATATAAATTCTGCCCTAGTATTTAAATTACGATGATATATATATCCAGCAGATTACTGCAAATTTGGCAGAATTTCAAGCTTTTATTTGACAACCCTCTATTTATTCTCACATCAGTTTCATATTTGGCAAACGTACAATTCCAGGAACGGGAACCGTACAACCATAATATAAAACTACTTAAAATTCTTAGGGATTACAAAGTCAACACGTAGGTATATGAAAAGTAAACAAATAATAAATCGTTGCCTATCAAGAACCAATTTTTATATAGCACTATAGTCAACAGCAAACCATTATTTTAAATATTTTGTTTCGTTTTTATGTGTTCATAATAACAATAAATTCTCATTGCCAAGGCTGTGCATCGAACAGAGAAGTTAAGTTAAGTTCTCCAATTCTACACCTCCAGCACTATATGAAATCCACGTGGCCAGTCTGACTTTTCAACCAGTTTTATTAGCCTTCTATACACAGGTAGTCATTTTAAGTATTAAATACTTGAGAATGAGTCAACCACTGAGCTGACTGCACAGTAACGGAAGATGAAAATTCCAAGTTAGTATTCCGGATTCATTTGCATTGTTAGGCTTATACTATTACTGATACGATTAAGTACAATCGACTATTGACATTCGCGATTTTTTCCATGCGTTGTTTAAAGAGATTTTTCTAGCAAGGATTGTGCAAAAAAATCGTTTAATGAACTTTTCTTTGTGTGTTTAAAGAGTGCTTAAACTAATTGAGGTAAAATATTCACGTTTAATGTAAGTAATTAGTAAAAAATACTAAAAAATACCATGTTTTTGTTACTTTTTAAATCCATTGCTGTTCCATAATTATTAGTTAATAGCTCAAACGGTAATATTTGTTCTTAGTAAATACCGGTGTTTTTACTAAGATATATGACCGGATAACCGGTGTTTCAACAATTTAAATTAATATAATTTTTAATACGTTGTAACAATTAGAAAAATAAATTCACGCTATTTTTAATTAATTATTTATCTTAACAATTTAAATTAAACTAAATGACGAAAACACTAAGCTAAATAAATAAATTAAATATTATTAAATAAAATTTAATTTACTTAATTAAATTGTAAATACAGTGGTACCTCGATTTTCGTCGATAATCCGTCCGAAAACAATCGTTGAAATCCGAAACCGACGAAAACCGAAGTAATTATTTTCATATGAATCGCAATCAATAAAAAAAGCACAAAACCACTAACACTGGAAAGCAATGGAATTGTTTGGCGAGACGGGCGGGCTAGTGCTCACACAACGAGAAACAACGCAACATTGTGCAGCGCGTAGGTCGCGGTACCCCGACGAAATCCGAGCCAACCGATGAAAACCGAGTCAACATTTTTCTCGAAAAATCGACGAAAACCGAAATCGACGATAACCGAAGTCAACGAAAACCAAGGTACCACTGTAACTAAAACATTATTTAAAAAATAAATAAATATTTTTGGGGATTTCAACATCGGTTATCAGATTTACTAAGCCCGAACACTACAGTTTGATCTCGTAGGATATTAATAATCGCTGAACAGCAGTAGGTAATAATAACAATAAATACCTTGAATGATATTTATTAATAGTTTTTAAGGTTTTGTAGGTATGACCATCAAAAAACACTTATAACGGCTGAACATTGAAAGTTGAAATTTAGCATGCTTATACAACTCTTTGACCCACATATCGGAAAAATACTGAGAATTTAAAAGAGATAAATATAAACAAATTGCATATTTGTTTATATTATTGCATTCGCATATTATGAAAAAAATATTATTTTTTTTTAAATTTTGTGTGGGGGGATATATCAAATGAAACCTCTTAATGCATGGATAAATAAGCACATTTTTATTTTTGAAAAATCTTTTTTTTTATGAGATTTTCTCCAAAAATATTTCAAAAAACTTTTGTCCCCCACCCTATTTCAAAGAGGAGGTGATCTAAAAATCTGAAAAAGATCTCAATAATGAACATCGATGGGAACCGGAATAGATCACCAAGAATTTTTGATCAGATTACCTTTTCGGAAAATATCGACTTTTTATGTCGTTGAAAAAATAATTATAATTTTAAAATTTATTGTGTGGTATCAAAAGAAAAGCTCTTAAGACGTATATTAAGGATATGGACCGAAACCTCTATACAATTTATGCCCAAAAGAAGATCAAAGGGAAAATACTGCAAAACAACTGAAAATATCAAATGAAAAAATGAAAGAAGTTTCTTTGAAGAAATTTAAAGACGTGTTAGTGGATTCCACAGTTTTGGTTGATGTACCTAAGGTAAATAGAGGCCTATTAGATGGTAATAACATTGTGGGGATCGTATTAGATATAAAAAATAATTTATATCAAACTGGAACCTCAGTTGGAATTATAAAAGATTGGCTACCTAGAAACGCTCTTCAAATAGCTACTACAACATTTACCGAAACAGATCCACAAACTAACCTAAGTCTGCGTGAGATTTCAGGAAAATTATCCTTATTTGGAAGTCAAGGATTTAAGAAGTGTTCCTGTGAACAATCCAAAATACAATGTAAAACAAAAAGATGTGTCTGTAAAAAAAGTAACGTACTTTGTAACTCGAGACGCCACAAATCAACAACGTGTTTTAATAAAAATGAATAAACATTATTATTTATTAATTACATTCACTAAAAATGTTTAAAATTTCACCAAAAATATCCTTTTTGTTTTTAAAAATATCAGCTTAATTCCTTTTGTTAATTAGTTTCGAATAAATAATTTGTGTTTCACTGCCTATTGTTGTATTACCTCCTCTACATTTAATAATGCATGGTTTACTAAATACATACTTTTAATATCTAAACAATATTATTTCATCTTTTCACTAAAACAGTTAAGGGATTTGATCAAATCACTTACTTTCTTTAGGGAAGTTACCCCACAGAGTTGTAATTTTAACACCTTCCGTGAATTGATCATCTACCTTAGGGATTTAATCAAATCTCCGTTTTCATCATTTACCTGCGACATATACATACGTACAGTTCCTTTCTTTGGTTTCAGCGGAATGAAACGGAAGTTTCTTTTTTTAGTCACGAAAACAGAGTTCAGCTAGGTTATTTGATGTTTAATGATGGCCTTTATTAGTTAGAGACATTTATTATGAAACATGAAATATCATATATATGAAATATCTCATTTTACAATTTTTGGAAGACATAAAAATTTAAGAAATGAGACTTTGTGTTAAGTGTGACACAAAAATCAAAATGTAGTGCAAATGACATTTTATAAGGACAATTCACCTTAACCTAAAAATGTTCAATGTAAGTATGACACAAATCTTAAACAAAATCGCTGAAATTGGCCTATTCAATCGATAGAAATTTCTACATATCAAAAAATAATTCCGTTTAATAGTTTGAAATAGCCTATACAAACCACTTAAATGTAACAATTCATCAAATTGCGAGCAAGTAATTAACCTCAATAAAATTATATTAATTTCATCCCTATTAATAAGCAGTTCTTATGTTCACTTTATAGAATTTCGTAGGTAAAACATTGTGTGTTGGCTGCCTTCCCTTATTAGTTATTTACCAAACCCTGAAATGTATGAACACACTTTACTTCAATTGTTTACTTATGACTGTAGCGTTTCACCAAATTTGAAGTTATGCATGAAATTTACTCACAAAAAGTCTTTATGGTAAGCAACTCTTGCATGAATTTTATCGTTTTTGAACATTATTTAAATTGGTGGTCAATAATACAATAGTATGTTGTTCCATCTATCGATAATATTCAATGCTTACCGATAAAAATATGAAAGTTCCATAAAAGGAACTGAAAATACAGGCGTATATCATAATAATGGCGGTTTAGGCTCTAGGCAAGAGTCGTTAACTGAAAAAGTACCTTTTTTGTATTGCAAATAAGTACGTTTCGTAGGTATGACCAACGAACATTTGTACCCAGCAGGTAGAGGTGCCAAAACGAAGCTCAAAATATACTCATTCCCAGTGGCATACTCAGAAATTTATGGAGATTCCAAAAGAATGTATGCACAATATTTAATGCAAAAACATAATTTACATCTACAGGTATATTTTTGTATATCAGTAACAAAGAATGTTCATTTAAACGATCTTTCAATAGAGTTGTAGATAGTTTTAGATAATTAAACGTACACAATGATCGTTCAGCAATAATCAGGCGCGAACTCAGATATTTTTCTTAGGTTGAGCTTGGAAGCCAGAATATTTTTCTAGGGGGTCTCACGTATATAATCGTTCAATTACAAGAAAAATGCGTTTTGGATGGCATTACCCCAGGCGCCAAAAGAGCCGGCTAAGCTCATTCCATCATTTACCTGTCGGTCTATTCGATATAAATTGTGGTCAAACGGCTGGCCCTAAAGAGTAGAAATTTTGTATGCTTATACAACTTTTTGACCGACATATAGGAAAAATACTCAGACAAAAACCATATATCCGCGAAAATATTGTGACGAAAATGTTTTAAATTCCACCATAGGCATCCAATGAAGGAAAAATCAAATCAGTATGGTGGAATTACGTAGAATAATCCGGAAAGTTTTAGTAAGTCATATCCATGGAAACCATGGAACAATAGAGAAGTTCCTAGAAAAACATGAAACATTGTAACAATCGAGTTTACTTGGTAACGACATTTTTTTATGTAATCAGTAAGCTTTTAGTCTTGCTCAGGCAGGTATCTGACAGTTTGTGCCTCCGGGCGAAAAGTGTTGTTACTATTCCGTATACTATAAAAATATATGTGTAATATTTTACGAGTAAATAAAATTTATCTTCACGAAAAATCTGCGTTTTTGTTTGAAGAACCCGAACACATTACAATATAAACAAATATGTACTTGTCAAAAAAAATGTTTTCTTTAATTTTGATTTGAATATCACATCCTGTAAACCAGAGGAGTTAATTTAAAAATCTAAAAAAATTATAGTAATGTACCGGAATAATACAAAAGGAATTATTTATGAGGTTATATTTTCAGAAAATATAACCTTTTAAAATTTTAATTGCATGTATTATTTTAATTTTTAAGGTATCGAACACGAATAAATCGTTTATAGTTGTAAAATACTTCCTTAAAAATTAAATAACTCTAATCTCTAATCTAATAAACTAATTTCTCATTAATAACTAATGGTGGGAAATAAGTATTGGATTGACTCCAGATTCGGTGATATTAAAAAACTGATGTGCAGTGTAAATTTTTACACATTCAGGGATTTGTAGGTATTTAGCAAGTGACAATAAATTGTGGATACATTTTAAACCTCATAGTTTTAATAACTTTTGAATAAAATAACATTGCAAATTCTGTTGCGTGTTTTGCATCTAGTGGATGATTTTGAAACCAAATTCGGCATTTTAAAACCAGGTTCGGTGCCGATGTTGACGCCACGCGCCACATCTTTACAACGCTCTCTCCAGCGCCGCTTAATGGCTTTTCATTTTCGTCGACATTTTGTCTTATTTCTTCAAACACCAAATCTTATATCTTTTTACATATTTTCTTTGCAAATGTTGCGACATGTCGAAATTAGTACTTTTTATTCATTTACTGTGTTACAGATATTAATTCGCTGTTTTTCACTCCAGTATTATAGAAATCGCTATTAGGGACACGCATATAGCTTTTCTGATTGCTAAGTATAACTGTCGAAGTGCCAACGCCGTCTCAAATTCAAGTTTGCGATAAATTACTGTAATTATCACGCCTACATATATGATCTATCAAGTGATACTATTATGTACCAACTATTGTACGTGTGGCAGTAATCGTTTGAAATCTATCCTAGTTTCGTTACTCTGGATTTCTGGGGTTACTCTGGGAATAAACCCCCATACCAGCGTGGACAAATATTATGTATTCTAAAAACTATTGATTTTGATCTGATTATAGAAAAAATATTATTCTATCCACATACAGCATTTTGTTAGTCTTTTACACTTATTCAGTACTTATGAAAACCTGAAATGTGTGAGTTGTATAAGCATGCCAAATTTCAAATCTCTAGGTTTAGCCGTTTGGCTACAATTTTTACCGAACAGACAGACAGACAGACGACAAAATGACGGTATAAGGGGTTTTTGGTCATACCTACAAAACTAAATACACTACCCATACTAAAAATAAATTCTAAATAATTATTATTGTTGTTTTACCAGGCTAATCAACAAAAAAAAACATTATTTAAAAAATGGATATCTTAGTTACAATAGAATCAACTAATAAAACAATATATATATATATATATATATATATATATATATATATATATATATATATATATATATATATATATATATATATATATATATATATATATATATATGCCCATTTGCGCCCGCAAGGCAGAGAGTTTCTTCTTGCAGACAAATTTACGAGGAAAACAAGAATAGTAAAAATAAAATAATAAAATTTTAAATTATTTTGTTAATTTTATTTAACTTTAAAATGTTTGTTTTATTTTATACAGGATGATCAATGTTCACTGTTTTTTTTTTTTTAATACCATTTAATATTTATTCTGTATTAATGCGCTACTCGTACCTACACATTAAATTATTATCAAAACTGTATAGAAATATTTTTCAAGGAAATAGTGTTTATTTGTTTATTTCAATAAAATTTTGCTGCCAATATAAATTATTTTCCTTTGTTTTTATTCTACTGTATGTTAAAATGCGATAAAAAACGTATTTAAAAAATATTGGTTGGTATTTTCAAGGACTTGCGACGAATTATAATATTTTATATTGCTTATTAACTACGATTAACGCGATTTCGATTAGCGTGGCATTTTCAGGGCACCAATTAGTCGCACTAATCGAGGGATGCCTGTATACTAATCACCATCACAGCTACTAGAAAGCTGCTATAGCGCGTAGAGAGATCAAAAAGGGTGAACATGGTGGTAACGTAAAGGGGCCGCTATATTGTAGTTAACCGAATGGACGTTATTCGAGGTTACGCTTGTATTAACCCTTTATTGCAGTGTTTCCCAAAGTGTGGTACGCGTAACCCTGGGAGTAAGAGAAGGATTTGTAGAGGGTACGCTGCGAATGAATGACGAATAAGTGTTGATTTACACTTTACAGCAGTGGTTCTCAAACAGGGAGTCGCGGCACCCTTAGGTGCCGCAAGCACATGAAAAGGGTGCCGCGAGCTTTTCAAAATAAATTCGCCGCTATTCTCGGAATCTTGGTAAGACCCGTGTCTTACAGAAAATACGCGGGAAATGTGTTCTCTCTCACTCGTCATAAAACCCTTGCGAGTTTATTGGACGTCAAAAACGCCCGACCTTGAACGGCTCGCTCGCTCGCTCGCTCTCTCTCTCTCTCTCTATTGTGACATATTTAATAGTAGGGTGCCGCGAAGATCTTACATTTTGCATAGGGGTGCCTTCACCTAAAAAAGGTTGAGAACCACTGCTTTACAGTGATAGCCGGCGCATCGTCCTGTAGTCGCAACATAAACAATACCATCATTCTCATTAACTAATATAAATATAATTAATGTTATTATATAATATAATTTGTTATATATCGTTTATTACTATAATCATTATAACTATTTAAATAAATAATAAATGTTTTTGATTGTTAATAAAGAAAATGCGATTTTTCCTAATGGAGGAACACACTTTGAGGATCACTGCTCTATTGCAGTGTTTCTCAACAGGTGGTCCGCGGACCACTGGTGGTCCTTAGCAAAATTTTAGTGAAAATTAAATATTTTACCGGTCCGCGGTAGAAAATAAATTATTTTACTGGTCCGCGGTAGAAAAATAAATATTTTACTTGGCCACGATATGTTTTCAGTTGAGAAACACTGCTCTATTGCATGAATTATTATTATTTTTTTAAATAAGTGTACCAAAAATTGCTTTTTACTAAAGAATTGTCCGTGTATTGAAAATATTTATGTTACATAATATTTTAAAAAAATTTATTACATTTTTTTTTTTTTACAAAAAAAGAATTATGCCCAATTGGGAACATTATGAACAAAATCAATTTGTTATATGTGTTTATAAAAAAATTATTTTGATGAAAATACAATTACAGTCACAGTATGATAGCCATGAATGGATACTGCATAAGAAATGTGTATAAAAATTTAAACTTTTATGTTAATAAAATAAAATGCAATAAAGGGTTAACTTTTAAAAGTACAACTTACAGTGATCTGTTGAAAATTTGATAGTTCATTTTTAAACACGAAAGGATTAGCTGTTGCAGCCACTAGATTTTTATTAAGATCAAACGAAACTTTTGCACTCATTATGAAGTACGACTTTTTTACCGTTCTCATTCACAAGAAAACTAAGACTGACTAAAAAGCCACTGAAATTTTTGACTTATAACTAAGGCTATTGTACAATACATATGTATTATCTAATTGATCAAAGTGCAAGGAAACACATGCATAATACAAATATTTAAATTATAGTAAAAAGGACGCTTAGCGAATTGAGGAGACATGATATAACTCATTAATTATAAAATCAAACGATCCTTTGATTTTATTAGAAGCTATTATAATACAATAAACGTGGGAAATACGCGTTCTGATCTATATTATACATTTATTGATCAATTTATACAGTGGCGTATTCAGGGGGAGAGGAGCACTGAGAGCACGTGCCCCCCCCCCTTAAGGTTCAATGAAATGAAATTTTAACAAATTTTAAATAATTATACAGCAAAATAACTTATGCATTTCACAATATATAAGCTATATTTTATTATAATTATTATTGAGATTAATAGAAAATGCATATTCCCATGTTAATTTTAGGTTTTCGTAGGCCTTATTCCGTCACATGAGTCTATAGTTTCGGTAGAAATTGTGGTCAAGCGGCTGGATTTAGAGAATTGAACACATGTACGAGAAATACTGAAACTCAAAAATATATCTCACGAAAAATATAAACAAATTTGTATTTATTGAAGTAAAAAAGTTTGTAAAATTCTGAGGGATACCAAATGAAAGTTTTTGATAATTTTTTTTTTTTATCAACGAATAATGAAATTATTATCTCTTTTTGTTTATGATATAAATATCAATATCAAACAGCACGGGTTTCTAATTCATTTGGGTCGCGGTCTATTTTTCATACAAAGGATAAGCAGCAGTGGCGGACTTAACGGGTGTCGGCCCAGAGGGGATATTTTTTTATTCAGCACAAATTAATATATTGGAGCAACGGGGATGGGGGCCTCTATGCGTTTAGCGCCAGGGGCCCCGAGGGGTGTTAGTCCGCCTCTGATAAGCAGTGAGGTCAAATATACAGAAAGGCTCTTTGAAACTTTTGTTAAAAACAGAAAAGGGAAAAGATAGTATATCTTACATTTTTAAATATATGTGTATCGTAAATATGTTTTTTCTCATTAACGCTTTAGGGGCCACAGAAAAATACGTTACGGGCCGTGTATGCGGCCCGCAAGCTGCCAGTCTCCTCCCGTCTTACAGATAACATCATAAGTACCCCCTAACCATGAGTCCTGTATACGCCACTGTATTTTTATACATTTTTAAATATATAAGGGAAAATAAATAGAAACATTCATTTTTGAGCCTTTTCAGCAAAATTTTTTAAATTTATATAGCAAGTAAATATCCATGCTTTAAAAAAGGATAAACGTTTCACAACAGTGACACTGTTTACTTTAAAATTACGGTTTGGCGCAATCGACTGTAGTACTTATTTAAATTACAAATGCTTTATTTACGTCAGTTATGCACAAATATGATGACTGCAGTCAGGGCCGGCGCGTGCTGTAGTACACACGGGCAGCTCGTCAAGGGGATGGCATTTCGGACCCATTGCTCTTTTGTGATCATCACTTGCTTTTGGAATGATTTTTCCTTTTCTTCTTGGAATTTGTCTTACAAATATTTCAACACGAGCGGCTGAAAACCAGGCGATGGCCCTGATTGTAGTACAGTGCATACATGAACAAGTGATGACCTTAATGTGAATTTTCATATATTGCTAAGTTTCGGAAATATCCAAGAAGTGCACGACGCCAGTAGAGCCAATAATACCGGGTACCGATATTTTCCGACAAACAGTTCGCTGTAATAGCGTTAAATTATTATTATTTTTATTGAGCTAAGTGTAAACAAGAGGTTTAACACGCACAGATTACAAATTTCTTATATAAAACTAACGATTTGAAATAAAATTAATAAAATCTATACATCAAAATTTGCAGCGAATTTTTATTTAACTAATGGTATGTTTTTAAAAGTACACGTTTTCGATCTCCTTAAAATGTCTATTGGAGTTAACCAGTGGCGGCGTTAACTTTTGAAATTGGTCAGGGCCAGTGGCAATATTTAATTTTCTACCTAATAACATTCTTTTCATATAACATATAAATGCAGGACTTCGAACCGTTATTTTTTTCGTTTCGGTTTTCGTTCCGGTTCAATTAAAAAAATATATATCGGTTCGGTTCCGGTTATCGTTACGGCAAAAATAACGGTTTTTTTCGGTTTTCGGTTCAGTTCCGAGAGATAAATTTGTAAATGCTTGTATTTGTATTAGAAATTTATCTTCTACTATAATTTAGTAGAACACTTTATTCCTTATTTTGTAATAATCTTAGCAAGGCCACTGCCAGGGGGGGATTCTTGGTGTCCCCCCCCCCCCTCCCGAAATAATAGAAGCGTATTTTTTTTTACTTATGAGTTTAAAAAATGACGATTTTTTTCTGCTCATCAGTTTAAAAAATAATCTTATATAAAATGTACTTAATATTCACTCACATAAACATTATCTGAACCGAAATATACCGATATTTTTTTTCGGTTCAGTTCCGGTTTTCGTTACGACAAAAATAACGGTTTTTTTCGGTTTTCGGTTTTCGGTTCAGTTCCGGTTCGAAGCCCTGTATAAATGCATAACAAAAATAATAATAATAATCAATTTGCAAAATTTCAGTTTTTTAAATGAGTACCTGTTTATAAGGGGATAATAGCACCAGTCTATGACCGGTGGTGTAGAAACGGAGAACTTACCTCTCTGTCCCTATCGTCTACCTGGGCGTTATTATTTATTAATTATTTTATTGTTATTATTATAGCGGTATTATTTTTTTTTAGTTTTTTACGAAAGAGTTGAGCGATTCGAACTCGGGTCCCTGGGTTCCGTAGACAACCGTTATACCACGGAACCACGGCAACTTTCTTCCTTCAGATTTTTATCTTCCGAAATTGTGCAGTCAGCTCTGGGGTCGACTCAGCTTCAATTATTTAATACTTAAAATGATAACCTGTTTATACAGGGATAACAGGACCGGCCGAAACGTCAAACTGACAGCGTGGCACTAAAAAAAAAATACTAAAATCTGCTGTGGCTCCCAGCAGGCCCTCAGATATGCTTGGAGAAATTTTTAGATAAAACAAAGTATAAATTTTAACACATGCATGGTGACCGGCATATGTAATGTTTAAAATGATTAGTTTTAAAGTTTTAAAAGATCTATTGTCCAACAACTAAACGTTCAAAAAGTTTATACTACTAATAAAAAGATCAAAACTTAATTTTTGTTTAGGTCAATGTTCCGTATAATCCCACCAGCACCAACTGTTTAAAAAAAGCAAAAAACAAGTTAGAATAAGATTTGATCTTGGCGATACGCCACCCTTTTTTTCAAAACATAACATTTACGATTCAGTCTTATCTTTTGCAAAACTGAAATAAACATTTATTTGATGTGGTAACATTTAGCTCGTATTAACGTATTTTAAAAAAAAAACTTTAACAAAGAAATTTCAGTATTTATACGGTTAAATTCACATTTAAATGATTTCAAAGCTCAAATTCCATACACATACCCACTAGAGCAGTGTTTCTCAAACCTTCGACAGTTGCGAACCCCTTTCAGAATTCCACACTAACCGCGGACCACTAACGTCAAGATATACATTTTTTTTGCGTAAAGGCCCATTATTAATACTAGCGAAATTTTGCGTGCGCAGACCACCAAGAACTGACCCGCGGACCACCTGTTGAGAAACACTGCACTAGAGCTCATAGTGAATATACGTTATAAACGCATGCACAATGATCCAATCCAATCATGTGCCGTATCTGCTACAGACTTCGGCTACCACGGAATGCCACAATTCAATGTTGCCAGTAGTCCTTACAAGAGTTTGAAAATTGTTTAACTGTGTATCACATATTATATTAGAGATTAATGTTTTTCTTTTTCGACCTCTGCCTCTTTTTCCGTCATATTGTCCACTAATAATATCCCATTCCAAATCCCTCTGACGTATAATATGCCCAACAAACACTAATTGAAGTTTCTTAATTCTGCTTATTATTTGTCTGCTTGTTTTCATTTTTTTTGAACACATCACTATTTGTCATTCTTTCGGTCCATGATATTTTTAAAGTCTTCCTAATAATCCACATTTCACACGCTTTTAATTTATTTATGGTTTTTTGATTTAGAGCCCAACATTCACTTCCGTATAATAACGTACTCCATAAGTAACAACTGATCACACGATTTTTATTTTTTAAGCTGATATTTCTATTTGTTAACAATTATTTTAATTTACCAAACGTAGTTTTTGTTAAGGCTATTCTTGTATTTATATCAGCGTCACTTTTCCCGTCTTCTGTTATTATACTTCCCAGATACCTACATTTCTTCACTCTATTTATGACTCCATTGTTTATAATGAGATTTCCTTGATCACTAGGTCGTTTCTTGCTTATTACCATTTATAATGATTTATCTGGATTTAACTTTAGTCCTATTTCCTCACTTAGTTCTTGAACTTTATTTACTATTAGTCTTAGATCTTCTTGACTTTCCGCGATTAGCAAAGTATCATCTGCGTATCTTATATTATTAACCCTTTTTCCACCTATATTAACTCCGCCCATATTTTCTATTTCCCGAAAAATTCTTTCTGTATAGATATTGAATAGGTCAGGTGACATGATACAACCTTGCCTAACTCCCTTTTCTATTTTTATGTAATCAGACCTTGTATTTTCTATTCTGATAGCAGATTCTTGCATCCAATAAACGTTGGAGATTATTCTAATATCTTTGTCATCAACATTGAGCTGTCATGAACACAATTTTAATTGGGCAAATATGGGGGGGGGGAGAATAAAATAATGTGCGCCTACATATAAACTATATTATTAGGTTAGGTTATGTTAGCACAAATTTAGAACAGAAAAGGCCGAAACTTGATAGACGTATATAAACGGGTACCCATAAGAAATTTTTAACTGTTTTCCATGAGATTTATAGTATACATATTTTGATAAACATTAACTTCATAAAGAGTCAAAAATATCAGTTATATTCCGACGTACCTATCAATGTCATGTTAAAAACGCGTGTTTCTCTGTCAGCTACAGATTCATGAATTATTGCTATTGGTTCCCTACTCTTACGGCCACGCCTTTTCGTTCCTAACTATAATAATGATAATTTTTGTTATTTTGTGTAGAAAATTAAAGATGAAGTTTTTTTTTTCATCTTTCGGTGTACAAATATCTGTATCGATGAAAAAAAAAAACGTCTGCAAATTTTAAAAGCTAGAGCCGCCACTAAATTGCCTTCATAATAATAATTTTACAAATATAATTCAGTAATCAATTTCAGTTTCTAATATCTGCAATCAGTAATCACTATCGATATATCTGGAAATATGATCAGTATAAAATTTACTATCAATGTATCTACCGATAAGGATAATATTATAAATTATAAGGAATAGGCGATAAAAATTAAATAATAAGATAGCATACAGAAAAAATACTTTTTACATTTTCATTGTAATTAATAAATTAAATTACAACCTGCCTAACTGCATTTTGCGTATTAGAGGAAGACAAGGGGACATATACAAAAATATCAAAAGATAAAGTTAGGAAGTGGAAAATAGCATGATTTCGAAATAGTACACCATGTATTATGTACTTAGGTGAACCAATATCAAACAGTAATAACTGTGGAAAGATAAGATGTAGAAATTACAACATTAATTGACTGAAAATAATAAAACCTATCGGTTCCTTAGGATTGTATTTAAATTTTATGTACAATATTCGTGATTGTTATCCAGGTAATTTATAAATTTTATATACAGGAAATTAATAAACACAGTAAGACCTCGTTTAGCGCTCCCTCGATTAACGCTGATTCGATATAACGCGGTCTGCTCGAAGCCTTAAAAAAACTCAAAAATTACGCTGATTCAAATTATCGCGGTATTTCATTGATTCATATCCAAGGATTCTCAATGAGAAGAGCCTATCCTTAGCCAAATTGTCAACCTAATCGATACAGCAGGACTAGAACATGTAGATGAGCAAAATATTGAGGAGTTACTGCAGTTTTCTGGTGAGAGCCTTACCAACGACGACCTTCAAGAACTGGCGAAACAAGGAATTCATGAAAATTTGAAAATAGTGATTCTGAAAACGAAGAACCCAAAAAACTTGCTACAGATTTCCGAAATCGTTGATCAAATTGTAGCGACACTAGACAATTTCAACGTAAAAAAAAAATCAAGAATTTCAGAAGAGCCAGTACCTTCATCACATAAATGAACTTTATATTTCTGTGTGCATATGTTTATGTGTTACGTAACATATATTATTATGCAAATTAATATAAAAATAACTTAAAATTAAAGTAAAATTTGTTTATTTCTGGTCGCGTGTGCCCCTTTTCCTATTTACTATGTGCTAAAATGACCTCGTTTAACGCCGTTTCATTTAGCGCTTTGTCGTCAAGAACGTACCCTAAGAGCTAAACGAGGTCTTACTGTATTATCACAGTATATACTGTGGTATCTGGACACGGTAAAACGGTACATGCTAAAAAATCGGACAGGATACCTGTATGTATAAGGTACCGGCTCAAATTTACTCTTCACAACCTATAATTCCATATTATAAGATCATTAGGTTAGGTTATGATAGTAAAAGGCTAGCAACAGAAGAACCCGAACGGTTCGAATTAAGCCTCGAAAGTATTGTGAGCCAAACTATGTCTTATTCTTAACGAGCCACAAAACTATTATGACTATTGTATAAAAATGAAACAAATTTGAATAAAAAAAAATAGGCTTGTGACCCCTCCCCCCAAAAAGCACTAAAAAATTGCTTTTTTGTTCGATTTGACCTTTATCATATCGCTAAATACGAATATCTGCTATCTTCTCATTTTGAAATTTAGTCTTTTGGGTCCCCCCTAAGAATAGATCCACGGTGCACCCTTCTACCAAGGTACCTATTGTATTTATAAACACATGTAATTGTTAGAAATGCTGATTTTTAATTAAATAAAGATATTCAGTAGGAATGTAACGGATATTCGGTCTATCCAGTTTATCCGGCCGAGTTAGCCGAATTTCCGGTTTAGCCTGACAGTAACAATTATCCGGTCGGATAGTTGAAAAATATTATATATAAAATTTATACTTCGTAAATTAAATTTCTTACTAAATAATCAAATTTTAATCATTTAAACCAAACAGCATGTAATATATGTAGGTGTTATACTTTTTTACAACGTTATATTATGTATTTCAAAACACAGAACATTAACTTCAACAAAAATTATAACTAGTGAACGGACAAAAAAGTCTTTCTAAGAAATACGCTAAACACAATCATAACAAGCGGAAAATATATTCTAAAGTGTTAAATTAAATATTATGTGAATCGCTTCCTTAAAATTGTGAATATGATTGTGGTACAACTGTCCACACAAGTAACTGTCTTGAAATGTATCTACAAATCAAAATAAAAAGTACTAATTGGGTGAACCTATGCAGATACATTTTAATGAGATAGGTTTAATTAATTTTGTATCATTATTTTAACCATTATCGTTGGCGATTGAATGTAATTTTTGTTCAAAATCAATGATACAAATTAATTAAAATCTACGCTTACGAAGACATATTAAATTTAGTTCAGAACCAAAACCCAAACGCTAATTATAACAAAAAAGTAATTAGTGAAACAAATTAACTTAATGCTAAATGAATTTAGTTCAAAATTAGAAAATCATAATTTTTTTTCCCAAAATATGTTCCGTCTACATACTACATATACCTACTATAGTAATTTTCAAAGTATTGTAACATGACTTGGTGATCTATAATTATTTAACGACAGTTTAGTAGGATTAACAGTATGTATGGCGAACCCAGGAATTGGGGGGGGGCTCGGAATACAAAATTATTTAAATTATGAATAAAGTTCTCATTTCTGAAATACATGTGATGATCTAAAAAAAAAGCTCATCACTTCTAAAATACATGTGATGACCTAAAAAAAAGGTTCATCCTCATCTCAGTTTTGAAATATAAAATCAATATTTACCTAAGACTATGGTAATAAAAAAAATCCTCTTTGAAATTATAGGTTGTGCCACTGGTGGGCACCAAAAAGGACCGCAGGCCATGAACAGTGGCGGACTTTCGGAAAGACAAAAAAGACAATTGTCTTGGGCCCGTAATTTTCAAGGGCCCAACGAACCCTTCCCCTTTCCCCTTCCCCTTTGAACGCCTCTAGGTTGAGGGCCCGTAAATCAAAAATGTCTTGGGCCCGGCGAAGGCTTAATCCGCCACTGGCCATAAATTAATATCATTTACCTAGAATGGGCCGTATATCTAATATTCAGGTCTTCGGTAAAAAATATTTAAAGAGGTATGTAAGTACATGCAAACAAAAATGTTTTTAAATCATACTGAATTTACTTAAAATTTACTTTTATTATGTATTATTAAATTATGTATTTTGAAAAATTTCAATAATGTTTTGTATTTTATAAATACTTAATTATTTTAAAATAAAACAAGTCAAATTATAATATAATCATTACAAATCATAATAAAGCTCTTAGAACATAGATTAACAGACGGCGAATGATTTTCTAATTATTGTTCATTTTGATGTGATTCCAGTAAAATTTTTATCCTAGACATTCAGAATATAGCCGCAATACACTTATTATTATTTGCAATTAGAAATACGTGGGAAACGCTCAAATTTTTGAAAATTCAAATTTCAAGTCAATTTTTTATTTTCATTTTTTTCTGAAAAGATGTTACGTTTTTTCATTTATAAGAAAATGTTTAGAACTCCAATACATTACTTTTACCCGGGTTGGCACAGCAAAATGTAAATATTAACGTTAACATTAAATAAACCATAAAAGATGAATTCAAATAATATGTACTTATCCTTAGAAACAAATTTCATTATATAATTTTTCTAGTAATACAGTATAACATTTTAATGTTAAATTGTAATTAATACATAATCTTGTTCCTGAGATGCATGTAGCCAAGTTACGTCACATTAAGGACATGAATGACCATCTCTCTGTGACACTAACCTACATCTACGGTCAAAGCCTCCGCGCGCTGATACGATACCTGCTACACAGCGTAAACATACACCGCAGTTCCGTAATAACACAACAAATGATACTAGATTAACAAGTGAATATTAAACATGTGTAAATAAATGAATATTTCTACTTTCACAATAAATAAATGACAGCCGTTATCATTATATACAGCTGTTATTGTTATTGTTTAATTTTAGATTCATAATTTTGCATTCATATTAATATTATTTACCTAAATGTAATCCTACCTAAATCATTTAACATAAAGTTTAATTTTATCTAGTATATAGTTGTAACAACTAACTTATTCATACAATTTTTTATGAAATTATTTAAATTTCACTGTATAAAAGTATCATATTAATAAAAGTAGAAGTTTAGCATGTCTAGAAGTAAAAAACGTCAAATAATATTGAAACTCAATGCAAACAATTCACTTTTAAAATACTTTTAAAATAGTAAATAAACAAACAAACTGTGCCTTCAAACGGAACTTATTCCACTATTTTCTTATTATATATTTAAATCTAAGCTTACTTTGATTTTTTCGTAAGTTGTCTCTAATTCCAAATGATGCACAAAAGGATTTAACAATTCCGCGGACAAGCTGTCTGCCCCAGATATATCTGTAGATAATTTTCCATTCATGGTAACACAATTTTTATAATAACTTCAAATGAAACAATTTATAAACTTAAATCATTGTTGACTTTCGTAACGCGCGCTTTTGCGAACTGCTTTGACACTACCACTTCGAGCACCGAACAGCAAATAATCTCATCTCACCTACTACGAGCTATCTCTAGAGTTCAATTTTACGTCGCGTTTCCATTTTCCATTCGCATGGCGCGCTTTAATGGTTGACATCTGGTGGTGAATGTGTAAACTATACAACAAAATATAACCTAAATGTTTTTCAACCACTTTCCAACAATGGACAAAATAATTCAGAAAAATATTAATTGTTATTTTGGAAGTTTAGAAAATCATGTTAAGAAATGGAATGATATTGTCGAAAATTTACAAAGGCCTTTAGTTGGACTTAAAAATCAAGCTGAACAGTTAGCACATGTAGAAAGGTATTTCTTAAAGCTACTATTTTATAACATGAATAATATTGTAGTAAATTTATTTCAGAGTAGAGGTAGATAATGAACTAGTCCAATTTCCTGACCTAAAAGACAAATTATTGTTTAAAATATTATCAGGGATTGATAGCGAACTTCTAATATTTAAAAATGCCATGTAGGTATTAAGTTGAAATACTGTTTTGAACTAGTTAATATATAATTTTTATTTTAGGATTCAACTGAGTTCTTTAAACCAGGATTTACGTAATAAGTTAATAGCATTTGACAAATCCACTTCTGACTTCGATTGGTATAACGATGATGAAAATTCTGGAAGTGCATTTCAACCTCACTTATCAAATCTTCTGCAAATGGCTCTAGAAAGCTGGAAGTATTATAGTGAAATATATCAGTGTATAACGGGTTCATTTAAAACTTTGGATATTCGAAACAATACGTCATTACAAAAATTTAGTGACTTTTTAAAAATGGATTGTGATATACAAGATAGAATTAAGTATATTTTAGCTATAACACAATATTGTAATAAAAATACTTGAAACAGTTAAAGTATTTTTTATTATCGTATTATATTAATGTTTTCGTCTAGTTAGGGTTAATATTTAGATTTATAAATTAAATCAGTTCATAAATCTTATGTGACATTAAGGATAAACTACGTCTTAGATTTGAGATAATATCAAATCTAAAAATATCATTAATCAATTTTTTTACCTTATTTTATTTTGCATAAGTTTAATGATTTGTAGGTTATATAGAATGTCAAAAACGGTTGTCACCAAAATTTCCCTAAAAGAAAATTAATTAATTTACATTGAAGAAGTTATCAGTTAAAATCTGTTAAAAATTGTATTTAGAATACAATGCTAGAAATGTTAATTAGCATACAATGGCGAGTTTATTTTTAAAATATTAAATACGAAGTTCAATTATTCCTAGGGACTTGAGTTAAGATTCGGTGTCATTTAGTAACATATCTGTCAGTGTCATGTATTTGAGAACTGTCGTGCTTTATCAATAATGGGTAGAACTGATAAATATAAACATTTACTCTAAAACGCTTATCAGTAAATTACCACTGCCAGATAATTCTACTAGGTGTGTTACAGTTCTTATTTCTTAACCACAAAATCAGTATCTAATAAAGTGTAATTGATATGAAATATTTTATTTTAGGAGCAGAATGTGGGAATGCTGGCTAACTGAGCAGATCACTTGACTGCTGCATTATGTAAAATTAATCCTTCTCGATCCTACATTATGACCGATATTCAAGGAGCTGATCCAGAAAACGCAAATGTTGACATTATTGGTTTAACGACAGGAAACACTCTTAACACATTTGCTGAAATGTGGTATAGGGTATTTTTATGGGCATTGTTTTCATCGATATTTGTACACACGGTAAATAACATTTTTTTTATATCTATGCTTGTATGTAAATTAGTTCGTTTGTGTGAATGTATGTATGTTACCCCAAAACTAAAGAATGGCTGCATCAGTTTAAAAATAAAATACACCAATGTGTTTATGGTATCGCTTATAGTGAAATATATCTGTTTTTATGACTCAGAAGTTCTTGGTTTTTGTTTTATAAATTAAATTAAGCAGAAACCTTGCATTATATGGGAATAAATTGCCTAAAAACATAAATGCTAATAACTCTGTACTTAATTATTCTGCAAAAATTTGGTTTGTACTAATATGTTCAGAAAATCTGTCTGCAGGCTGAAGCCTTTTTATGCCTTAAAACTTCATAGTTTTCATAAACAAACTAAAAAATAATGAGATAGAGCGCTTGAGATGTGTATGTTTAGCTAGCGCACGACCACAGATTATTGACAGTGCTTAGATAGCCAAGAGATGTAGAGTCGCAGAGGGAGAAATTAAGGGCGAACAACGGGCACGTTTCCTAGTAATATTTTAATGTACAGATTCACATCACAACTTCTCTTATCGATTTTATTGGTTTATCAATATGTAACAATCTGTGTCATTATTGTCTTATTTTCTAGTTTATTTTATATATTGTGCAACTATTAATATATTAGATTTACGTAATATTTTATCAAATATTCATTCTTTGCGAATTTTCTTATCTTATGGTAAGTACATATTTTGGTATACAATCTTATCTTGAATTAATCAATTCAGCATTTTAATTCCTGCTTGTATAAAATTGCTAATTGACTTAATTCATTATAGTTTTAAGTGTATACTCAGTAGAGACCGGTAAAAATATGCAACGGTACTTTTGCCATAGGCGTGCTATTTTAAACTTTATTTTAACAAAAAACCAACAAAAAACAAAAGAATAAAACACTGGTACCGCAATGAATTCTTATCTTAATAACGACACCTCATTATTTTGGGATTATATCCGAGATAGGTAATTCCGGTCATTCCTTTGCCATTGGTCAGTTTTTGATAAGATATTAAATTTTTATATGCTACACTATATGTCAGCAGACATTACAAATATATATAATTACATTTTATTTCTACAGATAACACATGTGCCGCTTTTTATGGAAAAACACGTAACTAAAGTGCCATTGCATATTTTTGCCGGACCCTAATACTCAGTTAATATTCACTGACAGGGATCATTCTGTGGTCAAATTCAACCCCTCTTGCCTAGAAAACTTTGGTTTTCCTCACACCAAAGCATCTCTTTTATATGCACTCTCACTCCGGCTTAGATTTAATCATACTTTTTCATCATATCATCAACATTGAATTAATATGGAAAGTTCTCCTTTATGTCAGTGTGATAATTTGTCTGTCAACTACTTAAACTAAAGTCACTAGATTATACAAAGTAGCGCAACGGCGGCCATATTGGGGCTAAAAATGTCGCCAACACAAATGATTTTCAGTGAGTCCAACAGTAAAAAAGTAAGAAACTAGTAGTACCCAAATTTTTATTTTAAACATTGTAATCACGATTTTTTAAATCAAAGATGCACTATAACAAAATTGTGGTACAATTTCAATTATTTTTTTAAAATTTTTATTAAATAAAATGGATATACAGACGATTCCGCTTAATTGGGCCGCCGCTTAATTGGGGCAGCCGCTTATTTGGTCCAAATCTCAAAGAACAGAAACCAAACCAAGGAACCAACAGTAAATTTACATGTTTAATTGGGACAACATTCCGTTTAATTGGGACAGTAAATTTAAGATCACAGTACATATTATGTTACACATATTCTCAAGAAAAAATATGTACAAAGAATTTAATATTACAGCGTTATTTTATGCAGGCAAGAAATGAAGGGAGCCCTACATCCGCACTGAATACCTGTGCTGATTTTGTAGAAGTGAAATGTTACAAAAACAAAAGACAGACTACACTTGACGCATTTTTGCATTGAATTAAATTGTATTTACCTATTTATTATTTTATTTTGGAATTTATTATTATTTTTTCTTAAAAGATTATATATTTTGGTTATATGTAATTTATAGTTTTGTCCAAGAGTTTATAAAATAAAATTATTGAAAGAAAAATATGCATTATTTAATTTGATGTGAAATTCGCTTAATTGGGGCAGCCGCTTAATTGGCCCAAAATGCCTAAGTCCCGATGTGTCCCAATTAAGCGGAATCGACTGTAATATATAAATTTAAATGAAACTTAACCTTAAATATTCAAACCGCTGACAAAGGAGGTTATTAAATTATAGCGAGAAAGAGAGATGTGACAGCGCAGACACAAACTTAAGAACGTAAAAATTGCTGCTTTAGTTTGCTTAATAGTGGAACCAATGTTGCCAATCAAACCCTCGGGTCTATCGGCTTCTTCAAAGGCATGCGCTACTTTGTATAATCTAGTGACTTTAACTTACACCACTTATTTGAATGCTAAATTAATTTTCACAGTCTTAGCATATTCGCACAAACTGTAGTTAACCAACAATTTCCGTTCCTTCCATCAATCAGACGCTTCTTGCTATTAACTTTCTTATGAAATTATATATATTAATTATACTAATAAATTGAAAAGTATTAAATTATATCTGCCTTTATTCCCTGGCTGATAATCAAAGCTGCTAAAGTCAACAAACAAAATTGACTTGAATTAAGGTGACCATACGTCCCGAATTCGGGGTTTTTGTCCCGAATTTTAGAAAAGGTACTTATTTTCAATATTTACTTTAAATATATTTCAACTAAAATTATTTTTACAAAACTTAAACTAAAAAAAAAAAATCTGAAAACGCAATTTCGTGATGACTCAATTGCCAGATTCAACTTGGTGTAAACAAATTAAAAGCAATAGTAATGATTAAACTAAATTAAGAAAACTGCGGATTTTTATAAAATGATTCAAAAAAATGTATGTGAAGTGTGAAAATTCACACATTGCAGGGTTCGCAGTTATATAATAAGTGAAGGCATGCTGAGTGTGTAGGACAAATTTTGCTTTATAGTTATCACGGTAAAATTAACGATATTTTTTAAATAATTTATCGTCTGTTAATCTAAGAGCTTTAAAAACAAATTTTATGTTAAAATATTTTTTGTTAATTTTAATTCGAATATCTAATACCATTATTTAGGTTTCTAAATATGTGCAGTATTTTTTTTTTAATAGCAAGATTCATTAAGATTTCGATAATTGCGCCTATGGCTTCCATTGGTTGTTTTAAGTCATATGCTCAAAATAATTCAAATAAAATAAAAAAACAAAAAATAAAATTGTCTCTGCCCGGGAGCGAACCCTAATTTGATGCGTAGCAAGCGAGCAAGCTCACCATTAGACCAGGATACGCCTTCTAGTATAGTGTTTTACATAACTATAGCTTTTCTACATCGTCAACCAAAAAACACAAAAACAGCGTTATTTACCGAAAACATAATCTGATCAAAAATTCTTGTTGTACTATTCCGGTTCACACCAATGTGCATTACTTAGAATTTTTTCAGATTTTTAGTTTACACCATCTAGGCTACAGGGGCAATTTTTTTTTGCACAATTTTGGTAAAAATCGCATCAACATAATTTATTTTGCAAAAATAAAATTTTGATTAATCCACGTACTAAAGGCTTTCATTTGATACCCTACACATAATTTAAAAAAAAAAATCTTTCGATGAGCACATATTTTTTTATATTTTTAGGGGGATATGTTTTAGTACTTTTCCTATGTGCAGGTCAAAGAGTTGTATAAGCATGCCAAATTTCAACTCTCTAGGTTTAGCCGTTTGGCTACAATTTTTACCGAACAGACAGACAGACGACAAAATGACGGTATAAGGGATTTTTGGTCATACCTACAAAATCCTAAAAAAAAAAAGATCCATAGTTCGGAAAAATATAAAAATTTTCTACTCAATAATTTTAATGAATGAATTTTGAATAGGGGATACGCATAAAATTTATATTTCCTTAAAACTACATTTTTTTGATATGTTAATGTTAATTATGTCACCTAACAAAACAAAAATCACATTTTAATTAATATTATAGCCAAATTTTTTAATTAAAATATTGTAAATTTGAAATAAGCTGACCACGGCGCGAAGGTTGCTGAGTAAATACGACTGAGTATGACGTCAAACGACTGGGGTTTGACGTCACAGATACAGTTACAACATAATCTTTACGTGTGTATATTGTATTGTTCGAGAGTTTTGTATTTGTTTTTAAACAATTTTTCACGCATTTAATATTAAAATGGAATGGAATATATGAAAAAACATATACAAACATAAAGTTTACTTTTTTCTGAAATATTGGTTTTATTTCGCCTCATAGCTTCCAACCACAAATTTCGCCTCTTCTGTTGTTTTTCGCCATCAGGTAATGATATAAATTGTTTTTTTGGATTTCTATTTGAACTATTTGTGCACATCGGTACTAAACAATATTTTCGACTATGTTTCGAAGTACTGGGGCCTGGATCGTCCATATTTTATATATTTTAATATAAAATTTAATTCGGTAAACATGTATTGTTTTTATAGAATTAAACTTTATTTTAATTAAAATCACTCTAACTTTACATAACCTATAAAAGTTATACAAACAAATAAGTTCACGACTGTGTAGGCTGCACGCTGTACACTGGGTAGGCTAGTAGTGTACTGCGTCACTTAGAAGGGGTATGACGTCACACGTCTTTTTCGCGCGCTACATACATTTATATTTTTTGTAAGCCTTCAAATTAAAAAAAAAAAAAATGCAAAACTGTTTTTTATGTTTATATGCAACAAGAGGAATATAATAAAAAAATTAAAAAAATCATGCCTATCCCCTATTCATTTAAGAAAATACTGTGATTGGACATTTATATTTATTATAAATTATAATTATAATAAATTGTAAATAATTGTATATAATTTGTATTAAAACAATTAATTAAACAATTATATTTCAATAATTAACAGCCGCCCTCCCCTCGTCTATAAGGTCCCGTTCCAAATTTTGAACTAAAAAATATGGTCACCTTACTTGAATTGTAAATTTTCATAAATTACGCCAAGCTTCCATATAATTAATTCCAAGTAACCATATAATTACCCCAAGCTTCTGAAGAACATTTTTAATTGAATAGAAAGACTTTATTTACAAATCAACATTTTATTATAAACAGTATAATACACACTATAATTCAAACGAATACCATCTTAGGGTCTTAAACAAATATCTTAGTTTTACCATTTTATCTGCTTTATCAAGTTTCTTTTTATCTGGATTTTGTAATTTGAATAAAATATCGCGTAGAAGTGAACTTTTTTGATGCTTAGAAGTTCACGTGGCCCCGCAATATTTTGTTTAATCACAGAAATGAATTCAAAATGTGTTCATTAAAATTACACAGTAGACAACTTTTTATATTTTCCCGAACTACGGATCTTTTTAAGTAGGTCTTTTTTGCATTGAAGCATTTTATAAAAAACCCCACAGTTTTATTCATAATTTACTTTAATCAGTAATATTGCTTTTAATGTGTCTACATCAAGTTGAGTCTTGTGACTTGTCCAAAAAAAATACCCTTTCGGTAGAAGCGATCAATTCGACGCCAACAGTTAAAAACATGGGCAGCTGTTGTAACAATATTGTGGAAAATATGGCGCCAACTCCTATTAAATTATGGTTCAGTTTATGCTGCAATTTGTTCTACCCTTTCCCATTCACTCCGCCAAAATTAGAATTTGTGTTGTAGTCACAAAGTCCAACAACTTTTTCTTTTATTTTATTTATTTATTTTATTTTTTTGTTATGTAGTTAGCAACATAATTACTGACCGTATCAGACTTTTCGTTTGGCAATGAGTTTAGTTCCAACATTTTTAGTTTAACTCCAGCTTTCCAGTCAAAATATCTTACTATACTCTATGTCAAATAAGAAAAGAGTAGATAACGCTGCGAACCGACTACGATTTACACAGGACACATACAGTATAGCGGGGAATTTAAAATAAGTTACAACTAGGGCATGGGCGTAGTAACTGGGTTAGCAAGTATTTTTTTTTTTTTTATACTTCTTTATACTTCATTATACTTCATTATATGTACTTTTTTCTTTTTTTGAGAATCCGTTTTTATAAAAAAAAGTATTCAATATTTATCTTGTTTATGAAACAAATATGATTAACTAACCGCAAACCACAAAAGCGAAAACCATCAAGAATACAATCTAGGCAAACGGGTTTTTAGTTTGCCCATTTGCTGCTCTGGAGATCTCTGTATACGCATCTCACTTGCTACGCATTAGTTTGTTACACTACTAGTCACTAGATGTCCTGCAAATAAATGGGTTAAGAAAATGTCGCGTATAGAATTTTGTTATGAACATTTTTTTTTTAGTTCAAGTTTTCTAAAAATAATTTGAGTTGAAATATATAAAGTAAATATTGAAAATAAGTACCTTTTCTAAAATTCGGAACAAAAAACCCGAATTCGGGACAAATATTGCCTCTGGACGTATGTGCACCTTAGTTTTCGGAAACCGGTTATTTAATTTTTAGACGCTTTTCAGAAACCGACGGTTAATAGTAATGGCGGTTTTTGGAGTCTAGACATTTTATAGTTTTGAATTTTACATGTTGCTTTTTTATATTTATTTTTGCATAGGTTCCTTTTTTATATACATATGCACATGTTGGGCATTCTTTTACTCGTAGGAATTTCAAATTTAAGTTAGTACCAAGAATTCGGAGTCAGAGTCGGGAGTCAGAAAGACTATCGACTGCCGACTCTCAGATTCAATTTTTACTAAGGATATTAAACCGAAAACAAAATAACGATATTACCATAATTTTTTGAAGAACGGAAACGGGAACCAATTTGATTTTTGTTCAAGAACGAGATTGGAAATATTCAATACCGGTTTTAACTAGTTTTCAACTTATAAATTGATTAAAACTACTCGTATTAACAGATTAATACGATGAGGCAGTAAAGATTTTTTGTTTTACATATATATTTTTATATTTTGCTGTATAAGATATTCCAAACGCTTTAGCGGAACTAAATGGATTTTTTATTTTCTTAAGTTGTCACTAGCTCAAGTTTAACGATTGAAGTTGCTAAACAAAATGGTCAGAAGCTTCATTCAATTATTAATAGTTACAAGATTTCAAAATCTAGTTCCGTTTAACTTTTACCGTTTGAGTGAGGTTTTTGATAATTTTGTTCAACAGAGACACACTTCAAACCATAAAAGGAGAGCTCGTGATAACTTACAAAAATGAAACTTCCAGTTAGTTCCGCTTAAACATTTGGAATAGCCTATATATAAAAAATGTTTTTTTTTAAAGCAATATATTCAAAAAAAATTTAATGCAAGTACGATTTACGAGTGAAAAGAGCTGGGAGTCGGATTAATATTCTCGTTTCTTTTTCTGCCGTTTCCCCATCCCTGGTTAGTACCATAAAATTAATTTTCATTTATTGCTTGTCTTCATATCATATTTTGAATGGTTCCCCGCTCTTGCGGATGTATTCAGCTCGCCCAGCTGTTACCATTTTATTTTCAGTTCACATTTAAAAAGTCCTGCAAAAGCCGGGCCCCTAATAGTGCCACGCATGTTACAAAAAAAACCAGACAGTTTGTTATAAACCGCCAGTATTTATATCTGTAGATATATTTATTAATTTAACACCACCTCCATTATTAGATTGAACAGAAACATAGAAATATTTATAACTCTTCCCCAATCCTCTTCCTTCCAAATTTCTATAGGGGGGATTGTCCCGCCATCTCTATGGAAACCATTTGTTCATTAATTGGGGTGACACCACTGCTAACAGTACAATTTAACCATAATAATCTTTGTTTGTCAATATGTATACTATTGAGGACCGTTTATTTATGATTCAGATATTTTAATAGTTAGGTTATTTTAATAGTTAATTCTATCGTATAAATAATTGTATTATTTATTTGTTCTAGGCTGCCGCTTTGATGGCTTTTGCAACTTTAAGGAAACACAAATTTGGCAAATTCTTTCCTATATTCATCTTGATAATGGGCATAGTGCCACCATTGACAGCAGGAGTAGTGAGTAGTGCAGCAATAGCTTTCGTTTATCGTGCTTCTAGCTATCCGATGGCACCTCTGTACGCATTCATATGGGGAGTCGGCCAGACTGCCCTGGCGGCCTGTTTAGGATTCACTCGAATACTAGCCACATTATAGGTGATATTAATGAGATTGAGACTTGTCAACACACGTAATTTTAATTTAAATTATTCTAAAATACACTAGTATTAAGAAATTTCATTATATATGACATTATTTCCAACTATGTATATATGGTTTTTATTTATTGTGTAAATCATGTATAGTCAGCATTGTCAAGAAGCATTTAAATTAATCTTTCATCTCTTTCTCAATTATGTATAGAGAAATGCTTGTAGATTTTGTACATACGTGTAAAATTAGAAACATACATATGTATATAATGAACAAATTTTTATCATCAGCAGTGTGATAAATCAAAATACGCCGTAAAGGTACTAGAATAATTATATTTATGTATTAATATGTATTTTACTTGTATACAAAAGATTTTGATTTTGTTGTCGGGTAAAGTGGACCATACGGGCAGCTTTGCAATCCTGTATTATTATTTGTATTATTTGTTGTAGCAATTGTGATCTTATGTTTGTTATTTATGAGTATTATAATATGGTCAACATATACATTAATAAAATGATTCATTCAAGCAAAATATCAAGTTTTGTATATTTTACCTAAGGCCGCCGTTGGCTCGGGCAACCGGGACTTTCGCCCCGGGCTCCACACTTAAGGTAAACATGCGCTTTTGTGAAGAATTATTAAAAATAAATCACTTTATCATCCAAGTTCAATTTGATATAATGAAATGATACTATTTATAGTTCAGACATTCGGCAAAAGTAGAATTGCACTGACTAATCGCTAATCGGCCACTTTGCCGATTAATAAGTTTTGATAATCGCCCATTCATATTTTTACCGATCGCCAACATATATAAGGGAGGTACAGAGCCGGCCTTAGCAAGTCTGGCGCCCCGGAGCTTTTTTTGCCACCCTCATAAAAAAAATTAATTACTCTATATAATACAAGTGATGACCTAAAGATAGAGTGACCAGATTTCAGTGAAGGGAAACCGGAACACAGGGGAAAAAAAAGAAGGTCTTCACCTCCCAGATCCAAGTGAAGAGAAACAAAAAAAAGGTCCTCACCTCCCAGATCCAAAAAGAGCAAAAAAAAGGTCCTCACCTCCCAGATCCAAAAAGAGCAAAAAAAAAGGTCCTCACTTTTAAAATAAAAGTGATGACCGTCCGCCGTCCAACCTCGCCCCCCCTTAAAGCCGCTTCTGGGGAGGTATTGTGGTCATACCGATTTTGACATTTCAAAATTTCGATGGATCTCCACGAATTGAGGTCCCTACATAACATTTTGACTATTTTTAGCATGATGTTTGTCGGTCCGTGTACACGTGCAGAGCAAATTCGGCTAAAAGGATTTTTATGAAACTTCATATTTACGCTTTTGACATCGATGGCACGAGTTGATCAACTTTTAATAAAAATCGGTTAACTAGAAATAGGAGTGTAACTCGTGTCGGTTTTAAGATTTTTGCGAATATTTCACAACAGAGAAATATTTAGAAAAAAATTATTTAACAAAAGTTGCTATAAAAGCAATAACTAACAACTTTTATTTGAGACAGTTTTTTATATGAGTCGGTCCTGTGGTGGCCACAGTTGATTTTTATTATTATTGTTAGACACGTACGCTGGGAGCAAGAAAGTCATGACTGACGGAGAAATATTCAACATGTAATAAATCTATGAAATCAGACTTTTTAAATTACACAATGTCATTTAGAAATGCATTAACCGCTTAAGGACTACGCCCGAGTATACTCGAGTGGCTATTATGTGCGAAAATTCCCACACCCGAGATAACTCGGGCAAGCTTTACTTGCAGAAAAGATCACTCCCGAAGGTACTCGGGCGAAAATAAATACGATTCATGGTATGTGGAAGCGAGACAAAAGTCAGCTACGATGATTCATACGAGGTACGAGAGAAAATGAATATTTTTTTATGAATTTCTATTATTTCTCGACCCACACTATGCATCATAATATCAACTTTTAATCCCATTTTGGCCCCAAATGGCTTTTATGAAGGATATATATGTTCAGTAAATAAAATTCATTCATAAAAACAAAAAAAATGTTTTTTTTTTCCATTTTTAATTTTTTTAATGATTACTGAAGGGGTTAAAAAGTTAAAAATATATATTTTTTATTACATATTGGCCATGTGACGAAAAATAAAATCATAGGCCGCCCATAAAATCCTTTAAATTGAACCACAATCCTGCAAAATATTTTCTATATATATTTCCATATGATCATATTAAACGCTAATATCTATGATAAAAAATAATTCTGTGTTAACCTTTTCATTACGAGCCGAAAAAAAATATCGTAGCTGTATAATTACGCGAGGTTTGCGGCCTAATTAAATGCTGAAATCATACGTATCCGCGTATTGATATGTTATTCAACAATCACAATCTATCGTTAAATACACCCATAAGTACAGGGACCAGTAACCATTAGCGAAGAGGGTGTTTTTTCTACTTGTATATTGTACTCTGCATGACGATAAGTCTAAGTTATGATTAAGAAGCGGAATTTATTAGGTTGAATGGCACTAAAAGCTGCAAACAATCGAACGTTTGCTGCAAATAATCAGACGTCTTTATCACAATTTTCCCATTCGGCCCAATATTCTCCGATTTCTAGTTATGATTAAGGAGTGGAATTTGTAAGACTAAGTGACAAATAATCCATAACATTCTCCGGTATATAGTTATGATACGAACGTCCTTAAGACATGGTTATATAATGTGTTGTGAGGAGGAAGGTTTTGATAAAATTCTGGAGAATAAGCAAAATCTATAATCTTTACACATTGGCGAGAATGACAAATTAGATAAAAAAGGCACTGCTACGTTTTAGCCAAAATCTGATAGTGACATCGGATACTTCATTGAATACACCCAGAAATTAACAAAATCCTCCTATTCTGGAACAATTCAAGTGGCAAAATAGGGATTTGGTTCCAAGCATAGATTTATTTAATATTTGCGCATCTTGATGTAAATTCAAATTATGTACTAAACTGTCGCTTTGTGAAGTTTTTGATGTTTTTTTTTTATTTTTTATTTCTTCTACAAAATTAAAAAATTAAAATTATTTTCTTTATATATGTGTATATAAAACTGAAAATGTGTGTGTATGTCCGGAAATTGTAACCCGCTTAAGATGGCGATTCGAAACCTATCTTGTCATAACATCCGCCGCCCGGTGTCCGTAGGCGCCACTAGTCAAACTTAGAGAGAGATAGTTAGCTCGAATATTTGCCAAAACAGCTATCAAAACTTGCTTCTAAGCAGATAATAGGTTGATGAATATTTTGAAATTTAAATCGCATATACAAAATACTTGTATAGTCAATACGCTACATAGCAAATACCGTATTTTTGAAAAACAGATTTTTTAAAAAATTTTATTAGGTCAATATGCCACCCACACGTAGACCTTTATCAAAAAGTCGTAAACGCAGTAAAAGAGCGAAATCTATGAAAGAATATCATAAAAGAAAATTGGAAAATTTGTATGTAATTTATATATTTTTTTTAATTGTATAAATAATTTTAACTCTCATTATTATTAGTATTATTTATCATTATTATTATTATTTGGGGTTTTTCAGGTCTTGACAAGCGTCCATTATTATTATTAATATTATTATTATTATTATTATTATTAATTTAAGGTCAATGAAAATGAATCAGTTCAAAACGTCGACAGGAGTTCATCAAATGAATCGCTTATTGATATGCAAACTATATGGAGGTGCATGTCCAGGTAATTATAGTAGAGACTTACAAATGTATATGACGGTAGAGTGAATAATATTCCTTATAGTTAGGGGTGACCGTGGGTGACCATCCGTCCCGGTTTTCCGGGATTGTCCCGATTTTAGGTACATTGTCCCGGTGTCCCGAAAAATGTTTTCGGGACGGTCGATTGTCCCGGTTTTTACATAATTATGCATTTGTAAGAAAAGAAATATTACAACTAGTTAATGTGAGAGGTGCAGTGGCGGCGCTAGCTCTTAAAATCTGGGGCCAGAAAATTTTTTAGTAAAATTTGAGGGGGGCAAATACAAGTGATGACCTAAAAAAAAGGTCCTAACGCCTAAAATACATTTTTCTCCAAAAATTCTGGGGGGGCCAACTGGGGGCCAGGGCTGTTTTTGGGCGCGTCCGGGCCCCCCTGGACCCCCCGCTAGCGCCGCCACTGGAGAGGTGAGATCCTTTTTTTTCTTTTTTTTTGTTCTTCAATTGGATTTGGGAGGTGAGGACCTTTTTTTGCTCTTCACTTGAATTTGGGAGGTGAGGACCTTTTTTTTTGCTCTTCACGTGGATCTGGGAGGTGAGGACCTTTTTTTTTGATCTTCACTTAGATCTGGGTGGTGAGGACTTTCTTTTTTTTTCCTGTGTCCCGGTTTCCCTTCACTGAAATCTGGTCACCCTACTTATAGTGAATAATCTACTAGCTTAAAATGAAAATACCATTAAGTACCGTGTTTTTAATCTGAGAAATTGATGTTGGTCATTAGTAGTTAATAATGGTTTATTATTTAATAGTAATAAATAATAAAACAACAGAATTTTTCATCCATTTGAAATACACGTGAATTTATACAAAGAATGCTATGACTCAACAAACACAGGATATACGACGGGATGTACATTTCACTCCGAATGTAAATTCACCCCTTTAGGGGTTGATTGGGAAAAAAATCCTTTCTGCAAGTTTTTTGCATTTGTATCTTTATATGTAAAAATCAAGATATTTTATTGGTCCTAAGAGATATTAAGGAATCCTTGAAATCGAATTTCACCCTTTAAGGATGCAATTTTAAAAAATTGTCAAAACCATTTCAAGATATTTAAAAAAGACAACCATCAGCCAAAAAGAAATGTTATGACTCAACAAATACAGGAAATACGACGGGATGTATAATTAAGTCCGAATGTAGATTCACCTATTTAGGGGTTGATTAGGACAAAATCCTGAAATAGGGTTTTCGGCCTTTGTATTGGTAATCTTTATAAGAAAAAACCAAATCGATATTTTACTGGTCCTAAGAGAAATTAAAGAATCCTTGAAACCATAATTCACCCCTTTAGGGGTGAAATTTTAAAAAAATGTCAAAACCATTTCGAGATATTTTAAAAAGACACCTATGTGCCAGAAAGAAACGTTTTAACTCAACAAACACATGAAATACGAAGGGATGTATAGTTCACCCCGATTGTAGATTCAGCCCTTTAGGGGTTGATTAGGACAAAATCCTGATTGGTCCTAAGAGATATTATTATATTATTCTGACAATAAACTATATTTTAAACTTTTTCGGCTATTTTATTTATTGCCTTACTGAATAAAAATAAAAATGTCATTTTACCTATTTGTTATTTGAATGTTTAGTTAAAACTATATACTTTAGATTTACTTTTAAATATATCATATAAATTATATTTACCAAGTATTAATATTTGTTTATGTAGCAAAATAATGCAAAATAGAGTCTAATATAATCTAATCAGTTTATGGCTAGCCATAAAAGAAGCAATGCTTCGATTGGCGAAGCGCATGTGGAAATAAATTTGATATAGAAAGCGCGCGGCCCGCAGTCTAACGGATAACAGCTGAACTATTTTTAACATTGATACAGATACAGAAAATTATATTTTACAATTCATCTCGAAAACTATTTAGTTTTAATGAAAAATAAAAATATAAGGTTGTTCTACTATAAATTCTGATCGCTCTAAAGGAAACCAAATTCTTTTCAAATTTGTTGTTTTTAAGATAAATAGGAATGTGTTTGTATGCATGCAAATGTAGCGAAAAACTGGTTTGCGTCCCCGATTGAATCGCCACCTTAACCAGATATGCTACCGAATTGAAATTTTGCATGCAAGTAGAAAATGCCGTTAACGTAAGTATAAAAATCGAAAATCTCAAAAAAATCCTATCAGAAACGAGAAATTAATAATTTTGTTTTTAATTATAGTGGACCATCGCAATACATATGAAACTTGCAGTGATAATACGGGAATTTACTTTCAATAGTTCGATCGACAAATCGTGTGCTTTTCGCTCTGCATCGGAAATGTTCAGCTCATATTGTTTCCATAAATGTTCGGAAATACTTTGTTGTGTTGTAACTGATAAGATTTCTCTATTCAGTTATTTGGTAAAACATTATTAGTCTATGCAGAACGAGATATGCGTCGAACATCTATTTAAATAATGTTTTTTTATTTTTGCGGATTTTTATGAACTTGATTCGAGTGTGATCGATAAGCATTTTTTTTTCAGGGTGAGCTATTTGCTTTTCCTTCTATTTTTTAAATACGATCAAACACGAGAAATAATTAATTTTGTTTTTGGAGTATATGGTCCAGACATCGCACCATCCGACTACCATTTGTTCTGCTTTCTACAAAATTCCCTTAACGGAAAAAATTTCGCATCTGTGGACGATATCAAAATTCACCTGGACAGATTTTTCGAGAGCAAAGACGGAACCTTCTGGAGAGATGGCATTATGAAATTGCCGGAGAGTTTGTCCAAAGTAACAGAAAATAATGGACAGTACATTTGATAATAAAAGTTTTTTTTAGAATATATATTTAATTGAATAAAAGGTGAAAAAGAAAAAACGAACGTACTTATGTATCAACCCAATATTTACCAACACACCACTGCACGGGCTTTTATTTTTTCAGTCTTTTTTAAGAATTCAATCAGTTACCAATTCAATATATGTACCATATTTTCTAGAGTTCTAGTCATAAGGAATGACAAATACAAACATCCATGCCATCACCGGGATTCGAACCCGAGTCCCCACGGTTAGCAGTCAAATGAGCTGACCACTACGCCATAGCGACCGGCATACTTAGGTTTATATCTCTCCAATTAAATATGTTATAAGGTCTACAGTTAATATGGGATTAATAAAAACCTAACATTATTTATTATTACAAAACTATATTTAAAATGCAAACTTTCTTTGCATCATACTTATATTAACAAATATGTAAGATATAAATGCTGTACTTATTATATTAATTCATCTTCAGCTCGTATATATTCTCCAATATCAGCCTGGTGTATACAGACTACAGCCATTGGGTCAGCGTGCTTGCACTCCGCGGTTGTTCTTGCAGCAATTCCAAATCCTAAAGGCAAATCTGCCATGCTATACACGACTACTCCTTGGTGTTTAGGAGTGTTTTCAGATATTCTTCCCAAACCTGACTTATTTACACTATGTCCATATAAGAACTGTTGTTCTGCTGATGATTTTAGCCATATTTTATACTGAAAAACATATTTAGTTAATAATACTTTTCAATGTAAATACAATAATAATAGGTTCTTAACATCTAGGTTTCCAGTCTGTGGTACGCATAAAGGCAGAGAAGTTAAGTTCTCCGGCATTATAAATACTATATGATCGATACAAGTCTAGTAGGCCTGAATTATATTTTTAAAATGACTAGTTGACAATTCTGTACTCTTTATCGTTTTTGAGCATTTACTTTTGTTGCTTATAGTTATAATGTGTATAGGCTATTCCAAACGTTTAAGCGAAACCAACTGGAATTTTCATTGAAGTTATCTTGAGCTTTCTTTTAAAGGTTTGAAGTGGTCTTTTTGTAAACAAAACAATCAAAAGCCTCACTTAAATGATAAAATTTACTAGAATCCAAAATCTAGTTCCGCTAAACCAAAGAAACAATTATAAAAGTTCTTTTATAATCTTTGGTATAACTAAAATAATAAGAATGATAATATAATATGTAACGTTTTCAAAATTCTTTTTAGTCATAAAATAAAAAAATTTAATTTCGACAAAGTTCAAAATAAAATTTCATGTAACTAATTCCCTGCTTAATGCAAATCTTCAAAATTTTCAATTATTTCATTTACAGCCCAATTTAATTTTTATACTTATTTACTATCAAGCATTCTAATATAAAGTTTCACCGCGGACCTGTGGTCCGCGGTGGATTTCAAGTTTTTTGTAGTTTTATCTTTAGGGGGTCCGCACGATTTGTTAGGAGTTTTTGAGGGTCCGTCACGGTAAAAAGGTTGGAAATCACTGGTCTACATCATTTTTATCCTGGTTGTCTTGTGGACTTGGTTAAGGTCACCAAAATTTGTCTCCTCAACATCAAACTTGCTGACAAGAAGTGAAATTAATAATATGTACAGTTATGGCACGATAATTTATATTATAATTTTTTGTTGACGTTAATCCTGCTATTCATTTTAACAACTGATATGGAAGTATTTCAATATTTTAACAAACAGTATACACATATTGCTTGCATATCATATTGCTTGAGGCTGAGTAGGTCCTTGTGCTGTCAGATAGTATCGGAAGGTGAAAATTCCCTAATAGTGACCAGAAATTTTCCCACATCTCTGTGCTCCATAGGCAACCATCTTACCATGGAACCAAAGCAACTTAACAATGTAAAAGTATTTTACTCAATTAAGTAACTATTTCAGTACTACAGTCTGTTTCAAACGCTTAGGCGGAACTAAATGGGAATTTCGTTCTTTTAGGTTGTCACGACAAGGGACCTTGCTTGGGTTATTTCATTTTTCACGTTGCAATGTCAAAATTTTAAATTACAACAATGAAACCATGGATACGAATCACCTATGTCAAAATTAAATTATTTTTTTAATATATTTTAATGACAAAAAAATTAATAAATGGGAAATTTGTATTAAGAATGACACAAAAAATCAAAATATAAAGAAAATGACAATTTAAAATGATATTAACCTTAACAAAAAATGTGTATTGTAAGTATGATTTACAAAGCTTAAACAAAACGGTCGAAAAGCACGATTTAAACGATGAAAGTAACTAGATTGCAAAATTTAGTTCCGCTTAACCGTTTGGAACAGACTGTATGTGACAACCAAAAATAAAATGCAATGCATAACAAAGATTTATAAAACCCATCTCAAATGTTTAAGCGGAACTAAACAGGACTTTCAGTTTTAAAGTTGTCAAGAGCTCTCTTTTTAACGATTGAATTGGGTTTTTAGTAAACAAAATAGGTAAAAGCCTCATTTGATCATTAAAAAAATTTGAAATCTAGTTTCACTTACACTTAAGAAACAGACTATATCTACAGTCTGTTTCAAACGCTTAGGCGGAACTAAATGGGAATTTCGTTCTTTTAGGTTGTCACGACAAGGGACCTTTCTTGGGTTATTTTATTTTTCACGTTGGAATGTCAAAATTTAAAATTACAACAATGAAACCATGGAAACGAATGACCTATGTCAAAATTAAATTATTTTTTTATATATTTTAATGACAAAAAAATAAATAAATGGGAAATTTGTATTAAGAATTACATAAAAAATCAAAATATAAAGAAAATGACATTTTAAAATGATATTAACCTTAACCAAAAAATGTTTATTGTAAGTATGATTTACAAAGCTTAAACAAAACGGCCGAAAAGCACGATTTAAGCGATGAAAGTAACTAAATTGCAAAATCTAGTTCCGCCTAAGCGTTTGAAACAGACTGTATGAATTGTAGACCGAAATCGTTGTGCTTACTAAAAACCATTTTTATTCTTAATTATAGTATATAAAAGTATTTAAATTTAATACCTGTGCATAAGGTGCTAAATAGTTGAGGGCTGTTATATGCAGCATAAATTTGTTAGACTTTGTAAACTTTCCGAAACAAGTGCCGGTCATGATTAGATTATCTGGTCCGAATGTTGTGGCAAGGTTTAATATCTTTTCAGAAACATAATAAACTCTATCCTTCTTCTCCCTAAAACAGTATGTACCATCTGGCCTGTCTATTAATAATCTTATATTTGAACCAATGCTGAAATTTACAAAAAAAAAAAGAGGTTAGTTTCAAATTTGTTCTTTTCTTTAAATAAATATTACGTTTAACGTACTATTTTGATAATTTTTCGAATAATATTTTTGTTCTTTCTTCAGATAATCTCTTCATTTTATTAAAATTGTAATTTAAAATAATTCTTTTAACCTCTAAAATCACACGTGTTTGTTGTCAAATTATTATCGAAATAATAGAGAGCAGAGCTAGTAGATGGCGCCTGTGTAAATTCCCGCAAAATTTGAATAAAATTCCCACATTTACAGTGTTTTAATCGTAACATAATTATAACTAAAATTTAAAATCTAGTTCCCCCTAAACCAAAGAAACAGACTTTATGTTAATGTCTGAAATGTAATTCATGCATTTATTGGATGTAATAAGCAAAAATTGATGTGAAGTGTTGATTTTCACACATTTCCGTGGTATTTAATGTAAGGGTAAAAAGCCAACATAAGGTGCGTTCGGCATAAGCTTATAATCTACACATTCTGCATAATTTACACAAGATTCTTGTGTAAACTTGTAACTTTTTCTACAAATAAAATAAATGTATTTAGTTAGCACATTAAATATATTTGTTTTCTTGCAAAATATGCATCAACAATTATTATTAGTGGTCCGCCTTAGAAAATTATATATTTTACTGGTCCGCGGTGCGTTTTTGGTTGAGAAACACTTCACTAAACTCTACACACATGAACTCGATACATTTTGTAATTCAAAAAAAGACACACACTACTTAAAAATAAATAAAAAAAATATTAGTAAGGTGTGAATTTTCACACATTTCAGGGTTTTGTAGGTATTTAATAAGTGTAAGAAGCCAACATAATTATGGATGTCTAGGTATAGGGATTTGCAGCTAAGCACCCTACCATCTGGTGAGCGTTTCATGAACTTGTGTACATCAGATAACATTTCGTTTTGTGTATTGGTTTTGTATGAAGTTTGTTTTTAAAGTTTTATTATAATCATTGAAAAATGTATAATACATATTGTTGTGTGCCTATGTGCAATTCATTGAAAAGATGAAACCCGGAAATATCGTTTCATTTGTTTCCACCAATATCAGACACCGTACGGTTCGAAACAAAATTGGGAAAGCAAGAGGTTAGGAATCGACGCGATGTTTAGATAAACAATTTAAAAATTGGAAAAAAAGTGAGCCCTTATATCAAAGTTTGCTCATTACATTTTAATGATAGTGACTACAAAAAATATTTTCAATTTTGTATTTATTATCGCATATCTTGAAAATTCCTGTTATTGTGTGTGGGTTTGTAATGCACAAGTTTGTAGGCATAATGCATAAATCTTTATGAACTCTCTGTTTTTTTCAGTGACTCCACACAATATTATATGCCCAGCATTGTAGATTTCTACCCCTTGTTAAACAACACGGGAATTATTATTTCCCCCAATATAGTTAAAGTAATCGACAATGGAAAACCGCCATAACTTAAAACCAGATCACAAAATGTAGTATTTTAGATGTTTACAAGTAATGTCACTTCATAAAATCAGAAAATCCCAAACAATTATTTATTTTTTGTCGTTTTTTGATACACTTTTTGCTATTATTTACTAGTAAATGTCAAGTGGTATCTGATTTAGAATGGTTTCAAAAAAATCCGCGTGGTGCTACGATCTTAAAATTTTTCCCCTATATTTATCACATCAAAATCCACAGTTTTTTTGATAATCACTTTTATTCGTTATTTGAGAGCTAAGAGCTTCCATTTAATTTTCTTAAACATTTGCTTCGTATTCATGTCTTCATTAGATTAATAAGAAATATTTTACAGTGTAGAGTGTAGTGTGGTGTGGTGTGAGTTCGCAACTATTAAAAAAATATTATTTTTTAATATTTTTAATTTTAAAAAAATACACGCACTATCTTAGTTATAAATACCAAAAACCCATAACATTATTAACCATAATTTAACCATGAATTAAAAAAATAATTAATTTTGTCAAAAACACAAAAACTGCCATATTTTTCAGAAATACAATCTGATCAAAAATTCCTCTCGTAAGTTTCCGGCTCAGATCAATATACCTTACCTGTAATTTTTTCAGATTTTTAGTTTTAGGGTGCGGGACAAAAACTTTTTCATATTTATGACTAAAATCGTGTTAAAAGAAACGAATTTCAAAAAATTATTCATAGTTTTTATTATATTTTTCCTATATGTGAATCAAAGAGTTGTATAGTCATGCCAAATTTCAACTTTCTATGTTAAGCCGTTTGGATATAATTTCTACCGTACAGACAGACAGACACACACATGAGATTATAAGGGTTTTTTGGTGGTCATACCTACAAAACCCTAAAAAGCAGCCATGAATTAAAATAATATTTAATCTTGTCAAAAACACTAAAACTGCAATATTTTCCAAATTGTTCAAATATTCCTCTCGTGCGTTTCCGGTTTAGATTAATGTACATTACTTAGATTTTTTTCAGATTTTTAGTTTAATTCAGTGAGTCCCAAACTGTACGAAGCAGCGCCCTGGGACGCCGTAGCTGGGCTATAGGGTTACCGCGAAAACGTTTCAATATTCCTTCAACTGCGTTAGTTAGAGCAATATTTTGACTTGGGGCGCCGCGGAAAAATTCTGATACATTAAGGGCGCCGGGAACTGAAAAAGTATGGGAACCACTGGTTTAGTTGATAAATTCTACTTACCGAATAATTAATTCGAATATATATTTTTGTTTTATTATGAAAAACAATAATCTTTTTTGTACCTTTCCTTCAGGCGTCACTACTCAGGTGACCCGTCAAATGCGCTCCGACAAAACCGACAAACACGCCCCGACAAATGCACTCCCGTCAAATGCGCTCCCCAAGATGCGCGCGCCGACATATGCACCCCAACAATAAAATATAAATGATGCGTCAATGTACAAAATTATCCAGCATTTTATAAAAGAACAAAATCAAATCAAGGTACAATATATTCGTTTTCAAGTAGGATATTGGCGACCAGAAGCATCCAAAAAGAAATATATGTAACTTAACAGACGCATAAAATTATTAGTGAAATTATAATAGAAATGACATTATAAATTATTTGCGTGGATTGTCGTTTAATTTATTATAATTGACCGTTGACCGTTAGTTATAATTATAATTAAGTACTATAATAGTTATAGTATTTATACAATGTTCCGTAACTACACACCTATAGTGCGTTCAAAGGTGAGTTTGTAGTACAGGGCATATGGAGTATAGTCGGATTGCTGATAGGTGACTGTTCGTTGGTACAAGTATCGATATACAATACTATGGGTGCATTTGAGTTGTACAGAGTAGAGCGAGCGCTGAGCGAACAGTTGATGGTGACATCATGAATAGAGCACTAACGGAGCGAGCGTTCTTGTGACGTAATGTTTATAAAATCTAACCCTACAATTTTAGGCGGCGTTTTTACTGTCAGGTTAGTTCACGTCAGTCATGAATCAAAATTATATACCTCGGTTTTTCCTTGATTTTTTTTTCAATGATGAAGAAATAAAATTAATTAAAAATTAAATAATAATTAATGAATTAATTTAATGATTTTTTTCCATTTTAATTTTATGCACGGTGTGTTTTAATAATTTTTTTGCTGTTTACAGAACGTCACAAATACATAAAATGGCCGTACTCTGTAGCCATAGACAAATAACAATATTATTTGTCTATTGTTATTTGTCTAAGGCTATTATTTTTATTTTATTTATAATTTAATTTTAAACTTTCATTTCTTTCCCGCCGTTCCCCCACTTTTTTACGTCATACTCCATATGCTCGGTCTTAAAACCCCGAACACATAGAGCGCACTCTAAATGCTCGCTCGATGGCAAAACGAATGCAGTTGAGTGTACTCCACAGAATATCACTCCGAGCGTCAAATCGAACACGTTTGAGTGTACAGAACGTGCTCGGAACGCTCGGAGCGTCAAATCGAATGTACCCTATATGTTTTCTCTGTCTATATCATTATAATTATTTGCATACCCATAGTAGCGTATAGTGACGCAAGTTGACAATTAACCTTCCAAATTATTATAATAAAAAACAAAGCATTAGAAAGAAACGGCATGACTCGTAGATATCTTTACTAATTTGAGCATGAAAATAAATTCACAGCAGTACTCAAACAAACAAAATTATTTATTTTAAGGTAATAATTATAAATAAGGAAAAACTTATACTCATACGTAAATTTTGGATTACAATTTGTTGTTTAATTAAATTAAATTTGTATGTTTCCCCTAAGTACAAAGTAATAAAATATTAAGTAAAAATATGTTAAATAAATAGATTTTTTTTTTAAATATATTATTCATATAATATTTTGCTACAAGTTGTATTTAAATGTTTATTTTTATTTAAAAAAAATTAGTCACTGTAATGCATGACATCGTCGTCATCTGAACTATCGCTGTCATTTCTTGTATTTATTATCATTGGATTAATATCATCAACAATCCTTTCCCTTTCCCACCATTCATTTATTAAATTTTCGATTTTTTTAACAGATTTTGCCCAAATTTCACAACTAATTTGATCACAGGCTACTTGCCACATTTTCAATACTTCGTTATCACTATATCCGGTTTGACCAATATGTCTATCATAATAACAGTGCCGCAAGAACATAAATTGGCGCCTGGTGCGTAAAATTATTTGGCGTAAAATAATTTTGTTATTAATTATATTGGACCATCGAAGTATGTATGATGCGTTCAGCGAGATCGCGGGAATTTCGTTTCAATGGTTATTTGGACAACTATAGTAAGTTCGTGAAACATCGTTCAATGTCGTTTGGCGCGATTCATCGTTGATCTGCTATAACTGATAAGATTTATTTCATAAGTTATTTAGTAAAATTTTTGATTAGTGTATGCAGAGCAAGACTGAAGTGGAGCACCTGTTTTCTTTATTTATATATTTTTTCTATTCTTTTATTTAAATGTTTAAATATAATAGTAAAATCTTTTATATACATAAAACAGAAAATCTGTGTGTACCGAGTTGAAATTTGGTATATAGGTAGGAAATGCAGTCAATATAAGAAGGCAAATTAAGAATCATGAAGAAAATGATTTTTTTTTATTGGATTGATTTACGGGAGTTACGAAGGGACAACCTAAAACTAAACTTGTGAAATATCTCATTTACTATTGACTATTTTCTCATGTGCAAAAACGCACATGAGAAAAGCTGTTTAAAATAAAAATACAAATATATGTTATTCTATAAATTGGTTGAGAAGCTGGGGAACGGAAATATCTCGCTTATTATTTACTTTACATCAACAATTTATATATTTATTTATTATATACTTTACATGAAAAATTTATAAAGACAATTTGTTTTGATTGAAGAACGATTATTTTCTGTTTAATGTAGCTTTTGAATATTTAAGGGGACAGAGGGAGCGCTACTTATAAACTTGAACTATCTCTTAATATTGACTTAACATTAAACATGTGTATAACAGAAGTTGTTACAATATCAATAATATAAATAAATAAATAAACAAATCTTTTCTGTTTAATCTTCTTCTGTATATAGGTATATCATTTATATTTTTCATATATATATATGTACATAAACACATGACCTGACTGACTCATCAACGTCCAGCCCAAATCACTACACCTAAAAACATGAAATTCAAGAAGTATATTTCTCCATATCGACCCCTAAGAGGCTGTAAAGTGATTTCAGGGATTCCTCAATATCTCTTAGGACCAATGAGATATTGACTTAGTTTTTGCTTACAAAGGTTACACATACAAATGTTGAGAACTAAATTCAGGATTTTATTCTAATCAACCTTTAAAGGGATAAATTTATGACGCATTCGGAGTGAATTATAGAACCATTCGTATTACCTATGTATGTTGAGTTATAACATTGTGTTTTGGAATATAGGTGTCTTTTTAAAATCTTTAGAAACTTTTTGACAGTTTTCTTTTAAATTTTCACCCCTAAAAAGGTAAATTGGTATTTTTTATTCAATAGAACGTCCCTTGGATACAGAAACATGAAATTCGTGGAGGAAGGAATGTTCCTTCTATGATGTGAGCACCTATAAGGCAGAATTTTTTGAAATTCGACCCCTAATGTGGTGAAATGTTTCTTTCACGGATTCCTCAATATCTCAGACCTATAATGAGATATCGACTTGGTTTTTGGTTACAAAGATTACCCATACACATGTACAAAAACGAAGTTCAGTATTTTGCTCTGATCAACCCATAAAAGGCAAATCTAGAGTCAACGTTATTTATAAAACCCTTCAAGTGACCTGTTTCATTTCTTTTTGGCACATGCGTCTGTTTAGAATCGGTATATGTATTAAAACCCAAAAACGGCTAAACCGATTTTAGTGCTATTTGTAACAGCGTATTGTAAATTTGTCTGGAAAGAGTATAAGCTATATCTCATTGCGGTATGACACCAGGTTTCCGATCAATTAAGAAATATTTAGAAAAAAGTCGGAAAAATCTTCCATATTATAAAAAACTATAAAAGATACACATATTCAAAATATATATTAACGAATTTTGGGTTTAATATTGCTACAGAAATTTTCCCGATGTTATATATCACAATTTTCTTTATTTTATTTTTGACGACAATTATAACGTTAAATTCGCCATTGAACATTATTGTAACCCCCTAAAGCAGTACCAAGAAAAGTTACTTCGGTGGCAAGAATATTTACTAACGAAAAAAAGTGCTCTGATCTATATAGGTACGATTTATAAATCAGGAATAATCACGGAGTAATTATAATAAATATCATAAAAATTATAATAAATAATTTCGTAAGGTGGAAGATAAAATGCTTCACGTGACCGGCGTTGCCTTTGAAAATGAGTGATTCTCACATGGGCATTTTATATGGCATTTTCCTGGGTTAGCACAACGGGACATTTATACGTGTTGGTACTAAATGTCTGTACTACCATACTACATGTTTACAAAGAAGTTCGTATATAAATTATTTGTATAAGAAGCACATATTAATGCAATGGTAGATTAAAACAAATAATTTGAATGAAAAACGATTCGTAGCAACCAGTCTTGAACCGATTTCGAAATGGGTCCGATCTAAGCGGGCTATGACTACTTTTTTTCGGTAGCGAAGCAGCGGGTATACTGCTAGTTTGTATATAAATTTCAAATTGGACACAGGTTCAGATGTTAATATAATAAGTAAAAGCATCGTTAATAAACTAAAGTTAGGTAATAAAATTAAAAAATCTAAAACTGTGCTGAGAGCATACGGTGGATTTGATATTAGCAATAGGATATTGGCCATATTGTTTTAAATTGTGAATTTAGAAACAAAATTATAAATATAGATTTCATAGTCGTAAATCATAAGGAAGCAAAACCTATTTTAGGATTAAATGGTTGCTTGCAATTTAACTTAATTAAAAGAGTAGATATTGTAGAATCACATAGTAACAGAACAACATTTATTAATAACAATATAAATGTTTTTGCTGGAACTGGTAAATTTCCTGATCAGTATACTATCAAAATAGATGAAAATGCAATAGGTATTATAAAACCACCAAGACGGGTGCCACATTCAATTAAACCGGAACTTAAAAAGACTTTAGATAGATTGGTTAATAAAGGTATAATTAAAGTTGTAGATTGTCCAAAGAAATGGGCTAGCAATTTAGTAATAGTCGAAAAACCTAACAAAAAATTAAGACTTTGTTTAGATCCGGTAGAATTAAATAAGGTTATACAGAGCGAATTCTATTTAATACCTAAGTTTGACGAAATTCGAACGAGATTAACTAATAAAAAATTATTTACGGTCATAGATCTTAAAAGCGGGTTCTGCCAAGTTCCGTTAGATGACAAATCAGCTGATATTTGTACCTTTAATACACCTTTTGGGTACTAATGGGTGTTTTTTTTAGAAGTATAGAACTTTAAATTGCAATAAAACAACGATGGATTATTCGATTGACATGAATTTTTTTTTATTCGAAAGATAATCTTGTGGCATTACATTTTAAATATGATTTCTGGCATATGACCGCCACGGCTGGCTCGGATGTAGTCCAATCTGGACGTCCAATTTTCGATGACTTTTTCCAACATTTGTGGCCGTATATCGGCAATAACACGGCGAATGTTGTCTTCCAAATGGTCAAGCGTTTGTGGCTTATCCGCATAGACCAATGACTTTACATAGCCCCACAGAAAGTAGTCCAGCGGTGTTAAATCACAAGATCTTGGAGGCCAATTCACAGGTCCAAAACGTGAAATTAGGCGGTCACCAAACGTGTCTTTCAATAAATCGATTGTGGCACGAGCTGTGTGACATGTTGCGCCGTCTTGTTGGTATGATTTAATGTAATGCCACAAGATTATCTTTCGAATAAAAAAAAATTCATGTCAATCGAATAATCCATCGTTGTTTTATTGCAATTTAAAGTTCTATACCTCTAAAAAAAACACCCGTTATAAGTTTTTAAGATTACCGTTTGGATTATCGTGTTCCCCAGAAGTTTTTCAAAAATTATGCACAAAATATTTTGGTGACATTGAAAATGTGACGATTTATTTTGATGATCTAGTAATTGCTACAGATAATGAAACTGAACATGATAAAGCAATACAGGAAATAATAAAAAAGGCCTTAAAATATAATATAAAATTTAATAAAGAAAAAGTACAGTTTAAACAAAAAGAAATTAAATATGTAGAACATATTTTTAATGCAGAAGGTATGAAACCTAACCCAAAAAGAATAGAAGCGATTAATGATTTAAAAAACCCTGCAAATAAAACGGAATTACAATGTTTGTTGGGAATGGTAAATTATTTGCGTGAGTTTATTCCTAATATGTCAACGTTAACTGAACCATTAAGAAAGTTACTTAAAAAAGATGTAGAATTTTGCTGGACTGAAATGCATACCAATTGTTTAAATAATTTAAAACAAATTATAACCAGTCCAATTGTACTATCTAATTTTAGTCCAAATAACCCAATAGTAATACAATGTGATGCATCACAAAGTGGTCTTGGTTGTGCATTGTTGCAAAATAATAAACCAGTTGCATTCGCATCAAGAACTATGACTGATTCAGAACAAAAATACCCGCAAATAGAGAAAGTGTATCTTGCAATTGTATACGCTTGTCGAAAATTTCACGATTACATATATGGTTCTAAAATTAAAATTTTAACAGACCATCTACCACTAGTTAGTATACCAAATAAGCAATTGTCAAAAATAGTCTCTAATAGAATGCAAAAACTGAAATTAAAATTAATGATTTATGACATTGAAATTGAATATTTGCCAGGTAAAAAAATGTTAATAGCAGAAATATAGCAGGTGTGGTACATAGCATAAATGTTTTCCAAACTAAATATATTGACAATAAAATAATAGCTCAAAAAACAAAAGAAGATACAACTCTGTCAAAAATAATTGAATTGTATCAAAATGGATGGCCAACTAATAAAAATAAATTAACAGAAAATTTAAAACATTATTGGAAAATAAAAAATGATATTATGGTAAAAGATAATATAGTTTATTATAATGATTGAATTATTGTGCCCTATAAGCTAAGAAATGAATTTTTAAGATTATTACATTTATCACATAATGGAATTGTTAAATCAAAATTACGTGCAAGACAATTATTTTACTGGCCAGGTGTAAATAATGAAATTGAAAGTTTTGTACTTAAATGTAAAATTTGTGAAATGTATAGAGCATCAAACATAAGAGCCATTAATACATCATCCTTTACCAGAACTACCGTTTGAAAAATTAGGTATGGACATTTTAACACACAGAGGATTTGATTACCTTGTGGTGATAGATTATTGTCAAAATGGATAGAAATTAAACAACTGAAACTTAAAAATGCTAATTCTATAATAAAAGTTTTAAAATCTATTTTTAGTGTGCATGGTGTTCCTCAAACAATTATTGCCGACAACATGCCATTTAACACGTTTGTTTTTAAAGAATTTGCCAAAAAATTTAATATTAAAGTAATAACTTCGAGTCTACACTATCCCAGATCCAATGGTATGGCAGAGAAAACTGTACATATTGCAAAAAATATGATTAAAAAATCGTTAGAGGAAGGAAAAGATTTAGATGAATATTTATTAGTATATATACTTCCGAAATATTAATGTCCAGACTTTTAAAAACGTCAGTACCTATTTCACATGAGAAACTTAAACCTAAATTAAATTTAAAAGTTAAAGATAAATTAATTAAAAACCAAAATAAATATAAAAAATATTATGATAGAAATAGTAGAAGTAGAAATAAATTTCAAGATAATCAAAATGTTGTAATAAAAAAGGACAAACAGTGGGTTCCTGGTAAAGTAGTAAAAAATCTAGATTTACCTAGATCATATCTAGTAAATCTAATATGTAGTAAACAGCATTGAAGACTATCTTCAAACAAATTTAAAATGAATACCAACACATTCAATGTAATTATAATTGTAATTTGTAATTTGTAATTATAATTATATACTAGTATTCATTAGTTTTGTAAATTTGTATTGGTATAGTGTAAGTATATATTATAAGATTATAGTTTGTTTAGATTTAATGTACGTATGTATTTTTTTAGTTATAACTTTAATTTTGTTTCCTTTATAAATATAATGTACATTGTAACCTATGACATGCAGTATGCATATTATGTATGTTCTAACTGTTAATAAATTCTATTATATTCTATTCTATTCTAAAGAATGAAAACAATAAAATTTTAAGACGCAATTCTGTTCATTTAAAAAGTTCATTTAATGAACCTAATTTTAATGGAATTTTGTTAGATGATATTGTAGAAACTGATGAAAATATGTGTAATAATAATTCTACCAATGAGAGTCAACAGTCTACAAACAACATAAATTTAACTTTAAATGATACCGTTAATGATAAAACTAACTTATATAAGACTACAAGAAGTGGTAGAGTTATTAAGAAACCAGAAAGATATGTGTGATATTCTCCATGTAATTATTTGTAAAAGGGGGATGTTGTATATTAGAATTAATACAGTTAGCCATGGTTGTTATGGTTGCCAGTAATAAATATAGAATGTTTGTGTAATTTAGAATGTAATATAAAAATCATCTTAATAAATACTTTACATGATAATAGAGAGATATTGCAAAGTGAAAAAAGCTGACTTTATTAAAAGAAACCTCTAATAAAGTATCCTGTATTAAAATTTTTCATGATGTTTTGAAGAGTGTTATTGCAACGGTGCTCTTGCTTCATACTTTATTTTGACAAATATGCCAAATTGATAGATCGAAATCGTAATGAATATAGAAGTTAACTGCAACTCTTATATGAGTTAACTGCAGCAGACTATTTTTAACTTCTTCCCATACGGCACAACCATTCGCAAAAGGGTTTCGTGACGCAATTTCTCGGACAAGAATAACATCGTCCTCGTATTTAAATTGTAAACGTTTTTTTATCTTTAGCTTGCATCATTACTCACAAGAAAAGTCGACAAATTTTATGTTCGAATTTACTCCGTTGTTAATTTTGAGGTTAACCTGTCAAAATTAAGGCGCTTTAAATAAAAAATGCTTTGCCGTTATTTAAATTAAATATAGGTTGCCTGTATTTTAATAAAAGAGAGAAATTAAGGATATATCAACTGCGCATGCGCACATGCCAAATAAAGGAAAACTTTATTAAAAGATCAGTAGAACAGAGGTTGCAATAACTCTCTATTATAACAATTATTAATTAGTAGCACAAACATAACATAAGTGGTCCATTGTTCTCTTTTTCGGATTTAAAATATTCCAGCAGATTTAAAATTAAAGTTTGTAAATTTAATAATTGGCCGCAAGATCTATTAATTAATATTATTAACAGACACTGACAGCTAAGACAAATAACAAAAAACATGTTTAAAATCGCTGAAAAATGGTAACTAGATTATTATATAAATGCATTACTTGATACATACATGTAACAGTCACCTATCATCAATCCCACTATAGTTCTTTTTCATACTCTCTAATGGGTTTACACAATGACGCTATCCTTTTCTTGCTTGTCGACGTTGCCAGCTCTAAAACGCGCTGATCTGTGAAGACCCAGTATTCTACAAATGGCCATTTGTTTTTGTCGAGTGTTATTTTGAGTTTTATAAGAGTTGATTTTTGTAAATCATACGAGATTTTCATAATATTATGTTTGACACATTTGACACTTTTACAACATTTGGCAACACCGCTCCCATTTGCCATAAGAGCTATACTGCAAACTCACCTTTGAATGCACTATAGCTACCGCGATCGCGGTTACAGAAAAGCCGTGGTAAGTTGTGGTTACCCAGTGGTTACGTGAAAACGCGGTTTTGATTCGGAACGGTAGTCACACCTCACAGTTGATAAAACACACAACTGAACTGTCATTTTATAGACGTTATAGGTTATAGATATTTTCTTACAAGCTTATTAATAAAAATATTTGTTTTATTAGTACTTGTTTTTGTAATTTTTGTAAATTTTTATAAGATGTTTATATAGCAGATATGCTAAATAAAGTTATTATTATTATATTATTATTATATATGTTTACAATGGCACAGTATATGTATAAGAATACATATGATTTTTTCCCGATATTATTTTTCACGACAACGACTTAAACTCATTCTTACTGTTTTAATTATATACTATAGTAAAATAATATTATAATTTACTACTTGCACTACAAAGAAACGATTAATTCCCTCCGCTGAACTCTCGCCTTTTAGTAATTGTACTGAAATTCCCGCCTTTTGTAGTTTACATTAGATTTGAAGTTTGTAGTGGGAGGAAATAACCACACTAACCGCGATATTTTCACGGTTAGTTTGGTTACAAAAAAGTAACCAAAATTTTCAGTAACCGCGTTCCGAAACCTAACGATTTTCCTGAAAAGGTTAATGTCGTACACTTTCGGAGCGGGAAACTCCAACCGCGGTTACTTTTGTGGAGTAATGGAACATTGTGTTAGATAGAAAATAAAATTATTAAAAAAACTTATTGTCTGTTTTATTTCAACGTTTACAAGTTTTATCGATTGCACCCTACCCACTGATTAATTCTATCCCTAGGGTAGGGATGGGAATTTATTTTTAAATATCGATATATGTACGCGCGATTCGATATATCGTAAGTGTGATATCGATATTCGATATACATCGAAGTAAAAATATCGATATCATCGATATATCGAAATAATTAACACGTAACATGTAAGATATATAAATTACAGTTTTTTTTTTGTTGGCTTGGCGGGAAAAGAAGTCGCCACTTCGACAGACAATCACTTTCAGGTTGGTACTCACCCATATACCAACCATCTTTCTAATATTTTCCTAGTTAACTGCACTTAATCCTAATTAATTAAATATATATGTGCTGTCCACTTTTGTAAGGACAAACCAGATCTTTTTGGTTACTTTTATAGTGTATTATGGACTTTAAATGTTAATCAAAAATATTCCTTGCGCAGTAAAACCGACTTTAGATTTATTGGTTATGATCATTATTAAGAAAGTGACAATTTTTATATTTTTTTAATACCAACATGACATATAATTTTAAAAGTGCAAATTATAAAATCAAAATTTCGTCTTACAGGCTATTTCAAGCGATTAGGCGGAACTGAATGGAAATTTCGTTATTTTAGGTTGTCACGAAAACGGATCTTGCTTGGGTTATTTCATGTTTCAGTTTTGGTATGTGAAAATTTAAAATTTCAACAGTGAAACCACGGAAACGAATGACATATGTCAAATATTTTAATAAATTTTTCCATATTTTGAAGACAAAAACATAAATAAATGGGAAATTTTTATTAAGAATGACAAAAAATTAAAATGCAATGAATAGGACATTTTATAATGACAATCAATTTAATCTATAATTTAAATGTGAGCATGAGTTACAAAGCTTAAACAAAATGACCAAAAGTCTGAATTAATAGATAAAAATTACTAGATTTCAAAATCTAGTTCCGCCTAAACATTTGGAATAGCCTACAGTTTGTTTTTACAAAAGTGAACAGCATATATTTAAATGTAAAAAATATACAAGAATACCGATATTTTGTGCGAATATCGATATTTGGCGCGATATATCATATTTCAAATATCGATATAAAAATATCGATATATTTTTCTAAAGTATCGATATTTTCATATCGTTCCCATCTCTACCCTTGGGTACTCTACTTTCTATGATACAAATTGCATAGGTTATAACCAGTGGCGGCTGGTGCAGGGAGGGCAACGGGACAATTCCCTCCCAATTATTTACTTTTGAAAAAAAAGAAAATCTTTAATAAAAAATAATAATAGTAACATGAATTATTTTCATTTTACCCATTTTAAATTAATATTTAGTTATATTTAAATGTTTATAATTATAACTTAAATTCGCATCGCGACGCGTTTCGCTTCTTAAAACAAATGTTTTTAGAATGGACATACGCCAAGCAGGGCAAAAGAGCGAATGTCTCAAATCTATGTATGAGTGTAAATGCGGGGTACAAGCGGAGGTGACGGACGAGCAATAGTAGTAAAATTACCTTGAGAGTGGAGCGAACTTGGCGCTACTACTTGGATTTATTAATTTATCTACTGCTTACTACTGACTATTTTATTTATTTTTTATTATTTGACATTATGACTTTTACTAATGTTTAATTTCTATATTTTTACTATCTCACAATGACCGTACATTTTAGATCAGCTCTGATGAAGAAATAAAATATTTCGAAACTGGTCAGCTAGATCTAGTTGTATCATTTATGTCCGCAACCCGTACAACCTTCTCCACTTGTATCCGATCTCACAGAACGAGTCTCATGACAGCTGTTAGAGATGCCGAAGATCGAGTCACTTAGCGACGGGTTGTCCGAAAAGTATTAAATGAAGATGACACATAATCATGTGATCACTACACGTCGTTCGCGATGTTAGATTAAGAAGAGAAGAAAATAACTACTAAACCCTGAAATGTGTGAAAATTCATACTTTTTTTCACATTTTTTTTTTATATATTTACCGTAGGGAAGCACGATTACACTGCTGTAGTCATTTAAAAAAAGTTAATTTTTTTGATTGTTTTGAGAAGAATCAGATGGATTTTGTTGTTGTAAAATAGGTATAAAGCGTGTTCTACATTATACAATTCTCGTCAAATTTTCATACTTATTTCTTTGACTAGAACTTGTACTAGAAATAAATCAGTGAAATTGTAGAGTGTAGAACACTTTATGTAGTCAAGGTCAAATTTATTCAAAACTAGATTTGGACAAACTTTTCTTACAAGTTGAACTCCGCGCATGCGCAGTAGACACTTTTAACAACAGTACGCTTGTAAATATTTTGTATTACCACGTGATTAATAGTGTTTTGTTGATCATTGGTTTAAATAGGCGCATATACAAATTGTGTTTTGTACGTAAATCAGTAATTTTACAAATCTAATAGCTAGGTTATAAACACTTGACAAGATATGAATTATATTTTTATTTTGGTACTTTAAATGAACTGAAACACGTGTAAGAATTTCATTCTCTACCAAAAAATTGAAAAATAAATTGTATTAAAACTTTGACAACTTCTAGTTCAAAGAAAAAAGTTTAGAAAATTGACGAATAAAGTATAATGTAGAACACGCTTTAGTTGTTTCATTTTGTAATACGTAACTAGGTCAGATTTTGGTGACCTCAGTGGTGTAAATAGAGTTTGACGTATCCATGTGAACTAATACTATGATAATATTGGGGTCACGACAACTCGTCTACAGACTTTACGTCTACGACAATTTGTATACAGATTTTTTGACTACCAAGACATTTATAGGTTGTTCATTTTCGAAACAACACAATGAGTCATCAAATCGACGCGAACTTCAGCTATTTTACCAGTGGCGGTCCGAAACACAAACAAGGTACCAAACAAACAGCTGACTAATAAAATAATAAGTCATAAATCACGCTACTGCTTTCCGTGCGCGCAGACGCAATAAGCTCTTAGTCCAAAACTTGTTTCTGCTCAATATGTTGTTTCGAAAATGTACGACCTATAGTATACCGACTTTACGTCTACTGACATTACGTTTACCAGGTCAATTCGTCTACTAAAATAAAATTTTATTTTATTTTCTTCAAAGCAATTTATAAAAAATAAGTTTTAGGGGTATTAGTAAAAAGATGATACGGTGTTTCAAATTCATTTATTCGCGACTCAAACTAACGTTGGCGGTTTACTAAGTTTTTTCTTAAAATTTATCTGTTCAAACAATATTTCGGCAAAAAAGCACTGTATTTAAGTCACTATGTTTAAAAATACGTCTTAATTCACATAAACTGCAGCACAACACGCTACAAATATTATACAAATATACGCTTCTGTTTAATTTACTAAGCCGCCACCAGATGTCTCACTGTTATTTGGAGTCGCGAATAATGTGAATAAAATTAAATGCATACAGTTTACAATTACATATGTAAAAATAGCTACAAAAAAAAAAAAAAAATTTAATGCAACAAACCAATATACAAAAAAAAGCTTGCATTATAAACAAAAATATTTATTTGTACACAGCCAATTAAACAAACCCAATCAAAATGTGCTTTTCTTTATTTCTTAAAATAAAAGAAGTGCTGACTGTTTGCGAGAGTTTACAAAAGCCTGTATAAATATTTCAATTTGAATATAATAAACTTGTGTAATTAACAAAAATATGATTTTTTGTTTTTATATATCCAAAAATATTTATAGACAATAAATATTTTTGTAATATTTTATGGTATTTCTAAATAAGCAAATTTTATATGATTTTGAGTGTTATTTGACTTCAAACAAAATTTATTGAAATTAAAGTAATATCATGAAAAAACACTCACTATAATCTTACTATAAAAATATAAATAACTACACAAGTTTATTATATTCAAATTGAAATATTTATATATTTAAGTAGACGAATTAACCTAGTAGCCGTAATGTCCGTTGACGTAAAGTCGGTATACTAAATGTGGTGGTAGACGAATAATCTGTATACGAATTTTCGTGGTAGACGAGAAGTCCGTATACCTAATGTCTGTATACGATATGTTGTAGATGTAAAGTCTGCAGACGAGTTGTCGTGGAATCGATAGTATTGTCACGGGGTGGATTCAAGAACGGACATCTTTACTACAAAATTTATTATATTATAATAATTTTACAACACAATACAATTAATTGTCAGAATGGCTGCTGGTGTTGACTTTTAGTAGCTGATGTAAGTCCCGTTCTTGCCCCGGCTTCTCCAGGATCGATCGAACCACCCTATTTATCCCTGTAGACTGCACTCACATCTCGGGTTGGTGACTTGAACAGCTGGGCTGATCCTCGGGTAGCGTGCTCACAAAAATGATCGAATGAATAACTAACTACTTCAATGACTGACTCAACGAATCACTGACTAACGGCTCTATTCCCTAAGACCATTTTATAACTGTTAACCAGGACACTATGACGTCAGGTCCTACCTCAATTGTTTTGGAAACATTATTCATTTGTGTAATTGTTGGCACAGTTGAATAATGTTTATCAACACATCAGAAAGTAGTTCAAAACTTAAGTTGACAAACACGCAACACTCTGCACATTATTTAATTCCCAAAACCGCAAGTCAGCAACCGCGACCTACACGGCCTAAAGGCCGCTCAAGGAATTGGGACATTAGCATACAATTATATCATAATTGTGACAATATTATGTTACGGCCTATTTTAGCTGACACCACCGCTTATAAAACTATCTTAACACTGACCTACCTTAACGTACAAAAACTTATGCTATTATCATTAAAGGATACAGTATTGTGTATTTTTGCGAAACCAACTGACTAGAGTCCTGACAATCTACTTAAAAGTAGCCGTTCTTGCTACAGAAATATAAATTAACATCTGAATTCTCTTATTCTGTCAAAAACTTTTAGGTTATGTCAGATTGACACATGGGAATAATCACATTTTTTTTTGCATTTTGGAGTATGAATACTTCATTAGAACCTGGAAATTACAGACTATTAGCATGTATTACGTATATGAGGAACATACTTACTACTTGGAAAAAAATACAATGTTGACATTCGTAATTTACAAACGCCGATAAGGCAGAATGTTGTCATTTTTGATAACTGTCTGAGTCACATGGTTCTGTCCACGTGGTTAGTGTCCACCTGCGGTTAGTGGGGAGAGACGGACATATAAAATGGAATGTGATATGCCATTTTGTCTCTTCAACGTCGTAATTCAAGTATAGAGGTTCCCTAAGGGGTTGAGACTCAGTAACACGTGCCAAATTTTAATCGACAAGTTTTTGTGAAAGTATTTGAGAATGTATACTGGTTACCTGCGGATTCGCTAAAGCGGAAAAGGCACGTGATACATCATGTTTTGGAAGTCCAAAACGCGACTTACGTCGGAAATAGGAGTTTTCTACCCCTAGATGGCAATTGAATTACGAGGTTTAGCCACTAAAACACCAAGGTATGTTTCTTTTATACAGTATTACCCGCTAATCAGTTTTGAAAAATCCAGAGTTCTAATGTAAGGTATTTCTTTGTATTTTGTAAATCTAGTGGCAGCATGTAAGGGCTGGAAACGAGCATTAGTTCTCAAGGGAGAATCCTGCGTCCGAGGAGATATATTGTTCCCCCCCACATGTAAGGGTTGAAGAGCCGATTTTGGAGCGATCCGTGATGTAGCGCGAAAATTATTGTATCATTTGAGACCTGTTGCTACAGGGTGTTGCGAGAATTACTGTGTTTCAGCTAAGTATATTTTGGAAATGTTTTGAGATTTTGTAACGAAAGTAATCCAATTCCCCGTTACTGGGTATTTATACCACAGAGTTAATTTAAATTGTATTGTATGTTTAAATAATTTGAGTTTCACTTGGATTCCGACTGTTGTTAGTCTGATCCAGTGTTTAACATTTTTGGATATTGTTAGTAAAAGGATATTGTGGTAGTTCCTTATGAACACCTTGCAGTGTGAATAATTTCGTAAATTTATCTTGTTATTTTTTTTTGGTAAATAAATTTTGTTATTGCAAATTTTGGTGTTTCTATTACGAGAACTCTATTCCTTCCCCTGGGGTTTTATTTTTCTTCCAGAATTTAGGGCAGTAGAAGCGAGGTGACTGGCGCCGTATAAATTTTAGGCCGCACATAGGTATTGGTAATTACAGGACCACCCTGCATAGTCACATCTACCTCTAGACTGGGCTGGCGGCCTTCTACCTTGCCCTGGACAGCTGATAGCCGCTGGAGTCACTTCATAGTGGTTACGGAATTCATATTTTTCCCCATTTAGGTTTTTAGCGACCGATCAGAGAGCTGAGCGGACGCTGGCGTATGCCAACTATATAACGCTGGAGTCTGGCCGTAATATACGTTATAATTATAAATGAATTGTAAATATACAACATAAAAATGAACTTTCCCTGTAAGTTACGTATTACAAAATGAGACATATAGTAGACAATAAATTTTAGTATTAGTCTGGTGCCTACGTCGAAAGATACTGCACTTGATGACAATGGAATGCCATTTGGCACACGTGTTCCTTATAAAAATTGAATCATTTTGACCCGCAGCACCTATTTGTGAATCGAGGCAAATTCAAGATGGCGGAGAAACTAGCGCGCCAATTACGATAACGATAACTAATTCTTATGATACAGCAAAATAGCTCAATACATATTTATACAATGGACCTTTAGCTACAATTTGCCGCATCGTACGCGAATTTCCGTCACTTAGTTTACAAGATACCGTCCATAATTCATTCTCAGACGCAAAAAAGTGATTTCCGAAATGGCTAACGAATTTCGTATGATATGGCTCGTTTTCTATTAACTTAATGCCGTAGATTACGAATCTGTTAACAAAATGGCGAAAATTTAAAATTTTGATAGATTTTTTTCCCAAATTCGAGACATGATGATATTCTCTATCACTGCAAATCTGCGTATATTAATATTTTGTTGCAATTCTTCCTAAATCTGTAAGGCATATCCTTGGCTACAAGAACATGTGCGGAATTTTTCTCTGCGGGGCGCCAAAATTAAGGTAGCGGCCGAAATGTGTAAAGTCTCAACTTCGTATTATTTTGACACTCTTTATATCGTTTTCGACCAAATCGGACCTGTAAATTACAAAAATGAAATAAAAAATGGCATATGATTTGTTATTATTCGGGTTTTGCCCGAAATGAAATAAAAAAACTTACATATCCGGCCGGAACGGCTGTAAATTATGACATTTAAGTAAGATACTCCATGCATATACGGAATGCATCAATTTGCTTAGGTTTGTTCGCAGCACCTGGTCTCAAATGAAGCCGCTTTCGAAATAACGCTCGAAAATCGAATTTTGCTATTTACATCAAATTTGTTGAGTTGTATATCAATTTCGGGTATATTGAAGTCTTAGATTTCGAAAATTTAATTAATTTAAAGATTTGCTACACATAAGATTGTATTTTGCCCGAAAAAAAATAATTACATGTATTATTTACATAGCAGTGAGATTCATTGCACGACAGTGAAGTGTCTCTCCATCCAAAAGAGTAGTATATAGCAGTTCTGACAAAATAATATAGATTACTACACTCTTAATACGATTCTAATGGTGGCCGAAAACTATTCTTTCGAAAATGATTAAAATATTCTCTAATATTTTTACCAGTTATTAGGACAACATTTTAATGTGTTTATAGTTCCTTAATGTTTGCTAATAATACTGACTTCGAGTCCTACCTTACAAAATAATTTATATTTGTTTACAAATCAAAGTCGAAAGCCTCACTAATTGGGTGGGCCTATGTAAAGATAAAATTCTAGTGAGATAGAGTATGGCCATTCATGCCATCAATTGTACTGATTATTGCCGTTATTAATTTTAATTTAGGTTTATTATAAATTTTTAAAGGGGTAAAATATTTCAAAATTATATTTTTAAAAACTACACCTATGAAAACGTCAAGTCAAGTTCAGGGGCTAATTACGTCCGTTCCCTAATAATTAAAAATTACTTATTATTTCTTAAATTAAAGTTTATTTAAAATGTTCCTTCAATTAATTATGCAAAACAATGTTTCACACCAGGTTTTGACTTCGATTCAGACTAGTGTTGAATAAGAATTTATCGAATATCTTCATTTTGTATAGAATTAAGTAGTAGAGGAAGTCAGTATTATTGGCACATATAGAGGATATATCAACACATTAAAATGTTGTCCTGATAACTGGTAAAAATATCTGAAAATATTTTAACCATTTTCGAAAGAATAGTTTTCGGCCACCATTAGAATCGTATTAAGTATGTAGTAATCTATATTATTTTGTCAGAACTGCTATTTACTACTCTTTTGGATGGAGAGACACTTCACTGTCGTGCAATGAATCTCACTGCTATGTAAAGAATACATGTAATTATTTTTTTTCGGGCAAAATACAATCTTATGTGTAGCAAATCTTTAAATTAATTCAATTTTCGAAATCTACGACTTCAATATACCCGAAATTGATATACAACTCAACAAATTTGATGTAAATAGCAAAATTCGATTTTCGAGCGTTATTTCGAAAGCGGCTTCATTTGAAACCAGGTGCTGCAAACAAACCTAAGCAAAATGATGCATTCCGTATATGCATGGAGTATCTTACTTAAATGTCATAATTTACAGCCGTTCCGGCCGGATATGTAATTTTTTTATTTAATTTCGGGCCAAACCCGAATAATAACAAGTTATATGCCATTTTTTATTTCATTTTTGTAATTTACAGATCCGATTTGGTCGAAAACGATATAAAGAGTGTCAAAATAATACGAAGTTGAGATTTTACATATTTCGGCCGCTACCTTAATTTTGGCGCCCTGCAGAGAAAAATTCTGCACATATTCTTGTAGACAAGGATATGCCCTACAGATTTAGGAAGAATTGAAACAAAATATTAATATACGCAGATTTGCAGTGATAGAGAATATCATCATGTCTCGAATTTGGGAAAAAAATCTATCAAAATTTTAAATTTTCGCCATTTTGATAACAGATTCGTAATCTACGGCATTAAATTAATAGAAAACGAGCCATATCATACGAAATTCGTTATCCATTTCGGAAATCACTATTTTGCGTCTGAGAATGAATTATGGACGGTATCTTGTAAACTAAGTGACGGAAATTCGCGTACGATGCGGCAAATTGTAGCTAAAGGTCCATTGTACAAATATGTATTTAGCTATTTTGCTGTATCATAAAAATTAGTTATCGTTATCGTAATTGGCGCGCTAGTTTCACCGCCATCTTGAATTTGCCTCGATTCACAAATAGGTGCTGCGGGTCAAAATGATTCAATTTTTATAAGGAACACGTGTGCCAAATGGCATTCCATTATCATTAAGTGCAGCATCAACGTAAAATATGGTGCGTAGGCACTAGACTATATTGCTAATCGTCTGTTGCAAATTATTTATTCATAAGCGTTTATAAAACTGGTTTATGAATTTCTAATGATAATTAATTTATTTAACGCCTTTTACTCTCTTCATGTAAATGAAAATGAAGGTCTACATCTAGATCAATAATTTTCTTTTTAGGGTGAGCTGTTGATGTGTCAGTAGGTTTATATGGATTGGTTGTTCTCGACCATGCAGTTGTAGTGTCATATGACTCGGTGTTTGTTCTCGGCCATTGAGTTGTTGTGTCGTATGACTCGGTGGTTGTTCTCGGCCATTGAGTTGTTGTGTCATATGACTCGGTGGTTGTTCTCGGCCATTGAGTTGTTGTGTCGTATGACTCGGTGATTGTTCTCGGCCATTGAGTTGTTGTGTCATATGACTCGGTGGTTGTTCTCGGCCATTGAGTTGTTGTGTCATATGACTCGGTGGTTGTTCTCGGCCATTGAGTTGTTGTGTCATATGACTCGGTGGTTGTTCTCGGCCATTGAGTTGTTGTGTCATATGACTCGGTGGTTGTTCTCGGCCATTGAGTTGTTGTGTCATATGACTCGGTGGTTGTTCTCGGCCATTGAGTTGTTGTGTCGTGTGACTCGGTGGTTGTTCTCGGCCATTGAGTTGTTGTGTCATACGACTCGGTAGTTGTTCTCGGCCATTGAGTTGTTGTGTCGTATGACTCGGTGGTTGTTCTCGGCCATTGAGTTGTTGTGTCATATGACTCGGTGGTTGTTCTCGGCCATTGAGTTGTTGTGTCATATGACTCGGTGGTTGTTCTCGGCCATTGAGTTGTTGTGTCGTATGACTCGGTGGTTGTTCTCGGCCATTGAGTTGTTGTGTCGTATGACTCGGTGGTTGTTCTCGGCCATTGAGTTGTTGTGCCATATGACTCGGTGGTTGTTCTCGGCCATTGAGTTGTTGTGTCGTATGAGTCGGTGGTTGTTCTCGGCCATTGAGTTGTTGTGTCGTATGACTCCGTGGTTGTTCTCGGCCATTGAGTTGTTGTGTCGTATGACTCGGTGGTTGTTCTTGGCCATTGAGTTGTTGTGTCATATGACTCGGTGGTTGTTCTCGGCCATTGAGTTGTTGTGTCGTATGAGTCGGTGGTTGTTCTCGGCCATTGAGTTGTTGTGTCGTATGAGTCGGTGGTTGTTCCCGGCCATTGAGTTGTTGTGTCGTATGACTCGGTGGTTGTTCTCGGCCATTGAGTTGTTGTGTCGTATGACTCGGTGGTTGTTCTCGGCCATTGAGTTGTTGTGTCGTATGAGTCGGTGGTTGTTCCCGGCCATTGAGTTGTTGTGTCGTATGACTCGGTGGTTGTTCTCGGCCATTGAGTTGTTGTGTCGTATGACTCGGTGGTTGTTCTTGGCCATTGAGTTGTTGTGTCATATGACTCGGTGGTTGTTCTCGGCCATTGAGTTGTTGTGTCGTATGACTCGGTGGTTGTTCTCGGCCATTGAGTTGTTGTGTCGTATGACTCGGTGGTTGTTCTCGGCCATTGAGTTGTTGTGTCATATGACTCGGTGCTTGTTCTCGGCCATTGAGTTGTTGTGTCGTATGACTCGGTGGTTGTTCTCGGCCATTGAGTTGTTGTGTCATATGACTCTGTGGTTGTTCTCGGCCATTGAGTTGTTGTGTCGTATGACTCGGTGGTTGTTCTCGGCCATTGAGTTGTTGTATCATATGACTCGGTGGTTGTTCTCGGCCATTGAGTTGTTGTGTCATATGACTCGGTGGTTGTTCTCGGCCATTGAGTTGTTGTGTCGTATGAGTCGGTGGTTGTTCTCGGCCATTGAGTTGTTGTGTCGTATGAGTCGGTGGTTGTTCTCGGCCATTGAGTTGTTGTGTCGTATGACTCGGTGGTTGTTCTCGGCCATTGAGTTGTTGTGTCGTATGACTCGGTGGTTGTTCTTGGCCATTGAGTTGTTGTGTCATATGACTCGGTGGTTGTTCTCGGCCATTGAGTTGTTGTGTCGTATGAGTCGGTGGTTGTTCTCGGCCATTGAGTTGTTGTGTCGTATGACTCGGTGGTTGTTCTTGGCCATTGAGTTGTTGTGTCATATGACTCGGTGGTGGTTCTCGGCCATTGAGTTGTTGTGTCGTATGAGTCGGTGGTTGTTCTCGGCCATTGAGTTGTTGTGTCGTATGAGTCGGTGGTTGTTCTCGGCCATTGAGTTGTTGTGTCGTATGACTCGGTGGTTGTTCTCGGCCATTGAGTTGTTGTGTCGTATGAGTCGGTGGTTGTTCTTGGCCATTGAGTTGTTGTGTCATATGACTCGGTGGTTGTTCTCGGCCATTGAGTTGTTGTGTCGTATGACTCGGTGGTTGTTCTTAGCCATTGAGTTGTTGTGTCATATGACTCGGTGGTTGTTCTCGGCCATTGAGTTGTTGTGTCGTATGAGTCGGTGGTTGTTCTCGGCCATTGAGTTGTTGTGTCGTATGAGTCGGTGGTTGTTCTCGGCCATTGAGTTGTTGTGTCGTATGACTCGGTGGTTGTTCTCGGCCATTGCGTTGTTGTGTCGTATGACTCGGTGGTTGTTCTCGGCCATTGAGTTGTTGTGTCATATGACTCGGTGCTTGTTCTCGGCCATTGAGTTGTTGTGTCGTATGACTCGGTGGTTGTTCTCGGCCATTGAGTTGTTGTGTCATATGACTCTGTGGTTGTTCTCGGCCGTTGAGTTGTTGTGTCGTATGACTCGGTGGTTGTTCTCGGCCATTGAGTTGTTGTATCATATGACTCGGTGGTTGTTCTCGGCCATTGAGTTGTTGTGTCATATGACTCGGTGGTTGTTCTTGGCCAGTGAATTGTTGTGTCATATGACTCGGTGGTTGTTCTCGGCCATTGAGTTGTTGTGTCGTATGACTCGGTGGTTGTTCTCGGCCATTGAGTTGTTGTGTCGTATGACTCGGTGGTTGTTCTCGGCCATTGAGTTGTTGTGTCGTATGACTCGGTGATTGTTCTCGGCCATTGAGTTGTTGTGTCATATGTCTCGGTGGTTGTTCTCGGCCATTGAGTTGTTGTGTCATATGACTCGGTGGTTGTTCTCGGCCATTGAGTTGTTGTGTCGTATGACTCGGTGGTTGTTCTCGGCCATTGAGTTGTTGTGTCGTATGACTCGGTGATTGTTCTCGGCCATTGAGTTGTTGTGTCATATGACTCGGTGGTTGTTCTCGGCCATTGAGTTGTTGTTTCGTATGACTCGGTGGTTGTTCTCGGCCATTGAGTTGTTGTGTCATATGACTCGGTGGTTGTTCTCGGCCATTGAGTTGTTGTGTCGTATGACTCGGTGGTTGTTCTCGGCCATTGAGTTGTTGTGTCATATGACTCGGTGGTTGTTCTCGGCCATTGAGTTGTTGTGTCATATGACTCGGTGGTTGTTCTCGGCCATTGAGTTGTTGTGTCGTATGACTCGGTGGTTGTTCTCGGCCATTGAGTTGTTGTGTCGTATGACTCGGTGGTTGTTCTCGGCCATTGAGTTGTTGTGTCATATGACTCGGTGGTTGTTCTCGGCCATTGAGTTGTTGTGTCGTATGAGTCGGTGGTTGTTCTCGGCCATTGAGTTGTTGTGTCGTATGACTCGGTGGTTGTTCTCGGCCATTTTGTTGTTGTGTCGTATGACTCGGTGGTTGTTCTCGGCCATTGAGTTGTTGTGTCGTATGACTCGGTGGTTGTTCTTGGCCATTGAGTTGTTGTGTCATATGACTCGGTGGTTGTTCTCGGCCATTGAGTTGTTGTGTCGTATGAGTCGGTGGTTGTTCTCGGCCATTGAGTTGTTGTGTCGTATGACTCGGTGGTTGTTCTCGGCCATTGAGTTGTTGTGTCGTATGACTCGGTGGTTGTTCTCGGCCATTGAGTTGTTGTGTCATATGACTCGGTGGTTGTTCTCGGCCATTGAGTTGTTGTGTCGTATGAGTCGGTGGTTGTTCTCGGCCATTGAGTTGTTGTGTCGTATGACTCGGTGGTTGTTCTCGGCCATTGAGTTGTTGTGTCGTATGACTCGGTGGTTGTTCTCGGCCATTGAGTTGTTGTGTCATATGACTCGGTGGTTGTTCTCGGCCATTGAGTTGTTGTGTCGTATGAGTCGGTGGTTGTTCTCGGCCATTGAGTTGTTGTGTCGTATGACTCGGTGGTTGTTCTCGGCCATTTTGTTGTTGTGTCGTATGACTCGGTGGTTGTTCTCGGCCATTGAGTTGTTGTGTCGTATGACTCGGTGGTTGTTCTTGGCCATTGAGTTGTTGTGTCATATGACTCGGTGGTTGTTCTCGGCCATTGAGTTGTTGTGTCGTATGAGTCGGTGGTTGTTCTCGGCCATTGAGTTGTTGTGTCGTATGACTCGGTGGTTGTTCTCGGCCATTGAGTTGTTGTGTCGTATGACTCGGTGGTTGTTCCCGGCCATTGAGTTGTTGTGTCGTATGACTCGGTGGTTGTTCCCGGCCATTGAGTTGTTGTGTCGTATGTCTCGGTGGTTGTTCTCGGCCATTGAGTTGTTGTGTCGTATGACTCGGTGGTTGTTCTCGGCCATTGAGTTGTTGTGTCGTATGACTCGGTGGTTGTTCTCGGCCATTGAGTTGTTGTGTCATATGTCTCGGTGGTTGTTCTCGGCCATTGAGTTGTTGTGTCGTATGACTCGGTGGTTGTTCTCGGCCATTGAGTTGTTGTGTCGTATGACTCGGTGGTTGTTCTCGGCCATTGAGTTGTTGTGTCGTATGAGTCGGTGGTTGTTCTCGGCCATTGAGTTGTTGTGTCGTATGACTCGGTGGTTGTTCTCGGCCATTTTGTTGTTGTGTCGTATGACTCGGTGGTTGTTCTCGGCCATTGAGTTGTTGTGTCGTATGACTCGGTGGTTGTTCTTGGCCATTGAGTTGTTGTGTCATATGACTCGGTGGTTGTTCTCGGCCATTGAGTTGTTGTGTCGTATGAGTCGGTGGTTGTTCTCGGCCATTGAGTTGTTGTGTCGTATGACTCGGTGGTTGTTCTCGGCCATTGAGTTGTTGTGTCGTATGACTCGGTGGTTGTTCCCGGCCATTGAGTTGTTGTGTCGTATGACTCGGTGGTTGTTCCCGGCCATTGAGTTGTTGTGTCGTATGTCTCGGTGGTTGTTCTCGGCCATTGAGTTGTTGTGTCGTATGACTCGGTGGTTGTTCTCGGCCATTGAGTTGTTGTGTCGTATGACTCGGTGGTTGTTCTCGGCCATTGAGTTGTTGTGTCGTATGACTCGGTGGTTGTTCTTGGCCATTGAGTTGTTGTGTCATATGACTCGGTGGTTGTTCTTGGCCAGTGAATTGTTGTGTCATATGACTCGGTGGTTGTTCTCGGCCATTGAGTTGTTGTGTCGTATGACTCGGTGGTTGTTCTCGGCCATTGAGTTGTTGTGTCGTATGTCTCGGTGGTTGTTCTCGGCCATTGAGTTGTTGTGTCGTATGACTCGGTGGTTGTTCTCGGCCATTGAATTGTTGTGTCGTATGAGTCGGTGGTTGTTCTCGGCCATTGAGTTGTTGTGTCGTATGACTCGGTGGTTGTTCTCGGCCATTGAGTTGTTGTGTCGTATGAGTCGGTGGTTGTTCTCGGCCATTGAGTTGTTGTGTCGTATGACTCGGTGGTTGTTCTTGGCCATTGAGTTGTTGTGTCATATGACTCGGTGGTTGTTCTCGGCCATTGAGTTGTTGTGTCGTATGAGTCGGTGGTTGTTCTCGGCCATTGAGTTGTTGTGTCGTATGACTCGGTGGTTGTTCTTGGCCATTGAGTTGTTGTGTCATATGACTCGGTGGTTGTTCTCGGCCCGTGAGTTGTTGTGTCGTATGAGTCGGTGGTTGTTCTCGGCCATTGAGTTGTTGTGTCGTATGACTCGGTGGTTGTTCTCGGCCATTGAGTTGTTGTGTCGTATGACTCGGTGGTTGTTCTTGGCCATTGAGTTGTTGTGTCATATGACTCGGTGGTTGTTCTTGGCCAGTGAATTGTTGTGTCATATGACTCGGTGGTTGTTCTCGGCCATTGAGTTGTTGTGTCGTATGACTCGGTGGTTGTTCTCGGCCATTGAGTTGTTGTGTCGTATGACTCGGTGGTTGTTCCCGGCCATTGAGTTGTTGTGTCGTATGTCTCGGTGGTTGTTCTCGGCCATTGAGTTGTTGTGTCGTATGACTCGGTGGTTGTTCTCGGCCATTGAGTTGTTGTGTCGTATGAGTCGGTGGTTGTTCTCGGCCATTGAGTTGTTGTGTCGTATGACTCGGTGGTTGTTCTCGGCCATTGAGTTGTTGTGTCGTATGAGTCGGTGGTTGTTCTCGGCCATTGAGTTGTTGTGTCGTATGACTCGGTGGTTGTTCTCGGCCATTGAGTTGTTGTGTCGTATGACTCTGTGGTTGTTCTCGGCCATTGAGTTGTTGTGTCGTATGAGTCGGTGGTTGTTCTCGGCCATTGAGTTGTTGTGTCGTATGACTCGGTGGTTGTTCCCGGCCATTGAGTTGTTGTGTCGTATGACTCGGTGGTTGAATGCCATCTTATATGGCCATTCCTGTCTTCTTTGCCATAACCTTAATTTAAAAGAAGACAAAATATAACGTTGGGATATGTCTTACAAAGTTACATGCCAATATGTAGAAATGCACAATTATTTTAAAATACATATTATAGGAGGGTTACCTTTTAAGTTTTTACAAAAACTAAGAACGAAAACCTATTTTTGGAACCAACTCTTTTATTGCTTTTAAAGATATTCACCTTTAAGATTTATACACTTTTGCATGCGTTCAAACTAATTTTCGAAACATTTTTTTCACTTTGAAGTTGGTATATCAAAAAAATGGTTTTCGAAGGCTTCAACAGCTTTTTGAGGTGATGAAAATCGCAATCCACGCATTTTTTGTTTGACATTGAGGAACAAAAAAAAGTCGTTAGGTCGTTAGTGGATAAATCAGGTGAGTACGGGCAATGAGACATTAATTCGAGTTTTTATTCTTCAAATAATCAATTGTTTGACGTGCTGTGTGGAAGCTTGCATTATCATGATGAAGAATGAAGCGACGTTTTTGATTGTTTTTCCTGATATTCTCGATGACTTCTGGCAAACAAATTGTTGTATACCATTCGGCATTAATTGTTCTCCGATCCTCTAAAGGAATGGTTACGACATATCCAGTACAACCGAAGAAACAAGAGATCATTTTCTTGGAAGTAAATCGTGAAAGAACAACTTCTATGGGTTTTGGTTCATCTTGGAAGACCCAAACAGTCGATTGTTGCTTAGTTTCCGGTTCATATAAATAAATCCAAGTTTCGTCACCTGTAGCGATGTTGTATACGGATTTTGCAGTGCCTAGGTTGATTTTTTTTTTTAGCATGCCCTAACACCAATCAGCACGAACTTGTTTTTGAGCTTTGGTCAAATTATGCGGAATCCATCGGAAACAGATCTTTTTCACAGCTAAATGTTCATGCAAAATCGAATGTATTGCAGTCTCCCATATGCCAAAGGATCCTTCTATCTCACGGTAAGTCACATGCCGATCTTTCTCAATTATTTTGCGCACAGCAGCGATGTTTTTTTGAATCACAACCGATTTTGGTCGACCTTCAAGAGACTCATCACCGACGGACGCACGACCACGACAAAATTATGCAAACCATTTGCAAACAGTCTTTTCTGATGGTGATTCATTACCAAAAGTTGAACGAAGTAAATCTATGCATTGTTGTTGAGTTAGGCCTTTACTAAAATCGTAAAAAATCATCCAACGAAAACCTTCACGAGTAATATCAATTTTTTCACAAATTTTGTTTTTTTTAAACGTTCACCGTCAACAAACTACTCGATTAATTTATAAGCTGCCACTGATTTCACAATAACAGATGTCAAATTTTACGAATATAGTAATGACACATTTCAATATTGCCATCTAGTGGTCGTTTGTAAAAACATAAAAGGTAACCCTCGTATGAGATAAAGAAATATGAATACATACCAGCTGCAAAGGCACAGAACACAATTATTATTATGTTGATGTTCATTTTGCTATATTCTGAATAGAATTCAGGAAATGACTATCTGTCGGCACTAAGAATGTTGCAATTTTATTTAGGTTTCAAGAGGTAAGATAATTAATTTATCAGATAATAATCGTAGGTTTATACATATCTGAAATGGGATATAATTTATTATTTTATTTTTCATACAAAACTCTATATATTTATACTTCAAAGATTTGCCGCGTTTATCTACAACAAACATGTTGAAATTTAATTAACTGGTTTAAGTTTCATCACAAGAGTACATAACATACAGAGGTTCAACTGAATGTAACGGGGAAATATAAGGAAATCAATGTATCCATCTATTGTCTAATAATGAAACTAAATATACCCATCCACCAATTGATCACTGTGAGCCCGGGACGGACATTAAGTCGATCGCGGTCCACCAGTGGACCGACAAGACATTTTTGGGTGACCGCCTTTACTAAGAGGTACATCATAACTGGCCACATATCACGCTAGACGGCTAAACTAAAAATAAACATATTTATAGCACACAGAGACGATGACCTCCGAAATATCCTTTCATATCATTGCATTATTTATCATAAGGCCCTGTGTAGTAAAATTCTGAATATGCGTCATATTATGGCAATCTGCATGACAATTGTGAACTTTATTGAAGGATAAAGTCTCCAGAGAAGAAGGTTTCTTGCTCAACTAGAAAAAAAAAAAACGAATCAGAGTACGGGGAGTTAGTTATATCATGCAGATTTTCGTTGGTTAAGTCGGGGTATTTTTTTACCAAGATTCAGGGACCTACTACAAGAGGTAAAAAAATTCTTAAAATCAAAAGATGAAGCGTATGTTGAACTTAGTGATGACGTTTGGTTGATGGATTTAGCTTTTGTTGTTAACAGTGGCGCAGCCAAGGGAGGGGCCGACGGGCCTGGACCCCTCCCAGGACCAGCAGATTACACGGCGCTGCTCGGAGAGTTGAAGATAAAATTTGTTAGCTACAACAGTAGTTAATTTTTTAATTACTTCGTTGTAAACAATATTGGCATTTTTTTTTTTTTGATCCTTTTTCCCCCTGACACCTCGATTAAAACATTCGCCCAGTCAAATGATAAAACTGTTTTAAACAACTAATTACTCGATCCAGATAAGATAAAGTGGAAATCTGATTTCGGTATAACCTTCAGAATGTAATTTTAAAATGACACCTCAAACGTGAAATAGAGTAGAAATAGTAGAAATATAATAAAGAGTAGTTTTGGAGACAATCGCGCTCTTAAAATCGGTATTTGGTTTTATTTTGTAGATAAATGTGAATATCAATATCTTCTTAGGTATTTTTGAAATTATGATGTTTTACACAGAAAAAGGACTAATATAAGTTGTACTGAACAACAGTGGCGTAGTCAGAGGGGTGAAACCCCCTCTGGTAGTCCAATGCAATGAAAATTTAACAAATTTATCATAATCGTACAGCAAAATAACTTATGTATTTTACAATAATAATAAGCTATATTTTATTATGATTAGTGTTGAAATTAACAGAAAATGCATATTTACATGTTATTTTTAGGTTTTCGTAGGTATAATCAAGAAATCCTTATTCCGTCACATGAGTCTGTTCGTTCGGTACAAATTGTGGCCAAGCGGCTGATTTAGAGAACTGAACATAAGTAAGAGAAATATTGAGACTTCAAAAATATATCCCGCGAAAAATATAAATAAACATGTATTTATCGAAGAAAAAATCAAGTGAAAGTTTTTGATACATGGATTAACAATTACATTTTTTCATCAACAAATAATGGAATTATTATTTGATATAAACATCAATATCCAACAGCAGGGGTGTCGAACTGATTTGGGTCGCAGTCTATTTTACATACAAAATGATAAGCAGTGACGGAACTTTAAATACCCCGAAGGGTTTCTTGACATATTATTATAAACAGAAAAGGGGAAGAGAGTATATTTTACATTTTTAAATATATATTTTCCCCTAAATAAGCTCAAGTGATTTTGATTATCGCTTCAGGGGCCACAAAAAATGAGGTTGAGAGCAGTATGCGGCCCGCGTGCTTTCGAAAATTGATTCGGCCCTCCCCAAGACAAAATCCTGGCTGCGCCACTGGTTGTTGACATAACTAACTATGTGGAGATGGTCGTGTCCGTAATGAGTAAAAGTGGAAAGGTTGTACGGGTATAATTAACTATCTTAACGAATTGAAATTGAAATCAGTTTTTCAATCGCCTCATTAATAACAATCTCATAACTCTATTGTTATCCCTCCCGTGGCATAATGCACTAATTCCAATACCCGTCGTGATGTGCCCCTCGACAACCTCCTTATCCTCTACAAATCCTTATCACTCCTTTCATATCTCATTAATTTAGGATATATTATTATAATGTTCAGAAGCTGGCTATATGAATACTTTTCGACAGCCAAATCACTAGTTAAAAAAAAACGAATTGAATTTACAATTGCAAGGAAAAATTCAAACAATAGCTGAAATGATTAAGGCAGCAGTCTGACTGATCGAGCGCCGTCGTGTAACGTAGCGTCGAGTCGTGTAGCGTCATTTAAAAATTTAAAAGCTGGTCTGACTGATCAAGTACTGTCGAGTATTATCGATCATTCAGTGTCAAGTAAATTTGTTTCTCACTTGTCAAATAGTGCATATTCCAACCTAAAATAATACTATCAAACAGTTAATACTAATTAGCGAGTCCATCTTACTCTATATTGTAATTTTGTTTTTTTTTTTTGACGTTCCAACTGTCAAATAATATATGGTTATGAACTAATATGCTAAAATGCGCATGTGCTATTGCCTCGAGCGTCGAGTGAAATTCAAACCGGTTTGAAATACAAACAACTTGATGCTATTTGACGGCAAACGATGGTTCAGTGCGACTCATGCCCTTAGTTAACGTGTGTTTGAAATTTGCTCGACAGCAAACGATCGACAGCACTCGATCAGTCAGACTGCTGCCTTATTCGAACACTTTTAAAAACAAGTTAAAGCTAATACCTACCCAGTTGATAAAGAACGAACTGAAAAATTTCAAAAATATTTCTGAGGAATTGTCTAAAAACGGAGCTACTTTCATCAAAAAGAAATATTATGAGGAAATGGAAATAATAATTCTTCCCTCCGAATTTGGGACACGTTTTCAAGAATTTACTAGACTAGAACCAATTGTTACTTTCATGTGTTACCCATTTGGCAATGTTGATGTGGAAGATATAACTAAAAATATAAATACAGTCGAACTTCCCTAAGTCGAAACATCATAGTTCACTGAAAAAATTCAAGTTACAGAAAATTCGAGTTAACTATAAAATGAGTAAAATAACGCTTTCATATGAATTTATTGACAATAAATACATATGTGACTGCATGATATCAACAAAGTTTATATGGATGTACATACAGGGCCGTAACTAGCTTTTTTGGGCCCTGGGCAAGATTTTATAATCCCCCCCCCCCTAAACACTAATACAAGTGATGTCCTAAAAAAAAAAGGGACTTCACTTCTAAAATACAAGTGATGACCTAAAAAAAAGGTCCTCAATTCTGAAATTCAAGTGATGACCTAAAAACAAATAGGTCGGTCCTCACTTCGAAAATATACAAGTGCTGACCTAAAAAAAAGGTTCCTCACTCAAATATAATTATTATGCCATTCTGTGCTCTAGGCATGAGCCCCTGCCATAAAAAATGTCTGTCTGTCTGTGTACACGTGCAGAGCAAATTCGGCTAAAAGGATTTTTATGAAACTTCATTTTAAGCTTTTGACATGGCACGAGTTGATCAACTTTTGTTAAAAATCGGTTAACTAAAAATGGGAGTTTACTCGTGTCGGTTTTAAGTTTTTTGCGAATATTTCACAACAGAGAAATATTTCGAAAAAAATTATTTAACAAAAGTTGCTAAAAAAGCAATAACTAAGTACTTTTATTTAAGACAAACAAATTTTTGATCAACCTCCTTTTTTTTTAAGCGCGCCGAAACAATTTGCATCGGGGCGCCATTACCCCTAGAGCCGGCACTGACTATAAGACCAGCAAATGTTAAAAACTAAATTCTTAAAAATTATCTTATAAAAAGATAAAAGTTTTATGACGTTTTTCAAATAATTTAAAATCTTTACTTTTTTAAAATATAATGACCTTCATAAGTTTTTAAATGTGGCAAATTACCATGGTTAATTTTTACCAATATTTTCAAATATGCCTAAGGCGAAACATTAAATAATTATTTTTTAATTCACAAACTAGCAATAATTCCAAAGAAATTATTTTTTCTACGATTGTTCTATAAAGTATAATATATTTAACTATTTAAGTAAGCATAAAGTAGGTCTTAAGACTCTAAAGACCTAAAGAGCAAAAATAAATAAAAAGCGTGAAAAAAGTGCCGTAACTTGTCTTTATTTAACTCTTACCATAAGTACAATCCAAATGCCAGAAATTCATTTTTGGGGTTCTAAACGCCTCTTTCATGAAAAGAGGTGTACAAACCGAAGATTACATGTTCACGCGGATATGATATTTTATCCGCATCCGCACGATTGAAAGAATAATTTATCCGCATCCGCAGAAAAATGGCGGATATCTGTGGATAATCCGCGGATAACCCGCGGATTTGCAGGGCTCTAGCAATAGAGTCCGAGATTGGTAAATATTTACCTCCCGAATTGTTTATAATATTTTTTCCACTCTCAAAGTTGTTTTTAATTGCATTGTTTCTTTTTGATTAAATTATTTTAGATATTTGAATAAAATATCAGTATGTCTGTGGCCGATTGCTATGATTTTCATCGGACAAAACGTGAATATTAAAAGCGTTGTGTCAAAAATTTGTAAAATAAATTTGAACAAAAGTGAAAGAGAAATGGGAATTATAGCAAAATCTTACCAAATTTTGCTAATTGCAGTTTTGAAAATTATACTATTAATATAAATAAATAATAAAAATTTAGGTTTTGCTTCATTTTTTTCACTTACTTCCCCGGGAGAGGTAAATTTTTACTTACATCCCATTGTTAATAGTAACCAAAAGTTCCTCGGTAATGTGTATCTACTTCTATCAAATCAATGTCATAACAATGTACTTACTATGCAGAGAGTGAAAAAACCATTACTTAAACGTTATTATTATTATTTTATTTTATTTTTTTTTTTTTGTAGAACATGGTGTTTTATTTTTAGTTTTTGTTTATGTATAATATTATTTTAATTCTATTCTCCTCCTAGTTCCAAACAATAAGAACAAAACTAAAACATAATGCCGATATTACATGGATATAAGCTAATGTTTTGATCACATCAAATATGGCGGCTACCTGTTTCTCCCGCCGAACTCTGCTACACTTACCACGTTACCTCTTTAGAGAGTTTTTGCAAATCTTATAACGTTGTCGGTTATACGTTAAAATCACATGACATCATAACTTTACAATAAATGTAATTCAAATGACGCAGTACATCTTTGTTGTAAGTTTGTCGTATTTATTTTATGTTGTATTCCATAACCTAAAAAAGAGATAATTGAAAATATTTACAATGGTAAATTGTTTTAATAGACCCATATACTTTTTATTGTGTATTTTAATATATACAATATCATTTTTGTCTTAAATATAAACTTATCATGTATTAAGGCAAGGGCTAAAAGTGAAAAGTAAGTGACGTTATGCAAAAACAGTTTTTCCATACAACGATAAATATACTACGAGTTTGTTTTGACGTACTGTTTGTCGTTGAACGTTAGTTATTTACACCGTATGCAAAACTCTCTTATATCTCCATAGTCTAAACCTGATCTATACGTTATTTTATTCGTTTGTCGTTAGTCACCATTTAGATTGAGATACTTGTCATACCTTGTGACGAGTTTTTGAATACGTATGTCAGATTTGCCACTATTATTATAACTTCATCGTTATTTTGAAGTCGTCTACCACCCAGAAAGTTCTTGAGATGGGAGAATAAATGGTAATCACTTGTTTCAAGGTTGGGACTGTATGATGGATGTGAAAAAGTGTCCCAGAGAAGTTCGACAAGTCAAGTGTATATAGTATATATATGTAGATGTACGTATATATGGACTCCCTGGATAAGAGTCCGCCAACTTCAAAAGACATTACAGGGGGTCGGTGATGACAAAAAGGTTGAAAACAATACATATTTTTTTGATATCACAGTGTACACGTGTGGGTATTTGCTCCATATTAATATCAAATTATAGTTGGTTTTAGTGGTTAATTGATTTTTCATTTGTGCAATATTGTTTTAACTGTTGTGTCTGACAGGTTTGTTAAACTAATAACATTCTTGATGTTAATTTATTAACATTATTTATAATAAACTCTTGTCAACTAGTGTTAAAATCGAGCTTTGATTCGTTCACCTGTATTAGACCTTTTCGGACAATTGCTTGCCTGTTAGCAGTTTGCCATTGTCGAATAGTACTGCTGTGGCTCGGCCTGTTCGTTATAGGCGTGCTGAAGTATAGTTGTACCACTTCATTCAAATTGTGTTGTCTTCAATTCATTTATTTAATTAATAAGAACGCTACTGGATTTAAGATGCCAATATGTCGAAATTGCATGAAAAATATAACTGGGCAACAAAAATCCATTCAGTGTGATGGCTGTCAACACTTCATACACCCAGCTTGTGCAGATCTTACTCCTGATGATGTAAATTGTATCACTCGTTCGATAAGAATTAAACGATAGACATGTTCGAGAATCCAGTATAATTATATCAGGAGTACCAGAACTGGATACAGTGGACACTTAAAATCAGGTGGTTGATATCATTGCAAAATTCGCCCCTGATGTTTCAATCGGATTAATTCAGAGTTTCAGAATTGGACCTACCCATAGGACTATTCTTCTAATATTTCATTTAGTGAATCAACACAGTCAACCCGCTCACGTCTCATAAAAGTTAAATTCAGTAATTCGCGTGATGCCAGCATCGTTATAAAGAATGCGCGTAAAGCACGTGATTTCACTGATCTCAATAATATATATATATATAAAATCTGAGCTAAATTCACGCATAAGTGCATGGGATACTAATATTCGCATATATATCATATTATAACGCCGTTCCACGAATTACCATCAAGAAAAAAAAAAACTAAAAATGCATCTGTCCAACTGCTTACTATCTTCTCTCTCCATTTACTACCAAAACGTACAAGGATTAAATATGAAATTAAATCATCTATACCTAACTCTACCATCACTGCACTATGACATCGTGGCTTTTACTGAAAGTTGGCTTAATGACAGTGTGTTCGGAAATAAGTGATCAGTCGTTTTCAGTTTTCCGCAAAGACCGTAACTTGTAACCGTAACAAAGACCGTAACAGTGAGTGCGGTGTTTCACGTGGTGGTGGTGTTCTTCTTCTCATATCTAATCTCCTTAATACATTCTCCGTATCGCTTAAACCTTATAATAATTTTCTACCTGTTAATGTTGATATTGTATGTGCCAAAATAACTTCTTACTATTACGTTTTCACTATATATATCCCGCCTGCTTTGCAGTTTATATATTATGAAAGTATTTTTGCATTTTTTGAATCTCCGCCTTTCTTATATAACAATAATTTTATCATTTTGGGTGACTTTAATATCACTCATCTCCAATCAGAACTCAAAAATGTAAAACTACTTACCAATTTTATGTCGTACTTTAATATCGTTCAACGCAATAATATATTAAATAGTAATAGTCATATTCTTGATTTAGAGCTATTGATTGTGTTGTTTCACGTGAAACTTCCTTAATATTTAATAGAGAATACTCATCTCATCCAACGTTGAACGTAATTATGAATAGGTACAACTTTACTCTCTAACCGTAAGTCTGAACATTTTATCACTTCACGTATATATAATTTCAGAAAAGCAGTTTTTATTAAGCTTTACAGTTTAATTGGAATAAATTAAAGTCGTTGTCAAATGTTGACACTGCAGTCGCCTTTTTTTACTCGGCACTGTATAATATGTTCGATGAGTGCGTTCCCTCTAAACCTCATAAAAAAAAACTTACTTTCCCCCTTGGTTCACCCGTCAGACCCACTTAGACCATAATAAAAAGAATCACTTTTTCAAAATGCAAAAAAAAATCCAAATAATAAATCTTTCTTAATAAAATGTAAATACTTACGTACTAAAAGTAAATCAGACATAAAATCTTGCGAGTCTTCAATTATATCTAATACTCATATATTCTGGAGTTTTATCAATTCCAAAAAGTCTAACAATCTCACCCAAATGCTATGTCACTTAGTAACGATAATTTTACCACCATTCCAACTATTGCTAACGGTTTTGCTGAATTTTTCAAAAGTGTATTTTCTTCATCTTACACTTCTTCTACTCGTCAAGATACACCTCATAGCAAATCCGCTAATAATCAGGTTTTGTTATCACTTATTTCCACAGAGGATATTGAAGTTGCGATAAAAACACAATCAAAAATAATTTGTCAATTGGCTCTGATAATATACCTAACTTAATTATTAAGGATTGCTCAACACCTATTTCAGAAAAACTTTTTCATATATTCGATCTTGCTGTCAAAACATACACTTTTCCTACTGTATGGAAAATTGGTCGAGTCACTCCGATTCACAAATCTGGCGACCAAAGCATAATTAGTAATTACAGACCAGTAACTATTCTTTCAAACTTTAGTAAAATATTTGAAAGTATTATCTACAAGACCATTTATTTTAATATAAAAAACTGTCTGTCTTTTTCACAACATGGCTTCATGCAATGTAGATCCACAACAAGCAATCTATGCTCTTTTACGCATTATGTTTCTTCTATATTGGATAATAAAGTTCAAGTAGATGTTGTGTATACAGACTTTGACAAAGCCTTTGACACTATTGATCATAATATTATCATACAAAAACTTCCCAGTTTTGGTCTTTCTCGTTCTCTTATGTCACTGTTCACATCATATCTTTTAAATCGTTCTAGGTTTATTACTTTTCGTGGTCACAATACTTCTCACTTTCCAGTTACTTCCGGTGTGCCACAGGGATTAAATCTTGGTCCTCTACTATTTCTAATATTCATCAATGACATCAGCGATGCCATAGGTAGCGAACGCTTGCTCTTCACCGATGATCTAAAAATATTTTGTTCTGTTTCTTCTATTAATGATTGCTCTAATCTTCAAAAAGATCTATAAAATTTAAGCAGCTGGTGTACCAAAAATAAACTTCATCTTAACCTCTCCAAATGTAAAATTATTTCTTTCACTCGAAAAACTACGCCTATTATAATAACAAGATAATTATCTTTCCATACCCTTTATCTAATCAATCTTTGTTCCAAGCTGGAAGCACCATGAATCTGGGTGTAAAATTTGATTCCACGCTAACCTTAGATAAAATTTGCTCATCTTCTCTTAAAATGCTTGGCTTCATTATTCGCAACTCTCGCACCTTCTCTGACATCAGTGTAATCTTCACACTCTATTTTCCTTTCGTACGATCTAAACTAGAGTACTGCTCTCTAATCTGGAATCCTATTTACGAGGCTCAGAAAAAGGTTATTGAAAAAATTCAGTACAAGTTTTTAAAATTCATCTACTATAAAATCATGGGCTATTATCCCCCACTTGACTTTCCATATAATACCCATATTCATCTATTTTGTATGAAAACTTTGTGAACGTCAGGACTTGAATTCATTAAATTACTTTAAAAAAACTTATTTCTGGCGATTCCATATTTTTATAACAAATTAATTTTCACACCCCTATTCTCCGTACCAGAAATCCATCCATTATCTTCTTTCCTCATGCTCATTCCAATTTATTTCACAAATCTCCCATAAACCGTATGTGCTCAAATTATTTTATAAATGAATCTCTTTTAAATCTTTTTTGAATTTCTGTATCAATTCTCCATACTCTATTATGTTTATACGTTATTTTTTTAAAATATTTATATATTGTCACGGGGTGGATTCAAGAACGGACATCTTTTCTACAAAATTTATTATATAATAATAATTTTACATCACAATACAAATAACTGTCAGAATGGCTGCTGGTGTTGTCTGTTAGTAGCTGATGTAAATCCCGTTCTTGCCCCGGCTTCTCCAGGATCGGTCGAACCACCCCATGTATCCGCACGAGGCGGACACGTGGAGAAGCCCTGTAGACGGCACTTACATGTCGGATTGGTGACTTGAACAGCTGGGCTGGTCCTTGGGTTGCGTGCTCACAAAAATGATCGAATGAATAACTACTGAATAACTGACTACTTCAATGACTGACTCAATGAATCACTGACTAACGACTCTATTCCCTAAGACCATTTTATAACTGTTAACCAGGACACTATGGGGGCGTTCAGCGCCTAAACCGTTGAGTCTAAACGTAAACGTACGTTGACTAAACAATTTGGTGAATGTCTGAACGGTTACCGGTTAGTTTCAACGCAAGTGTTTGACAGTTTGAGAACATAACCTTAAAAAATATTTAGAGATCCATTTCTAATAGATAAATACTATTTTAGACTGTCAAGTGGCAGAATTAATCAATTTGTTAGCTTCAGTGCTATTTAACTTGTATCTTGTATAAATTTTCCGCTAAACATTTAGGTTAGGTATACAAGCCAACATAACTAAACGTAAAATTTTTACGTTGAGATGTTTAGTAAACTGTTGTCTGTCAACGGTAACGTTCAGAAGGTAAACGTAGTGAACGTACTAAACTGTTTAGGGCGCTGAACGCGCCCTATGACGTCAGGTCCTACCTCAATTGTTTTGGAAACATTATTCATTTGTGTAATTGTTGGCAGCAATTAAAGACCATAGTCGGCACAATTGAATAATGTTTATCAACACATCAGAAAGTAGTTCAAAACTTATATTGACAAACACGCAACACTCTGCACATTCTTAATTCCCAAAACCGCAAGTCAGCAACCGCGACCTACACGGCCTAAAGGCCACTCAAGGAATTGGGACATTACCATACAATTATATCATAATTGTGACAATATGTATATATCTTTTTGTTACTTAAAGATAATCTTTATTCTCTAGATTTTTGTAAGTTATTAATTTATTGCTGTGTTAATTCTGTTGACAGATGAAATGGAAAATAAAATAAAATAAAATAAAATAAAATAAAATAAAATAAAATAAAATAAAATAAAATAAAATAAAATAAAATAAAATAAAATAAAATAAAATAAAATAAAATAAAACACTGGTTTAAGAGGTCAGGGACCCCGCAAGTACGTGTGCAAGTTGTGCGCCACACAAAGGCATCATGTAAGAGGGATGAGACAAAAATATTGTCCGCAATATATAAATATTTCGAAGCTTACAGCTAATTTGATTGTTTCGCAGGATATATTTGAACAAATTCACTGTGAAAGCAAACTTAAAGCATATATTTTCACACTGTAATAACTGCTTTATTATCCATAGAAAATATAAAGTGTAAAAGGTTTTTTTTTCTTTCTTGTATTGAAATGTATGAAATTCTTATGTAATTTATTTTTATACAGTGCCTCACAAAATTATTGGCACAAGAATTAAAAATAAAGAAAATTGTTCATTAAAAAGAAAAAGAACGTATTTATTTTTATCAAGTGACCACCAAATTACGTCATGATATTTTAAGTTTATATTTTCTTATGCTAAAATAAAAATAAATAATGCTTATATATAAATTTACTATAATTATTACACAAATGTCAAAAATCCGGTACACAAAATTATTGGCACAAAAAAAAAAAAAATTAACTTTTAAATTTGTAATTCGCAATTAATACTTTGTGGCAAACTTTTTAGCATTCGACCAGTTTTGTTGTAATATTAATATATGTTGTTATATATGGTACACTTTTGGTGAAAATGGTGTTTATAATAAAAAAAAATCTAAAAAAATACTTCTACCATAATCTATGTCATAAGAGATTTCTTTTGATACCACCCTATTAATTTTTATAACTGTTAACCAGGACACTATGGGCGCGTTCAGATATTTCAATTGTAAGGGAGGTGATTTTGGTATTATTTCATAAATAAATTCAGTGTAATCATTCAATTAGAGTAATATATTTAAAATGTTAAATGATAAAAAATAATCTATTTCTTAGAAAGGGCATTCAAGATAAGGGTAGATTTGTTTATTATTTTAACTTGACACTTTTGAAAATGTAACATGTAAAGTGAATCGTAAATTGTTTTGTCAAAAATATACGTCAACCATAAGCACATAAATAATAATTAATTTTTGTCTGAAATATAAATATTATGGTTGGGTTATTTTCTAATGGGATACTTATCTAAGTTATCACCAATAAATTGTGAATTTTAACCCATTGGAGCCCGTAATTCTGTGGATGTTATTTTCAAGATATTTATATCAAAATCATTCTAAAATATCAGTATACAACTAGTAAAGACAATTTTATTTTCAATAAATATACCCCTTACGAAATATTAGCTGGCAACTATAGTTGCCGACGGGCAGATAGATGTAAAAAAATGAAAAACTAACAAGTTTTTAAGAAATACAAAATTTTATTTTACTATGAAACTAACATTATTTTTTATATTTATTTTATGTTTTTAAGAATAAAAAGTTTTAAAACAAACAACTGGATATAGCGGTGCATCACATTTTCGGCAAATATATATTGTTCTTTTATTACATACACGACACCGACGATATTTTGATTCCCCACGTTCAACAATATGGTCAGTACGGTCTGTTCGTAGTTCATTTAGCACAGGAGAAAACTCCATTGATGGCCTATTTCCAAGTTGTACTTTTGGAGTACCAAAAGATTTAAGAATAAAAACAGCACATTGCCGTCTAAACTCTAAAAGTGGTATTTCATTGCCTAAACGGCGGTATAATAACCATCCTTGAACGCAGGATATGCCAACTGCCCAAGAAAAGAATGGCCACCACCATTTTTTAGTTCTTATACTACATCAATAAGTAAATACAAATTGATCCGATATGTCTACACCGCCCGTATTAGTATTATATTTAGCAATCGGACCTGGAACTGGCACAGATATGGTCTTCTTTTCTGCCCGAGAGTATCGTGATGCTGTTTTCATTGGATTTATAGAATGACAGTTTGTCAAAACAGTCAAAACACTATTGTCCTTCCATCAAACAGCCAGTAAGCCATCGCATGCAGAGATTTTTTACTCCAGAATTTTTTATCTCCAAATTTCATTGATGGAGATATGCGATTTTGGCGCAATGTTCCATTCCCGCCCAAACCTCTTAAAATTAGTTCTTGTAGTAAATTTCCCGAAGTAAACAAATTGTCAAAATATAATATTACCCCAGCAGGTAGGGTCATAGGCTCAACGAATCCTAGATCAACATCTCCTGTAATTGACTCTGGAATTACTTCATCTTCTTCAGTAACTGCCAGAATTTCATGAAGAAAAAGTCCATACCCTTCTTTGCCTCTATGGCAACTTAAAGAAACAATAATAATAATAAATAACAAAAGTCGTTCATAACATAATTTTCATAAGCGCTTATTAAATAAATTATGTAAGTGCCCGCCGGCAACTTTAGTTGCCACGCACTTTCAAGTCCAATTTTTGAACATTTCAAAACCAAAATCTTTAAATCTTTTCCAAGCAACATTCAAAATGAACGTTTTTCTTTATATTTTAACATATAACAAAATATGTTCATGCATAGAAAATAAAATTATACTTACAATTTTTCCATAATGCACCGGTGGTAATTATTTAACTTGACGCTGCTTTCTTTAAACTAAGACTATTTTGTTTGTATGCACTTGAAGTGGTTTATTTATATTATGGGGCATAAATAAAGGTACATATAATAAGTGTTTACACACGCATTACCCTATGACTCAAATCATCAGAGTTTTAGGTAATAAAAACGTTGGCAACTTTAGTTGCCGAGGGGCTCTAATGGGTTAAGATAGTACAAGACGGACAGTCAAGGGGGTGTGAAATGATATTTAACAGTTGGGCGATGTAAGCTTTTCAGGGTAAGTCGTGTTTTGGGGAGTGGATTTTAAACCGTCATAACGTTAGGATGTTATTAGAAGAGTTGAGTCTAAAGAGTGAAGAAGTTAAGTCGAGTTTTAAGTAGAGTGAGATTTTGTTAATCATGGGTTAGAGTCATTTAGTGTTGTCGGTCAAGTCGAGTTAAATTAACAAGTAATTCCATATGAAACGTTCATTTTTTATAGATACTTATATTTGTCAAACTTTTCTTATTCTGAGCCGGCGCTAGCTTTCTTGGCGCCCTGGGCAAGACATGCCAAACTGCGCCATCTTAATGGAATTTACAATGGAGTACCGAAGAGGTGGAGTACAGAATGTACAGTGGGTGCACGTGCATCCATCCACGTTAGGTAATATCCAACCACTTCTAACAAGAGATTGAAACTCTTTATTTCCTATGGAGGAAAGGGGACAATGTGAATTATGATGCAGAGCCGTGCCTTCCAACCGGTTTGTTGCGAAATTTATGATTTAAATTATATACTATATATGTAATCTCAATACCATACAAATATAAATAGGGGGAGGGATTTTTCACAACATCGGAATTTATACGTATTAAAAAGGGCGCAGTTTTGAAATGTGGTAATTATAATTTTAGTTCTTTTCTAATTTTCGGAATGTTCCATACAATTTTACTTCGAATAATGAATATTCAAACTTTATTACCAGTAGTAATTGCAGTTCTTGGTAAATTTGTACTGACCAGTCTGCACAAATTTAATTTAGTTTTAGGTGCACACTACTTTATTTTTCCCACACATTAGTCCAATTAAAATTATTGTATATCATTGTGCATTAGTTTATAATATAAATACATAAGTGGACTGCAGAGTGAAATTTACCCCAGTTCCTGTTCGGGGATACAAGAATTAGGGTAATAGCAATTACCCTGTTCGCAGAGTCAGTTTCTTACCGTCAGCCACAAGCGCAGATTCCATATAAATCCGTTAAAATTATTTTGCGCTTGCGTCTGACGATAATAAACCATTGTGACTGTATGAACAGACCTATTGTTAACATTAGGAAAAATAAAGAATGTAACAAATTTAAATAGAACATATTTTATTAAAAATAAAAATTGATTATAAATATGTATTTTCACAGATTTATAGATATTTAGTAAGTGATTACAAATTGTGGGAACATTTATATTAAAATAAGCAGTTGACTTGGGTCAGATAATCAATACAGTGAATTAAACTGAAGCAAGTATTAAAAATTATAAAATTCAACAACTTTTGAACTACGTAGATTTTCCTCTTGCCTAGAGCAATAAACATTCCCATTTTTGAAAATCTAGGTTTCATATATAAATATAAATTTATAAATTCCTTCCTCTACTTCGATTCCTTGCAGTGCTTAGCAGATTTTTTTTAGCATTCCCTTACACCAATCAACACGAGCTTTTTTTGAGCTTCGGTCAAATTATGCGGAATCCATCGGGAAACGATCTTTTTCAATTTAAAATTTTGCACATTTTAATAATTAAACTAAGGCAAAAAATGAGAGGGGGTTCTGTATAAAAATACAACTTATCTGTCTCAGCGAATCTGATGTCTCTTTGGAGTTAATTGATAATTTGAGTGATGATGATCTTGATTACCTACCTGATTTGCCAGAGTATGGCAAAATAACAAAAGGTGTTTTTGTATTTGTCAAGTTCACCACAAAATCAAAATTAATTTACTACATAGGGGAAGTAAAAGACGAATTAGAAGATAAAATTTATAACGTCAATTTTTTAAGAAGACAAGTTACTGTCCAACCTTTGATTATTATTTCATTTAGAAATTCAGGTTTATATTATTAGTTATGTATTATTAATATATATTTTTTCACTTAAACCCATTATAATGTTTCTTCCTTAGTTAGTTAAATTTTTTGGCGCACAGCCACGATGGCTATTTGTGTTAATGTTTATTCCTTATTTAGGTTATGTTTAGATTTAGTTTTAGGTTGAAAAGTAAATTACTAAAAATACTTTTTGTTAGTTTTATTTTAATGTTTGCAAGTCTGATCGATTGTACCCAACCCACTGATAAATTCTACCCCTTGGGTAGAATTGTGACTTTTACATCTGTGACTTTCAACAAATTGCATAGATTATAATTGAAATTTTATATGTAAATATATCACCACTGCATATAAATATTATATAGGGGAAGATGGGCAAATTTCGATCAGTCGGTAATGCCGGTCATCCAAATAACTCAGAAATTACACTTTATGCATAACTGTTAACAGAACTGAGGGAAAGAAGATACATGATAGACCAGCGGTGGGCAAACCACGGCCCGCGGGTCGCATGCGGCCCTTTTAGGCATTTTATGCGGCCCACCAATATCCACAAACAATTGCTTTTTAAAGTGAAAAAATTGGAAAATGGAGGCGAGATCGTGTTTTTTTCTCTGCACTTTAAAAATAGACGTGAGGCCGTTGTTTTTGCTCTTCACTTTCATATGGGGAGGGCACCAGAATATTATGTGCGGCCCGCGCCATCCTGTTATAATGTCAATGTGGCCCGCGGTCCAAAAAGTTTGCCCACCGCTGTGATAGACATATGCTACAGCGTGTCTATTAGTCAGTTTGAGCTAGCCGTAGGAAGAATTGTACGTAAATTGTACGTAAATTTTTCTTTTTTATTTTTTAAAGATAAAAGTACTTATTCTCAATACATTTTCTTTTGGATTCTATACTTACTTCTTCTTTTATTTCTAAACTGTTTATCTACGTCTATGTTTTCTTTTAATTATTTCTATTTTCCCAGAAATTTGTATTTTTTTCATATTAACACGCTTTGGCGTAATGACAGTCAGATGAAGCTTGATAGCTCAAGAAGAAATTGTAGTAACTGACGATCAGAGCCGGCGCTAGCTCTTTTGGCGCCCGGGGCAAACCCACTAAACTGAGCCCTTTTGTTAGAATATGCAGTGGCGTACCGAAAAGAGGGGGTTCGGTGCTCGCAATCTTATTTCAAACATATTCTTTTGATTTAGATGGTTGCAATTTAAATATTTTTACATTTTAACCTAATACTATGGCTAAGTAAATTTGCTGATACAGTGGTACCTCGACTTGAAAACCTCTAGAAATACGAACTTTTCGAGATACAAATTATTTTCATATCGTATTTTGACCTCTAAATACGAATCGTGATGTTTTCTATTTAAATGAATCAAAGCCTGTTTTACATTATACTTTTTTAACTTTTTTCCCTAGTACTAGAAACAGGCTACTAACAGGCTACTATTACATATAACAAATCGAAAACTCCTGAACCACAAAATCAGATACAAGAAAGTTGTTCATTTTTTACAATTTAAGGGAAGATGATTTTCATACTAATCATGTGAAACAGAAAATTTCATAGATAAAAATTAATATGTCATAAATAAATAAATAAATAAATAATAATTTATTTACAAAATTACACGTAATGTGTTTTAAGTCAGTCAGAAATACATATTTAGGTCATACAATAATAAAATTTATAAAAACACTTTGCAAAAACACATTTACATTTATAAGTTAAAAATTACCATTTTACTGTCTTAAAATTAAAATTAGTAAAATCTTCCACTTTATAAAAAGGATGCTGTATAAGAAAATGTTTCATTTTATTTTTAAATATTTCTATGGAGTTTGATTTGACTTTTGTTGGTAACACATTTAAGAATTTAATTGAATAATAGTTGCTATAATTTCTTGTTTTTGATAACCTAGTATAAACAGGGTAGATTTTTGATTTATTTCTTGTGTTGTAAGAATGTAACTGCTCAACAGTAGTGTACGATCCAACATTTTTAACTCCGTAGACGAGACACTGATAAATATAAAGGGATGGGAGAGTCATTATATTTAGACTGATAAAAAGTTCCCTGCAATCTGCTTTATAGGATACTCCCGCGATTATCCTTATTACGCGTCTTTGCAATTTAAAAATACGTTCCGCTGATGGACTGTGTCCCCATACAGATAGAGCGTAAGATATCTGGGACTGGAATAGCGCGTAATAAGAAATACGTAAAATATTCACCGACACGCAGTTCACTAAATTCCTGAAAAGATATATAGTACTAACACAGATACGTGTTTATCCCATTTAAGAGTTGGGTCTATTTGAACACCTAGGAAAGTGACAGAAGCAGGGTTATTGAAATTATTATTTCTTAAAGTTATAAGTAAATTATTAGTTTTACTAATATTTAGACTTAATTTGTTGGTAAGAAACCAAGAATGTGCTTTATTAATAATTTCCTCATTGTTCGGTAATAGGTCATCATATGACTGAGATCGAGTAAGAATGGTTGTATCATCAGCATATAAAAAATGAGAACAATTGTCTATAGAACAAGGGAAATCATTTATATAGATTAAGAATAGCAACGGCCCTAAAATTGAGCCTTGCGGCACACCACAGTTAATATAAAGCGGATCTGATATTATGTCATTAATTTTTACGTATTGTACACGATTAATTAAATATGACGTTATAAAAGCACAACTGTCATCTTCAAAACCATACTTTTTTAGTTTATCCAACAATATTGCGTGGGAGACACAGTCAAACGCTTTACTCAGGTCTAAGAAGGTCGAAAGGCAGTAATCCCCGGCTTCAAGTCCGTCCGATACCTCATTAGTGAAGGCCAGTATTGCATCGATTGTTGACTTTTTTGGTCTAAAACCAAATTGGGCATCATTAAATATATTATTGTGTTCAAAATACATTGATATTTGTTTATATATTATTTTTTCAAATATTTTAGAAAAAATAGGGAGGAGAGAAATTGGTCGAAAATTATTTGGGTCGTTAGGGTTACCCTTTTTATGCAAGGGTAAGATAGAGGCTGTTTTGAGCGAATTGGGGAAGGTACTCGAAGCTATGCAAATATTAATAATTTTAGTGATGGGATAAATAATTAAATTTTTTACAGTTTTTATTATATCAACATTTAAGCCATAAATGTCCCTAACCTTACTATTCTTTAACGAATCTATTGCGTTTCTCACTTTAATTTGTGAGACAGGTGTAAGACAGAAGGTTTTGTTGACTCTTATTGATTCCATATAAGATAGAGGGGAAATATTGTTAGTTGGCAATGAATTTAAGATGGTATTTGAAATATTCGTAAAGTAGTAATTGAAGGCATTGGCGGAGATATCTGTTTCAGGCATAGATTTTGATTTTTTTGTTTTTCTGTTGTTATTGGTGACGTCCCAGGTAGATTTAGAAATATTATTTGAAGTTTTAACATAAACAGAATTCGCTTCTATTTTAGCCTTTTTAATTTCAGACCGATATTTAGATCTAAATGCATTCCTGTTGATCCGATTTTCTTGACTAGGATTATTAGAGTAAGCAAGGTCCAGTTCACATAGAGTGTTACGCGTATTTCGGAAATTATTGTTAAACCAGGGAGCAATGTCTTTTATATTGACGGTATGTTTTTTAATAGTCTTTTGGGGAAAACAATTGTCAAAAATAGATAAAAAAAAATTAAAACACATATCGAAAGCGTCATTTCCATTACTTATATTATTTAAAGAAGACCAGTCAAGTTTTTCTATTGATTTATAAAATTTGTATTTACCTACTTGTGAAATTGGTCTGATAATCGTAGGGTCGTTATTTTTTTCATAGGATATCTTATTGGGTATAAGTTTTCCAGATAATTTTATACCAAAGTGATCAGAAATCCCCGACACAAATTGTTGAACAGCGACATCTTTTGAAAAGGCAGAATTTAATTTATGGAAAATATTATCTAAACGATTCGGGCTAAAGAAAAAAAAAAAAGTTAACTAAAGAAATCAAATCATAAGAAAGTAACAGGTCAACCAATTCTACAGCATTCTTTTCATTTGAGTTAAATTTTCCATTAAAATCACCGCAGATAATAACATTTTTTGAGAAATCTATTACTGATAAAAGCAAGAGTAGATTATTCATAAATAAAGTGAAATCTCCATGAGGAGATCTATATAGACATACAATTATAACATTTAAATTATTTAAAAATACAGAGCTTATCTCGCAGTGATATTCAATTGATAGTTTATTTAATTTCGGCATGAGAACACCTTGGCAATTCGTTTTTGTTAAAATCATGGAACCGCCGTGTTGTATAATTTTTCTGCAGTAAAAAGAGGAAACTTTATAATTTTTTAGATGCAGTGCTTCAATTTCTGTGTCTGTAAGCCAATGTTCTGTTATACAAAGAACATCACAGTTTTCATCTATTAATAATGCATCTAATGTATTGATCTTATTTCTGATTGACTGAATGTTAAGACATAGAAGGCTTAGAGAATGGTCTCCATTAGGAACGAAAAAAGCTGGACTTAGCTTGTGAATGAGGCATATTTCGTATACTCGGCTGTAAACAATGGAGATATAAGTAGTTGAGTAGCTTCATTTTTCCATTGTAATTTATATGTAGTTCATCTCTGGAGAAGTCGAGATGGGATAGAAGTAGACTAGTGTTTATAAATGTTGCGTAGTTCTTGAATTTGGAACACAGTGAAACATTATTTTGTAAAATAATGGAGTTAAATTGTAGATCGTTGAGACATAGAGGTGTTAATATTATAATTAGGTTTGTGTTTATTAATTTTTCCCTGACTAGATCGAGAAAAGCTGGTTTTATATAATGATTTTTACTTGCATTATTAGATCCAGCCATAATTATTAAAAAATCATTTTTTGTAAAATCTTTCGATAGTGTAATTGCGGTTTCTACAATGGCTTCAAAATCGGCGTTAGGTTTGAAAATACACACTGGATCAAAAGTGTTTGAAATTGAAGAGATTTGAGGAATTTTGTCTCGCTGTAGTTTCAAAAGATTGTCATTTAATAGCTTAATTTCTGTTCTTAATTTATCATTCGAGGCTAGTTGCGCGGTATTTTCTAATATTTTTAATTCAATCTTTTTGCTAAGTTCTGCTATTTCTTTTACATATAATGTACAATTATCACAGCTGCTTATTGTATTTGACTTGTGGTTCGCAATTTCAGTACTAAGTTGATTGATTAACAAGGTTTGTTCATGTAATTTGTTGTTTAGAGCCTCCTCTGCTTCCATAGCCAGCGATTTAAGTGATTCACAACCATCCTTAGTACGTTTTAAATGTAGGGTTTTATTGTTGAGATCTTCTTGGCAATTCGTTTTTGTTAAAATCATGGAACCGCCGTGTTGTATAATTTTTCTGCAGTAAAAAGAGGAAACTTTATAATTTTTTAGATGCAGTGCTTCAATTTCTGTGTCTGTAAGCTAATCTAATCAAATATATTTCTATGAAAGCTCTTAAAAATATTAGTAACGTTACCAGTAAACAACGTATTGCTGAACGATCATTTTCTACGTTAAATTATTTTTTCTTCGATATTTATACACAAATGCCATGTGTTCAAAAAGAAATTACATAAGGGTTCGCTGTGGAAAAATAAAATAATGTGTACTGCAAGCTTTAACTGTCAATTAATTAACTGTCATCACTGTTGTTGTCATAAGTTTCTATTGAAAATTCAATTAAGCAATTCAATTATTTTTAATTTTGAGATATAAAGCTTGCAATAGACATTACTTTATTTTTCCACAGCCAACCCTTATGTAATTTCTTTTTGAACTCATGGTATATGCATATATGATGCTTTATATATTTTGTAGAAGTCCAAAAGAAGACTGAATATTATTATCTAATCAATAAATGTGTACATCTTTAAATTCAATTTTGTATTTAATATGTACGAGACTGATATAGAAATGCAAATTTATATTTTTGATCTAAATAAAAATAGAAAAACTGAATAAAAACTTAGAATATATATATATATATATATATATATATATATATATATATATATATATATATATATATATATATATATATATATATATATAAGCGTTTATTTTGACGCCCCGAAAACCTGGAGCCCTGGGCCTGTGCCCCTGTCTTTCACCGCCGCTGCAGACGATTAATCTTTCACTAAGATTACCCAACATTTGTCAAATGAAAAGAAAATTGACCCTAATTTAAACATGAGCACATTTACTGACGTAGATCCGTTACCTGGACCTTCAAGTCGAGAAAGAAAATGATCTAGGGAGAAATAAAATGCTACTATACTTACAGAGATGCCACTGAAACAAATTAACAGTCAATTAGGAGACTGAAGCTAAAAGAAGACTGAATAACAAAAAATAATAACAATCAAAAGTCTGGTTTTAATAAATGGAAGCGCAAACTGAGGTATTTAGAAGATGAGGAATCTGTGAAAAATATATATGATGACAGCAGTGACGATAACGAGATGAAAATAAATGTCTGATATGTAAGGAATTTGGCAAAAATGACGAATTATGGTATCGATATACGATCTGTAGACTTTGGGCCCATGTTGAATGCTCTGGTAAATAGTCTGCAGAGTTATGTTTCTGACGTTTGTGCAGTTTAAAATCTTGAAAGGTCCTCTTTCCAGTTATTATATATTCAGGAACTTCTAAGTTTTCTTTTGTTCTTTATAAATTGTACTGAAAAAGGAGCTCTTAAATGTGACCAAAATATTCCACCATATTGACCGTTATTACCCACCTAGATGGACAATACCGGTCATTTATATGTTTTAAAAAATATATACATTATTTAATCAACATAAACTTTAAGAGAAAACTTTTTAACTTTTACAATTGATTCTTTATTGAAATAGTAAAATGCTACTGCTTTAATAAAATATTTTGTATGAAAATTGTAATTATTATTGCGTTTTCCCTTAGGTGACCGCCATTTACCAATCTTCCCCTACTCTCAAATATAGTTTATAAACTTGTAATTCCAATATATGACTAATATTTAAAAAAAGTTCCAGTGATTCCACAGAATTGAGGCCCAAAACATCCGAATTAAGCTCGAATCTATTATTTAAATATTTTAAAATTTTTCAATATACAAGGTGTCTCAAAAGAAATTTTATATTTATTTAGCTTACTGCGTGAACGCAACGTATCCGAGGGGCGCGGGGGTTATGTCAATCGGTAGCCTGGCTCTTGGGAATTCAGTCGCTATGGAGCGTTTCTCGGGAGCAGACCGCGCGTTATGCGTGCGAGAGTTTTACAAAAACGGTGATTCGGCGACTGTAGCGCGTAGAAAATTCTGCAGTATTCGAGGTTTTCGCCACTTAAATGATGCGCCAAGCATTCCTCTCATTCGACATTGGGTTAAAAAGTTTGAAGAGATTGGTACAACGCTGGATAAATCAAAATCCGGGCGACCTAGGTCATCAAGAACGGTAGAAAACGTGGAGAATGTTAATCAGTCTGTTCGTGACGACCCGAACCTTTCAATTCGGAAGCGCGCAAGTGCTTTAAATGTGCATAGATCATCATTACATCGCATTATGCACAAAGACCTAAAGCTGCACCCCTACAAAATTCAATTGGTGCAAGAATTAAAGCCCCAAGATGCCAGTCAGAGGCTTAATTTCGTAAATCAGGTGATTGAGCGATTTTCAACGTTTACCAACATTTTATTTTCGGATGAAGCTCATTTTCATCTTAATGGCCACGTAAATAAGCAGAACTGCCGCTACTGGAGTGCAACGAATTCGAAACGCAAACATCAGAAACCCCTACATTCGCCTAAAGTGACCGTATGGGCTGCGATGTCGGCGCGAGGAATTATCGGCCCTTACTTTTTTGAAGACGAAAGGGGGCGTGCAGTTACAGTGAATTCAGAGCGTTATGTGGAGATGTTAGACAACTTCTTGGTACGTGAACTGCAAAACTTTCCTGGCTATAACCAAAGAACATGGTTCCAACAGGACGGAGCAACTTCACACACGTCCAATATGTCTCTGCCACGTGTTCGTGAAATTTTCTCAGGCAAATTGATCTCCCGGAGAGGTGACATAAATTGGCCTCCACGCAGTGCAGATTTAACCCCTATGGACTTTTTCCTATGGGGTTATCTTAAATCTAAAGTTTACGCCAATAAACCGACTTCACTGGCGCATTTGAAAGAAAATATCCGTCACGAAATGGCAGCCATCCCTGAGTCCACCTGCCGAGACGTCATAAGTAATTTTACTGTTCGATTAAATGAGTGCCGAGAACGCGAGGGTCTACATTTTGACGATATTATTTTTTAGAAATAAATCCCCAAAAAGTGTATTTTAATAATTAATAAACATTTTTTCTATATACGGCTTACTTTTTTTTTAATCGATCCACTAAATATAAAATTTCTTTTGAGACACCTTGTATTTAAAACACACAGCAGCGTTTAGATATATCCGGTTTACTAGTTAAATTAGCGTAAAGCTCACTTTCTGCACGAGTAGTAATTGGTAATTGAATTGCTTTTTTCCTAGCAGTAATTATTTCAAAAGTATTTTAATTACTTTATTCTCAGAGTAATTAGTAATTGTAATTAATTACTTTTTGTAAGTAATATGCCCAGCTCTGCTAAAATATTAGTTCCTGTTACATAAATCGAATCTTAGTATTATGTAGTGCACTGTGGAGGTGTAGGAAATGAAACGCGTGACACGTTACATTTGGTGCTGTCATCTGTAGTAATTTTAGACTTAGAGTTTTCCTTTACAGTCAAAACTATTACAGAATTTAGTACAGGACATTAAGCTCAAAAAATGACAAAACCTCGCAATTTTGTCGTCCAGCATCGATTTGGATAAAAATTTGTAATTAGGCTCATTTCACCCTCTAGTTCATTTTCTACATTATGCCGTTGTACGCTTTTTGTTTTTTAAGGGTGAAAACTACCCCTAATTGTAAAAAATTATAAAATAACATTTTAAACCTTAATATGGGTAAAATTTGGTTTGGATTAGCTAAATATGGATCGTTTTATGCTTTAGAATACAATTTCATAATGTTTCAACCCTTACAAATCAACCCTTGTTGGAGCTTAATGTAAAAAAAAAAGTATTTATCTTAAAAAATGATTTCATCTTGCATCGATTTGCACCAAAATTTGAAATTAGGTTCGTCTCACCCTTTACTTCAAATTTTATATCATGATCCTGGGCACTGTTTATTTTTTAAGGGTGAAAACTACCCCTAATTGTCAAAAATTATAAAATAACGTTGTAAACCTTAAGATGGGTAAAATTTGGTTTGGATTAGTTGAATAATGATTGTTTCATGCTTTGGAATACAATTTCTAATGTTTCAACCCTTAAAAACCCACCCTTGTTAGAGCTTGATATAAAAAAAATATTTATCCTAAAAAAATGATTTCGTCTTTCATCGATTTGTATAAAAATTTGGGATTAGGCTCATGGAACATAAGAACATGTAACGTATTGCTGCCGAAAATACTGGTTATGTAGATTATTACGCTCCGAACCGTGCTATTCGAATGTTTAGAAAAAAAAATTATTGGTTTTTTAAACATAGCTCCTTCATTTTTAGTGATAGAAAGTTTTTTCAAAAATGATTTTGTAGGGCTTTTCAAGAGCTATAAGACTGTATAAATTAAATTCCTTAAGATCCCTTAGTTTTTAAATGGGGTGAGTTTGAAGGGCTCGAATAAGGTGGTGTTCGCTTGTAAATAGAGGTTTTAAACGGCTATATCTCGCCAAATATTCACTGTACAGAAAATATATGCACAAGGAAATTTAATTCATTAAAAAAGCTACAATTTAGTGCTCTATCATTTTTTTCGTATCTCCAGTAATTTCGGAGATATTTTGAAGAAAAGGGTGAAAAATACGAAATCGCAAAAAATCGTTTTTTCTTTAAACACCAATTTTTCTAAAATTAGGCATTTTAAATTGGTCAAACTTCTTGGGTGTACTGAAAATACATATATGAAGAGAACCACAGAAGGGTGAGGATCAATTTTAATTAGGGGGTAAATAGGGGGTTGTTTTCACTGATTTTTTCGTAGAAAAAAGTAGGTACCGACCTTATTTTGATCATAAGTCGCTTAATTTTTATGCTAGAGACTTATTTTTTTGTTTTGTTTGAAAGGTCAACTGTACTATCAGTGTCATTTTTAAAGAAGCCATTACTTAAATTATTTGTGGAAGAAACACATATTTGTAAACTGGTAGAATAAAGCAAACAAAAATATACTTGGACCTTTCTCAAACGATTCGCACCAAACTAGACTCGACCCCATTTCGGCATGGGCCCTGTCTATAAAAGACTGAATTTAGGGATTTTTAGATATGACTCAAAAACGCTTGTCATATATCTGTCTGTGTGTCTGTCTGTTCGGTAGAAATTGTGGCCAAACGGCCGGACCTAGAAACCTGAAATTTGACATTCTTGTACAACTCTGACCCACGTAGAGGAAAACCATTCAGTCCAAAAACACATCGCAGAAAAGATATAAACAAATATGTATTCAATGAAAAGATAAGTACATATATTTTGTTAATTTTGAATGGGGGTATCAACTTAAATCTGTTAATGCTTATCCACGCATTTATAACAGATTTAATTTTTGCCAACAATTTTTTTTATGGGATTTTCTCCAAAAATTTGACATAAAACTTTTGGCCCAGAGACATTGATCTAAAAATCTGAATACATTTTTAATATTGCTCGTTGACGGATTAGTTTTTTGTTTTTTTTTTTTTATGGCGTTGAAAAAATAAATATTTTTTGAAAATATATTGTGTGGTCCGACAAGAAAGCTTTTACGACGTAGATTGAAGAACCAAAAGTAGTTTTTTTAATTTGTTTATAGTAACACGATATTTGCTAAAAATGTGCTAAAATAAACTCTTTCCCGTACCCGTATGGGGGAGGGGGTTAAACTAATAATTTGAAAAAAATCTGAATAATGCACACTGACGTGAACTAGAATAGAATAACGGAAAATTTTCATCTGATAACTATTTAGAAAGTTATCGAATTTTTGTAACACCGTGCTTATAATATTTATCTGACTGTCTGAAGAACTGGGTACCTATATATGTACCCTGTTAGGTGCGCTATTCCGAACATTTAAGCGAAACTAGATTTTCAAATTTCGTAACTTTTATCTATGGATTCGAGCTTTTGACCATTTTATTTAAGCTTTCTAAATTAAACTTACACTGAACATTTTTATGTTATGAAGAATTTTGCTTCATTTTTAATCCAATGCCGCCTTTCTTAAATTTGTATGTCTACCAAAAATTTAAAATTGTATTATACATTTTTATGCATTTTTATTTATTTATTATACATTGTACTGCACCCACAATTTATAGGTATAACTTACTAAATACCTACAAAGTCCTGAAATATGTGAAAGTTCACAATTAACGTATTTGATTTTATTTTCCTATAGCGAAGCATAGAGTCCAGTAAATAAAAAAAAAAAAATTGAAATTTTTTACCGAGGAACCATTTGGAATTAGTTGTAGTTGTAAAATAGGTGGACAATAAAATTTGGATTGCTAATTTATTTCTAAAATCTATTTATAAAACTAGTTAACATGAATTTATAATGATAATTAATTTATTTAACGCATTTCACTCTCTTCATGTATATGGAAGTCTACATCTATATCAATAATGTTTATTTTTCGGGTGAGCTGATGATGGGGTGGTTATTCCTGGCCATGCTGTCGTAGTGTCATATGAATCATCTGTTGTTCCTGGCCATGGAGACCCAGTATCATATGACTCGTCTGTTGTTCTCGGCCATGGAGACCCAGTGTCATATGACTCGTCTGTTGTTCTCGGCCATGGAGACCCAGTGTCATATGACTCGTCGGTTGTTCTCGGCCAAGGAGACCCAGTGTCATATGACTCGTCGGTTGTTCTCGGCCATGGAGACCCAGTGTCATATGACTCGTCTGTTGTTCTCGGCCATGGAGACCCAGTGTCATATGACTCGTCGGTTGTTCTTGGCCATGGAGACCCAGTGTAATATGAATCATCTGTTGTTCCTGGCCATGGAGACCCAGTATCATATGATTCATCGGTTGTCCTCGGCCATGGAGACCCAGTGTCATATGACTCGTCAGTTGTTCTCGGCCATGGAGACCCAGTGTCATATGATTCGTCGGTTGTTCTCGGCCATGGAGACCCAGTGTCATATGATTCGTCGGTTGTTCTCGGCCATGGAGACCGAGTATCATATGACTCGTCGGTTGTTCTCGGCCATGGAGACCCAGTGTCATATGACTCGTCGGTTGTTCTCGGCCATGGAGACCCAGTGTCATATGACTCGTCAGTTGTTCTCGGCCATGGAGACCCAGTGTCATATGACTCGTCGGTTGTTCTCGGCCATGGAGACCCAGTGTCATATGACTCGTCAGTTGTTCTCGGCCATGGAGACCCAGTGTCATACGACTCGTCTGTTGTTCTCGGCCATGGAGACCCAGTGTCATACGACTCGTCTGTTGTTCTCGGCCATGGAGACCTAGTGTCATATGACTCGTCAGTTGTCCTCGGCCATGGAGACCCAGTGTCATATGACTCGTCGGTTGTTCTCGGCCATGGAGACCCAGTGTCATATGACTCGTCTGTTGTTCTCGGCCATGGAGACCCAGTGTCATATGACTCGTCTGTTGTTCTCGGCCATGGAGACCCAGTGTCATATGACTCGTCTGTTGTTCTCGGCCATGGAGACCCAGTGTCATATGAATCGTCGGTTGTTCTCGGCCAAGGAGACCCAGTGTCATATGACTCGTCGGTTGTTCTCGGCCATGGAGACCCAGTGTCATATGACTCGTCTGTTGTTCTCGGCCATGGAGACCCAGTGTCATATGACTCGTCGGTTGTTCTTGGCCATGGAGACCCAGTGTCATATGAATCATCTGTTGTTCCTGGCCATGGAGACCCAGTATCATATGATTCATCGGTTGTCCTCGGCCATGGAGACCCAGTGTCATATGAATCATCTGTTGTTCCTGGCCATGGAGACCCAGTATCATATGATTCATCGGTTGTCCTCGGCCATGGAGACCCAGTGTCATATGACTCGTCAGTTGTTCTCGGCCATGGAGACCCAGTGTCATATGATTCGTCGGTTGTTCTCGGCCATGGAGACCCAGTGTCATATGATTCGTCGGTTGTTCTCGGCCATGGAGACCCAGTGCCATATGACTCGTCGGTTGTTCTCGGCCATGGAGACCCAGTGTCATATGACTCGTCGGTTGTTCTCGGCCATGGAGACCCAGTGTCATATGACTCGTCAGTTGTTCTCGGCCATGGAGACCCAGTGTCATACGACTCGTCTGTTGTTCTCGGCCATGGAGACCCAGTGTCATACGACTCGTCTGTTGTTCTTGGCCATGGAGACCCAGTGTCATATGACTCGTCGGTTGTCCTCGGCCATGGAGACCCAGTGTCATATGACTCGTCGGTTGTTCTCGGCCATGGAGACCCAGTGTCATATGACTCGTCTGTTGTTCTCGGCCATGGAGACCCAGTGTCATATGACTCGTCGGTTGTCCTCGGCCATGGAGACCCAGTGTCATATGTCTCGTCGGTTGTTCTCGGCCATGGAGATCCAGTGTCATATGACTCGTCAGTTGTTCTCGGCCATGGAGACCCAGTGTCATATGACTCGTCTGTTGTTCTCGGCCATGGAGACCCAGTGTCATATGACTCGTCGGTTGTTCTCGGCCATGGAGACCCAGTGTCATATGACTCGTCAGTTGTTCTCGGCCATGGAGACCCAGTGTCATACGACTCGTCTGTTGTTCTCGGCCATGGAGACCCAGTGTCATACGACTCGTCTGTTGTTCTCGGCCATGGAGACCCAGTGTCATATGACTCGTCGGTTGTCCTCGGCCATGGAGACCCAGTGTCATATGACTCGTCTGTTGTTCTCGGCCATGGAGACCCAGTGTCATACGACTCGTCTGTTGTTCTCGGCCATGGAGACCCAGTGTCATATGACTCGTCGGTTGTCCTCGGCCATGGAGACCCAGTGTCATATGACTCGTCGGTTGTTCTCGGCCATGGAGACCCAGTGTCATATGACTCGTCTGTTGTTCTCGGCCATGGAGACCCAGTGTCATACGACTCATCTGTTGTTCTCGGCCATGGAGACCCAGTGTCATATGACTCGTCGGTTGTTCTCGGCCATGGAGACCCAGTGTCATACGACTCGTCTGTTGTTCTCGGCCATGGAGACCCAGTGTCATATGACTCGTTGGTTGTCCTCGGCCATGGAGACCCAGTGTCATATGACTCGTCAGTTGTTCTCGGCCATGGAGACCCAGTGTCATACGACTCGTCTGTTGTTCTCGGCCATGGAGACCCAGTGTCATATGACTCGTCGGTTGTCCTCGGCCATGGAGACCCAGTGTCATATGACTCGTCAGTTGTTCTCCGCCATGGAGACCCAGTGTCATATGACTCGTCGGTTGTTCTCGGCCATGGAGACCCAGTGTCATATGACTCGTCGGTTGTTCTCGGCCATGGAGACCCAGTGTCATATGACTCGTCTGTTGTTTTCGGCCATGGAGACCCAGTGTCATATGACTCGTCTGTTGTTTTCGGCCATGGAGACCCAGTGTCATATGACTCGTCTGTTGTTCCTGGCCATGGAGACCCAGTGTCATATGACTCGTCGGTTGTTCTCGGCCATGGAGACCCAGTGTCATATGACTCGTCAGTTGTTCTTGGCCATGGAGACCCAGTGTCATACGACTCGTCTGTTGTTCTCGGCCATGGAGTCCCAGTGTCATATGACTCGTCGGTTGTCCTCGGCCATGGAGACCCAGTGTCATATGACTCGTCTGTTGTTCTCGGCCATGGAGACCCAGTGTCATACGACTCGTCTGTTGTTCTCGGCCATGGAGACCCAGTGTCATATGACTCGTCGGTTGTCCTCGGCCATGGAGACCCAGTGTCATATGACTCGTCGGTTGTTCTCGGCCATGGAGACCCAGTGTCATATGACTCGTCTGTTGTTCTCGGCCATGGAGACCCAGTGTCATACGACTCGTCTGTTGTTCTCGGCCATGGAGACCCAGTGTCATATGACTCGTCGGTTGTTCTCGGCCATGGAGACCCAGTGTCATACGACTCGTCTGTTGTTCTCGGCCATGGAGACCCAGTGTCATACGACTCGTCTGTTGTTCTCGGCCATGGAGATCCAGTGTCATATGACTCGTCGGTTGTCCTCGGCCATGGAGACCCAGTGTCATATGACTCGTCGGTTGTCCTCGGCCATGGAGACCCAGTGTCATATGACTCGTCTGTTGTTCTCGGCCATGGAGACCCAGTGTCATATGACTCGTCGGTTGTTCTCGGCCATGGAGACCCAGTGTCATATGACTCGTCTGTTGTTCTCGGCCATGGAGACCCTGTGTCATATGACTCGTCTGTTGTTCTCGGCCATGGAGACCCAGTGTCATATGACTCGTCGGTTGTTCTCGGCCATGGAGACCCAGTGTCATATGACTCGTAGGTTGTTCTCGGCCATGGAGACCCAGTGTCATATGACTCGTCGGTTGTTCTCGGCCATGGAGACCCAGTGTCATATGACTCGTCTGTTGTTCTCGGCCATGGAGACCCAGTGTCATATGACTCGTCGGTTGTTCTTGGCCAGGGAGACCCAGTGTTAAATGACTCGGTTGTTCTCGGCCATGGAGACCCAGTGTCATATGATTCGTCGGTTGTTCTCGGCCACGGAGACCCAGTGTTATATGACTCGGTTGTTCTCGGCCATGGAGACCCAGTGTCATATGACTCGTCGGTTGTTCTCGGCCATGGCGACCCAGTGTCATATGATTCGTCGGTTGTTTTGGGCCATGGAGACCCAGTGTCATATGACTCGTCGGTTGTTCTTGGCCATGGAGACCCAGTGTTATATGACTCGGTTGTTCTCGGCCATAGAGACCCAGTGTTAAATGACTCGGTTGTTCTCGGCCATGGAGACCCAGTGTCATATGATTCGTCGGTTGTTCTCGGCCACGGAGACCCAGTGTTATATGACTCGGTTGTTCTCGGCCATGGCGAGCCAGTGTCATATGATTCGTCGGTTGTTCTCGGCCATGGAGACCCAGTGTCATATGACTCGTCAGTTGTTCTCGGCCATGGAGACGCAGTCTCGTTTAACTCGGTTGTATTTTTCAACCATGGAGACCTAGTGGTTGGATACCATCTTGGTTTATGACCAATTTTGTCTTCTCTGCCATACCCTTTAATTTAAAAGAAGATATATTAATATAACGAAGTGAAATGTTTAGCAATGTTATATGTCAATAATTAGAAATGCACAATTATTTAATGCGTCAAATCAGTGGCGTGCGGTGTGGTTGGACGTAAGATGTACAGGAAATAAAAATGCAAGACAAATAGTTATATTAGTATATATACTCTTGATTTATACTCTTTATTTTATTTTTTGTGAAATAAAAAAATATTTCTTATAAAATGTGTAATTACATTTTCATAAAAATTGGATTTGCATTTGCAACAGTAATGAGTTTGTTTTGAATTTTGTAAAAATGGATTCAGAGCCACAGTAAGGAAAACTTGCGCTAGGGACAGAGCCGTGTTTTGGCGCCCTTAGCAAATAAAAACAAGGTTCTCACCTCTCAAAATCCAAGTAACGAGTGTTGTATATTATAAAGTAGTTATGTAGTTTACATGGTTACAGGAAACTGTTAGAAAAATAATATAATATAAATAATTAGATGTCAAATAATTATAATAAAATATATTTAAGATATTGTATTTAGTTTATGTTATATAATAAAATTAAATATAAAACATGGCGCAGTCGCAATTGGAAAAGAACTAGTATAGTTGAAGAGGTTAACATTTTAATTTATTATGGAGCATCTGAGAGTGCCTGCACCTTTAAGTTTCGAGGGAAATGTTGCAGAAAACTTTCGAAAATTTAAACAAAATTTTGAAATTTATTTAAAAGCTACTGGTTTAGTAAGTAACCTGATGATAAATTGCTATACTGCTAAATGTAGTAGGTGAAGATGGTGTAGAAATTTATAATACCTTTAAATTGAATAGTCTGGAAGATAAGTTGACTTCGTCAATAATTTTGACGGAATTTGAAAAATACACAAGTCCAAAGAAAAATGAAGTATTTGAAAGGTTTAAGTTTTATCGCTGATGTCAACAAGAAGGAGAGCCATTTGAACGGTTTCTCACTGACATAAAAATTTTATGCAAATCCTGTAATTTTGAAAGTCAGTTAGACTCCATGCTTAGAGACAGGATTGTGTTGGGTATTTATGATGAAAATGTTCAGGAGAAGCTATTGAAACAAAAAGATTTGAATTTGGAAATGGCTGTTAATATATGTAGAGCATCGGAACTAACAAAAGAACAAGTTCAGATCATGCAAGATAAAAATGTGAACGTATTAAAAAAACAATATGTAAGGAATTTCAAAGAAGAGGAAGAAAAACAAGAATAAAACAAATAATTTACTGGACAATTTGTTTTGCTCCAGATGCAAGACACAACATGGTAGAAGAGAATGTCCTGCTTATGGAAAGCGGTGTAATAAATGTGGAATAATGAATTATTTTGCCAAATCTTGTCGAGTTAATAATAAAGAAAAACAGGTTAATATTTTAGATGAAAAGAATATTGGTAACGATAGTAACGATAGTATGTTTGTAGTTGTTTTAAAAGTTTTAAATGTTAAAACTCATAGCCACTGGTCTGAGAAAATAGAAGTAGAAAATATAAAAATAAATTTCAAGTTAAGTTAGTTTTACACAGTTCAATTAATTGATCAACAAATTGATCTAGTTTTTTGTCAATTAATTGAAAAATTTATTGGTAACCTTGGGAGCAAAAGCAACACTTTACACACATCAATTTATTTATCAAATTTTTTGAAAATTTTTAGCTTAACAACTATAAAACATGTTGACATATTTATCAAAATGAAAATATTGAAAAAATCTTCACAAAATTACGAGCTGTGAACAAAAACAAAAGAAATAACCTAGATGATGATAAATTAGAACGTTTGTGGTTATGTCAAATTTGAAACCGAAACACAAATAATATGTTTCGAGGTTATGCTACAACTAAACAGTTGGCAATATCTTAACAGATAAAAATATACCTAGAATTCCCTAAAAAATGGATGAAAAATTGACGAAAAATAGAACTTGTTCTATTTTCAAAATAAATTGATCAAATTTTTTGTCAGTCAATTGATCAATTAATTGACGAAATTTTTACGCTTTACACACATCAATTAATTGAATGTCAACTTTTTCAATTAATTGAATCGTATAAAACCCACTTTAGATACAGGCTCTGAAGTTAATATATTGCCTAAAAGTATACTTGATAGACTTAATATTAAACTGCAGAAAACAAACGTTGTGCTGGAAGCTTATGGTGGTTTCAAAATTGAGCCTATGGGGAAAACCGCTTTAAATTGTAAAGAAGAATTACTAAATTTTATAATTGTAAATAAAGACGTCAAACCATTGTTAGGATTATCAGCCTGTATAAATTTAGAACTTATAAAACAGGTTAATCATATTAATTCAAATCTTACAAAAGAGAAGTTCATATGTGATTATGATGAGTTGTTTGATGGGTTGGGAAATTTTAAGGAAAAATGCAATATAATGGTAAAAAAAGATACTATTCCAGTGGTGCAACCTTTAAGAAGAGTTCCGTTAAGTATTAAAAGTAAGTTAAAAGAAAAATTAGATGAGTTAGAAGAAAAGAATATTATTGAAAAAATAAATGAACCAACAGAGTGGTTAAGTAATCTAGTAATTGTAGAAAAGCCGGATAAGTCTCTCAGATTATGCTTGGACCCACATGAGTTAAACAAGGTAATTCAACAAGAACATTTCCCGATTCCAACCTTAGACGACGTTTCCTCAACTTTAAGGTGCGTACTGACTTGAGCATTTGTACGCGCACGGATTATGTGCGCGCACAAATGCTCATGTGAGTACGAGGTACAATTTGTGTGCGAGTACATTAATCCTTCCACGAATGCTATCCGTAGCTTGTCGGTCCCACCGATAAGATCAAAGAACTTGTGCGCTCAGTGTATACGGGTTTATGCAGTCATATAATTGTGCGCGTAAATTTAAGTAAACACCAGTAAATATTCAACATGGAATGGAGTAAAAATGTATTGTATGCTGGTAAACGAATCCCCAGTTGCAAAAAACGTAGGGTTATGGCTAATCGTTCTTTCGCGGGAACAGCCCTTATAAAACTTGTCTTTCTCCCAATTTTGTGACCAACTTTATTAACGAGTAGTTCAAAATCTGCCGCTGACATTCGAACAAAATTTTGAAATTGTCCACTAACCTCTTGCATTTGCAGTTCTGCTAGTAAACTTGAACTATTGTATATTTCCCTGCTTTTATATAGTTGTGTCATGCACCACCGTCTGTTTTGTTTTTCTTTTTTTTTACTAAGTATACTATGGCCACATTCAGCAGACTCACCAGTGAGTTACCGGTTGGTATATTTTTTCCTGTATGCATAGGGTAAAGGTGGGATAGATGCCCCAGTTATAGAAGAACAATCGTGTTGCATTAATCTTAATTATTAAACTTTATCTGTTACTTTGCTATAATTCTTAGATCTTACTACACAATAACATAAGATTAAAACACTTATAATTATTCTAAATATATAAAATTAATGATTTAAAATAGTACTGTAATTGGCCATATATCCCATATCAATGGGATTTTTGCTCCATATGGTGGTATTTATGCCTCACTAAAATAATATATTTGATTTTGACCAACAATTTTAATATTTTTTTAAAATAACAATTAAAAATTACAATTTAGTCAAAATTACAATTTATTATTTTTTTTTTTACCGACTGCCAACATATATACGGAGTGGTCATACCGATTTTGACTATTTTTAGCATGATACCTGTTGGTCTGTGTGTCTGTCAATGACAGACACACAGACCAATTGTGTAGATGGAGATGTGTAGAGCAATTTTGACCAAACGGATTTTTATGAAACTTCATATTTAAGTTTTTGACATCAATGGCACCAGATGTTCAACTTTTGGTACAAATCGATCAACTATAAATGTAAGTTTACTCGTGTCGGTTTTAAGATTTTTGCGAATATTTCACAACAGAGAAAAATTTCTAAAACATCTATTCTACAAAAATTACTATTCAAATAATAATTAACAACTTTTATTTGAAACATTTAATGATAGGACTTAATAAATTTTTAAAACTTTTCATATTTTTGCGATATTTTTTCCAAATATCTATTTTGGCATATATGTTGTTGCGTGTCCTTGGGAAAATTTTAGTATAAGATTATATATATTTATATATATTTTATTATAAGATTATATATACAATGCCCGAGCCATATATCCCACATTTATTGCGGCCTTATATCCTTTTTCTATGGGATAGATGCCCCATCTGTTTATTTCGAATGTATACAATATTGATCATTATTTTCTACTCTATAATGTGAGTTTAAGTGTCTTCTGATACCTAGTAATGTAACTAATTTTCTTAAAGTTATAGTTGCGTCATAAAACCTTAAGACAAAATGTCGTAATTATTAAATACAACCACTCATATGAGCACCTACTTTTACAATTTAATTTTTCATAAACTATTAACATTGATGATAATTTAACACATTTATTTCAGAAGACTGTGTTTCTCGTACAAACTGTCAGTACTGAAATGATACAAACACACACCGTTATGGATATATGCAAAGTGGGGCGTTTATCCCACTGGGGCATCTATACCAACTTTACTATACGTTTATCTACCGGTGAGTTACCGTACTTACTCACCGGTCGCCATTTTATTAACGAATAGTTACTCACCGGTGGACATTTTGACAGTTATATCTGTAGTAACAAAGATTCAAGCACAAAGCAAGTAAAAAATTATGAAATTGGGTGTTAAGTCTGTTTACTTAGATATTGATGAGACGTATATAAAGCACATGTACTTTTAAAATTACTGTAAAAGCTTACATTCAAAATTTACTGTCATTACAATTTGTCATTGTTTAGATATTTTAGTTTTCATATACGCTATTCGACAACGCTGCCAAAAAATGTGCATTTAGTCAAATTCACCGGTAAGTTTGTACCGGTAAGACACCAATGAGTCTGCTGAATGCGACCTATGTACGCTACACTTGTTAAGCCAACAACATTTCTTTCCGCCATCGTTGACACTACTTACTTTAAATAAATATGTGCGTGGATATAACTAAAATACGCGGAGCGAGATTTTACGCGCAGAAATTAGAAAGTTGTGTGTGCAAATTTTTTTACCCGCACGATAATCCGTGCGCGCACATAATCCGTGCGCGTACAAATGATCAAGTCAGTACGCACCTTTAAAAGGTAAACAATTATCTGCTGTTCTTGATTTTAAAGATGGGTTTTATCAAGTAAAGTTAAATAAAAACTCAAGTTAGCTCTGTGCTTTCAGTACTCCGTTTGGTAATTACATTTTTAAAAGAATTCCATTCGGTTTAAATATTGCTCCTGAATTTTTTCAAAAATTAAATCAAAATAATTTTGGAAATATTGATGGTGTTTTTGTTTATTTTGATGATTTGTTAATATCTGCAAAAGATGAAAAGGAACATGATTCAATTTTATATAATGTTATCGAGAGAGCTAAAAAGCTTGGGGTAAAATTTAATAAGCAAAAAATACAGTTTTAAGTAAAAGAAGTTAAATACTTGGGACATATTTTTAGTGAGGATGGTATAAAACCAGATTTAGATAAAGTTAAGTCAATTATAGAGTTAAAAGAACCTCAAAACAAAGCAGATTTACAGAAGAAATTAGGAATGATAAATTATTTACGAAGCTTCATACCTGGTTTAGCTAACATGTTCGCACCTTTAAGAGAACTTCTTAAAAAGAATGTTACCGGGTACCTCCAATGTAAATGGATACCTCTTCATCTACATACTTTTTCTAAAATTAAAGAATGCGTATCAAAACCACCTGTTGCCGGCCGGCGTAGCGTAGTGGTAACACATGTGCTCTGCATTGCGAAAGTCCCGGGTTCGAATCCCGTTCAGGCATGGAAATTTTCTCAAATTAAAAATTGTCCTGGCTAATTGCCACAGCAGCAAAGGCCATTAAATTAAAAAAAAAAAAAAACACCTGTTCTGGGAACATTTAATGGAAAAAGAAAATAGTAGTACAAACGGATGCTAGCAAGGATGGTTTGGGATGTTGTCTAATGCAAGATAATAGGCTCATTGCGTACGCATCAAGATCTCTTACTGATACGGAAAAAGATTACGCTCAAATTGAAAAAGAATTTTTAGGAATTGCATATGCAGTATACAAGTTTCATCATTATGTTGATGGTCGACCTATAGATGTTATAACATATCATAAACCAATTGTATCAATAATGAAAAAAACCAGTTGCCAAAATTAATTCAGCACGATTACAACGACTAAAATTAAAGTTACTAAAATATGATTTAAATGTTTTATATCGACCGGGAAAGAATTACATGTCGCCGATTTGTTTTCAAGAAATTGATGAAACACAAGATGCATCTATGACAGGTATGAATGACATTGTCCATTCAGTAGAAAACATTTAAGAATGAGTGACGAACGGAAGGATGAGTTCTGAAAATTGACGAAGGAAGATGATATTTTAAACAAAATTATATGTTATTGTAAAAATGGCTGGCCACGCAAAAAAGAATCTCTGCCGGAAAATTTAAGAACATATTGGAATTTTAGGCAAGAAATACAGGAAGTAGAAGGCCTATTATTTGTTGAAGATAGAATAATTGTTCCTAAAAAATTACAGAAAAGAATGCTGGATTTGATTCATGAGGGGCATTTTGGAATTACCAAGAGCAAAGCAAGAGCTAGAGAAATATATTATTGGCGTAACATGAGTCAAGAAATAGAAAATTTGATTTTAAAATGTAAAGTTTGTGAAAAATATAGATCAGAACAAAGTAATTATGAAACTTCGTGAAGTGCCTAAAGAATTATTTAAAGAAGTAGCCAGCGATATACAGAGTGATTATTTAATGGCGAGACGACGTCATCGAATTTTACGTGCCTCCTAGCAGAAATACTGGTGAATACTATGACTATAATAACTTTGAAGAGATATAATAACCTTGATGCGCATGCGCGCATAATCGCCTGCTACGATGTGTATGAAACAGCAAATTATTAAAACTTCCAGTGACGTCGTCTCGCCATTAAATAATCACTCCGTACTTGAATATGGTGGAAAAACCTATATGGTTCTCATAGACTACTATTCGAAATGGATAGAAGTACAAAAACTGAAATTTAAAACTTCTGCTGGTATAATTGAGTCACTAAAAAAATATTCTCTTGTCATGGAATTCCGAATATCTTAGTTGCAGATAACATGCCATACAATTCCAGAGACTATAGAATATTTCAACCAAATTAAGTTTCTAGGAGTAATATTTGACAAAAAATTAACTTGGACGGACCATGTCATATATTTAAAACAAGACTGCAACAAAAGATTAAACATATTAAAATATCTAGGTCATTGTAAATGGGGAGCTCATCGAGACGTACTGATAAGAATTTATCAAGCATTATCAGATCAAAATTAGATTATGGATGTATTGTGTTAATAAACGCAAAATACAGATTGACTAAACTACTGGAGCCTATTCAAAATGCTGCAATACGGATAGCAACGGGAGCCATGAGAACTAGTCCTATTAGCAGCCTGCAATGCGAATCTAACCAGCCGCCACTTGAACACCGACGAATACAAATATCACTAACATACCTTACAAATCTCGCAAGTAAACCCAAATTACTAGCCTTTCAAAGCATACTTGAAAAGAATCCAAACGGGAAATTAACGATTCAAATGACTACGCCACTTGCCGCAAAACTTGGCGAACACCTTCAAGACCTCGAAATTGGATTCACTAAGATATGGACAGACAATATAATAAAATATCCACCCTGGCTCCTTAAACAACCTGTTTTCAACCTATCCCTTACAAAATACAACAAATCTAATACCAACCCAATCCTATACAGAAATTCCTACAAATCCATAGTCGAGAAATATTAACTTTTCCATGCAGTATATACGGACGGATCAAAAGTAGAAAATAAGACTGGCGCAGGACTCGTGTTCAACGAAGAGAAATCAAAATTTCACCTACCCGATATCATGAGCATATTCTCTGCTGAAGCTTATTGTCTTCTAAAGGCAACAGAAGAAATAAAAAGCAATAATGAAATCAGGGGCACATATATCATACACTGTGACTCGCTCAGTGTAATTCAATCCGTTCAACAAGAACGTACCGCCAATCCAGTGGTTACGAAAATCAAAGAGACGATGCATGAAGCTATTCACGACGGCAAGAAACTCATCCTTATGTGGATACCTTCACATATAGGAATCGAAGGTAATGAACAAGCTGACCAACTAGCTAAAGAAGCCATAAGTGAAGAAATAATGGACATACCCATTCCAAGCTATGACCTAAAGAACTACATCCGAAGAAAACTCGAAGAAAAGTGGGAAGTAGCATGGCAAAATAACCAAAATAACCACTTACACCAAATAAAAGATAGTGTAGGTAAATGGTCCTCCCGAACTAACAGAAGAGAGCAAGTGATATTAACAAGACTGAGACTTGGGCACACCATGTACACCCACGTACATATATTCCAAACCAGTGGCGAAGGAAGACCTCCGCTAGACTTGCCCTCCCATAAAAAAAATAATAATAATAAAAATAAAAAAAATACATATTTTTTTTTTAATTTAAAAAAAGATTTAGGTAAATCTTCAAAAATACATCAAATTATGTCCTATACAATTATTTGTCCAAGGCTTGGTTTACTAGTTACGAATTTTTTTAAATTTTAATGTTTATGAACTTCCGTTTCCGGTTTCGGATTTTAATAAAAAACAATAGGGTTCTTCCCAGTTATTAAGAGAATTTTTTAGTACCAGAACGAACTCTTTAAGTTAAACCGTTTTTGAGTAATCGTGTATACACACAGACACACACACATACGGACGGCACTTCGAAAATAGGTTTTTTGGATTCCCTGGACCATGACACGTGGTCATCAGTCAAAATCTCGACATCGAAAATTTTCGCGATTACAATACTTGCCCCTTATATATTAAGGTCGGGCAAGTAAAAACCGACCCGCCACAATGCAGTATATGTAACACTCGCCTAACCGTAGAACACATCCTTCTAGACTGTCAAGAGTACCAACTACAGAGAGCAAATAATTCCCTACCAGCAACTCTAAAGGACCTGCTAGCCAATAACACCGATATAGAAGACAGAGTCATTCAATACCTTAAGGATATCAACATCAAATCAAAAATTTAACTTAAAATAATTCATTTGTACAAACATATGCATGTAAACCATTATGTAACCTGGTGGCCAATAGCCATAGTAGCTGAGGCAACCAAGATTATTAAAAAAAAAAAAAAAATCCAGAGAATGCAAACAGTTTTCTCATGATTAGGATTTTAAAATAATCACAAGTAGTCCTCATTACCCAAAAAGTAATGGGTTGGCTGATAAAGCTGTACACAATGTAAAAAATATGCTAAAGAAAGCTAGTGACATATATGTGGAGTTATTAGAATACAGAAATACTCCTATTCCTGAATTAGGTTTATCTCCAGCACAAATACTGTTGCAAATAAAAGTAAAAGCAAAAATTCCTATATGTAGTAACTTATTAAAACCACAATTAGTTAACACGAAAAAATAAATTTGAATTTAAGAAGTAAAATGGAAAAATATAAACAGTATTACGATAAATCTGCAAGATATTATGATGAACTTCATGAAGGAGAAGATATTTTAGTAAGAAATGATAATAAATGAGAACCGGCAAAAGTTTATAAAAAACATTGTACTCCAAAATCTTTATATATAAAAGAGAATATTTGTGGCTATGTCCGGAAATTCTAACCCACTTCCAGATATGCTACAGAGTTGAAATTTTGCATACAGGTAGGGAATGCTTTCATCATAACTAGAAAAATCGAAAATTTCAAAAAGGTCCCATCAGAAACGAGAAATTAATAATTTTGTTTTTAGTTATATTGGACCATCGAAGTATGTATGATGCGTTCAGCGAGATCGCGGGAATTTCGTTTCAATGGTTGTTTGGACAACTATAGTAAGTTCGGGAAACATCGGTAAATATCGTTCGGCGCGATTCACTTTACTATAGGTGAAAATATTTCTGTATTCAGATAAGTATTTAGTAAAAATTATGATTAGTGTATGCAGAGCGAGACTGAAGTGGAGTACCTGTTTTCTGGTGTTTTATTTTTGGGCATTTTTATGAACTTTGTTATTTTTATTTAATTTTTTTTTCTATTCTTTTATTTAAATGTTTAAATATAATAGTAAAATCTTTTATATATACTATATAACAGAAAATCTGTATGTACCGAGTTGAAATTTGGTATATAGGTTAGGAAATGCAGTCAACATAAGGAGCAAAACCGAAAATCGGAAGAAAAAAAAAAAAAAAAATTGTATCACTTAAGACGTAGACTTAAGACAGAAAAATTGCTTATAATAAGAAAAATTGCTTATAATAATTGATTTACGGGAGTTACGAAGGGACAACCTAAAACTAAACTTTTGAAATATCTCATTTACTATTGACTTCACAGCAAAAACGCACATGAGAAAAGCTGTTTAAAATAACACAACAAATATATGTTATCCTATAAAATTTTTAATTGGTTGAGAAGCTGGGGAAGGGAGATGGGGGGAGGTGCTAAAATTAAAAGAATGGAAATATCTCGCTTATTATATACTTTACATCAAAAATTTATAAAGACAATTTGTTTTGATTGAAGAACGATTATTTTCTGTTTAATGTAGCTTCCGAATATTTAGGGGGACAGAGGGAGCGCTACTTATAAACTTGAAATATCTCTTAATATTGACTTAACATTAAACATGTGTATAACAGAAGTTTTTACAATATCAATAATATAAATAAATAAACAAATCTTTTCTGTTTAATCTTCTTCTGTATACAGGTATATCATTTATATTTTTCATATATATGTATATAAATACAAGACCTGACTGACTCATCAACGTCCAGCCCAAATCACTAGACCTAGAAACATGAAATTCGAGTATATTTCCTCCATGTCGTAAGCGATCACTAAGAAGGGCATTTTCGAAATACGACCCCTAAGGGGCTGTAAAGTGATTTCAGGGATTCCTCAAATATCTCTTAGGACCAATGAGATATTGACTTAGTTTTTGCTTACAAAGGTTACACATACAAATGTTAAGAACTAAATTCAGGATTTTGTTCTAATCAACCCTTGAAGGGTTAAATTTATTATGCATTCGAGTGAATTATAGAACCCTTCGTATTTCCTATGTATGTTCAGTTATAACATTGTGTTTTGGCATATAGATGTCTTTTTAAAATCTTTAGAAACTTTTTGACAGTTTTCTTTTAAATTTTCAACCCTAAAAGGGTAAATTGGAATTTTTTATTCAATAGAACGTCCCCTGGACATAGAAACATGAAATTCGCGGAGGATGGAATGTTCCTTCCATGATGTGAGCACCTATTAAGACATAATTTTTTTAAATTCGACCCCTAATGTGGTGGAATGTTTCTTTCTCGGATCCAGTGACAGACTTTCCCCTTAGACAAAAAAGACATTTGTCTTGGGCCCGTAATTTTCAAGGGCCCGGATTTGGGAGGTGAGGACCTTTTTTTGTTTTTTTTTTGCTCTTCACTTGGATTTGGGAGGTAAATATTTTGTTTTTAAAAAAAAAACATAGGTTGAGGGCCCGTAAATCATAGGTTGATGGCCCGTAAATCAAAAATGTCTTGGGCCCGGCGAAGGTTTAATCCACCACTGCTCGGATCCCTCAATATCTCAGATCTATAATGAGATATCGACTTCGTTTTTGGCTACAAAGGTTACCCATACACATGTACAAAAACAAAGTTCAGTATTTTGCTATGATCAACCCATAAACGGCAAATCTAGATTCAAGGTTATTTATAAAACCCTTCAAGTGGCCTGTTTCATTTCTTAAGCAGCATTCAGACCTCTTTAAATTAACGAGTTATAGACTGTGCGTTGTATCGGTCTGAGTTATGCTTTAATGCATTCTTTTACCGTTCCATGTACCGTTCACATCTGTTATAAATTAGTACGTTACGAATAGCCCTCCATCTGTGAATTTTGAAACCAATTATTTAGCTTCGTAAAATATTTTATATATATTATCGTTCTTATAATTCTGTTGTTTTAGATTTTAACTACCTAATTACCTAAATTGATCATATTTACTGCCCGTCTTTGTAATTTTGAGCAAGATTTGTTAATGATGACATTATGTTAGGTTATGTAAAGGCATTCGATAACTACTGTGTCATTGATAGAATACGATAGCCAATGTGTTTATATGTCTGTCTCATTAAAACATCTCACTAGCTATAAGTTTAAATTAAATTTGGAGGTCTGAACGGTTTCACGTATTATCATATGAAAAACTTTCTGGTGACAGTGAACAGTCCATAAGCTACAGTGCATAAGTAATTGATTTAAGAGCTCTGAATGCGGCTTTATTGGCACAAAGGCGTCTGTTTAGAATCGGTTTATGTATTAAAACTTATAAACGGATAAACCGATTTTAGTACTATTTGCAACAGCGTATTAAAAATTTGTCTGGAAAGATTTTAAGTCGGAAAAATCTTCCAAATTATAAAAAAAACTATAAAAGATACACATATTCAAAATATATATTAAAGAATTTTGGGTTTAATATTGCTACAAAAATGTTCCCGAGGGTATATAGCACAATTTTCTTTATTTTTATTTTTGACGACAATTACAACGTTAAATTCGCTATTGAAAATTATTGTAACCCCCTAAATTAATACGAAGAAAACTTACTTCACTGGCCAGAATATTTACTAACGAAAAAAAGTGCTCTGATCTATATAGGTACGATTTATAAATCAGGAAAAATCACGGAGTAATTATAATAAATATCATAAATATTATAATAAATAATTTCGTAAGGTGCAAGATAAAATGCTTCACGTGACCGGCGGTGCCTTTGGCAATGAGTGATTCTCACATGGGCATTTTATGTGGCATTTTCCTGGGTTAGCACAACTACACTTATGTTTGTTACTAAATGTCTGCACTACAAGATGTTTACAAAGAAGTTCGTACTTAAATTATTTGTATAAGAAGCACATATTAATACAATGGTAGATTAAAACAAATAAATATATTTGAATGTAAAACGATTTGTAGCAACCAATCTTTAACCGATTTCGAAATGGGCCCGATCTAAGCGGGCTACGACTTTTTATTTTCGGTAGCGAAGCAGCGGGTATACTGCTAGTCTTATATAATACAAAATAAATATAACAAGTATCTTCGAAGAAATAGAATACATTTAAAGCCAACAGGAAATAAATTTAAAGAAAATTCTGGTATTGATTCGGAATCAGTCGAAGATTCTGATTCAAATGAAAATGATGGAGAAATCGAAGAAAATGTTATCTCTATAAATAAAGAGAGCCCACTTGAAGAAAATGTTATTCCTATAGAAGATATTCCAAAAGAACGAGAAAAGAGAGTTCATAGAATGCCTAAAAAATATGATGATTTTATTGTTAAAATTTAAATTATGTTGTGTTTCAGGAAAGGGAGATGTTGTATATTATAAAGTAGTTATGTAGTTTACATGGTTACAGGAAACTGTTAGAAAAATAATATAATATAAATAATTATATGTCAAATAATTTTAATAAAATATATTTAAGATATTGTATTTAGTTTATGTTATATAATAAAATTAAATATAAAACAACGAGCAAAAAAAAGGTCCTCCTAGTTCTAGTTTCAATAAGGATTATATTGATTTGAATTTAAAAAAAAACATTTTTTTACTTTTAAAGACTTAAATTGTATTCCAAAAGCCTGAAAGTTTTTTAGGTAAGTAAATCAGTAGATTATTATTTAATAAAGTCTTATTTTAGTGCCACTTTGTTGAAATTTGTGTTGTTTTCTTTTGTAATTATTTTTCATATGACGAACAAAATAATAATTTAATTTAAATAGTATTTTTTTTTTCAATTTAGCATATTTTGTTTTGCCTACGTTAAATGAGTCATACCATTAAAATTGTGGCAAATTGAAAAAATAAAATGTTGTATAATATGTATAGTTCAAAAAGAAAGAACATATTTCAAGTAATTTTCCTAAAAAAAATATTTCAAGTATAAAACCTAAAATACTCAATACAATGTACTTAATGAAATATAAGTACAAAAACTCTTTATTTGAAATATTCACAATTCCGGTATGTTAATGCCTGAAATGTAATTCATGCATTTATTGTGTGCAATAAGCAAAAATAGCATCCTGAGGTAATGCTTTATGAATATTTTAGTCTTATATATCCTTTTAATTATATTTAAAATAAATTTTTAATAAATAAATTTTTCTATTATAACATTTTGTTGATATATTAACATTATATTTTTATATATCAAAGAGCTCCATGAGAAACAATTGTAGTAAAATGTAATATGTCAAAATAATTATTCATGTAGTGTTTCAGTTCAATATTTAATATAATTAAATAATTAAATAACAATTAAATATAGTGCTTGTCTTTATTTATACCAATACCACTGCGAAACATTATTACCATCAGGTTATGGGCCCAGGTCACAACAATTGGTAATCCGAAAATTAAATTTTTTATCAAAAAAATTGTCAAAAGTTTCAAAAATGTCGCAAAATCTTCTAGGTATTGAAAAGTTACGCGGAAGAGATAATTATAATACATGGAAATTTGCCATGCAGGCTCTTCTTGAGCATGAAGATTTATGGGGCTGCGTCATAGGTATTGAAGAATATGTTAAAGACGAAAAAAAGGTTTCAAAAGCACGGGCAAAAATAATACTGTCGATAGATGTGATTAATTTCATACATATACAAGAAACAACTACAGCAAAAGATGCTTGGGAAAAATTAAAAGCAACATTCGAGGATTCCGGGTTAACCAGAAAAGTAGGTTTACTACGTACATTAATAACTACTCAGTTGAACAATTGTGAATCTGTTGATGAATATGTGAACACAATTATAACAACAGCTCACAAATTAAACGGTTTAGGATTCGAAGTAAAAGATGAATGGATCGGAACATTACTATTGGCAGGTCCGCCGGATGATTACAGACCAATGATTATGGGTCTTGAGAGTTCAGGAATCTCAATAACGGGCGATTCCGTGAAAACTAAGCTCTTACAAGACATTAAAATTAAGAAGCCAGGAAAGAATAGTGACTCTGAATCTGCACTGTATAGCAAAAATCCAGATAGGAGAAAAACCGAAGAGAAAAAAATACGTTGTTTTGCATGTAATAAATTTGGACATTATTCAAATGAATTTCGAAATAAACATGGTGAAACTTCGAAGAAGAATAATATCAAAGATAAAAAGGAAGCATTTTTTGCACTTTACGCTACAAATAAGAAATATACCAATACAGACTGGTTTATAGACTCCTGTGCCTCATCACATATGACAGCAAATTTTAGTTTGCTGCAAAATTCAAAACAGTGTGATAATATAAATATCACGGTTGCAGATAAATCGACAATATCTGCAAAATCGGTCGGAGACGTAAAAATTCCAGTAAATACAGAATTAACAGCCGAAGTAAATGCTGAAGAAGTTTTATATGTCCCAGAAGCTGCAACAAATCTATTATCTGTCAGTAAAATAGTACATCATGGACATACAGTAATCTTCAATAAGAATGGTTGCGAAATACGCACAAAACAAGATGAACTCTTAGCGACAGCTTCAGAATCTCATGGAATTTATAAACTGGATGGACCGAAAGAAAATGTGATGTATACGGAGCTGAAAAACAATGGAGAATTATGGCACAAGAGATTGGGGCATCTCAACAGAAATAACATGATCTTATTAAAGAATTTAGCAAATGGATACAATTTGACAGAGGTCAGTGATGAACAATGTATTACATGCATAAAAGCAAAACACAGCCGAGCACCATTTAAACAAAGTGGCAAACGTGCACAAGAACCACTACAACTCATCCATTCAGATTTATGTGGACCAATGGAAACATGTTCCATCGGTGGTTCGAGATATTTCTTAACACTAATAGATGACTGTACACGGAAGGTGTTTATTTACTTTTTAGAAACCAAGGATCAAGTCTCAAGCGTTTTTACGGAATTTAAATGTTTTGTTAAAAACAGACCGACAAACATATTAAATGTATACGTACAGATAATGGACGAGAATACGTAAACCGAGAAATGAAGAAAATACTCCAGAGAAGCGGAATACGGCATCAAACAACGGTACCGCACACTCCAGAACAAAACGGTTTAGCAGAAAGGATGAATCGTACCTTAGTGGAGAAGGCTAAAAGCATGCTGATCGAATCACGACTAGCAAAAGAGTTTTGGGCAGAAGCAGTGTCTACGGCTGCTTATTTAGTAAACAGATCTCCAGCTGCAGCAACTAGGAAGACACCTGAAGAACTGTGGACAGGTGAGAAACCAAACTTAAATAAATTAAGAATTTTCGGTTGCAGAGCTATGGTACATACTCCCAAAGTACATAGAAAAAAATGGGATGAGAAATCTAAAGAAATGATCTTCGTTGGATACTGCGTGAACACAAAAGGATACAGATTAATCGATGCCACAACGAAGAAAATAATGATAAACAGGGATGTTATTTTCTTAGAAACCGAAGAAAACTGGAAGAAAAATGTTAATGAGACACAGAAAGAAATTAAAAATGTATTTGTAGATCAGGAAGAAGAAGACAAAGAATACCAAATAAATCGGGAAGAAGATGAAGAATCCCAAAGAGAAAATAGTGAAGAGTACAACGTACATTCAGAAGAAGATGGTTCTGAAGATGTGACAAACAGTTTTTATGAACCTAGAAAAAATATATCTGAGACACCTATTCAAGAAGTTCGAAAATCAGCGCGTCCACCGAAGCCAAAATCTATGGATGATTATGTGATGTATATATCAGTAAGGAATACGTCAGATCCTGAGACAGTTGAAGAAATTAGAAAACGTCCAGACAGAGCAAAATGGATAGGAGCAATGAATTCTGAATGTAATTCACTGATGGAAAATAATACATGGGAACCAGCCAAACTACCACAAGGTAAAAGAGCATTAGATACTAAGTGGGTATTTAGAACTAAATTTAATACCATGGGCGAAATTGAGCGATATAAAGCCAGACTCGTAGTAAAAGGTTATGCTCAAACAAAGGGGCTTGATTATGATGAAACTTTTTCACCTGTAGTAAGATACAGCACAATAAGATTTTTATTTGCATTAGCAGTGAAATATAATTTACTAATGCATCACATGGACGTCACTACAGCCTATCTTCAAGGTGAATTAGATGAAGAAATTTATATCAATGTACCCGAGAGTATAGTAAGTAATAAAAATGATACGCCACAAGTTTACCGATTGAGAAAAGCCATGTATGGACTCAAACAAAGTGGAAGAGCTTGGAACCGAAAACTTAACACGGAATTAAAGAAAATGAATTTGGTACAATCAAAGGCTGATCAATGCGTTTACTACAAGATAAGTAAGAACAATATTCTTATAGTAGCGACTTATGTTGATGATCTTATCATTCTTGCAAGCGACAAAATTCTTTTAAAATCAATTAAAATGCAGTTACAAGAAGCATTTAAAATGAAAGACTTAGGTTCCCTAAAATATATATTGGGTATGAAAGTCGCGAGGGACTACAAGAACAATGTTTTATATGTAGATCAATCAAATTATATTGCAGAAATATTAGAAAAATTTAACATGGCAGAAAGTAATCCAGTGTCTACACCAATGGATCCGAATATGAAATTGGACCAAAATATGGAACCTAAGACTAAAAGCGAAATAGAAGATATGAAAAAGGTTCCGTACCAAGAGGCAGTTGGGAGCTTACTTTATCTGAGCCAATGTACAAAGCCAGATATATCATATGCCGTAGGGATAGTCAGTCGATACATGAAAAATCCAGGAAAAGCTCATTGGACAGCTGTAAAAAGAATTTTCAGATATTTAAAAGGCACAAAAGATCTGAAATTGAAATATAAAAAAGAAAATTAAGCTATATATGGATGGACTGACGCCGATTGGGCAAACGAAATTAATGACAGAGTTAGTTAGTTAGTTAGTTAGTTGAAATTTTTGGCGCACAGCAACAAAGGCTATTTGCGCCTAACGCAGCCCATCTAAATGACTAGACTATATATTAAAAATAAAAATTTAGACAATAAATAAATAAATAAATAAATAAAATCATTAAAAAATACGCATACTCAATAAAAGAAATCTTGCACTGACAAACACAAATAAATAATATAAAAAGTCTGTTCGAAAATTTGAACAGACTCAGGGTGATGGTAAGAGGCTGTAAAGGGGCCAATTACCATCGAATATCACAGTCAATAAATAGAAACACATTAAAATAAGGTGCAAGACTTCACACATAAAACAGTAAGTTCGATTCTCTCAGGAAGAGTATCAGCCTGTCCATGAGTACTCTGTCGTCACCTAAGGCAACTGACAGGTCATAGCACAGGCCTAACCTCTCCCTGACATCCTCGAACTGTACACATTCGGTTAAAATGTGTAACACAGACAAATCTGTGTTACACGTCTCACAGACAGGGGACTCTTCACCTCGAAGGAGGTGTCCATGGGTCCACCAACAGTGACCTATACGAAGGCGTGTGATGGCGGTTTCCTCCCTGCGGTTAATTCTGCAGGAAGAACCCCATGGTTTAACGTCTCCCTTAATCTGTCGTAACTTAACGTTCTGTGTGCGGCTCCACTCATGTTGCCACATGTCTAAAACCAGATGTGTCAGATGACTCTTTGCGTCATCTGGAAAAACGAAACTCACATCAATCATAGGTCTGTGAGAGGCGGCTTTTGCAGCTGCATCTGCCGCTTCGTTGCCTTTAATACCAACATGTCCCGGTATCCTAAACAGCTCTACCCTCACATTCTGAGCATTCAGGTTGTGGAGTAGCAACCGGATCTTTAGTACAAGAGGATGCACTGGATCTGGATCTTGGATACTGTTCAGAGCGCTCAGCGAGTCCGTCAAGATAACACTTGACCGACTTTGCTCTGACGAAACAAAACACAGGGCCTTGAAAATAGCGTACAGCTCAGCAGTGTACACACTCGTTATGGAGTGCAGACGGTAGTGAAACTGTTGGCGTGGATTCAAAACAGCGAACGCACACCCAACCCTGGTTCCGGATTTTGATCCGTCAGTAAAAATGACAGTATCCTCGAACCTAGGGACCAGTGTTCTTTGTAACTAGTGTTGGTATTCGATAGGCAACGTAGTATCTTTATCAAACCTAGTTAATGTGAGGTTCACAAGTGGACGCGGTAGCGTCCATGGTGGAACAGCACACAAAACGAAACTTGCCATTTCAGGCATATTAAAATCAATATCGCCCAAAATGTCGAAATTCCTCAGACCAAAAGGCCTATTGGCTCTTGGTTTTCTGTCATATATTTCTGTATGCCTATTTTGTAGAATAGGGTCATACGCGGGATGATCTGGCTTGGCACTGAGTGCAGCCATATACCGCAAGGATAGAATTTTACGACGATTGTACAGTGACGGTTCGCCTGCTTCACACAGCAGGCTTAGTATTGGACTGGTGCGAAATGCACCTGTGGCCAATCTAACCCCAGTGTGATGTACAGTGTCAAGAATTCTTATCTCTTGGTGTTTAGCTGACCCATAAGCTAGACATCCATAGTCCAGCTTAGAGCGCACTAGAGAACGATATAAACGCAACATGACAGTGCGGTCTGCACCCCATGTCTTGTGACTGAGGACCCGCAACAAATTGAGCGACTTTTGGCATTTTTTCTTGACGGACAAAAAATGTGCCCGCCAAGATAGACGGCTATCGAACACGAGACCCAGAAATCTGGCAGTATTGGCAAATGGTAACTGTGTTCCATTTAGTGTGAGTGTAGGATTGGGATGTACACCCCTTTTCCTACTAAAATGGACACATACAGTTTTGCTGGTCGAGAATTTAAAGCCATTTTCGGTTGCCCATGTATCGAGACGATTGATAGTCAGCTGAAGCTGACGTTCGATTGTACTAGTCTTTTGTCCGGCGACAAAGATACCAATGTCGTCGACAAATATCGAACTCTGTACAGGTAATCGAATAAATGAAGCTGCACCGTTAATGGCAATTAAAAATAGCGTAACGCTCAGTATGGAGCCCTGTGGGACCCCATTGTCCAGTGCGAACATTTGTGACAAGGTATTTCCGATCCGCACCCTGAAGCGCCGGTTCGACATGAAGTCTTTTATAAAGAACATCAAGCGTCCCCGGAGACCCCAGGAATGCAGAGTACGGAGAATACCATAAATCCATGCAGTGTCATAGGCTTTCTCAATATCGAAAAACACAGCTACCAGGTGTTTGTTTTCAACGAAAGCATTCCTGATAGCTGTCTCTAGTCTGACCAGATGATCTGCTGTTGAGCGGTGACGGCGAAAGCCGCACTGTGTGTTGGCCAGCAAGTCATTTGATTCTAAAAACCAAATCAGACGCTTGCTGATCATTCGCTCCATGAGCTTGCAGAGACAACTGGTCAGTGATATTGGTCTATAGCTAGAGGGCAAGTGTTTATCTTTCCCGACTTTGGGGATAGGAATTATATGAGATTCCTTCCACTTGGTCGGGCACTTGCCCTCAGTCCATATCCTGTTATAGACATTCAAAAGCCTAGACTTAGATGATTCCGGAAGATTTCGGATCATACGATAATGTATCGCATCTGGACCAGGAGAGCTATCCTTACACTTTGACATCGCGCTATCTAGCTCTTCACGAGAGAAAAGCAGGTTGTATACCTCGTCATTCCTAGAAAAGAAATTTAGAGGTATAGATTCGAGGCCTGCTTTACGAGTTAGAAACTCGGGTGAATAATGTTCAGAGCTAGAATTGAACGCAAAATTAGATGCCAAAGTGTTAGCAATTTCGACCGCTGAGGTAACTACGTTACCATTTACCGATAGACCAGCAATGGCTGTAGCTGTATTTAGACCGGATATTTTCCGGACCTTCTCCCAAACTTTGGCCACTGGAGTGGCAACTGTAACGGTGCATACGTATTTGCGCCATGATTCGCGCTTGCTTTCTTTCACAATCCTCTTAGCACGAGCTTTCGCTCGTTGGAAGGCTATCATTTGTCTCTGTTGGACAACGACGGAATGTATTGAAGAGGTGTCTCCTTTCACGTAGCGCCAAGTCGCATTCCTCGTTCCACCAGGGGACGGGAACTCGACGGGGCTGAGTGGATGACAGCGGTATGCTGCTTTCAGCCGCGCTCGTGATGGAATCCGTGAAATGATTCACCTCTTCGTCTACGCTCAAGTTCGGAATATCCTCGTGAGAGAATGATTCTGCGAACTTGGTCCAATCTGCTTTCCGAAGAACCCACTGTGGCCAGCGGGATTCGGTAACAGTATTGAACAGAGGCCTTAAGAAGATTGGAAAGTGATCACTACCGCACAGGTCGTGATGCACGTCCCATTTGAACAACGGAGCGATGGCTCCTGAAACGACGCTAAGATCTATGGCACTGAATGTACCCGTTGCTGCACAGAAGTGCGTGGGTCTGCCGTCGTTCAAAAAGCTCAAACTCAAATCGTTCAACATAGTCTCCAGGTGACGTCCCCGTCGATCGTTCCGCACCGATCCCCAACATACATTGTAGGCGTTAAAATCGCCTAGTAGTATGAAGGGTGGTGGGAGTTGATCGATGATGTTCACGACATCTCGGATGTCAGTTCGAACACCAGGGGGAAGGTAGATAGAACAAATCGTCACCTGGAGGGGAAGTGCAACACGAACTGCTACGACCTGCAACTCAGTGTCAATGTCTACAGGATCGTGGTACAATGTGTCTCTAACGAGAATTGCCACGCCGTCACATGCTCTTAACCCCGTAAGGAAATCCGTGCGAAACACGGAGTATCCCCGAGGAGAGAATGTGTCGGTTTCGTTGAAGTTTGTTTCCTGCAGACAAACACACGAAGGCGCAAAATCTGACAATAAAAGTCGCAGTTCTTCGTAGCGCTGATATACACCGTTACAGTTCCACTGGATTAGTGGACCATTCATTTCTGTTTAGGGGAGTTACCCCGCAACCTAATGATCTTTGGTTTACCCTTAGGTTGCGGGTCAACAGCCATTTTCTCGGCGACGGTTTCACTTGTTTGTCCAGGTGCTTTCGTGGACACACTGGACTCTCTTTTGGATGGTTTGGCTCTCACTGGTATCCATTGAGAGCCAACAGTTCCCTTATCAGTCTCCGATACTGGAGTGGCTGATGAGGGTTTGGCAGAAGCGACCACACTCTGGTCGCTTCTTGTTTTTGGAGAAGTTTGTGGAGACTTCTCCTTAGGTGGTGGGGAGAACTGAGATGGTGTGCGTTCTCCTTTTGATTGGGGGGGTTTATTCAGACCCGACCCCCCGGGTTGTGGGATCTGAATTTTGGTCCCAGGGACCGATTCCAACACCTTTTCATTGCCGGATTGTTTGGACGCTACTATACTTGTCGCTAAAGTCGGACGGGGCACTCTCTCCGTCTGAGTCTGGACGCTTGCTGTTCTTTTTGCTGCTACCTGCGCGAAGGATTTCGCGAAAGTAACAGGTGCACTTTCTTTATATTTCCTCTTGGCGTCATAATATGGTATCTTGTCCTGCGTCTTGATCGTCTGAATGGCCTTTTCCTCCAAGTACGTTGGGCAGTGGCGTGAGGTGGATGCATGCGCACCTTTGCAATTCACGCAGTGTGCCGCGTTTGGACAGGTTTCAACTTCATGTTGATCCTGTCCGCAGTTGGCACAAATGGTCTGCTTACCACAACGACTTGAGGTGTGCCCATAACGCTGACACTTGTAGCATCGCATCGGGTTGGGATAGTAGGGGCGAACGTTGCAAACGTTATACCCCACCCTTACCGATGCTGGACACCTAGTGCCGGCGAAGGACACCACCATTGAGATCGAGGGCTTTCCATTTCGGGGTTTGAGTTTTCTGCATTCAATGACACCTTGCGATGCCATTTCCTGCACGAACTCTTCCTCCGTGACGTAAGCAAGATCGCGATCTGTTATGACGCCTCGAGTTGTATTAAGAGCCTTGTGTGGCAGAACAGAAATACGGTATTTACCAAATACCTCGCATTTCTGCAGCGTCGACGAAGACTCAGTCTCTGCTTCGACTAACAACGTACCGTCCGACAATTTGCGTACTGACTTAACACCAGTTGGGCACGTATTCCTCAACGTTCGGGCAACAAAGAAGGGGGACATCTCCTTAAAAGATATACCCTCTTCTTGCACCTTCACGACGAGAAATCGTGGTACTGGCGCACAGTACTCAACCAACCTATCTACCTTCTTAGGAGAAGGTCTTACACATCCCTCGTCTGATGATTGGACATCTGGACGAGGTCTCTTGTTTGATTTTTTACGGAGTTTACTCTCAACCTTGGCGGAATTTAAAAAGTTTTTATCCTTCCGGGTAGTCGCCATACCCGTATAAAATGTTTCATCAACCTGCCATGCCCACCCACCAGGGAGCCCCACACCGGGGACGTTGGCCGCAAACCGGCTCATTGCGCCAGACATGTCAGGATGATATAGCATCGGAGGAAGTAGTCACGGGCTGCTCGACCCGCTCGAGAACCAGTAGTCGCCAACTCTGGAACCGGGCGAGCTGCATCCGCTCCCACAGACCCCCGAATACTTGTCTAGTGGCACGGCATTACCCCGGCATCCACGATCCAGTAGTGGAGCCACTCTATTCATGAACCGTGACACCAGCCGATTGACTGAGCTGACCAGACTCAGCCTCCCGTTTTACCGAAACCGAGGCCAAAGAAGGCGTGTTGGGATCGTACTGTCCGCGGGCAGCAGTCTCCCTCAACCGACCAGGATCCTCTTCTCCGGCGTTACGGGTCTCCACGCACGGCAAACACGTGGGTAGGAATTTAAGTGGGAGATAAAAGAGACAACAGAAAAGCCTATTCCTACAATCGGCTTCTCTGAACTGTCTCCTCCCAAATGATATGTGATTCAGGGTACGTGGGATCATCAGGCCCAAAAGCTCTATATGGTCAGGTGATGCGACCATTATGAACTTCCCTTGCGTGATTGAGGGTACGCGGGATCATCAGGCCCGAAAGCTCTACAAATAGCCAGATGTTATGGCCATTATGAACTTCCCCTGCGGGGAAATTAATGACAGACATTCCATTACAGGAACTGTTTTTAAATTTCAAGGGAGCGTGATTTCTTGGGCAAGTAAGAAGCAGAAAACAGTTGCTTTGTCAACAACAGAAGCCGAATACATGGCGCTATCTGCAACAAGCCAAGAAGCGATTTGGTTAAGAATGCTGGCTCAAGAAATAGACCCAAATGCAGTGATGGATGCTACCAATATCTTTTGCGACAATAAGGGTGCTGTAGACCTCGCAAAAACAAGTGTTTATCGTCCTAGAACGAAGCACATAGACGTTCGTCATCATTTTCTTCCAGAAAGAATTGAATCTGGAGAAATCGCAGTGAAGCATATTTCTACAGATAACATGGTAGCAGACACCTTAACAAAACCATTACCAAGACAGAAATTGGAATTTTGTAATGAAAATATGGGTTTGGTAATGTAAAAATATATGTTAATGTGGGGGTGTTGATATATTAACATTATATTTTTATATATCAAAGAGCTCCATGAGAAACAATTGTAGTAAAATGTAATATGTCAAAATAATTATTCATGTAGTGTTTCAGTTCAATATTTAATATAATTAAATAACAATTAAATATAGTGCTTGTCTTTATTTATACCAATACCACTGCGAAACATTATTACCATCACATTTAAATGGCGAATCGTTTGCATGACTCAATATGAATTCATTGCGATAATTTGATAGTCTTTATAAAAACCAATATTAAACATTCGAATACCATATTGAAAGAAAAATGCACTTCATTGAAAAAAAAAGGCGTAAGTAAATGTAAAACTGATGTATTAAATTGTTTTCGCGCGGGCCATAGACTTTGTTGTGTCTATGACAGTGGCGCAGCCAGGATTTTGTCTTGGGGAGGGCCGAATCAAATTTCGAGGGCACGCGGGCCGCATACGGCCCTGAACTTTATGGCCCCTGAAGCGGTAATCAAAATTACTTGAGCATATTTAGGGAAAAAATATATTTAAAAATGTAAAATATACTCTCTTCCCTTTTTCTGATTATAAAAAAATTTCAAGAAACCCTTCGGGATATTTAAAGTTCCGTCACTGCTTATAATTTTGTATGTAAAATAGACTGCGACACAAATCAGTTCGACGCCCCTGCTGTTGGATATTGATGTTTATATCAAATAATAACTCCATTATTTGTTGATAAAAAAATGTAATTGTTAATCCCTGTATCAAAAACTTTCACTTGATTTCTTCTTCGATAAATACATATTTATTTATATTTTTCGCGGGATATATTTTTTAAGTCTCAATATTTCTCTTACTTATGTTCAGTTCTCTAAATCAGCCGCTTGGCAAAAATTTGTACAGAACGAACAGACTCATGTGATGGAATAAGGATTTCTTGATTATACCTACGAAAACCTAAAAATAACATGTAAATGTGCATTTTCTGTTAATTTCAACACTAATCATAATAAAATATAGTTTATTATTATTGTAAAATACATAAGTTATTTTGCTGTACGATTATGATAAAATTGTTAAATTTTCATTTCATTGGACCTTCAGAGGGGGCTTGTCCCCCCCCCTCCACCATCTGAATACGAATTTGTGTGTAAAACATAATTTCAAAAATACCTAAGAAGATATTGATATTCACGTTTATCTACAAAATAAAACCAAATACCGATTTTAAGAGCGCTATTGTCTCCAAAACTACTCTCTATTATATTTCTACTATTTTTAGTCTATTTCACGTTTGAGGTGTCATTTTAAAATTACATTCTGAAGGATATACCGAAGTCAGATTTCCACTTTATCTTATCTGAATCGAGTAATTAGTTGTATAAAACAGTTTTATCATTTGACTGGGCGAATATTTTAGTCGATGTGTCGGGGGGGAAAAAGATCAACGTTCCCCTTCATATAATTCGTTGGAGCATATTTGGAAAGTGATGTATTTTCACTTGAACAATAATTATGTCACTTTATCAAGAGTAGGCAATCTTAAAAAAACGTTTATTTATACGAAAAAAATGACGAAGAAAATGCCAATATTGTTTACAATGAAGTAATTGAAAAATTAACTACTGTTGTCGTTAAATTTTATCTTCAACTCCTCGGACAGCGCCGTGTAATCTGCTGGTCCTGGGAGGAGCCCAGGCCCGTCGCCCCCCCCCTTGGCTGCGCCACTGGTCTATGACCTTGGACTACGCAAACAATTGCTATGAAAATGAATTAAATTATGTTTTTATATTGTACAGTTATATTTTTTATCGAAAAAAATTTAGTACTGAAAACCTAGCGGGCCCGAAGCGGCGGAAGCGAATGCACACTTTTGCCGGCCCTGTGCAGTGCACACCCTGCACATATGGACTGCAAGCCACTGAGCCAAATCAACTAATGTTTTAAAATACATGTTATATAAGGAAACAAAGAAGTATGAATACATACCAGCTGCAAAGGCACAGAAGACAACAAATAATATATTGATCTTCATTTTTCTGTATTCTGAACAGAATTCACGACATGACTATCTGTAAGGATTGAGAATGTTACAATATTATTTAGGTTTCAAGAGGTAAGATACTTAATTTATTAGATAAAAATCGCTGGTACATATCTGAAATGAGATATCAGATTTAATTATATTTATTATACAAATCTTTATGTATTTATACTTCAAAGATTTTCCGCGTTTATCTACAGCATACATGTTGAAATTTAGTTAACTAATTTAAGTGTTATCACAAGAGTACATAATATACAACGGTTCAACTGAATGTAACGGGGAAAAATAAGTAAATCAATGTATCCATTTATTGTTTAATAACGAAACTAAATATTCCCATACACCAATACGTTCTTAATACATATTGAACTCACACAGAGTCAAAAGACAAGGGCAACGCTACAAATAAATAGCGTTGCCACAAATATTAATAAATACAACTTTTTGTTATATAAGCTATCCAAGATAACAACATACTTAACAATGAAAATAGCATGTTTTTCCTACATTCAATCAACTCTGTCTTATGGTATTATTTTGTGGGGAAACTCAGTTGACACCTTGAGATTATTCAGGCTGCAGAAGAGATGTATTAGAATTTTAAGCGGTGTCAAATGGAGCACACCTTGTAAAGAACTGTTCATACAGCATGGTATTTTAACTTTGCCAGCACTTTACATATACCATATACTAATTTACATTAAAGAAAAATTTTCATCTTTATAAACGAATAGTTCTTTTCATGGTTACACCACTCGCAATAGAACTGATTTTAAAATACCCTTTTCAAGATATGACGTAAGAAACCAGCCCAATATAATGGGAACTAAGTTTTTGAACAAACTTCCAGATAATATCAGAAACCTAGAAATTAAACAATTTAAAAATAAAATGAAAAAAATTTTCATAACGAAGGCCTACTACAGTATAAAGGAATTTGAAGATGATGAATTAACTCCACAGCAATTTAACCAATAGATTTTCACACTTACAGTCTTACTTTATTTATATATTTTATTGATGGAAAATTGTAATATATCACTATATAAGACGTATGATATTTTAATTTCTTATTTTTGTACTTGTTTATTGATATGTTTAACGACTCCAAAAATGTACATTACATTCACTGGAATAAAGATTATTATTATTATTATTATTATTATTTTGGGGTTTGTCAGGTCTTGACAAGCGTCCACTAATCTCAAACTTCAGCAACCTTTTGAGCCGCGTCATACTATTATTATTATTATTATTATTATTATTATTATTATTATTATTATTATTATTATTATTATGGGGTTTGTCAGGTCTTGACAAGCGTCCACTAATCTCAAACTTCAGGAACCTTTTGAGCCGCGTCATACTAGAGACTAGTGGAGCTAAAATACACACGACTGCATCCCAAACCCTGGCGATATGCAGCCGCGGAAATTACGCCAGATCCAGTGCCCGCACAATGCGGAGCGACCCGAGCAGCACTGCTTTCTGCATCCCTGCAGATCAAAGAGGTGGCAGAAGATCTGCAGGACGGGAATGGACTCGATTTCCCTTCGATGAGGCTTTCATGCCACCCAAACACCAACTATCAGGACTACAAGCTTAACTTTATACCCGGGATACAGCTTTCTAAGCTCGGACAAGAGGTCCATATACTTGGACCTCTTTTTCCTCCTCCTTGAGAGAGATATTCTTCTCAGCTGGACTTGAGAATTCGATCACAAACATCTGTTTGGTCTCGATATCCAGGAGGGTTATGTCCGGCTTAGTGGCTGTTGGTTTTAAATCACATACACTTTTCTTATGACTTATAATATTTTCGCCAGTATAACGAATCCAATTAACAAGTCGATTGAATAATCTATATTAATACAATTGGAGGCTGTATCTGTTTTTATATTTTTTTCGGTCTCATGTTTAATTTTTATGTAATATATTTATTCTGGGCTTCATTGTCCTTTGCCGCCTGCCCATTGTTGTACTAAATAATAATAATGATAATAATAATAATAAAAATAATAATAATAATAATAACGGGGTACGGCGGTCTTTTGACCGAAAAGGCTTAGCGCCCTTTCCCTCCGGATCGCTATCACAGTGTTACCACGGCAGGAACCAATTGGGGGTAACGTCGACCCTACCATCTGGTCGATGAATCCTGCCACCGTTTCATGGGGCCAACCTTCCCATGAAACGTAAAAAATGGTTCAGGACAAAACAAGAAAACCATACAGCTTCCCACAACGGGTCCTTCTCGGATGGGGGACCCACAAACAGTTGGGCGAAGCTACAATCCCACGATTCACGGTAAGTTCATCGAAAATCAATTCATCGAAAATCAATTCATCGAAAATCAATTCATCGAATATCAATTCATCGAAAATCAATTCATCGAAAATCAATTCATCGAAAATCAATTCATCGAAAATCATTTCATCGAATGATCAATTCATCGAATGATCAATTCATCGAAAAAAAAATATTTTGTAAATATTTGAGAGGAATGCCGAGGGGATCGGAAAGCCAAAAAAAGCAGTGGTCAATAAAAGTTGACAGACTACACTTATTAAATAACTATCATACTTGGTCTATTAATAATTTTTTAATTTTCCATTCAGAAAATACGCCAGGTAAAAGATACCTGTTGGATTATTTTGAAATCGAACAGGGCTCCTTAGATCAGAAAAACCCGGTTAATGGGATCATAAATGTACTAATACACCCATTCTTAAAGGATTATAAAATGGTGTTTCCCCATCTGTTAAGTCTTAAGGGTTTTGTGTTATGTACATAGTTTTACTATTCATATTTACTATACCACACATGATTTGTTCAATGTACGGTGATTCTAAACAGGTGGAATTGTTATGTTAGTGTGAGTTTGTTTTGTCATTAAACTAGATGATGGGTAGCTCGCTTCGCTCGGCTTCTTCTAACCAAACCCTTACTAACCTAACCTAACCTAAGATAGTGTTTTGACATTAAACTAGAAGATGGGTAGCTCGCTTCGCTCGGCTTCTTCTAACAAAACCCTTACTAACCTAACCTAAACCTAAAATAGTGCTTTGTCCTTAAACTAGAAGATGGGTAACTCGCTCCGCTCGGTTTTAGACTTTTACTAACTAAACCTAACCTAATTACCTTGTTTTTAGGCGCATAGTACTTTATTTTCCCCCATATTAGCCCAATTAAAATGCGTATCATTGTGTATGAATTTATAAAAATTATTTACATGCAATTGCCCATAACCTGTCTTATTAAACCTTAAAAACAAAACATTTATTTCTTTTATTATATAAATTTTCTTATTATATTTCTTTATTTACATTCAAACACTATGTCACTTTATTTACCTTTTTTTAAACCATATAAAAAAATTTACGCAATTATTTCTTAGTCTGTCTACTTTTACAAAATATTTTTTTTCGATGAATTGATCATTCGATGAATTGATCATTCGATGAATTGATTTTCGATTAATTGATTTTCGATGAATTGATTTTCGATGAATTGATTTTCGATGAATTAATTTTCGATGAATTGATTTTCGATGAATTGATATTCGATGAATTGATATTCGATGAACTCGTCGGTTACCCAATCCCACTAACCGGGCCCGCCACAGGTGGACACCCGAGGAGCAGGAAGACCTGCTTCAGGTTTACGAGGCAGCGTCACCCCATCGCAGGGGCTACATGGTCAGAGTCCACTCACAATGGTGTGAAAATCATCCCGAGCTGGACTTCATGACGCAACTAAATCTGCGCGACCAAGTAGCACGCCTGCGACGCAGGATGAGGCGATCGAGACGAAGACAGTCGAGAAGGTTGTCCCAAATACCGGTACAGCCATCGACACCTGCAAGCCCACCAACGGGAGGTGGGCAGATAGCCACTGGGTCTTCCCCAGTTAATGCAGGAATAACATCCTCTTCACCGGAAAAAAATCTTCGTGAAGATTTTCTAGCCCTTCTCTCGCCTCATTCTGAACGCACCCGACTTGGACACAATAACTTCAAAGTTCGTGCTGATGACCTCACGCAACTTAATGAGCTTATTGACAAGCAAATTTCCCCTCAGAGTAGTCTCTGGGAAATCGACTGTGCTGTATACGCTGCAGCAGCTGTGCAGACGCCAAAGCGGGCTTTGGCCTCTAAGGCTTTTAACGGCAAACTGCGTATACAGCAATTAGAGAAGAATGACGCGTTCACGCCAGGAAGCTTCTCATATTCAGTGTGCTATTGATGCTTTACGAAGTATTAAGCCGCTAAGTGTGAATACTAAGCGCATATTACATCAATTGCGCATAAAGCATCACACACTGAATTTGTCCACTCTCTCTCTGCTAAAGCAGAAAGCGGTGGACAAATTGAGAGCGCTAGCCCTGGCAAGAAAGAACATGTTACGAGTCCACCCGGAGATAGAGAGATGCATTGGGCAACTTATGTCCCTCTGAAAGACACAATTTGTTGTCCCAAGTAGATCAACCGCAGTGTCGACAGAGTGGATACATTTCAAGCGTGGCGTTTTCCAGGGAGATTCCCTAAGCCCGCTACTATTTTGCATCTCACTTCTTCCTCTATCGATCGAGCTTAGGCGCGGCAGTGGCTACATGGCGGGTCTTCCGTTGAAGCGTAAGCACAAAATTACCCATCTCTTTTACATGGATGATTTGAAGCTCTACGCCTCGAACGAGAGGAATTTGCAGACCGCCTTAGATGCTGTTGCTGAGTACACTGCCGCGATAGGTATACAATTCGGGTTGGAAAAATGCGCTGTTTTTCATATATACAGAGGAAAAGGGGTTGGACAACGGTGAAGATGTTCAATTGGTTGATGGGAGCATTATAAAACATCTTAATGCCGAAGGGTCTTACACATTTCTTGGCATCAGTGAAAGGGGTGTCCAGGATGTCACTTTTATTAAGCAGGCCCTTCGCAGCAAGTATATGGCACGTCTGAGGCAGATATGGAGATCATGTCTGTCTGGCAAGAACAAGATCGCTGCCACAAACATGCTTGCTGTCCCATTAATTTCATACACTTTTGGTGTAATGAAATGGAATGTTGATGATCTTAAGGATCTCGACAGAAGAACCAGAAAGATCATGAACATCAACCGAAGTCTTCACCCGAAATCTTCTGTGCAGCACATTTACCTCCCTCGTCAAAATGAGAGTCGGGAATTACTTAATCTGGAGTGTTTACACGATCGACTCGTCCTGGTTACAGCTAACAGTATCCTCAGAAGTCAGGACCCACTATTACAATTCGTTAGTGAGGACGAATTTAGCGGCAAAGGGGCGTTTCTTTACCAGGCAGCGCGAAGAGCAGCAACGAGATTTAACCTGGCAGACTTGAGTCCCGCCAGGGAAAACGCTGGAGTACAACTCTCTCGTGAGGAGTACAACAGAGTTACCGGTTCGGTGGAACGAGGCGAGACAGACATGTTGACAAAAGAACACATGAGTAAAAGTATGCACTCTGTGTTCTTCAAACATATTTAAAGTCTAGAGTTGTCCACTGAACACACGTTCTCGTTTCTTAAGTCTGCTGGTTTGAGATCGGAAACAGAAGGTTTTGTGTTTGCGTGTCAGGATGGTGTTATAAATATTTTGGCGTACAGGGACCGCATATTCCAAATAGCGGAGTCCACACTCTGTACGTTGTGCCACCACCATTCTGAAACGATTATGCACATTCTGTCTGCTTGTCCATCTCTTGCAGCGTCGAGCTACGTGTCTCGACATAATGCTGCTCTCCGCCTGCCTCTACTATCATCTTAGACATGCCTATGGTATTGACCAAATACCGGTTATACCGTACGTCCCTTCCGACATAGAATCGGTGGTGGAAAATTCCAAGTGCCGAATTTTTTGGAATTACTCCTTCCCCACCTCGAGGTTACTGACAGCCACTAAGCCGGACATAACCCTTCTGGATATCTAGACCAAACAGATGTTTGTGATCGAATTCTCAAGTCCAGCTGAGAAGAATATCTCTCTCAAGGAGGAGGGAAAAGAGGTCCAAGTATATGGAACCGGTTTGACACGCGTTCATATGTGAGTTGCAACGACTTATGACCTCACTCAAGAAATAATGAAAAAGATGAATAAAATATGATAAAATAGAATTTTATAATAATAAAATTTATAGAATATTGAATAAACTCTGCTTGGTCTCACAAAATTGCAAGTAATTAATTACCTGGTTTTAAACAAACCTGACTCTGGAGGGAAATCCAGATCAAAAATAGTTTTTTAACAAAATACAAGTTAGGTAATTAATATACGAATGTATATTTATTAAAAAATTGAACACAATGCAGGGGATCCTGAATCAAATATAATACTCACTGATTTTAGACGGTTTTATATTTTATAATAAAAAGACACATGAGCTTACCTCGATAGAAAAAATATTAATTCGTACTTAATATAAGGAATGCATATTAACTAAAATTGCAGATTAATCAGGGGATACTGATGTGATAATATACTCTGAAAGTGGCGGTTTTTAACACTGTCAAAATAACTAAAACTCTAAAAGTTTCTGAAAGTTTAGTTAACTATAACCAAATAGTTAGAAAATTCACAAATTAATATTACACCTACATTTTTTATTCATTTGTTAAAAAAATATATGTATCATATTTTTACATAAATAATTATATAATATTTTTACAAAATACATAATAATTTTTTTTGACAAGCATTATATTAACACATGCACAACACATTTACAACAGAAATACATTCATTCATAATAATACACGTTAAGGTCGAATGTACTACAAAGAGATTACCTATACATTGGACTCCAATGATTGGAGTCTTAAACCAGATTGTTGTATTGTTTTACTGTTATCATTAGATTTACATACGATTTAGCATTATGATATACAGTTAAGTATAGTTTTGCGGAAGTTTGCGTAACTCATGCTAAATATATCAATAGATCTATCTTTAACAAAAAAACTGTTATATAATGTTGTCATTTTATACAGTGGACTATTTCTGCAGTGTTCTGTGCTAGTTCGTTTGCAAATAAAGAGTGTATCTCTAATTCTAAAGTCACGAGATAGTACACTTATAGATATATTAAATAATGCCAAATAACAGTCGATGAAATTATAAAATAACTAGATTAGCCCTTTGACAACAAATAGTATTATACAATATACTATGAATATGAATCGCAACAATTGCATTTCTAAGCAAAGTTAATCTTTCAAAAAACTTATTCTAGTTGCCCACTTGGAAAATTATAATAATATTGGATAAAATAATATGAATACCAGATAGGTAGCTGAGAAATTTTTCTAGCAGTGTCAGTAGTTATTTTTTCCTTAAAACTCTGTACCAGAAAAGACTTGTAATAGTATTTTAAAAATCCATTCGTGTATTTTTTGAAACTCTTGTGTTGCGATTAATTAACATATCACTTAACAACTATTATTATTTTCCGGAATCTTTCAAACGAAAACATGGCGCATTATATGTCAATATACACTTCGGTAAGCTTCGGAATATTTCGTTACATTTCGGAATCTTGCTTCAAATTTGTATTAGACGACAGCATTGACGTCATATACATAATTATATACTACCTCATCGGACGACAGGCACGCACGCACACAGCCACCCAGGGACACACGTTGGTGTATTATATTATAGATTATATTCGTAGATTCTTAGAGAATAAATTTGCAAAATATTGTTCATATCGGTCAAAGCATATAGGAGTATCTAGAGTTTCTTGTTTATACCTACGAAACCCTAGACAATTCTATATGTAATTATATTTGTAGATTCTTAGAGAATAAATCTGCAAAATATTGTTCATATCGGGCAAAGCATATAGGAGTATCTAGAGTTTCTTGTTTATGACTACGAAACCCTAGACATTTTTATATGTAATTATATTCATAGATTTTTAGAAAATAAGTCTGCAAAATATTGTTCATATCAGTCAAAGGATATAGGAGTGTCTGGAGTTTCTTGCTTATGCCTACGAAACCCTAGACCATTTCTATATGTAATTTTATCCGCAGTTTTTTAGAGAATAAATCTGCAAAATATTGTTCATATCGGTCAAAGCATATAGGAGTGTCCAGAGTTTCTTGTTTATACCTACAAAACCCTAGACATTTCTATATGTTATTATGTTCGTAGATTCTTAGGGAATAAATTTGCAAAATATTGTTCATATCGGTCAAAGCATATAGGAGTATCTAGAGTTTCTTGTTTATGTCTACGAAATCCTAAACCAAACAGGGGTCGGTAAACCGAGGCTCACGAGCCGCATGCGGCTCTTTAAGGATATTCGTGTGGCTAAGTAAGTTAAGCTACACATCTAACATACTAAAACCTTCTAAGGAAGTGCAAACTAATTTTTCTCATTAATTTAAATCCATACTTATTACATGTTGTGATTTATTCATGTATATTTATGCACTACTTGTTAAATGATGCTAAAAGATCAGCTGTGGCCACCACAGGACCGACCGCCATCATAAAGTACTTGTATAAAATACATTCTAGCAGCAGAGTAGAAAAAACTTGGCCTAATATTTTGTAACAGAGATATTATTTATCATGACCATGGAAACGTTACATATAAGTATGAAAAAATAGATAATTAGAAAAAAAATCAAAATTTTCAATTTTTGGTTCGTTTTATCAAAAAATGTCTCAAATAAAAGTTGTTAGTTATTGCTTTTGTAGCTACTTTTGTAAAATAAATTTTTTCGAAATATTTTTCTTATGTTAAATATTCGCAAAAATCTTAAAATCGACACGAGTAAACTCCCATTTTTAGTCAACCGATTTTTATTAAAAGTTGATCCATTTGTGCCATTGATGTCAAGAGCTTACAAATGAAGTTTCAAAAAATTCTTCTAGACGAATATGCTCTGCACGTGTATACAGACAGACGGACAGACAGACCGACAGACATCATGCTAAAAATAGTCAAAACGTTATGTAGAGACCTCAATTCGTGGAGATCCATCAAAATCTCGAAATGTCATAATCAGTATGATCACAATACCTCCCTTATATATGTTGGTGGTAGGTAAAACGTCATGTATTAAAACAAAATTATGGCTCTTTAAAATGTTTCCAGATGCCCTAAAGGGTGAATTTGGCTCTTTAGCCTCTAAAGTTTGCCGACCCCTGCCCTAGACATTTCTATATGTAATTATACTCTTAGGTTCTTAGAAAATAAATCTGCAAAATATTGTTTATATCAGTCAAAGCATATAAGAGTGTCTAGAGTTTCTTTTTTATGTATACGAAAACCTAGACATTTTTATATTATTATTATTATTATTATTATTATTATTATTATTATTATTATTATTATTATTATTACAACTAAGAGCAGAAGTCATAAGACTTGTATAGCTCTAAATACTGTACAATTATGAGTATGTGTATATGTTATTTTTTCCGCAGTTTCTTAGAGAATAAATCTGTAAAATATTTTTCATATCGATCATAGAATATAGGAATGTCTAGAGTTTCTTGTTTATGCCTACAAAACCCTAGACATTTCTATACGTAATTATATTTGTAGATCCTTAGAGAATAAATATACAAAATATTGTTCATATCGGTCAAAGGACATGGGGGTGTCTAGAGTTACTTGTTTATGCCTACGAAACCCTAGATATTTCTATATGTGGTTATATTTGTAAATTCTTACAGAATAAATCTGCAAAATATTGTTCATATCGGTCAAAGGATATGGGGGTGTCTAGAGTTATTTGTTTATGCCTGCGAAACCCTAGATATTTGTATATGTGGTTATATTCGTAAATTCTTACAGAATAAATCTGCAAAATATTGTTCATATCGGTCAAAGCATATAGGTGTTTTAAGAGTTTTTCGTTTTTGCCTACGAAACCCTAGACATTTCTGTACGTAATTATATTCGTAAATTTTTAGAGAATAAATATGGAAAATATTGTTCATATCGGTCAAAGGATATAGGAGAGTTTAGAGTTAAGAGTTTAGAGTTTATGCCTACGAAACTCTAGACATTTAAATACATTATTTTATTCGCACTTTCTTCGAGAAGAAATCCGCAAATATTATTCATGTCGGTTATAGTATGTAGCGGTGTCTAAAATTTCTTGTTTGTCTCCGAAATCAGACGCATCATCCCGAATTATTCCGACCGTACGAACAGACATAAGCTTTTTATATATTAGGGATGTTTCATTTTGTAATGCGTAACTATAGCTTGTTTCTTTGGTTTATGCGGAACTAGATTTTCAATTTTAGTAACTTTAACCGATTAAGTGAGGGTTTCGATCATTTTGTTTAGGAAAAACCCACTTCAAACCATGGAAAGTGAGACCATGACAACAAAAATGAAAATTCCGGTTAGTTCCGTCTAACGTTTGGCCTATATGAGGGAATCTTTATTTTTTATGTTATGTATTTATAATATAGTGCGATCATTAAATCCTGACCGTTACATAATGATAAACAATGGGTTTTAAAATATGAAAACTATATTCTAATCCACAGTTGAAAATCCCAATTTAATAAAGAACCAATCAGATTACTTCGTTGGTCCGAACTCACCCGAGGAATGTGTTTCTAACTTAATATTTGTATCAACTCATTAGCGTGTAGAGAAAAATAGTGTTCATTTAATAATCAGTTCGTATAAGGCAACAATAATAGAATGTACTCCTATGTGTACATGTCCTTGGAAATAAGTTTGATAACTAAGTGTTTCTGTCAAGTATTGCTTAACGTTCAAGAAATAATGATCGCACTGTACCATCTTAGAGTAGTAATTCTGAAATGGCACCTTTCAAAATATTTGACAAATAATGGACATTAATGACAATCTGATATTTGAATTTTTTTAATGAATTTAACCTTAACACTATAGGTGATTTCGTTTTACTTACTACTGTTTCAGAAAAATTATATCACTTCATTTAACTGTTGCGTTCGTTTTACTGCATACCTGAAATATATATTTTAGTGAAACGCATAATTTTATCAGAAGCACCCAAATGGTAACTATTAAACTTACATCGCTTCACTAACAAACCGAACCTATAAATCATATCAAGCGACAGCTAAGAACAGAAGCTACTGTTCTGTTCTTCTGTTCTTAGAAGCTAACGAAGTAGTTATTGCATTATAAAGTGCGATCATTAATTCGAGAGAAGCATTTAGTTATCAAACTTATTTTCAAAGACATGTACACATAAGCGTACATTTTATTTTTATTACCATACACGAATTAAATTAACACTTTTTCTCTACACCAATGAGTTGATAACAAATATTAAGTTAGCAACGGATTTTCGTTGTTCCTCGGGTGATTTCAGGCCAACGAAGTAATCTGATAGGTTCTTTGTTAAATTGGGATTTTCAGCTGTGAATTAGAATACAGTTTTGATATTTTAAAACCCATTGTTTACCATTATGTAAAGCTCAGAAATTAATGATCTCACTGTAACATGTCCTTCAGTACTTGGAACCAAAATCCTTTGTATGGTTTCATTTATTGAAAAATTAAAATCTTCATGACCCATGGTTCATACTCTTAATTAACAATAATACGGACAATAATGACAAATATGCAGTTTATTGCGAAATAGAAATAGATTCTACCTTAAACACGTTTTACTTTGATGTCAGCCTACCTTGTCGTAAGTTTCTATATATTAATTCACCGTTAAGTGAAGCGGACGCCTTCGTTTTATTTTTTATAGAATTACAAACCCATCACTTCTTCTAAGTTTCAAAATAACTAAAGTTAAGCGATGGTAAAACGAAAACCTACAATGAATCCTAACCAAAAATTGAAAAGCCAGGTTAACTAGTTCACATGGTTTCATAAAAGTCCATTTACAACCCAACAATCATCAAAGTCAATCAAAAAAATATATATAATATAATATTTAAATTATTTTGTATCATGATTTGAATTGTTTTTCTCCAAATTAGCATTTCAAAAAAATTTTATACACCATACTTAAACTTAAGTTATTAAAACAAACGATTATATTTAAAGGTTTAATAATTTGCATGTCATCAGCAAACATGAACATCATACTGTTAGAAGAAGCTTTAAAAAATTCAAATGTGTAAATAACACAAAAAAGTGGGCTTAAAATTGCGCCGTGGGGAACTTCTCTTAACAAATTTGATAGAAAGTAGATCTCCATTTATAGTAATCCTTTGAGTATGGTCTGTAAGATAACTTGTTAAGATTTTGAGCGCAGTATCGAACCCTAAGTATCTTAATTTTGCTATAAGTATTTCTGGATTTAGAGAATCTAATGATTTTTAAAGGTCCAAAAGTTCCATGAAAGTCATCATGTTTTTGTCAGTGGCGTATAAGATTTTGGCAGTAATATGTAATAAGGATGATGTACTGTAATAATTTCTAAATCCCAAATTGATTATGAGGAATTACTGAATGTTACTCAAAGAGGATTGAATGGAGATGATTGAATGTAAACGGGTTCGACTTTTTTGGCACCATGCTTGGATTCAAGGCTTCTTTCCAAGCATTTATAAATGTTCCTTGCGTTATGCAACAGTTCGCTGAAATAATCAATTTAAGCATTTTTATATCTAGTGAAATCTCTATCTGTTAGAATTAGATTTAATAGACCTAAATAATATTTTCTAAATCATTTTCATTTACTGTTTTAAAGAAAAACATGAGATTAGGATTGAGCTTACTAGAATAATAAAACAAAATTGTGTTCTGGGCCCTGTAGCACCATTCTACTGTGCACTGCGTTGCCATGTAAAATTTTTAAATTGCAAAATGCAAAGCATAGTTTCCTCACTTTGCATTTATTCATTTGTTGCTAAAACGAAATAAAATATAATATATTTTGTCAACTGTCATCACGCCTGTGTCATCGGTATACAAAAATTTCGAACCCCGCCAAAACCATGTGGCGGTTATCTGATGAGTGTAGCACACAATTTCCACCAGGAGGCAGTTGTGTTGGACACCCCCTCGCCACCCCCCACCCCTGAATACTCCACAAACTGGAATTTTAAATCTTATCTATTTAAATATGGCAGTTATTGTGAATGTGACCTGCACGTGGCGTGTTTAATGTTCTGTGGTGCAAAGAATTTTAAGTGATCAATAATATATTAATTAGGAAATATTGGCCCATCAGCTGAAATCAAACTTATATGTATTGTATATTTTACTTTTTTTTGATATGTTCGATATTTGAAATATTTGATATCAATAACATATTAATTAGAAAAAATTGGCTCATCAGCTGAAATCAGACTTATATGTATCGTAGATTTTATTTATTTTTTTTGTTATGTTCGATATTTGATATTAAATATTTGAAATGTTCGATATCAATAATATATTTATTATATTTTTTGCAAATTTTGGCCCATCAGCTGAAATCCGACTTATGTATATGTATAGCATATTTTACTTTTGTTGGTGATGTTTGATATTTGAAATGTTCGATTTATTGCAAATATTGGCAAATACTTTTTTTCTTCTGCTATTTATGCTATTTATGTACCTATTATATAATTGTGTATGTTAGATTATTATTATATATGTACAATAAAAAGCTCAATTTTATATTATGTGTTTCTTTATAACCCCTTTTTATTATTAAACATGGATACATTTTCGTTTTATATAAAATTTTATTACAATTTCGAATTGTATTAAAATTTTATGTAAAACGAAAATGTATTCATGCTTTATCAATTGTAATTTTTTTGGAATAATAAATATGAGTACATTCAAATTTCGCGGTTTCATTCAATTTAGTACGTGGTGAATCTCTAGTTAGCGTTAGTTACGCTGAACAAAATTTTGACACAGAGATGGCACTTCTGTTAATGTGTTCTGTGACTGTCATTTTTTGCAAAAAATTTGCAAACAGTTTTGTCGCTTTACAGTTTTTGCACTTAAGTAAAAGTAAAAATGTTACGAATATTACTACCCGTCAACAATGACGGATTTATAACATACAAATTTCAATTTCTTGTATGTATGTGTATTTGGTTTTATTTTTTAACGTATCTTAATTTCGTATAATTAACCAAAAAATATACCACCATGTCAGGTATTTTCGAAAAACAACATGACTCACTATGTAAAGAAAGGAATATTAAAAGAAAAGATGCAGAAAGGATGGTAAAGAACTAAGTTAATACAGTCAAAAACATTTTTTTTTTTTTTGTTAAAAACTCGTAATTGTTGTTGGGTTAAACAACCTAGTGTTATAATATTGAAATTAAAAAATATGTACTCACTTTGGAAGAATTAGAACTAAGCCTTTTTTAAAAACATCTGCACGCTGTTTTAACACAAAACTAACACTATTTTAATACTAACTTTTAATTATTTACACTATTTTTAAACACTGTTTCATTATTTTTTATTTTAAACACGTTCAAATCTTGCAAAAAAATTATTCTAGCTGAGCATTTTTAACTTGTTTATGCCAAAAGATTTCGTTTATCACTGGGATTATAGGATTAACATGTGACCTTAGGAAAAAATGACGTCACAACGTTACCCAGATCACATACACACACTTGCTAATTATATATGTACGATAATTCGACTGACGAAAGCGACATAGAAGAAGTTAATTGTTAATGGCGTTCAGAATGTGTAGACAAGAAGTAGAATATGTATTACAACAAATAGGGCCTTTGTTAATAATAAAAATAACATGAATCAATCTTTAACTGCTAAAGAGCAATTACTATTAAGTTTACATTGGCTTCCACTTTTACATTTTTTTTTTCTTTTAGTTAAATCTTAATTTGTTAATTTATTTTCTTTGTATTTGTATATTTATAATAAGTACATCTAAATGTAATGCTTCAAATTAATTTAATTAATTTACAGTTTAGATTATAGGCTATTCCAAACGTTTAGGCGGGACTAACTGGAATTTTAATTTTTGTAAGTTGTCATGAGCTCTTCTTTTATGGTTTGAATTAGACTTTTGCTAAACAAAATTATCAAAAGCCTCACTTAATCGGTAAAAGTTACTAAAATAGAAAATCTAGTTCCGCCTAAACGTTTGGAATAGCCTTTATTTTGTTTCATTTGCACTGCTATAATAGGATAACATATTTCCAGAATTGTCATTTTGTATTACTGTTTCCACAAATTTGTTTTTACAAATAAAATAGTATATTATTATACGAGTTTTAGAAAACGATGTATTGTCACACAAGTTTGGAGTATGACGAGCGAAGCGAGGTGTGTACCAAAGAATCAAGTGTGACAATATGTCGTATAAAACGAGCATAATATACTATTTTTTATGCTTTGCATAACTTATTTTATAGAAATTTTAAAATATCACTTATAAAAAATATCGGAATACAATCTAGGGATTTTTGTGAAATGCGGTCACCATAGCAACCATGTATATTAAAACAATTTCTATGATATAATCTGTCTCAATTTGTAATACGAAACTAGATCTGGTTACTTTGGTGACTGTTGTGGTGTAAACAGACTTTGGCGTATCCGTGTGAACCAATACTATGATACAGTCTGTTCCAAACGGTTAAGCGGAACTAGATTTTGCAATCTAGTTACTTTCATCGTTTAAATCGTGCTTTTCGGCCGTTTTGTTTAAGCTTTGTAAATCATACTTACAATAAACATTTTTTGGTAATTTTTTTCATCATTTTAAAATGTCATTTTCTTTATATGTTAATTTTTTGTGTCATTCTTATTACAAATTTCCCAATTATTTATATTTTTGTCATTAAAATATATAAAAAAAATAATTGACATTGACATTTATCATTAGTTTCCATGGTTTCATTGTTGGAATTTTAAATTTTGACATTCCAACGGGAAAAAATAAAACAACCCTAGCAAGGTCCCTTCTCGTGACAACCTAAAAGAACAAAATTCCCATTTAGTTCCGCCTAACCGTTTGAAACAGACTGTAATATTATAAATGTATTGTCAATATACAACATAAAAAATGAACTTTTCCTGTTAGTTCCGTATTACAAAATGAGACAGATAATAACACAACACACAATAATTTGACAGATACAAAACAACAAATCTTCTTTTTGAATTTTCTTAATAATAATATTATAAAATAATTATTTGACATGGAAATACTTACAAATTGTATTAAATAAACATTTAAAAATATTTGAGGTTATCAATGAAATCTCTAAAAGTCACCAAAAACAGTTTAACAATAGCTTCTATTATTAAACTGTTTTCAGTGTAACAATGATATTATTGTGAACGCAAAGTATAACAAAGTATATATATTTTGTGATCATTTTTTCCAACACTGCAACTGTCATCTCATGACAGCTGTCATATTTCTGCACACAGATTAATAAAACTAATTTAGTAAATTATTATAAACAATATCAACAAAATTAGTGTTTTTTGTAAAGTTAACAGTGTTAGAGAATCCGAGAGCACTCAGTGAATATGAACGAATTGCAAGTACTGTATTAAATGCAATATTTGTTCCACTATAGAATATTGGAACCAGGGGCGAACCAGGAACGAGGTTGTGAAGCGCCTGTGGCAAGTGTCTAACTTGCGCCCCTCTAATAATATTTTTATATACTAATTATATACTAATTAGATATATGTAATACGTTTAATTTTCTAATGCCCGATAGCTAAAAAAAGAATTATACCGAGTTATACCTAACTTGAATTAAAACAGTATACATTAACATTCAACTCTCCATTAATCTTTCCACAGAAATATATCATAACTAGAGTTAAAAATTTAACTCTCTTTAGTAGTGGGTCCTTCCCGGGATTTCCCGGGTGAGAATCCAGGGAAATTAGTTGTTTTTAATAATCTTGATTCTCAGGATTCACGTTTTAAATTCCGATAATTTCAAGTAATAACAGAAAATAACAAACACACGTGTTTAGAGGCGGATTTAACACATAGACGTGGAGAAGTTAATACAAAATAATAAAAACACACGCAATAACCCAAAGGATATATCTAACGGCGCGCTACGTATGGCGTTGTTTGTATGTCGTTGTATGTTTGAGTAACTTTTGATGGTTATTTTAGGCTTCACATAATAATGATTACAAACGTATGACCTCGTAAAACAAATAGAAAAACATAAATCTTCGCTAGTCACAAGAAACTAAAAATGTTAAGAAGAAAATCCAAGAAAACAATTAACAAATATCATAGCTACGAAAAAAAAAACTTGTATGGTTATCGAAAATTTCTCTTGCGCCCCAAAACTTAGTTGCTCGTGGCGGGCGCCTCTTTTGCCACGCCCTCGTTACGGGCCTGCTGCTGTTAACGATAAGTGTAGGGATATGCGATACTGAGAAAGTATCGATATTTGGGTATCGTATCAAAACAAAGTATCGATATTTTCAAGTATCGAAAGGAAAAATTAATATATTTTCTATAAAACGTAAAATACATTTTATTCTTATAATAATAATTTAATTGTTTTACAATAATAAATAGATTAAAGTATAAAGGCTATTCCAAACATTTAGGCGGAACTAATTGGGAATTTCGTTCTTTTAGGTTGTCACGAGTCAAGAGAACAAACCTTGTTTGGGTTATTTCATTTTTCAGGTTGGTATGTGAAAATTTAAAATTCCAACAGTGAAACTGTTCTGTGAGTGAAGCCATGGAAACGAATGCCATTTATTAAAAAGGTTAATACTGTTTTACATATTTTGAAGACAAAACAAATAAATAAATGGGAAATTTTTATTAACAATGTTAAAAAATTAAAATGCAATGAAAAGGACATTTTATTAGTTAATTTAATCTATAATTTGAAATGTGAGTATGATATACAAAGCTTAAACAAAACGACATAAAGTCCGAATTAATAGATAAAAATTATTAGATTTCAAAGTCTAGTTCCACCTAAACGATTAATCATATGATATTTTTGGTTATTATTAATTGATAACTTTATTTAATTTCCCAGAAATTACTTAGTTGTATTGTTGAAACACTGGTCGGTAGATGACTTTGCTTTCTTCTTTTTAATAAAGTCCCTAGATTACTAGGCCTTCAGAACATTCGTTCTTGCCCACCTGGAGCATTAAACTCAACCGCTACTCATTTCTACACAATATACGGCTATAATTTGCGTTCAATCAGTTCAAATGCTCACGAGCGAAACGCAATATTCCACCTCGATAATTTGCGAGAAAAGCCTGACAAGTTACAGGTCTTGTTTTCTGAATCGTCTTTGGACTGTTCGTGATGAAATTGCCAAATTTTGAACTTCTTCGACAATTAGGGTAAGAATTCAGTCGTTTCGAGCGCTTGTGCGATATTCTAATACTGCGGTTATTTTCATATAATGGTGCAGCTCGTACAACGTCTTCCGGCCCCATTTTAATTTTATTTCACAAAAAAAGACTTGTAGGACTTTAGAAATTCTTCAGGTGGATAACTATTGGCAAAATTTTATTTTAACAATGAGTTATTTGTATTAAAACTTACGTACTTAATATGCGATATTATATAGTCTTCGTCCAAACGGGCATTATTTATTGTTACATCCTGTTTAGTTAACAACAAAAAATATTTGTTTATGCAGACATTGTATTTCTTCCCAATACGTATAGTTTCCTAATAAAACGGTTAAATAATTTTTTATCAGCCTTTAAAATACAACATTAAGACAGTCCCATTTTTTTGTCTGCGAGTGTATATGTTTTTTTTGATTTTTTTATATATATATATTTTTTTCATATTCGATTAATCGATTAATCGATTATTTTCTACCAATTTAATCGAATATCGATTATAACATTTCGATTAAACAAATGATCAATTAATCGATTAATTAAGTTTTATTTCCATCTCTAGCCGTTACAGCTGTTAAAAGTCGACTGAAAGCATTCAAAACAATGATGTTTAAATGCAAATTGTAACTCTGTGAAGGGTTGTATTTTAGTCGAAATCAAAAATAGTAAAAAATTGTAAAAAAAAGTAATTAAAAATTTCGTTGTGCTTATTAAGAAATTTAAATATATCTTGCAGTGCACTACAGCTGTATCCAACAAAAAAATAAAAATTAGAGTGTGTTAAAACATTAGCATGTGAACACGATGCTACATAGCGGAAAAACTGTCAGGACGCAAGGCACCGTCATAATAGTTATTTGTGTACCATGGCCAAAAATTAGATCTTTTTCGGCCGCATCTGAATTTGAAGGCCGATGTGCAGCTGAGGCCTTCAAACAGATGGGAACGAAAAAGATCTTTTTGACAAAGGTGCACATTATATTTTTTGGGCAACCAAAAGTAATTTTTAGAAAAATTAAATTTATTTATTTGCATTGGTTTATTTATGGTTATTGACCATTTATTACAATTATAAATGTTTGTAGCTCCTTTTCTGTATATTTTCTTTATTTTAAAAGTTTGAAACAAACTATGCATTGGTAGAGCTGATGCAAGTAGTAGTACTTGTACCAGCTCCGTTATTGTCTGACGAGTTGCTGTTATCTTTAAGAATCTTATTAGCGATTGCGTAGTACGTATCAGTGTTTCGACATGTAAACACTTATAAACATCGGGTATAATGAACATCGGTTTTAACATACTTCCAGTTTAGTGTTCATGTAAAGAAGAAATGTTTGCTTAGAATCTTCATTTTCTTCTTATCTTGTTGGATTCAGTATAACACCATCCCGCCAGTCAGGGCCGGCGCGAGGCATGTGCAGCATATGCGGCGGCACATGGTCCCGCGCTCAACAGCAGGCCCCGCTGTTCAACAACAGGCCCCTCGCATGCTCTTTACCTGGATCTGGGAGGTGAAGACCTTTTTTTTGCTCTTCTCGCACATGGCCCCGCAAACCCTAGCGCCGGCCCTGCCGCCAGTGTACATATATCTTGCTTAGAATCATTAAGTTTATATTAAAATCAGAGAACTAGATAGTCATGATTTTTAATATTTTAATCTTCTTATCGCATCTTATATCGTGTGTCTAAAAAATATCGTATAACCAATTCCTAGAAATAATATTTCTTATAGATAATTTTTTATTGTTACAATTTGATCAGATATGGATGTACATAAGTATTCTAGATAATATTTTTTCAAGTCTCAATTAAAAAATCAGCTGTGGCCATCACAGGACCGACCTACATCACAAAGTACTTGTATAAAATGCATTCTAGCAGCAGAGTAGAAGTAACTTGGCCCAATATTTTCTAATAGAGATATTGTATATCATGACCATAGAAACATTACATGGAAGTATAAACAAATAGATACATGGAAAAAAAATTGAAAAATTTTTCAAATTTTTTTCGTTTTATCAAAAAATATCTGAAATAAAAGTTGTTAGATATTGCTTTTATAGCAACTTTTGTTAAGTAAATTTTTTCGAAATATTTCTCTGTTGTGAAATATTCGCAAAAATCTTAAAACCGACACGTTTTACCACTTTTACCGAAACTTGATCAACTTGTGCCATTGATGTCAAAAGCTTAAATATGAAGTTTATCTACACGTGCACACAGACAGACAGACAGACAGACCGACAGACATCATGCTAAAAATAGTCAAAACGTACCTCCCTTATATATGTTGGCGGTCGGTAAAAATTATATATTCTACGATTTACTCCCTACCTTAATCGTTGTTAAATAGGTATGAAGAAAAATGTTTTTAGATCAATTATTTAAATCACTGAAAAAAAAAATCATCCACAACCTTTAATTTCAGATACATATTTCTCACTATTAACAATGTATTATTTGATTTTTAAGTAAATATAGTTAATATATTTATTTAGTTATTATCTGTCTCAATTTGTAATACGAAACTAAGAGGAAAATTTAATTTTTTATGTTGTCTATTTAAAATATCATCTTAGGGTGGTACTGCTGAAATGGCACCTTTCAAAACATTTGACAATTCATATTTGACATTAAATTATATGTCAATTTATTTTTTTAATTGAAAAGTATTTTTATACAACCAAAATAAGAACATAACATCAGAAAATATGCATAAGAGACAACAATTAGATAAATATACAAAAAAACACATATATAACGCTTATGGAAAACTTTTAGAAAAAATTGGAACAAAATTAAAAAGAAGCGAAATTATAGACCTTGTGGCAGATATTTTGTCGTAAATCTTGGTGTCCTTTTTGTTGTGAAATATAAAATAATTTACCCATTTCAATTTCTTTAGATTTCTGAAGGAGAAGTAAGAAAAATTTTAAATGAAGGTGTAGAAAATTTAAGACCGACGAACATGGGAAGAAGTTATAATAAGAAAACAGATAGAACCACAGACTACATGTTTCGAAAAGATTTTTAGAGAAAAATTTGGGATTTACAGTCTGTTCCAAACGGTTAAGTGGAACTAAATGGGAATTTAGTTCTTTTAGGTTGTCACGTGAAGGGACCTTGCTTGGGATATTTAATTTTTCACGTTGGGATGTCAAAATTTAAAATTCCAACAATGAAACCATGGAAACGAATGACATATGTCAAAATTAAATATATTTTTTAGATATTTTAATGACAAAAAAATAAATAAATGGGAAATTTGTATTAAGGATGACACAAAAAATCAAAATATAAAGAAAATGGCATTTTAAAATGATATTAACCTTAACCAAAAAATGTTTATTGTAAGTATGATTTACAAAGCTTAAACAAAACGGCCGAAAGGCACGATTTAAACGATGAAAGTAACTGTCTGAACTAATGAAAGGTGTTACTTCAGAATTACCACCCTAAGATGATATTTATATATACAACATAAAAAATGAAGTTTCCCTGTTAGTTTCGTATTACAAAATGAGACAGATAATATCTAATAAAGTCTGTTCCAAATGGTTAGGCGGAACTAGATTTTGCAGTCTAGTTACTTTCATCGTTTAAATCGTGCTTTTCGGCCGTTTTGTTTAAGCTTTGTAAATCATACTTACAATAAACATTTTTTTGTTAAGGTTAATATCATTTTAAAATGTAATTTTCTTTATATTTTGATTTTTTCTGTCTTTCTTAATACAAATTTCCCATTTATTTATTTATTTTTTTATTAAAATATGTAAAAAAATAATTTAATGTTATTCGTTTCCATGGTTTCATTGTTGGAATTTTAAATTGTGACATTCCAACGTAAAAAATGAAATTACCCAAGCAAGGTCCCTTCTCGTAACAACCTAAAAGAACGAAATTCCCATTTAGTTCCGCCTAACCGTTTGAAACAGACTGTATGTATTTTTGTTTTTTATATTTTATCACGATATTTCATTGATAATCGTAATATTTTTTTACTATTATACGAGTAATAATCGAAAGTTTGATGAAATAAATATTAATATATACAGTCTGTTCCAAACGGTTAAGCGGAACTAGATTTTGCAATCTAGTTACTTTCATCGTTTAAATCGTGCCTTGCGGCCGTTTTGTTTAAGCTTTGTAAATCATACTTACAATAAAAATTTTTTGGTTAAGGTTAATATCATTTTAAAATGTCATTTTCTTTATATTTTGATTTTTTGTGTCATTCTTAATACAAATTTCCCATTTATTTATTTTTTTGTCATTAAAATATAAAAAAAAAATATTTAATTTTGACATATATCATTCGTTTCCATGGTTTCATTGTTGGAATTTTAAATTTTGACATCCCAACGTGAAAAATGAAATAACCCAAGCAAGGTCCCTTCTCGTGACAACCTAAAAGAACTAAATTCCCATTTAGTTCCGCTTGCCTTTGGAACAGACTGTATCTTTCTATTATTTATTATGATTTATTCCTGCTAGATACCGTAAACAAAATAAAAGTAATTCATGCAATAGTGGTTAAGTTTAAATGCTTTCAAATTAACGTTAGTATAAAAATTGATATGACGTGTGAATTTTCACAGATTTCAGAATTTCATATGTATTTAGTGAGTAAAAGAGGTTATCGATACTATTATACAGTCTGTTCCAAACGGTTAAGCGGAACTAAATGGGAATTTCGTTCTTTTAGGTTGTCACGAGAAGGGAACTCGCTTGGGTTATTTCATTTTTCACGTTGGAATGTCACAATTTAAAATTCCAACAATGAAACCATGGAAACGAATGACATGTCAAAATTAAATTATTATTTTTTATATATTTTAATGACAAACAAATTAATAATTGGGAAATTTGTATTAAGAATGACACAAAAAATCAAAATATAAAGAAAATAACAATTTAAAATGATATTAACCTTAACCAAAAAATGTTTATTGTGAGTATGATTTACAAAGCTTAAACAAAACGGTCGAAAAGCACGATTTAAACGATGAAAGTAACTAGATTGCAAAAGATAGTTCCGCCTAACCGTTTGGAACAGACTGTAGTAAGGTATCTGTAAGACATTGACAGTTTGAAAATTTTCTAAAAACCTTATCGATGGCGATTGCGAAATAGTTTGTAATAATCAGTCTGTAATGATTATTGCAAAAGACCCAGATCATCATGATAGAACGAAGCACATAGATATTAAATTTCATTTTATTCGTGACCGTGTCAAAAATAAAGATGTCAAAATGACATACTGCCCATATCAAATGATGGTTGCAGATTTCCTTACCATACCAGTTCCTAAAGTAAAATTAAAATTTTGTTGTGATCAGGAAAAGGTACGTGTTTACAACATCCCACTTCCCACTTACGCATGCGTCAAACACATGTCATTTGTTTAATATACAGAGATTCTAAACAAGTGGGACTGTGCAGAACTTTTATTTATGTCATTAAACTGATGGGTAGCTCGCTTCGCTCGGCTTCTTCTAACCAAACACTTACTAACCTAACCTAACCTAAGATAGTGTTTTGTCATTAAACTAGAAGATGGTTAGCACAAATTATAAAACAAGGAAGATAGCGGACTCCCATGTTACGGCTTTGGACAGCGATAGTTGCGACATTCGTGGTTGTAATATGAACTAGGATTAGATAGTATGCAACCCGCAGTGCACACAAATATATTTTTATATTTTAAATTGCTATGATTCGCGCGATCATTAATTTTCTACCAAAATTGAAAAATAAAATGTAATTTTGGTAGAAAATTAAAGATTGCCTTGAACCGAAAATTATGATTTATTTATTTACGACTCTCCTAATTAATTTCCTAAAATTAAAATTATAATTGTTAAAAGTTAATACTTCAGTAAGCATTAAGTTTTATTATTTTATTTGCAAGCAAGCATATGAAATAAATAAACAAGTATTTATTTTTTACTTTTATATTTACTTTTATTGTACATATTAAATGTAGTCTGTGCCATTTTTTTTATTACACTATTTATATTTCTTTTTCATTTACCATTTAAAATATTATTAATTACACTACACCATTTGAAAATAAAAAATGTGGTGCTAATATTTAAAATTTCTTATAAAATTCATCACTGTCACAATCACAATTTACTGTCACCTATCGTTACAACGTCAAAAACAATTGCCGCAAATTGCCGATAATGAAGTGTTCTCAAAATTTTGGTTAAACAAAAACGCTTTAAGCGCTGTCGGTGGATGGAATATAACTTAAAACCGTTTCAAGGCCGTGTATATGAGTTTCATACCCCTGATGGTTAGCTCGCTTCCAGAAACCATTGTTTTAGAGCCACTGACAATTCTTGAATTATCTATACAATGTTCCGTAACTGCACACCTAACTACCGCGGTCGCGGTTGCGGTAAAGTCGTGGTAAGTTGTGGTTACCCAGTGGTTACCTGAAAACGCGTTTTAGTTACGGAACGGTGGTCACACCTCACAGTTCATAAAACAGACAACTGAACTGTCATTTTATGGACGTTATAGGTTATAGATATTCCCTTACAAACTTATTAATAAAAATATTTGTTTTATTAGTACTTGTTTACAATGGCACATTATATAAGAACATATATGATTTTTCCCGATATTATTGTTCACGACATCGATCAATATTACTAAAAATCAGTTACTTACACTCATTCTTACTGTTTTAATTACAGACTGTAGTAAAATAATATAATTTACTACTTGCACTACAAAGAAACGATTAATTCTCTCCACTTAATTCTCGCCTTATTGTAATGGTTTTGAAATTCCCGCCTTTTGTAGTTTACATTAGATCTGAAGTTATTAGTGGGAGGAAATAACCACACTAACCGCGATATTTCCACGGTTAGTTTGGTTACAAAAAAGTAACCAAAATTTTCAGTAACCGCGTTCCAAAACCTAACAATTTTCCTGAAAAGGTTAATGTCGTACACTTTCGGAACGGGAAACTTCAACCGCGGTTACTTTCGTTGAGTAATGGAACATTGTATTAGTGTAGTCGTTATGTGCTGCCATCTGTATAGAGTTTGAAGGGGGATATTGTAAACATTGTCCCAGTTAAGTTTATTGCAGTATCATTGTTCTTAGTTCAATTCCTTCTCAAACTTAAAACTTTGAATTTATTTAAGTTTGAGGGGGGTGTGTTAGACATTGACAGTTTGAACTGACAGTATGTTGTCAGGTTTTTTTAAATATAATATATAATAATAAAAAACATATTTTGTATACATCAATTTTAGCCTAGAATAAAACATATATAGTTTCTCGTAATCTCAATACTTTATTCAGAGGTATATCTCAATAATATCGATACAAGTATTTTAGTACTTATACTTTTTTCAATATTTTAATTGTATGAAGAATTCGAATATGTTTTGGATAGTACAAACTCTGGGACATCATGGACAAATTTAGCATCCCTAGTAAACTTACCAAGATGAAATTTTCTTGTCATTTACTTCTGCTTCTTAATCTAACATCGTAAACGCCGTGTAGTGATCACATGATTATGTGTCAAAAATTTAATTGACTTCATCAGTAGACGTTCGTGGAAAAAAATAGTGGGATAGGTTTCCTTTGCTTTTCTCACATGCTAGTTGCCTACAATACCTTGAAATGTGTTAAACTTCTCAATACTTATTTTTTATTATTTACGTTTTTGCTTAGGTGAATAAGTGATATATTTAAAGTTTATTAATAAATAGTTTGTAACACCGAAACACCCCTTTGTAATAAATGAAAAATTTTGAGATGTCATATTTAGAATTATTTAGGTCATCTTTAGAATCATGGTTTGAATCTGTCATCGTACCAAATTACGTAAAAATATGTCCAGCCGTCTTTGCGTAATCTCGGACAAACAGAAAAAAAAAATTTACGGATATCTTATAACACTGTTCATCATCATCAAGTGTCATATCTGATGCAGACTTCGGCTATCACGGAACGCCAGTTGTCTCTATTCTCTACAATATTAATCAAATATTTTTGTGTCAGTGTCACTAATGATATTATCAATTAAAGTCATTCTTCTTCTACCCCGTTCTCTCGTTTTATCACACTGCACACTACACATATCCCACTCAATGTTTCTCTGTCGTAATATGATCGAAAAATAATATTTGTAATTTTTTAAGTTTGCTGACCACTTGTCTTTCTGTTTTCAATTATGCTAACACTTCACTGTTTGTCATTTTTGCGGTCCACGAAATCTTTAGGCACTTTCAGTACACGCCTTCTCTTGTTCCTTCTTTAAATTTCATTTCTCCACAATTCTTCATAATATGTTCCATGGTCTCTCTTTCCTCTCCACACATGCTACACATCCTTTGTTCATCCGTTCTCCAGTACTAATTTTCCAAATCTAGCTTTTACCTTCTTTTTTAATCCATTACTTTGGATTTTGAGGTACTCCAGTATTTGCAGGTCCGTAATGAGGATATTTAGCGCCGGTGGCAAGTGTGCAAGTTGCGCCCTTTAGAATATTTTGGCGCCCCTATTGCGAATGCTGAAAATACAGTATAATACAGTAATTAATAATAACAATTAATACAGTAAAATACAGTAATTTTATTCAATTTTGCTCACTTTCAAATACATGTGATGAGCAAAAAAAGGTCCTCACCTCTAAAATACAAGTGATGAGCAAAGAAAAAAGGGTTCGCACATCCAAAATACAAGTGATGAACAAACAAAAAAAAGGTCCTCATCTCCAACATACAAGTAATGAGCAAAACAAAAAAAAGGACAGCAACTAAAAATTTTGCGCCCTCAACACAGCTGTGGCAGGCGCCTATTTTCCCACGCCCTAGTTACGGGCCTCGGTATTTGTATCGTCTAAGTTTTCTTGTATTTACTGTTATATCTCGAATTTTTTAACCTCTCTCTTCTTTCTTGTCCTTGGATGGCCCTCATTCTATCTGTTATTTCTAGTGTCACATCTTGTCCTTCCGACCTCTTTCTTGATATTTCCTTAGTTGAGTAGCCATTATACTCTAATCGCTTCCTTCTTTTTGCTTTCCATCTGGATTGCATCTTTCCTTGTATCTCTTTTCTCTCTAATCTGTCCAGTACTGATATAGAAAGTTTTTTCCTAGATGTCTTATTATCCTCTCTTTGAATTTAATGGCTCTTTTTCTAGCTTCTATTCTGATCTTGTCTAATTTCACTTCCTCTAATAAAATATACTCTGGTGTACATTTGTCTAGGCCCAACATCTATTTAATGTATTTATTTTGCACCACTAATTTTCCCTGATCTTCCCACTCCCATATTTCAGCGCCATACATCATTATGCTCTTGACTATAGAGTTGAACATAAGCATCCTTATTTTCTATTCACCACTCACCTATTCCCCACACTTATGGCAAGGCTAACATAGCTTTCCTTGTTAGAGTCCGAATATGTTCTTCTAGGCCCCCGCTGCCTTTAAATACGTACCCGAGGTATTTGTATTCCTTCGTTTATTTTACCTCTTCTTCTCCCCAATTCCATTTGTTTTGAGTCTACCTCCTCCTTTTTTAAACAACATTATATTTGAATTAGCTGCGCTTAGCTTTAGTTTTTTCTTTTGTAGAAACTTGTCAAAACATTTAAGGAGTTTCTTCATTTCTTCTTCTGTTTTAGCTACAATGGCAATATCAAAGGCTGAGTCAAAGGCTGCTTTTAAATCGGCGAAAAACACATACAGTTTGCCTCTTTCCTTTGCCAGGTCTCCACCTATTCCATAATTTAGGATATAAAGATTGTCAATTGTTCCTTTCCCTTTCCTGAATCCTGCTTGATTGTCTAGAATTAGATCCTGTTATTCTACCTCTTCCTTCAACTTTTGTTCTAAAACCATGGCATAGATTCTGTAGAATAGAATATGGGTTTTATAATCCCTTTCCTCTCCCTCTCCATACCTTATTTATGACTTCTGTTATTTTGTTGTTAGAGTCCGATTGTTAGAGTTAAATCCCATCCTATTATAAGGTTACCTTCCTGTGTTGGGTCTAAACTTTGATCTACTTTCCTGCATATTTCTTTCATTCTTTTATCGCAGTAAATTGTCATTATTCTCCATTCTTTACCTCTTATTTTTACTTTCTTTTCTACATAGTGATTTTTGCTTTCTTTCTCTTTTATTTCTTTTTTAACTCCTGTCAAGATACCTCCTTTTGCTCGACCCTTCTTATATTTTCTTGTCGCATATTTGTTTTTCCAAATAAAGTTATCTGGTAATTCATTTTCCCAACTTTTTCCTCCAACCATGTTTCTGTTAGTCCTATTATATCAAACTTTTCTATATATTCCCAAAATTCTTCATCTTTTTCTTTTAATCCTTTTAACATTTCAAAATCCTACCGATATTGTACTAATTTGTTCCTGTTCGTTGCCTTGTCGTTCCTTTTTCTCCTGTTCATTTTGGTAATTAGCTAATAGTTTTTTGAATCTTGTTTTAAAATGTTTTGCATATTCTCCCATTCAAATCTTTCCCTATCTATATCTATTCATTTGTATCCAATTTTGGTCTTTTTCCCTTTCCCACCTTCTTCTTTTGCGTGTTGCCTAATTTTTGCTTGGATCCTTCTCGCGCTCTTTGTCAGATTATGGTCGATGTAGATATTCTTACCTCTCAGTTCTTTTTATTAGCTATTATCTCTTTCTTTTGTTCCCAACTTTTTATTTTTGCAATAACCACTTCCTTTCCCGGTATTTGTCCTGTTGCGTATACTTCTAACAGTTCTACCTTTACTTTTAAAGAGGTTTTAAAAAAGTCTGTAACTTGCTCCAGTAATTTGTTTTTCTTCGGTTTTGATAATGCTTTTAATATAATTTTCATAGTGTGACTCATCAAACTAATCGTCTGTAATAACATTGTTAGACACACCATTTATGTTTTGAGTACTTATAGTTAATTTAGGTGTACTCTTATATGCTAATCAAAAATATGCAAACAGAATTTTACAATCACCCATAGTTTCCTAGTAATAGACGAATAAAGGGTTGTTTTTAAGCAGGTAGTATATTTTTCACCCGAACCTCCGGAATATCTGATTTAAAAAAAAATACGCTGTCACATGTCACTTTTCGATTTTCAATATATATCAGATTTGGAATTTTTCTAGTTTGTCACTATGACTCCTGAGTGGGGGCGGCAACACTCAGTAGGCACTATGGGAGAAGTAACAAATCATTTTAAAGCCTATTAAATTATCTTTTAAACGATGATTCGTTATCGAAATTGCATTGAATAGTTACTGAAAAATCGAGGTTTAAAATTTCAAGGGCATTCAGTTTTGAACCTCGATTTCTCGTAAACTATTTGAGAAAATTTCAAAAACGACCAACAGTTGTATAGAGAATTTAATTTGCTTTAATAAGATGTATCAATCATTTTGTTTGCCAGGCAAGCTCGCTTAGGGGTCACAGAAATGAGAGTTGGAAAAGGTGTCAGTAGGTGTATCTTATGAGCTAAAATCTAAGTCTAACATATTACTTTATAAAAGTCAATTGGTTCAAAGAATAAAACGGAGAAACACTTTCCTAAGGCCATTCTGTATAAAGTTTTATTGTTGACAAAATAAACCTGCATCAATGGACATTGGAATATCAACAGGAATAGGCAAATAGATAAATGTTTATCCATTCTAGTATTTTTTTTTTTTATTTTACTAAGGCCCGGTATTTTTGCCGTGCAGTTATCTATAGGAATTACTCTCAATGGGATAATATTATCCTCCTGATATTCACTAGGATAAATTACTCTCTGTATTTCCAACTATAGTTATAATCTGTCTCATTTTGTAATACGAAACTAGATCTGGTTACTTTGGTGACTATTGTAGTGTAAACAGACTTTTATGGAAACATGTGAACTTGTAAACCTGGCTTTTAAATCTTTGGTTAAGTTTTATTATATCGAGGTTATATTCACTACAAAACTAGTATGTCAGATAACAAATTGACATGTCAAAATTGCGATTAACATGTCAAAATTGTGATAGACATGTCAAATATTTTGAAAGGTGCCACTTCAGAATTACCACCCTAAGATGATATTTTAAATATACAACATAAAAAATGAAATTTCCCTTTTAGTTTCGTATTGCAAAATGAGACAGATAATATCACGTAGATAACTGTTCTGATGGATAACAATATTTTACGATGTTTTCTTTGTTGGTATTACCAGCGTTGTGAAAAGAGAGACATATACGCGAATAAAAGAGAGATAGGTACAACTCTCAAAATAAATAGATATAACCTAAAAAAACTTATTTTGTTAAACTTTATACAGAAAAATGTGCGACAAACGCCAATTTCAATATTTCCGAAACAAGGCAACTTGTAAATCTTGTGTTAAAATGTAAAAATGTTATAGAAAATAAAGCTAATGACGCTGTAAATCTAAAAGACACATAAGAGGCCTGGTAAAAAATATGTATTATGTTCAATGCAAACTGCGGACAGAATAGAAATGCAAAAACATTGAAGATAGAATATGATGTTTTTTTTTTTCTTTTTAATTTGGTGGAATATTTTGTGAAGCATGATATTAAATGCATTTTTCACTAAGCGAAATCGATTAATAAATTCTGGTCTAACACGAACTATGTATGGACGTTCTAAATTGTCTACAATCTCTTCATCATCGTCTGTTAGCAAATCTTTAAAATCGAAATCCATGATTTCCTTCTTTACTAATAAATGTAAATTATCTAAAAATAATCCACAATGTTTTTTCTAATTTCAGTACAAATTAAAGTAGATTACTAAATTGTTTTGAATTTATTTTGATATGGGTATTTATAATAACAATAATAAAATAGTACACATAAAGGAAACAGGTGTATGTAATATGTATATAAAGTGTGGTTATGTCTAATATGCACATAATACCTGTTATATTATATATTTTACGTATATCTGCTTATATTATGAACATATATTTATCAATAAAATGTTTTTTTACACCTACCTGTCAAAATCTGTCATTTTTATCCAATGGATAACATTTATCAGTACCTACACGGTGGGAATAACTTATCCTGTGAATAATCTAGTTACTCTATAGATAAATAATTGGAAATACGCAAGAAATCGTTTATTTCTGGTATGGTTGGAAATACCGGGTCTTATTAAGATATATTTGAAAGAGTTAGTAAAATGCAAGTTGTCTTTAAATACGTTTTGGTTAGTATATATGGTGTATTTGTTTTTTTTTTTGTCTTCTACTCAATTGATCGTTCTGATGAATTTCCAGTACCAAAGCCACAAGTTAATTTAGACGAATATGATGTTAATCAAAATAGTCATTATAAGTCACAGATAATTTCCAAGAGATTGTTAATGTATTTGGTGCCAAAAAAAAAAACTTTAAAAAAGATTAGAAATAAAGCGTTAAAAATGCTTATAAAGATATGGACTGTAACTTGTCTTTAAAAATTCAGTTTATGGATTCTCATCTTGTTTTTTTACCGGAAAAATTGAGTGATATTAGCGATGAACACGGTAAACGTTTTCATAAAGATATTTTAGCCATGGAAAAGAGACATCAAGGCAAGTGGAGCCCTAACTTACTTGCATACCATGACTGGACACCACGAAGAGATGTACCGCAAGTATAATGTAGACATAAATCAGTGGCAGTAAAATTTACGTAAGATATTATTATTGCAATGATTCATTTTGTGCCGAGTAATCCCACGAAAAGTATTAATTTTTTTTTTTGTTCTGAAGAATAATGACATATTGTTCCACCCTGTCCAATGACCCAAAAAGACTTGTACGATAAACGGGCTAGTTGTTATGAATTAACATAAATAAAATTAACTGGTGTTATGATTACCTAAACTAATTGCACATTGTTGTTTCCAATTTTATTCATATGGAAGATAATAGAAATATGAAGTCACAATAATATACAATAATTAATACATTTCAAAACAATTATATCTATGTTTAATTAGTACTATCAGAATTTATTTTGTATATCTTGTTTACTTTCTCCATACTGGACATTGTTTTCCCGACACCAGCATTTTTTCAACTTGATTACCATCTTGCAATAGTACTCCTACTTTCTGTTGGTCTTTAGTTAACAACATCATTATCAGGTGAGTTGACCCAGTGTGGCCAAGTTTTCATATCTGCATAAAGCATATCTCCTGGACTTTGTGTTAGTGACAGTTGTCTATGAGCTAATAGCTTATAATCTTTAACAATGTAACCTTTGTCAACACCCAACTCTATCAATTTTTTCGCAGCCAATATCTGTTTAGGAGACGGAATAATCTTATTGAATGTTCCAATAAATGCTATACCAATAGCTTTCGAGTTGTATCCGTAAGCAAATGCTCCTTCACTAGTCCAGCCTCGACCTTCATAAGCTAAACCATCTCCACCAACCAGGAAGTTGAAACCTATATCCCACCAACCATTACTGTCTACGTGGAAAGATTGAATATAACGAACTTTTAGTACACATGCAGTTTGAACTGAACAGTTATCTGTTGCTGAGTGGATTATCACTACGTAAGGTACCGGGGTTTTCAGGGGATTTGCTGGTTGCACAGGTGGTTGGGCAACCCATTGAAATCTTGATATTATTTTTAGTTTTGGTTCTAAAGTGACATTTGCCCCAGAATCTGAAATTAAAATAACATTAAAAAACATGGTACATGAAAAATTTTATAGAATATCTATGAAGTGACCGTATAAAATTTTTGACACAAAATAGATTAATTTCTGAGGTACCGTAAAACGGAGTGAACTTGACCAGTTTGTAGGTTCAAATTATCATATCTCTGTGAACGTTAATAATTGTTTTATTTACTCGTATTTCATACTAGTATTTCTTTTAATTTATTTATTACCATCTTGTAATAGTACTCCTACAACATCATTATCAGGTGAGTTGACCCAGTGTGGCCAAGTTTTCATATCTGCATAAAGCATATCTCCTGGACTTTGTGTTGGTGACAGTTGTCTATGAGCTAATAGCTTATAATCTTTAGCAATGTAACCTTTGTCAACACCCAACTCTATCAATTTTTTCGCAGCCAATATCTGTTTAGGAGACGGCATAATCTTATTGAATGTTCCAATAAATGCTATACCAATAGCTTTCGAGTTGTATCCGTAAGCAAATGCTCCTTCACTAGTCCAGCCTCGACCTTCATAAGCTAAACCATCTCCACCAACCAGGAAGTTGAAACCTATATCCCACCAACCATTACTGTCTACGTGGAAAGATTGAATATAACGAACTTTTAGTACACATGCAGTTTGAACTGAACAGTTATCTGTTGCTGAGTGGAGTATCACTACGTAAGGTACCGGGGTTTTCAGGGAATTTGCTGATTGCACAGGTGGTTGCGCAACCCACTGAAATCGTGATATTATTCTCAGTTTTGGTTCTAAAGTGACATTTGCCCCAGGATCTGAAATTAAAATAACATTAAAAAACATGATACATGAAAAATTTTATAGCATATCTATGAAGTGACCGTATAAAATTTTTGACACAAAATAGATTAATTTCTGAGGTACCGTAAAGCGGGGTGAACTTGACCTGTTTGTAGGTTCAAATTATCATATATTTGTGAACGTTAATAATTGTTTTATTTACTCGTATTTCATACTAGAACATAGGTATTGAGGTCCACTATCAATAACTATAATTTTTTTATTTTTGGGCCGTTAGAAATGTTATTTTAAAAATAAAAAACTAGTGTGGTGTAGTTCACCCCGGCCGGGGGGAATATGTTGCTTGCTAAACAACTCGCATAAAGGAGTGAATTTGACCACAGAAAAATATTTTAACTAGAGCGCGGATTTTAAACATTTTGCTTATTGGCAGTACTTAAGCAGAACAAATTTTCGTTGAGATCTCAACGTTTCACAAAAAATTTTAACGTTTAACACCATTTTTATTTTGCTTATTTTCCTTTTTTTGTAGATTTAAGCTTATTTTTGCTTATTTGATGTTTATTGTGTTCATTATTTTAATGCTTATTTTTAAATTTTGTTTATATGATATACTAGCAGTGTACCCGATGCTTCGCTACCGGAAAAAATACAGCCGTAGCCGGTTTAGACCGGGCCCATGTCGGAATGGGTTCAAATTAGTTTGGTGCGAATAGTTTAAGTATGGTCTAATTATATATTTTTGTTTTACTCTACCATTGTATAAATATGTGCTTGTTCACAAATAATTTAAGTGAGATGTCATATTTCTGGAGGCCACAAACTGTTTTAAAGATGCCTATACTAAATCTCCCATCGGAGTGTCTCCCGATCTCCGTCATATCCCGTGAAATCTTAAAATGTTGGTAAAATAGTAGACAGAGTAGGTACTATTTTTTTCTGTTGTATGCAGGTCTAATATAGTTCTCTTTAAAACTCCTTTATCAAAATCGTCTATATTTCTTTTCGTACGATCCTGTTGTACACTTTTTCTAGGTGAAGAAAATTTCGAGGGTTCACTTTGATAGATTGTTTTTTTTTTTTTTTGAAATTCTTGTTACGCCTGTTGCAGCAGCCACTCAAGCAAAAACTGATTTGAAAGGAATAATAGGTTCCCCAGCCTCATAAAAGTCAAAATATAAGAAATTATTTCGCGACTTTGGCTAGTAATAGCGCGACCATTTAACTTACTTTTAAAAGGCATGTTTACTATTGTTAGATTTTCTACCGACTGTACTCAGAGAGATGTTGCCCGCACGAACTACCGAGATTAAATGCGTCCCCACTCCTACATATTTGAGCCATTTACGATTTTGACCGAACACTCCCGATCTCAATATAATTGTACAACCAACTATTGAAGGGAAATTCCCGTGTTCTCACTGACGGTTTAATAAATATTCCAATGGTCCAATATAATTAAAAACAAAATTATTAATTTCTTGTTTCTAATGGGACTTTTTTGACATTTTCGATTTTTCTAGTTATGATGAAGGCATTTTCTAACCTTATGCCAAATTTCAACTCGGTACCATATCTGGAAGTGGGTTAGAATTTCCGGACATATCCACAAATATTCTCTTTTATATATAAAGATTCGTATTTCGTAATTGGCAAGCACACAAGTTGGCGAATTTCACCTTTTTATAATAAAATAATTATATTTTTATACATACCACGAAGGGATTCCCCGTTCTACCTGTACATGTAAACAACAGATGGCGCACATCGTAGTAAAGTAATACGCTTAAAACGTAGTACACCAGTACGAGTACACCATAAGATTTTCTGGTTAGTTACGCTACAAATTTTTCATTATAAAAAGTTAGTAGTAGTTTGCACACAGTTATTTTGGTGTACTAAAAGTTAAAGTGTATTATGCCGAAAGACAAAGACAAATCTTTGCCTGCAAGTTGGGTGAAAGATTATTCTGATTTAATCCAGGAAGGTTGGAGAATCTTTTGCAGATGTTGTATGAAAACAGTAAGTAAGAATTTTATTACATTATCGTAAAATTGAGATTAACACCTTGATTGCGATATCACCTTGATAACCTTGAATGGACACTTTAAAGTACCTACTTAATAATTTTCAGCATTTATTAATAATTTGCTAAAATACCGATGTGTGGCATTTATCGTTTAGATTGGAAATATGAAATATCAATCCGTCATACAACATTAATCGAAAATCGAAAAAATTAAAATATACACTAGGCATTTCTCCAGTTATTATCAAAACTATTGTATTCCCAATTGTATTAATTTAATAGGTATGCAGAAGTCCGTTATATATTTTTTATAAGGAATTTTTAACTAAACATTTCTAACTATCTATTTAAATGGATAAATCTGTAATCAAAAATGAAGAAAAATTAACATATATAAATTAAATAATTTTTTGGTCATCACTTGTATTTCGAAAGTGAGGACTTTTTTTGCCCCCCCCCCCCAAGAAAAATTCCTGGGTGCGCTTGCATTCAAAATATAAGTACAAATTCTCATCAAAAAAATCTAAAAAAGGGAAGGCACCGCGAAACAACAATCAAACACACTCGCTGGGACCCAGTAGCCTACAATCTTCCCAAAACAAATTTTCATATGATTTATGCAACGCCATGGCTACCGCAAGTATTTCCTTTAAAAAATTGGTAAATAAATCTTTCAGACAATTTCTTGAAACATACTGTAACAGATATTCTCAGCGGAAGCTTACATCGAAAAAAATATTTGGACGAAGTTTATATAAATATGTTTACCGACATAAAAAGTACTATAGGAAATAATTACAAATGGTTCACCTAAGATGAAACAACTGGTAGTTGCGGACGATATGTTGTCATTTTAATTTTTGTGAAGATGTTGAATCCAAAAAATCCTATCGGGTATTTTGCAAGGAACTACAATTGGTCAATCATACAACTACAAAGTTGTGTGATTGACCAATCACACAACAATCACCAGATTTGTGCAACAAGGATTCGTCAAACTTTATCTACCTAATCGCGTTTCGAGCGAAAAAATAATTTTAATGCTGTCCGATGCAGCACTTTATATGGTTAAGGCAGGAATTTCTCGAAAAATATTTTATTAAAATTTAATTCACTGTACTTTACTTGCCCATAAATTATCACGAGTAACTGAAACAATAAGGCTTCAATTTCCGTTAGTTAACGATTAGATTGGAAAACGAAAAATTGAGTACGAATGGAAAACGAATTTTTGTCAAAGCACCACTTAGAGTATAGCCTTTCAAAGGACAACGTCAGAATATTTTATTGCCACCCGAGTAGATATTAACAATTTAGGGAACTTGGTTGGTGGCTGCAATGTATTATGCAATATATATTTAAAAATATTTCAAGAATTTGTGACAGAATTACCTGAAATTGTCGCGATATGCCCATATTTTAAAAAGTAATATTATAGAACAAAATTTAGCTTAACTCTTTTCAAAGATGTTTTAGAAAAGAATGAAGGGTTTGATAGCCTCTACAAAATTTCCATGGTATTACAAGGAAATTATACTGATGATTTCAAAGTATATAAATGTCCCTTTGAACATTTTTAAGTATGCTCCAATTAAGTCGGTAATGTAGAATTAAGCGTCCCCATTTATAAAATAATACTAACAAATAAGAGACGATCAATGGAAAACATGGATCAATGGAAACAAAAATATGTAATTAAAAATTGTTATAAACCGAAAGGCTGACTGATAAATTATTGAGTATATGATTGATTTATTATATTATTATTATTATTATTTTGAAAGATATAAATAAAATTTATTAATCAGGTACTATATTTGTCTTTTTTTGTAGTGCTTTTTACTTTTTGCACCTTCTGCGTTTTTTTAGATTTTTTTTCGATTTTTCGTACTTTTGTCTTCATTTTAGGTGCTTTTTAATCACTTTTTTGTGCTTTTTATAGGAGATAGGCCCTTATATTTGCAAAATAAATGCTTATAAATCTGCGCTCTGTTAATAACATTACAAATTCAGAAAAAAAAATAAAATAAAAACTATTCATACTAATAAAATAAATCTAAATATACAAGAAACAAAATTAAATAACTGATATTCGAGTCTATTCGCTAAGAAAGATGTTAAAATCTCAATGTTTTAAAATTAATTTCGCCACAGTGAATATTTAAATTTACACGGAAATATTGGGTTAAGATTTTCTTAGCACTTGACAATTGTCAAAAACGTTAAAACGTAGAGCATGTGAGTGCAAAAATATAGCTTCTTAACAAGGTATTTTAGCATCTCGCGTTAACAAATATGATATTAACGCTTACCTTAGCAAATACTCTTACAGAATAGTGTTTTTCGAAAAGGCGTTAGACATGGTTTTAAAATAAAATGTTTAACCTGACGCTAATTTTACGTCTTACAGAATACACCCGAGTAGATAAGGTAAGCTACCTCTGTGACACTCGATGACCACGGTCATCCGAAGCGGCCATAAACAAGGGGGTCTCCCTTGGTCTTTATACTTCTTGCAAGGTCACGCTGAAGAAAGAGATAACGAAACTCAACTTGGCTAATTGAATTTGCAGACAGGCGTGCAGCAGTGTTCTTTCAAGGTCATCGCTGTAGCTGAAGACGCCGTTGAGAGATGACATCACCACAGCCACCTGAAGATCTTCTTCAAGGAGACGTGTTGGGCCTAGGCAGATGTGTTGCAGGCTAGCCTAAATTTTAGGCGTAAAACAGGAAAAAAAATCCTAAAATTTTGTTTTCGTCTTTACCTAATAATCCTCGAGATACCTCACCCTACAGGGTGCGATTATTTTCTGCGGAAAAAATGTCGAGGGATACGGCGGGAATCGAACCCGGGCTCTTTTGATTTCTAGCTGTCGTTTCTGACCGTTCAGCCATGCGAACAGATAACGCAACGTTGAAAATAAGAGTTGATAAGAAGCTGACAGACCGGCGAGCGTTATCTGCTTGAGGTCACATCGTCCCGATAAATTCTATTTTAAGATTTATCTCGGATTATCTGACTTACATTTTTAAATTTCATTTTTATTTTAATAAATGATTTTAATAACATTAATTATCTGTTATCCTCACGTGTTAAAAATGTGATTTAATAAATTATTATTTTTACACTTACTATAATATATAAATACTTATCTGTCTCAGCGATTTAACCGAGATGTTTTGCATGTGCCTGAAAATTTATCAGAATAAAATTGATACAAAATCATTTTTCTTGTAAAATTTATTAGTCAGCTTAATTAAATTGATACATTAACCATTACTAATTATATTTTTCACTTATCGTTTCATATATATATAGATCTGAATTTCAGAAGTGTTATCATAGTTACAACATTAAGTTATTTTATTATCGTTAGTGATGGTGTTACCAAAATTGTATTTGTTTAGGTAAGTTATTTTATTAATGGTGACACCACTATTAACATTTGTTTAGGTGAGTTATTTTATTGTCGTTGGTGATGGTGTTACCAAAGGTGTTTTCTAAAATTGCATTGTTTAGGTGAGTGTTACCGTCATCAACATTTGTTTAGGTGAGTTATTTAATTATCGTTGGTGATGGTGTTACCAAAGGTGTTTTTCAATATTGCATTTGTTTAGGTGAGTGTTACCACCATCAACATTTGTTTAGGTGAGTGAGACCGCCAATATAAGTTTTTTTTTTTTTAATTTATTTATTATTTTTTTTTTTTTTACTATTTTAGGACCACGCTCGACACCGAGGAGGAGTTTGCTTTGTTAGAGAAAGCTTATCGGAGATTCAACTTCGAGTTGAGGGATGAGGAGGGAGATTCACGTCCACTCTTACTACCCTCAACATCGTTGGTGATGGCGTCAACATCAACGGCGGCGCCAGCAGCACCAGTAGAAAGAATCTCCGATTCGGACGAGGAGGAAACAGACCAACCACCACTGAAGCGTGTGAAACGTTTTTTGGAATTTTGATAAATAAATAAAAATCATATATAATAATATTAAAATTACATGTTTTATTATTTTGAAATACATTTTCCAATATATTTTCCCATATATATACCAACTATGTTTTCAGCAATGATATAGTTAAAAGATTATTTTATTATTTTTTAAAATACTTGCTCCAATTATATAAATAAAATACATTTGCTTTAGCGCAATTTAAATCATTGCTGAAAACATGTGTTCTACAGTGGTGAGATTTTAATACGTTTTTCAATGTGTTAAATAATATACATCCTTCATCTTCGAAATCATGTATTTCGTTATCGATAAACCGAGCCAACCATCTTTTCTTGTTCTGACCCTTTACGAAGACAGGAGCATCGACATCGATATTCCCTCGGATGAATGAAGACAGCTCCTCCGAAAGAAGAACGTCTTCGGAGTCGTTGTGATCGATCCAAGACATGCCGTGAACTTTATCACATAGAAAATTTAAATGTCTGACGGTCACGTTGTTAAAATCTTTCATCATGGTTAGCGGGGTCCTAACGAATCTGTGATGAAGGTGGTCATTTGTAGTGTTCAGGATAGCGATTTCTTTACAGATGAAATCATCACAATGACTGAAGTTGAACCCCTGCACGTCAATCACATACATTTTCATAGTTTTTTTAATTGCAAACAAGTTAACTCTTCGAATTTATGAAGTGTACTGACTGTTAGATTACATTTACAGAACTTCTAAGAGGGTTATATGTCGCAAAACGATCATGTAAGATAAGACAGAACGCGCTTGTATTGGCTGTCACATTTTTGCTAAATTCAAATTCCAACCTGATGTCTACACTTCCGGTTTTGAGCGTTTCGTTTTGGTGACTGCAGTCGATAACAGTCAGCGGCGCCTTCTCTATAAACCGTTTGAGGTTCAGACATAGTTCACTCGATTCTTTCTGGTAGTAAGATTTTTGGAAACGAACGTACATATCGTACAGACTCGCCCACTGTCTTTTATCGAAATTAAAATTTAAATTATCGTAGGGATAGACGCTGGAATTCAAATAAAGTTTAATGTTGGTTAAATTACAATGATCGAATGCGCTCATGTTCGCGGTGGCTTTATTTTTTCTATATGTTTGAAACGCGACTATGACCCAACGTGGTTTCTCTAGCTGGTTAGAAGTTTTGATGTTCCAAGTGTGTTGCGTAGTTTGCTGTAAAGATGGATACTCATGTATTTCCCAACCTCTGTGGGGCATATCCAAGTCTGCACCTTTATCGATGAAGTTGATCAGCTGGAGTTTCGTCTTATCGGACACTTGAATTCGATTTTTGGTTTTTCAGTCACCTTTGTAGTCAGCACGGAATTTAAATCTGATGAACTTCTGAGTAAAACGAGTTCTTGTCGGGTGTTGATGATTATCTTTTTGAAATCTTCAAAGTATCCCATGACCATGCACAGCGGAATGCAGACGTTGAAATTGCCATGTACATCTACCACGTTAGGTTTTTCGAGATGGTTCCAACCGGTGTTTTCATAATAAACAGCGTTTTCAGGGCTGAAATATAGATAGCCCTTGATTGTACAAGTAACACCTGGATTTCTCACACGATCTATGACGATTCCTCCCATTTCATAGCGGATCTCTTCGAACAGATGCAACAAACCGTTATTGATAAATTCCAGACTGGAGCTAGCGGCATCCTTATCATCAAGCAATTTTCCTGTTATGTTAATGGAGCTGTTACATGGTAAAGTGTAACTATCTTGTGTCTGGATAGGAATGCGAATCTCATCCGAGTTATTTAAACTGGTATTATTGTATGGAGGGTGATTGTGTTCAGATATATTAGTAATGTGGTTATCTTCAACGATGTGTTCACCGATATTCAATATGTGAAAACTCATTGTTTCTACCGTTATCCTTTGCGTTTAATGAACGTTACACAATTGCACTTTAAGTATATCCGAAATTTTCTTATGCCCGATTGAACGTTCAATTTTAATCTGAACCAGAACTCTTCGATTATTCTCATTCAGTCGATCACCTCGAGACTGAGAGAACGTAAAAATTCTTTGTTTCTTCTTGTTAACAGTATCAGATCTTTCTTTCGAATGATTTTCTTTCTTGCCTTTTTAGATTTTATACTACTGTTGAAGATCACTGAAGCTGAAGGCACTAATGAAAAATTGTATCTTAATACCATGATTAAATATCTTTTTTTAAATGCAAACCCACTGTGACCAGTTGATTGTTGAAATTAATCAAATTTCCATCTTGATCTGTTATTTGTACTATAACTTCGGTGATATATCGTGTATTGATTGGTAGATAAATAACATTGGGTCGGGTTTCTTCTATTTTGTAACCTGGGTTAACTTTTAGGTTGAAAGAATACAATATATGAACGGGTATACCGTTTTTGTAAGAATTTGTAACTATGTTACAATTTACACATATCATATGAATTTTGGTGATGTTGACCGGATGCTCTGATGTATGTTTTTTATTCGCTCTCAGTTTGCGCGGTTTGAAACCGAAAAGTTCACCGATGGAATTGGATTTGTGTTGCACATATTTTTCTATGTCTGCAATTTCATAAGTGCCCGTAGGAAGCGTTATTTCATGGTCTCCGATGTGAAATTTGTTATTAGTCGAATCATTTCACATTCGGAATCATGTTATAACTTGTAAAATTGAGAAAACCGATGGTGTATGTTTCATATTCTTTAATTTCGATGGGTCTGGGGAAGGTCGATCTTAACACAGAACCAAACTCACTCATATTAATTAATTGAGACATGGATATGATTGCAGGATCGAGATTCAAACACAAATAAATGAAAAGAACTAATACTGAATTATTTATTTATTTATTACATAAAAATTTTAAACATAAATGGCCGCAAATAAAAGTATTATAATTTTGGTATGAACAATAATTATATTTAATTTCGGGGGAACCATTAGATTTGAAATAATTCAATGCTTCCAGAGGCGGCTGCAAGTTACCAAAACTATCGAAATATACCACTCTGTTCCTCGATTTGATGTATGCCGTCCAATGGGTCCCGGGTCCTTTCTGATCATCTAAATTTATGATTCCTAGTTCATTACTGCGTATCTTTTTAGGAAGTTTATTTCTCATGAATACTCCTCTAAAATCTGGTATATTTAGAAGTTTTACATATTTCATAAGGTCGAAGTTTGTAAGCGGTCTCTCTGGTAAAGTTTTCAGTATAGCCTTTTTGTCATCGACCGATCCTTTCCTAAAAAAATACCAAGTCCTTTTTTGTATTGACGCAGGAAGACCCCCTTGCCGATCGCTATGGATTCCATAGTGCGGTTGTGACGTTGCGCTTCATGCAGGTTTCTCCTGGCCGCGCTGGCATCGTTAACAGCTTTCGCTATTCCGGCCGCGCCGCCGCTGAGAGCTCGGAGGGCGCTGAGACCCGCAAATATCGGAATCAGAGGAAGGATGCCACCGGTTTTGGGTATGGTCACTACACGAGGTTTCGACGTCGACTTGATCGTCTTTTCAGCACCGATATATTTCATAGCCAGACGTGCAGCATCACGCAGATTATCGGGTTTGGAACGGCGGATAAGCCTATCTAAAGCTTTGACAGCCCTCTGAAACCCTGAACAATTTCTCTTTCGACAACTCGACTTGTTCGTACTTTTCTTCCTGCTTTTCGCTCGACAACTCGACTTATTTTTACTCTTCTTACTTTTTGCAACCATCTTTACATACTAAACAAATTTTTACTATGCTTTGATATTTATATTACACACGTTGTATCTTACTAGAGTTATGAGCATCATCATCATCATCATCATTATCGTCTTCAAATTTACGTTTCTTTGTCTCAGTACTGTGATATATCAACGGTTCTTCCTCAGTTAATTCATCAGGCTTAAACTTTTTAGAGCCACTTGCAGATATAAATAATTCATCATCATCATTTAATTTTCTTTTTCTAATAGTTTTGGATGCTTTTTGTCTATTGTGATATATTAATGGTTCGTCCTCGGTTAATTCATCACCACTTTTATCATTTAATTTTCTTTTTCTGTTAGTTTTAGGTGCTACTTTTTTTCTTTTACAAACTTTTTTTTCTTCGTTTTCTTCAAATACATTTCCATCAACTTCCATTTTTTCTTCTTTGCTAATATCAGTCAATTGTTTTCCATTCATTTTATTTTCTTTATCCATGTATGTAAATTGTTTTCGTTTTTTATTCTTAACCATCACATCTTTTTTAACTCGCTTTGAAGATGGTGGTTTAACTCGCTTTGAAGATAAGCAAGGGAGACCCCCTTGCTTATGGCCGCTTCGGATGACCGTGGTCATCGAGTGTCACAGAGGTAGCTTACATTATCTATTCACCCGATTGAAATTTTAAATTAAATATTCCGCGGCGACCAATAATCTGGGGCTACAAGCATCTTGACAATATCTTCCCACTTAATAATATCTGCTTCTTCTTTTTCAGACCAGGTAAATTTATTTGTTTCACATCTCTTAAAATATTTTATTGTTATATTTGTTAAAACCCTGTTATTTGACCAAAAAATTAAAAAAATATAAATTATGAACGTAAAAAAATACTCTAAAGACAACACATTAAAAATATTTAAAAAATATGTATATAATTATCTATGTAAAAAGATAGTTAATTGGTAAATATTTTAAACATTTTTTGACTTTTGTTCACCTCGTTTTACGGTATGTAAAATAAAGAGTTGCCGTGACTCCATGATAAGACGGTTGTCTACGGAACACAGGGACGCGTGTTAGTATTCCCCCTCCTTTTTACACCTTCTTCGAAATTTCATTTTGCGATATTGTGCAGTCAGTTCTGGGGTTGACTCAATTTCAAATATTTAATACTTAAAATGATTACCATATACAGGGATAATAGGACGGTCGATATGTCACATTGATCACTTGGCTTTATTGGCAAGATATTGTGAATACGGTTAAAACGGTACAAGTAAAGACACTAATATTTATTTATTTATTTAAAGTAATATGTAGAATAACTTTTACCAGATCTATCCACCGCTGCTTGTTTCATTCTGGTTCCATCAGGATTAAGAGATCGTTTACGTTTGTTACTGAAACTATGAAATTCCACTAGATTTAATGTCAGTGAGATAATAAAGGTAGCAAACAGCAAAATTGAAATTATTGAGATTATTTTGCATTTGGATTTCTTAATGCCACCTGAACACGAACTATCTGAAAAAAAAAAATGATATGATATAAATAAATGTTTCTAAGTCAGCGGTTTTCGGCCGTTAGCAATCGCGGACCGGTAAAAGAAGTAAAAAAATTAGCACACCGAGAAAGTTAAAACTATAATTAAATATTTCTAATTTTACCATATTTCCAAACCAATCATATTTTTCAAAATATAATATACAACAGTGTTAATATGTGAAAAATATTAAATTCAAGTAATTTCGAGCAATATCATTATCTGTCTCATTTTGTAATACGTAACTAACAGGGAAAGTTCATTTTTTAGGGTTTTGTAGGTATGACCAAAAAACCCTTATACCGTCATTTTGTCGTCTGTCTGTCTGTCTGTCTGTCTGTCTGTCTGTCTGTCTGTCTGTCTGTCTGTCTGTTCGGTAAAAATTGTATCCAAACGGCTAAACCTAGAGAGTTGAAATTTGGCATGCTTATACAACTCTTTGACCCGCACATAGGAAAAATACTAAAACATCTAAGAAACATACCCCCCTAAAAATATAAACAAATATGTGCTCATCGAAAACAAAAATATTTATTTTAAATTCTGAGTAGGGTATCAAATGAAAGCCCTTAGTACGTGGATTAACGATAAAATTTTTATTTTTGCAAAATAAATTATTTTGATGCGATTTTTGCCAAAATTGTGCAAAAAAAATTTTGTCCCACACCCTGTAGCCCAGAGGGTTTAAACTAAAAATCTAAAAAAATTCTAAGTAATGTACATTGGTGTGAACCGGAATAGTACAACAGGAATTTTTGATCAGATTATGTTTTCGGAAAATAACGCATTTTTTGTGGTTTTTGGTTCACAAAGTACAAAAGTTATACCAATGTAAGATACCCACATGCAAGGCGTGCGATAGCGTAATGGTTAGAGCACTAGTGTCGTAAGCTAAAATGCGCTGGAAACGGAAGGGTTTCGAGTTCGAATACGGAGTGAATTTTATTTTTTCTGTTTTTTTTTTGCATTTTTATTATGTTGAAATTATTTTGTCTAAATTCTAGTTATATTTTGACAAATGTTGCATTTAATTTTTAAGAGCGTAAATTTAATAACCAGTCTTATTATATGATTAACAGACGATAAATTATTTTAAAAATATCGTTCATTTTGCCGTGATTACTACAAAGTAAAATTCGTCCTACACACTCAGCATGCCGCCTTCACTTATTATATACCTGCGAAACCCTGAAATGTGTGAATATTCACACTTCACATCAATTTTTATGTTGTATATTGACAATACATTTATAATATTATCATAGTATTGGTGCAGACGGATACGCCAAAGTCTGTTTACACCACAACAGTCACCAAAGTAACCAGATCTAGTTTCGTATTACAAATTGAGACGGATTATACCAGACAAAAAGTAAATCTTTTTCGGTCTAGGCTTATTTTCTTAAGTTACAAGATCTCCATGGTTACACGGAAACGACTGACAGTTAAACATTTATAATTGTAATAATTGTTCAGTGACCGTACATTATCCAATGTAAATAAATAAATTTAATTTTTCTAATAAAAATTACTTTTGGTCGCCCAAAAAATAAAATGTGCACCTTTGCCAAAAAGATCCTTTTCGTCCTTATCTGTTTAAAGTGCTCGGCTGTGCCTCGGCCTTTGAATTCAAATGCGGCAGAAATAAATCTACTTTTTGGCTATGGTGCACTTTTTGGGCATGGACACAAATAACTATCCTGGAAGCATAGATTTTATAAAAAAGAATAATAATATGTAGTCACAGATTATCGTTAAAAACATGTATCATTTTTTCAAAGAACTGTTCAGTTTAGAGTAGGTATTATTTGTTTTAAAAAAGGATCAGTTATAAAGGAGGCTAAGTAAAAAACTCTATTGAAGATAAAGTAAGAATTCATTTTAAGTGTAAAATTTAATATAATTCCTAAAATTAAATTTTTTTGTTTTTCGAATTGGTCAAGATTAATATTGATTGCTATAAATACTACGTATTTTATCTGAACTATTTTTTTTGTATTTCTATCATTTTAATTTTAATTTTAATAGACAGGTGAAACTACAAATGATGACAAAAAAAAAACAGCTGTGGCCACCACAGGACCGACCGCCATCACAAAGTACTTGTATAAAATACCTACATTCTAGCAGCAGAGTAGAAATAACTTGGCCTAATATATTCTAACAGAGATGTTATTTATCATGACCATGGAAACGTTACATATACATAAGTATGAAAAAATTGAGACTTTTAGAGAAAAAAATCAGCTGTGGCCACCACAGGACCGACCGCCATCGTTAAGTACTTGTATAAAATACATTCTAGCAGCAGAGTAGAAATAACTTGGCCTAATATTTTCTAACAGAGATATTATTTATCATGACCATGGAAACGTTACATAAAAGTATGAAAAATAGAGAAAATTTTAAAAAAATTTACAAAAATTTGTCGTAATTTTTCGTTTTATCAAAAAACGTATCAAATAAAAGTTATTAGTTATTGCATTTATAGCAAATTTTGTTCAATAAATTTTTTCGAAATATTTTTCTGTTGCTAAATATTCGCAAAAATCTTAAAATCGACACGAGTAAACTCCCATTTCTAGTTAACAGATTTTTACCAAAAGTTGATCAACTCGTGTCATTGATGTCAAAAGCTTAAATATGCAGTTTCATATAAATCCTCGAAATGTCAAAATCGGTATGATCACAATACCTCCCTTATACAGTGAATTTATTCTTTTACGCAACATGTACTATGTCATTACCATGGATATAGTTTTTGACAGCAATATAAATCGTGTTCATTTTCATTTGCAACATTACTAGCAAAATCAAAATATTTGATTGAAAATACAAATTAAAAAAAAATAATAATAATAATAAATAAATAACTAATAAAAACTTATAATAAATTTTCAAAAGTTTCTCCGTTTAATTGCATACAAAATGTTAAGCGATCATAAAAATGATTCAAAACATTCAGCAATTGCTCTTGAGATATATTGTTGGATGCTTAAACAATTATGTCTTGCAGTTCAGCAACATCCCTAAGTTCTTCATTATATACTTTGGCCTTTAAATATCCCCAATAAAAAAAAATCATTGGGTGCCAAATCCGGAGATCTCGCTGGCCAATTCATCGACCCTCCTCTTCCAATCCAGCTTTTTGGGAAAGTTCTATGTAAATATTCTAGAATAATGGACTTATGCGCCATCATGTTGAAACCATACTTGTCCATTAATATTCAGGTTTTGCAACGCAGGTAATATTTGATTTTGCAAAAGGGCTAGATATTTTGCGACATTAAGGTTACCGTCAATAAAAAAAGGCCCTATAATATTGGTTCCTATTATCCCTGCCCAAACATTTAATTTTTGCGGATTTTGAGTTCGGGAGGAATGAAACAAATGTAAATTTTCTCGACTCCAGTACCTAAAATTTTGTCTGTGCACTTCACCATTTAGAGTAAACGTTGCTTCGTCTGTAAATAAAATTCTTTGAAGCATTATTGGGTCGGAATTAATTTTTTCAAACAATTCAAAACAAAAATCCATACGTACTGCTGCGTCCCTTTCTACCAATTCTTGATGATTTTGAAATTTGTATGATCGAAACTTTTCTTTTTTTAAGAAATTAAAAACAGATCCAGTACTGACACCAACGGTTTGTGCAATTGATCTTAAAGTATTTTGATTGTTTTCTTCCACTTGTAATAATATTTCCAACTGCTTCTCTTCTGTAAGCACGTGGGATGTTGTTCTTTTTTTATTATGTTTTGACTTAAGACATCCTTCGCGATGAAATTTATTAACTAGTCTTGAAATTGTAGAGGGATTTGGTATTGGCCGATCTGGATAAGTTGCACTAAATACAGCAAAAACTTCTCTTAAACTCATTTGGGAATTATACCAAGTTACCTCATTCATCATTATTTCAGTTCATCATTATTTTTTCTTCATCTGTATATACATGTTGATTAATTTTTAAATCAGTAATGAGCGAAAGTATACACACTAATTGTCTATGTTGCAAATGAAAATGAACACGATTTATATTGCTGTCAAAAACTGTATCCATGGTACTGACATAGTACATGTTGCATAAAAGACTAAATTCACTGTATATGTTGGCGGTCGGTAAAAATTCAAATTTTTTTCGTTTTATCAAAAAATGTCTGAAACAAAAGTTGTTAGTAATTGCTTTTATAGCAACTTTCGTTAAATAAATTTTTGCGAAATATTTTTCTGTTGTTAAATATTCGCAAAAATCTTAAAATCTACACGGGTAAACTCCCATTTTTAGTCAACCGATTTTTACCAAAAGTTGATAAATTCGTGCCATTGATGTCAAGAGCTTAAATATGAAGTTTCATAAAAATCCTTTTAGCCCAATTTGCTCTGCACGTGTACACAGACAGACAGACGGGCGGACGGACGGACGGACAGACAGACCGACAGACATCATGCTAAAAATAGTCAAAACGTTATGTAAGGACCTCAATTCGTGGAGATCCATCGAAATCTCGAAATGTCAAAATCGGTATGATCACAATACCTCCCTTATACAAGGTGTCTCAAAAGAAATTTTATATTTATTTAGCTTACTGCGTGAACGCAACGTATTCGAGGGGCGCGGGGGTTATGTCAATCGGTAGCCTGGCTCTTGGGAATTCAGTCGCTATGGAGCGTTTCTCGGGAGCAGACCGCGCGTTATGCGTGCGAGAGTTTTACAAAAACGGTAATTCGGCGACTGTAGCGCGTAGAAAATTCTGCAGTATTAGAGGTTTTCGCCACTTAAATGATGCGCCAAGCATTCCTCTCAATCGACATTGGGTTAAAAAGTTTGAAGAGACTGGTACAACGCTGGATAAATCAAAATCCCGGCGACCTAGTTCATCAAGAACGGTAGAAAACGTGGAGAATGTTAATCAGTCTGTTCGTGACGACCCGAACTTTTCAATTCGGAAGCGCGCAAGTGCTTTAAATGTGCATAGATCATCATTACATCGCATTATGCACAAAGACCTAAAGCTGCACCCCTACAAAATTCAATTGGTGCAAGAATTAAAGCTCCAAGATGCCAGTCAGAGGCTTAATTTCGTAAATCAGGTGATTGAGCGATTTTCAACGTTTTCCAACATTTTGTTTTCGGATGAAGCTCATTTTCATCTTAATGGCCACGTAAATAAGCAGATCTGCTGCTACTGGAGTGCAACGAATCCGAAACGCAAACATCAGAAACCCCTACATTCGCCTAAAGTGACCGTATGGGCTGTGATGTCGGCGCGAGGAATTATCGGCCCTTACTTTTTTGAAGACAAAAGGAGGCGTGCAGTTACAGTGAATTCAGAGCGTTATGTGGAGATGTTAGACAACTTCTTGGTACCTGAACTGCAAAACTGGCTATAACCAAAGAACATGGTTCCAACAGGACGGAGCAACTTCACACACGTCCAATATGTCTCTGCCACCTGTTCGTGAAATTTTCTCAGGCAAATTGATCTCCCGGAGAGGTGACATAAATTGGCCTCCACGCAGTCCAGATTTAACCCCTATGGACTTTTTCCTATGGGGTTATCTTAAATATAAAGTTTACGCCAATAAACCGACTTCACTGGCGCATTTGAAAGAAAATATCCGTCACGAAATGGCAGCCATCCCTGAGTCCACCTGCCGAGACGTCATAAGTAATTTTACTGTTCGATTAAACGAGTGCCGAGAACGCGAGGGTCTACATTTGGACGATATTATTTTTAAGAAATAAATCCCCAAAAAGTGTATTTTAATAATTAATAAACATTTTTTCTATATACGACTTACTTTTTTTTTTAATCGATCCACTAAATATAAAATTTCTTTTGAAACACTTTGTATATGTTGCGGTCGGTAAAAAGTCTTCATTTCTAATATACAAGTGATGACGTAAAATAAAACCGTCTTACTTCTAAAATACAAGTGATGACGAAAAATAAAACCGTCTTACTTCTAAAATACAAGTGATGACCAAACAAAAAACATTCATATCTCTCATAACAATGAAATTAACTATACTTAACAGATCTCAAAAACACCTTGAATAGTAAAGAATTATCACTTACCTGCATTAAACTTTTTCCCAACGTCCATTCGAATTTCAGCCATTATAAGTTAGAACTTATTATATATATAATTATTATATTATATATATAATCTATTATAGTGATAATAGATTATCACTATAAATTTAGATAGGTAGTGTATTATTTAACTATTTCCTTTTTTCATATATCTGAAATAAAATATTTTTTTATGTAAATGAACACTTTGAAAAAGAAAAGGCAGCTCTCGCGAAAAAACGTCCCGGAATGGCCAAAACAAATGTTTTTAAAATTTTAAGTGGTGGTATCAAATGAAACCCCTTAATGCCTGGATAAACATGCACATTTTTATTTTTGAAAAATATTTAAAATTTTTAAAGAATCTCTTTTTGTGCCGTTGAAAAACAAATATTTTTTTAGAATATATTATTTATTATATATAATTATTGATTTGCCTAAGCCTTGCGGCTTTAAGGGTATTAACCATTACAAAATAAAATAACGTTCAATATTTGACATTTGATAATTTTACAATCATTTTTATCTCATTTATTTGTTCTTCCTCCAGTGTGCCTCTCTTTCTTCCTATTTTCATCCCGGCTTCTCTCTTCAATCTTCTTCCTTCTTTCTTCCAGTTCTTACACCCATCTTTCTCCCTTGCCTTCCTCACCGATCAGTTCCTTTATCTCTTCTTCTCAGATTGCCATCTCCTTGCACTTTTTAGTTAAATGTTCCAAGGTTTCCTCTTCTTCCTTGTTCATTCTGCAGAGCTTGTCCTCTGGCTTTGCCCAGTACCTATTGTTCCTCTCTTCGGTGCCGCCTCTTAACCTCGCTATCCTCTTAACTCTACCCCCCGATCTTCTATTTTAGAATCACCCCGATCACTCTATTTTAGAATATATTAAGTAGTATCAAATGAAAGCAAGCAAGCCTGTATCTGCTGTTTGTCCGTTAAGCAAGGGCACGGACGTGAGTTCAACTCCTGCTTATGTCAAATAATTTGTGTAAAAGTATTTATACAAATTACAGGTTCTGCTTAGCCGTCCGCAACTGGCTATAAACTGTAGGTGCCTTTCGGTGTAAACTAAAAAATGTACGTAATACTGACCATAATACTCAGTTTGAATAATGTACATAGTTTGAAAATATGGTCATGAAACCTGCAAACAGGGGCTTAGGCTCAACTCAGGCTGTCGCGCCAATGATGATAATCAAATGAAAGCTATTCAAACATAGATTAAGAAACAGAAAGTGATTTTTTAAAAGTTTACAAAAAATGTATGTGAAGCGTGAATTTTCATACATTTCAGGGTTTTGTACGTATTTAATAAGAAGTAAGAAGCCAACATAATACAGAATGTCTATGAATATTTCAAAATCAACAATTTTTTTATAATCATTTTTATTTATTAGTTGAGTTCCAGCAAACAATTTTATACGGGCCAGTACTGTTGAAGCACATAGTCCCCGGCATTGCAAGTAATGGGCCAGTACCCCGGTGTCCCCGTGGCCGTTAGCTGGCCTCTTGGTGTATCAAATACCGGCCCAGCAGCGGTAAAGTGCAAAATAATCGCATTAGTTGCAAGATTTATTTCTGACGGGCCAGTGCTTATATTATTTATACCCACTCTCTAATATTTCAAATGTAACATATGTATATTTACCTTATACCTACCCAGTATTAAAATAAATTAATGGTTAGGTGCAAAATAAATACTCATTTGGCCATTTCACCATCGTTGAATAAATTTATTTAACAAATAAAGTTAACAAAATCGCACCGGTTTTAAACTATCAATGAAGAAATTAACGTTGCTGTCAATAGAATGATGCGATATTGTCAACTTTTTTTTGTCAATGATAGTGAAACAAAAATAAAATGTAACATATTAACAAAAATAAGGAGTGCTCATAAAATGCTGGTAAAGTACTTCATATAGGACATAGGAGGAGTGCGAAATACAAATGTGAAGTATATTTTTAATACTGGCGTTGCACAAACTTTTAGTGCCAGCAATTTACCAACAGAAAAAGCAATTTGCCAGCATTCGGCCGATGGTTGAATGTTTGCTGGGGTATTACGAGCTTCCATTTAAATTTTTAAACAAAATTTAAAAAATTTGCGAAAATTTACTTTTTTTAATTTAATTTTTTATAATTTAATTTTTTGTCATAATAAAATTAAAATATCCCAGCGTTTCTTTCTGCATTTGCTTCGTATTCAAGTCTTCATTAAATTAATAAGAAATATATTGATAAATGGGTTTATTTTTTTCCCTTTCAGAAACGTATTTCTCACTATTAGCAATGTAATATTTGATTTATAAGTATTTCACTACTATAAATGATTTATTAATATTTGATACCTTAAAAACAAAAAACTAAAGTAATTCAAACAATAGGTTGAATATCGACGTAAAAGTAGACGCAGCCTACTGAACACTATAAATTACACTCTGCACATATGAACTCGGTTGTCAACTGTTAAATTATTATATTTTTAATAGATATCAAAAAAAGATACACACTACCTTCGCCATTAATAGAAAAAGGCCATTACATTACTAGCTGTAATTTAGCCATGAATTAAAAAAATATATATTTTGTCAAAAACACAAAAACTGCATTATTTACCAAAAACGAAATCAGATCAAAAATTTCTCCCGTACGTTTCCGATTTAAATCAATGTACATAACTTAGAATTTTTCTCAGATTCTTTGCGTTAAAGAATCATTACAACTTTGCGTTAAAGGGTGCTGGACGGTTTTTTTTTTAGTACAGTTTTATAAAGAATCGTTTTAAAATAAAAAAGAACTGCCTGCCGTTGCATAATCTATGTCTTCAGAGCTTTCTTTTGATACCACACGATAAATTTTAAAACAATTAATTTTCTAAGACACAAAAAATCGATATTTCTCGAAAAAATAATCTGATCAAAATTTCCTTTTGAACTATTCCAGTTCCCGTCAATGTACATTATGAAATTTTTTTTCAGATTTTTAGATCAACCTCTCTGGTAGATAGATTGGGGGACAAAAATTATTTGACACATTTTAGGCAGAAATCGCATCAAAACATGTACCTATGTTTTTAAAATTTAAATTTTTGTTCATTAATCTATAATTTAAGACGTTTCATTTGATGTGCCACATTAAAATTAAAAAAATACAAAAATCAAAAATTTCGAGCATATCAATTTGCAATATAGTATAACTAAATATATATAACTAATCTTCGTAAGATATAACAATTTAAATTTTAAATTTCAAATCTGAATATGAAAAAAAAATCAGCTGTGGCCACCACAGGACTGACCGCCATCACAAAGTACTTGTATAAAATTCATTCTAGCAGCAGAGTAGTTATTATTGTAAAAGACAATAACGTATTAAGCGGTGTCCACACTATGCCGCAGTTTGCCAGTTGGCAAGGCCATTTGGCAATGCCAGAAGTAATGTAGACGTGACCGTTGGCACATGCCATCGTGCCAGCGGCATGCCAACAAGAATCGCTCGAGTGTCGGTCTCCTTCAAAGAAAGCCGATAAGAACGAAGAGTGGGGACGTTCCAACTGGCATCACGCGGCTTTAGGCTTAAATTCGGGTTGTGATTCAGACGCCGATGAGCAACGTTGTTTATAGATGGAGTGGACAAACGAAAAAGTGCTTAATTTGATCGATTTATACCGGGATCGTCCTGTTTTGTGGAACTGTCGTTTAAAGGACTATAAAGACAGGAATAAGAGATGTGACACTCTATTGGAAATTGCGGTTAGTTTTGGAGTACAAAAAGAAGAAATTGATAGAAAAATCAAGAACTTGGTATGTCATTTTTCGCGCGAAATAAAAAAGAGAGAGAAGGTAATAAGTCCTGTGCGTGATCTACTTTGAAGACTTGGACGTACCCAAAACCGTCGTTTGCGCCGTTTGTGTATTTTTTCTTCACTGTCAAGTATGATAACAGCAGCTGAAGCAATTAGTAAATCTTCCTCGGAGAACATTGTGCGACTAAACTAAATGCCAACACAGATGTGGACGTTTATACAGCCACGGGCTTTGCCAGCTGGCCTTGCCAACTGGCAAACAGCGGCATAGTGGGGATGCGCCTTTATATTACGTTGACAATTTCATAATGTGTATTTATAATTTACAATAACCATGGAAACGTACCTGCAAACATACAAAAAAAAATAATAATAATCATAAAAATGTCCCAAACAAAAATTGTTATTTATGGTTTTTATAGCAACTTTTGTTAAATAATTTTTTTCGAAATATTGCTCTGTTGAGAAATATTCGCAAAAATCTTAAAACACGAGTAAACTCCCATTTATAGTTAACCGATTTTTACCAAAAGTTGCGCAACTCGTGCCATTAATGTCAAAAGCTTAATGTCAACATCGGTATAAGCAATTCACTTTTGTAAGAACAAACTAAGAGGGAATTTTGTTTTAAATAGTTTGAACCTTTGAAGCTGTATGTCATGTTGGTATTAAAAAATGTCACTTTTTTAAAATGTCAATCCATTTGACATATGTCATTATGAAAAATGATATCTTCATTATAGTGATCATAACCTTATCAACCTAAAGTCGCTTTTACAGTGTAAGGAATATTTTAAATTGACATTAAAAGTCAGTAACACACCATAAAAGTAACCAAAATAACCAGATCTAGCGTGTTCTTACAAAAGTGAACAGCGTATATGATTGCAATACCTCTTTATATAAGCTGTTCACTTTTGTAAGAACACACTAGGTCTGGTTATTTTGGTTACTTTTATGGTGTGTTACTGACTCTAAATGTCAATTAAAAATATTCCTTACGCTGTAAAACCGACTTTAGGTTGATAAGGTTATGATCATTATAATTAAGATATCATTTTTCATTATGACATATGCCAAATGGGTACCAACATGACATACAGCTTCAAAGGTGCAAACTATTGAAAACAAAATCCCCTCTTAATTTGTTCTTACAAAAGTGAACTGCTTATATATGTTGGCGTTCGGAAAATATATAAATAAACGTAGCTGGCAATGGAGAAATCTGAAAGTCAATTTCATCACAAAAAAAAAAAAAAATCGTCCAGATAATATTAAAAAAACATTTTCACTCAAATACATTCAGTTTACATAAATCTTTTATAAAATTTGAATGAGCTACAGTCATCAAATTGTGTAATGTGATTGATACGAATAACACTTGATAGTTCATATTTCAATAAACCACTATATGGAGTATCAGTTCGATTTGTTTGAATTGCGGATAATAAAATCTAACACTAGAAAATTTAATAAAAAATACCAATATTTTTACAGGCTCCTAAAAATGAAAAATTAAAAACGAACTAATTTCCTAGAAAAACTTTTTTTGTCTGAGCTCTATTTATCACTTATGGTTTATGACCATAAATGATACGATTCTTATCACTTATGGACATACTGGTAGGCTACGCAGATGACTACAGATGATTGGACGTTGAGATAACGACGACTTTTGTTTAAAGACCCTTTGTGAAAGGGCCCCTAAAAAATACGAACAGAATTAGTAACCACAGTTGCAATTTTAGTTTGAAACCTAATTTTAGTAAATCAAAATTAATAATGTAGTTCGCCCTCTACTGATAAAATCATAATAAATGTTATGTTCAATTAAAATGATTACACTTACAAATTCCGAATATTATTTGGACTACTGTTTATTATTTATACTGAACACGATAAACTAATCGTACATACTGAATGATCAATTCAAAAACTTTTAATTTATTTACTTCTAGTCATTTCATCATAATAAATAGTTATCAAAAACAAAATGTTATAGCACTGGGTAATTCCAACCTACTTTTTTTATTTTTTTAAATTTTTTATGAAACTTATCTAACCGTTTTATGAAGAAAACTATATATGAAATTAAATATGAAATTAAAATATTATTTTGACCAGGAAAAAATCTTTATATTTATAAATAATATATATTATATAATTTCGTTCTTTTAGGTTGTCACGAGAATGGACCTTACTTGGATTATTTCATTTTTCACGTCAAATTTTAATGTCAAAATTTAAAATTCCAACAGTGAAAACATGGAAGCGAATGACATATGTCAAAAATAAAATGATTTTTTCCATATGTTAATAACAAAAATATAAATAAATGGGAAAGTTGTATTAAGAATGACATAAAAAATCAAAATATAAAGAAAATGACATTTTAAAATGATATTAACCTTAACCAAATTATGTTTATTGTAAGTATGATTTACAAAGCTTACATAAAACTGCCAAAAAGCACGATTCAAACGATGAAAGTAACTAGATTGCAAAATCTAGTTCCGCCTAATCGTTTGCAATAGCCTTTATATTAAAACAAGTTTCATAAGGCATGAATTTGACGCACGAATCGATATGATCGAAGTGAGGAAAAAGCCTTATGTAAAGAGTTTTTTATACTATTTTTTCTTTTTGCTGTTTTATGCCTATTAAAATATTAAATTTGCATTGTATAATCATACATCCTAGTTAAGGGAATTTGGTATGTGAACGTAGCGATTGGCCGAACTGGTTTGACAGTTTTATATTTTTCAAAGTATATGTCAATTTTTGTTATTGTACCAATTTTACCATTTTTAGAAACTAAAATGTTTAGTGTGATAATAACGCTCATTATAACACTCAATTCAGTTTCGTAATGACTCTCTTATGAATGCAAAATAAAAAAACAGATAGGTGAACAAAATAATTTATTTTGCCGCATGCATGACGTGAGAAGAATTTAAAAATGCTTGAAGAGTACGTTCACCTACAACACTCTCATTATATGATATCACCCAAAATTACAAAAAAAAAACCGTATTGAATAATATTATTTATTTAGTATTAATAATTAGAAAATGGAGCTCATTTTTATATATCTTCATAGTCGTAGTTTTTAAATGTAAAATTGACACACATATTTTAAATTCGCAGTTACCATTGTCAAGTATCACACAAGAACTAAAGGTAGACGATTACAGTGGATACGATACGTGATGAGGATGAAGGAGGACAGAATTGTTAGGAGGATATGGGAGGGAAGATTGAATACCCGTCGATCAGTGGGAAGACCTCACAAGAGATGGAGAGATCAGCTAAATGAAGATATAACAAGTATTGGTATAAAGGACACATGGAAAAACCTGACAATTAACAGATCAATCTGGAGTGCTCAAGTAAGCGAGGCTAAAAGTTAGCCCGACTAACAGTACCCAAAGAAGAAGAAGACGTTACCATTGCTAACCATAAAAACAGAAAAACAGTTTGTATTTATTATTTTATAGGCACAGGCTCAAGAATAAAACTAAAATAAATATTGTCAAAATGTCTATCAAGATAATTTTTTGATTAAAATAACAAAAATAAAATTGTATTTAAAATATTAATGCTTAACTTTTGTTGATATTTTCGACATTTCTTCATGTTTTCTTTTTCTTATTTTGTCAGCTTTAAAATTAGTCCACTGCTGAATATAAGCCTCCCCTTTTTTCTTCCATAGAAAAGGAAAAAAGTGGATTTCTGAGAAATAAATAAATCTAAAGAACAACGCTCTAAAATAGAGGACTCTCCTTTATAATACAGGACGTATAGTTACTGTAATTATATGAAGCTTGGTCCAGATTAGCGAACCGATCCTGTAATGCACCGCGTAACGTAATGTTCGCTTGAAACCTACGTGCCCCGAACTTATTTAATAATTGTTTTTTTTTTTAATTCTGTTTTTTAATCTAAAATTTCACCAAGTATTATTTAGAATAATAAGTAAATGTTCTATTATTATTATTTTTATTTACTTTTTTTTTGTTATTGAATGCTATTACTATATATTTTAGATTAAGTGTGAAATATTAATTGTTTAGATTTGCTTTTAATTATTTTATATGAAATTATATTTATATAGATAGTATTAATATTTGTTTATGTAGCAAAATATGCTAAATATAGTCTATCTAATCTAAATAGTAACAGTAACAGTAACAGTAGCTTAACAGTAGCTTACAGTAGCTTAACAGTAGCAGTAACATCTACGGACATAATTCTTCAACATATATTTCTGTTAAAGCTAGTTTTCTGAAATTATAAAATCTTTTCTTTTTAGCATACTCATAATAATAATAAAATTGTTCGATTTGCGTATTTAAAATGTCAATACCAGTGATATTTCGAATACTTGCAGGTTTCGACCAGTGTGTCTTGCGGTACTCAACAAGCTATCAATTCTCAAATCAACTATCAATCAGTTCATTTCATTACAGGTTGTATACAGTACCCAACAAGCTCAGTGACTGTCGCTGCTTCCTACTCAGTACCTTATTATCCCACACGCAACGTGCCTTCTCATTTAATCAAAGCAATAATATATCTCTTACCACTTTAATCATCGTCACTTTTAATCATCATCATCTAACTAGTTACCTTCGTACTATTTGTCTGTCAATAGACAAACGCTCGTCCATTCTGACATTTTTTATTATTATTTCTCTTTAGATCATTACATTTGCCACTGCTACTGCTACTGCTACTGTTAAGCTACTGTTAAGCTACTGTCCAACTAATGAAGAATAATTTCCCTAGAACTCTCATTAATACAATTTTTTATAATAATTCTTATAATAATACTAATAACAATATAACATCTAATATTAATTCTAAAAACATATATTTTAAATTTCCCTACATAGATAAAATCTCACTTAACATTGCTGAACTATTTAAACCCCTTAACATACAACTAGCATTCTACAATCTTAAAACGGTTAAAGAATTATATTCCCAATTAAAAGACCCGACACCTAAATTTAATACATCTTCAGTTGTCTACCACATCCCTTGCGCAGGGTGTGATTTGGGATATATTGGACAAACCAAACAATATCTACAAAAAAGAATTTACCAACATCCAAATAGTTGCCAAGAAAAATATAGAAACAAAAAAGAAAATACTGCTCTTAGCACGCATTTCTTTGAAACCAATCATAAATTTAATTTTGAAGAAACCAAAATCCTAGATAGAGTTAAAAATTTAAATAAAAGATTAATAAGCGAAAGCATAAACATCCAACGAGATAATAAAACGATAAACTTTAAAACCGATTGTAATACGATGAACGCCATCTATTGTAATATCTTTAATAACTTTTAACTAAATATTTGCCGTATAGATTTCACTAGTTGCAATTTTTTACCTGTAGATTATTTCGAATTCAGACTTGTATTTTCAGTATCATTCTTATCACCAAGTTCAACGACCTTATAAACCATGGACACATATACCGATATATTTTATTATTTAACGTTTTATTTTAAAATTATGTGACTTTAACTAGGTATAGTAAAATTTATTTATGATTTATTTATTTTTATTTATTTATTTATTTATTTTAAATCAATTTTACGTAACTCATATTTTATTATTTAATGTTATAATTTTAAATTATGTGACTAACTAGGTATAACAAATTTTATTTATGTACTTATTTATTTTAATTATTTATTTATTTATTTTATATCAAATTTTGCGTAACTCATATATTTTTTATTATTTGACTTTTTTATATTTAACTGTATTATCATCTATCTATAACTAATAATTATTCATGTAAACTTAGTACCGACACCATTCAGCTGTAATTTGATAATGTATTCATATAAACAATATTAATTATGTAATTTCTAACTGATTCTAAATCTTTTTAGCTCTGAGGAAGATTTGATTAAAATCGAAACGTAAGCTTAGTTAAATAAACTTTTTTATTTATTTCTACACCTGTCCGACTCCCATAAACTTGACTATTATTTTAACAGAAATGCAAATTTAAAAAAAAAATTGAATCAAAATGAACGTAAAAATTTTAGTTCTCCCAAGTTCAATAATACAAAAGTACTAAGTTAAGTTTTTAACTGATGTGGTAATTGTGGAAACACAGACAAAAATTGACAGCCGAAAGGTGTCAAAGTTGTCTTGTAAGGTGTCAAAGATGTCTTGCTCTTAGGTCTGTACTAATGGTACATATTGGACGAATGTGCTAATATAAATGACAGATTTTACAATTGATGCACATGCTATGTAATACTAAATGTGAACGATGTAATACTGTGCACATTGCTTGCACAGATCTTTTGTTACAGCTATTGCAGGTTTAGAACATATTTTAAAGGCGGGAGATAAATTCATTTAATGTATTCTTTGTTCTTTGGAGATCTTCAACCAGGACTAAAACAGTGGGAACCGTAGGGTTCTGCTTAATTTTACTTGTTTTACCAATGCGATTGATAACAGATCAAGGTGTAATTTACTTGAAATGGCAAATGTAATGATCTGAAGAGAAATAATAATAAAAAAATGTCAGAATGGACGAGCGTTTGTCTATTGACAGACAAATAGTACGAAGGTAACTAGTCAGATGATGATGATTAAAAGTGACGATGATTAAAGTGGAAAGAGATATATTATTGCTTTGATTAAATGAGAAGGCACGTTGCGTGTGGGATAATAAGGTACTGAGTAGGAAGCAGCGACAGTCACTGAGCTTGTTGGGTACTGTATACAACCTGTAATGAAATGAACTGATTGATAGTTGATTTGAGAATTGATAGCTTGTTGAGTACCGCAAGACACACTGGTCGTTTTTGTTTTGTTGGCTCCGGATGGTCAGGGACCTCAAGGAGTTCAGAGGAATTCTGGATGGTCAGGGACCTCAAGGAGATGTGTTTGTTTTGTTTGACTCTGGATGGTCAGGGACCTCAAGGAGTTCAGAGGAACTCTGGATGGTCAGGGACCTCAAGGAGTTGTTGGACCTAAAATGGCCGTGTTTGTTTTGTTGACTCTGGATGGTCAGGGACCTCAAGGAGTTCAGAGGAACTCTGGATGGTCAGGGACCTCAAGGAGATGTGTTTGTTTTGTTTGACTCTGGATGGTCAGGGACCTCAAGGAGTTCAGAGGAACTCTGGATGGTCAGGGACCTCAAGGAGTTGTTGGACCTAAAATGGTCGTGTTTGTTTTGTTGACTCTGGATGGTCAGCGACCTCAAGGAGTTCAGAGGAACTCTGGATGGTCAGGGACCTCAAGGAGATGTGTTTGTTTTGTTCGATGCTGAATGTTCAAGGACCTCAAGGAGTTCAGTGAAACTCTGGATGGTCAGGAACCTCAAGGAGACGGGCAAAACAAACATTATGTTTTCGTTTACTCTGTTTTATTTTGCAGTTATTAAATTCTGAAGATGCCGCGAGGACGTGGCAGGAGCAGGACGGCCGTGTTAGGATAATAAATTGTTTTATTTTCAGTTAAATTTAGATGAAGCCGCGAGGACGCGGCAAGATCAGGACGGCCGTGTTAGGGTCAAAACTAGTTCTTGGACCTCCTTTGTAATATGTTGCGTTAGTAACCATAACATAATAACATATATGTGACAGATTGTAAATAGACGTAGTAATAAACGCTTATATGTGCTTGGATTTGTGTGTTTTAAGGTGGCGATTCAATCGGGGACGCAAACCAGTTTTTCGCTACATTTGCATGCATACAAACACATTCCTATTTATCTTAAAAACAACAAATTTGAAAAGAATTTGGTTTCCTTTAGAGCGATCAGAATTTATAGTAGAACAACCTTATATTTTTATTTTTCATTAAAACTAAATAGTTTTCGAGATGAATTGTAAAATATAATTTTCTGTATCTGTATCAATGTTAAAAATAGTTCAGCTGTTATCCGTTAGACTGCGGGCCGCGCGCTTTCTATATCAAATTTATTTCCACATGCGCTTCGCCAATCGAAGCATTGCTTCTTTTATGGCTAGCCATAAACTGATTAGATTATATTAGACTCTATTTTGCATTATTTTGCTACATAAACAAATATTAATACTTGGTAAATATAATTTATATGATATATTTAAAAGTAAATCTAAAGTATATAGTTTTAACTAAACATTCAAATAACAAATAGGTAAAATGACATTTTTATTTTTATTCAGTAAGGCAATAAATAAAATAGCCGAAAAAGTTTAAAATATAGTTTATTGTCAGAATAATATAATAATATCTCTTAGGACCAATCAGGATTTTGTCCTAATCAACCCCTAAAGGGCTGAATCTACAATCGGGGTGAACTATACATCCCTTCGTATTTCATGTGTTTGTTGAGTTAAAACGTTTCTTTCTGGCACATAGGTGTCTTTTTAAAATATCTCGAAATGGTTTTGACATTTTTTTAAAATTTCACCCCTAAAGGGGTGAATTATGGTTTCAAGGATTCTTTAATTTCTCTTAGGACCAGTAAAATATCGATTTGGTTTTTTCTTATAAAGATTACCAATACAAAGGCCGAAAACCCTATTTCAGGATTTTGTCCTAATCAACCCCTAAATAGGTGAATCTACATTCGGACTTAATTATACATCCCGTCGTATTTCCTGTATTTGTTGAGTCATAACATTTCTTTTTGGCTGATGGTTGTCTTTTTTAAATATCTTGAAATGGTTTTGACAATTTTTTAAAATTGCATCCTTAAAGGGTGAAATTCGATTTCAAGGATTCCTTAATATCTCTTAGGACCAATAAAATATCTTGATTTTTACATATAAAGATACAAATGCAAAAAACTTGCAGAAAGGATTTTTTTCCCAATCAACCCCTAAAGGGGTGAATTTACATTCGGAGTGAAATGTACATCCCGTCGTATATCCTGTGTTTGTTGAGTCATAGCATTCTTTGTATAAATTCACGTGTATTTCAAATGGATGAAAAATTCTGTTGTTTTATTATTTATTACTATTAAATAATAAACCATTATTAACTACTAATGACCAACATCAATTTCTCAGATTAAAAACACGGTACTTAATGGTATTTTCATTTTAAGCTAGTAGATTATTCACTATAAGTAGGGTGACCAGATTTCAGTGAAGGGAAACCGGGACACAGGAAAAAAAAAGAAAGTCCTCACCACCCAGATCTAAGTGAAGATCAAAAAAAAAGGTCCTCACCTCCCAGATCCACGTGAAGAGCAAAAAAAAAGGTCCTCACCTCCCAAATTCAAGTGAAGAGCAAAAAAAGGTCCTCACCTCCCAAATCCAATTGAAGAACAAAAAAAAAGAAAAAAAAGGATCTCACCTCTCCAGTGGCGGCGCTAGCGGGGGGTCCAGGGGGGCCCGGACGCGCCCAAAAACAGCCCTGGCCCCCAGTTGGCCCCCCCAGAATTTTTGGAGAAAAATGTATTTTAGGCGTTAGGACCTTTTTTTTAGGTCATCACTTGTATTTGCCCCCCTCAAATTTTACTAAAAAATTTTCTGGCCCCAGATTTTAAGAGCTAGCGCCGCCACTGCACCTCTCACATTAACTAGTTGTAATATTTCTTTTCTTACAAATGCATAATTATGTAAAAACCGGGACAATCGACCGTCCCGAAAACATTTTTCGGGACACCGGGACAATGTACCTAAAATCGGGACAATCCCGGAAAACCGGGACGGATGGTCACCCACGGTCACCCCTAACTATAAGGAATATTATTCACTCTACCGTCATATACATTTGTAAGTCTCTACTATAATTACCTGGACATGCACCTCCATATAGTTTGCATATCAATAAGCGATTCATTTGATGAACTCCTGTCGACGTTTTGAACTGATTCATTTTCATTGACCTTAAATTAATAATAATAATAATAATAATAATATTAATAATAATAATGGACGCTTGTCAAGACCTGAAAAACCCCAAATAATAATAATAATGATAAATAATACTAATAATAATGAGAGTTAAAATTATTTATACAATTAAAAAAAATATATAAATTACATACAAATTTTCCAATTTTCTTTTATGATATTCTTTCATAGATTTCGCTCTTTTACTGCGTTTACGACTTTTTGATAAAGGTCTACGTGTGGGTGGCATATTGACCTAATAAAATTTTTTAAAAAATCTGTTTTTCAAAAATACGGTATTTGCTATGTAGCGTATTGACTATACAAGTATTTTGTATATGCGATTTAAATTTCAAAATATTCATCAACCTATTATCTGCTTAGAAGCAAGTTTTGATAGCTGTTTTGGCAAATATTCGAGCTAACTATCTCTCTCTAAGTTTGACTAGTGGCGCCTACGGACACCGGGCGGCGGATGTTATGACAAGATAGGTTTCGAATCGCCATCTTAATTGATATTATCTTAAACGCTATAAAGCGTTCTAACATATATATATATATATTAATTTCATATGAGCTTCATATGTTTTTAAATGTGACAAATTACCACGGTTAATTTTTACTAATATTTAAAAAAATGCAAAATAAGACGACACGTTACAAAATTATTTTTCAGTTGATAAACTGGCAATAAATCCAAAGAAATTGTTGTATCTACGATTGTTATAAACTCTATTTAACTAATTAAGTAAGCGTAAAATAGGTCTTTATGGGAAGAGTCAAAAGTAAAAACTTCCGTAACGTATCATTATTTCACTCTGGCCGTAAGCAAAATACAAATACCAGCGATACATTTTTGGCCTTCTAAACGCGTCTTCCGTGGGAAGAGGCGTCTAACCGAAGATTTTATGTTCATGCGTATATTTCGGATAAGCGGATATGATATTTTATCCGCATCCGCACGATTTAAATGATAATTTATCTGCAACCGCGGAAAGATCCACGGATTTGCAGGGCTAAATTTATTTTAAGAAAATGATACTTAAATGAAGAACATTGGTTAATGTTTCGTATGATCCCATCAAATCCAACTGGTTAGAGAATAAGCGCAAACTAGTTAGAATGAGATTGTTGAGTTATCTATATCCAGTCAGATTCACTCAAAATTAAACAAAAAATAAATCAAACGCCTGCATACAACGGAGACATGTTGCTTCGTCGTAGAAGGAGATACAAAATCCAGCATAGATAATGATACAAAATAGACAATTCTTTTTCTTATTCCTTCTATACACGGCACGCGCCCATCACTAGTTCAAACTAGCATACAAACTTAATATAGATGTTGCATGTTTTTAAATATTTTTATTGACTATATTCATAATATTTATTTCCAGGCAGTTCTACTGAATAAATTATTAATAAAAGCCTGAGGAAATTTTATACTGATTTATATAAAATTTAAGGTGATAGGTATTTGTATTAAAGTTAGTAAATAACAATAAAATCGAATAGAAATATAATTTTAGGAATATTTAAATAAAAATAGAAAAACAAATTTCTATAATAGTATAGTAATTAATAAAATTAGCTCGTAACTCAAATTACTCGTATGTCAAATCAATTTTCCTCATTGGAATGAATTGAAAAGTCATTAATACGTTCCGGGCCATCAAAACACACCGCAATTTTTTTGTTACATGTTTTTAGATAAGAAAATTGTGTTTATAAATAAGTGTATAAAAGCGCAATACAATAGAATTACTGCAGTAAACTGATTAAGTATTATGTACATCAAGGTAAAGAAGATCAGACGACATGAAGATACTAACAGAGGTGGAGGAGAACTGCATAACTGAATCTTATTCGCTGATTTTTGTCATTTTCGCCACGCTTTCTTCACTTTCATCTGCAAGGTTTTCGATAAAAACTTGTCCAATGCGATCTGTTTCATCCTCCCGTTCACAATGTTTCTGAAATGAGTTCGGCAAGTGTCATTAAATAGCGTCGTCGAACGCTCAGTTGTAACTTATTCTGGTGTTTCTTTTGAATAAAGTCTGAAAAATTCACCCACATTCCCAACATTTCGTTCATCTCACTTGTAGAGATAACCTCCTCCGCTGGTAATTCGAATTTTAGCTCTCAACTCAAAGCAAAACATCGGCCGAGAGACGGCTCGAATCTCGAAATACTCTTTAGTTGGGACACTTGTAAGTCAAGGTACCACTATATAAAAATTTCTTTCTTAGGGGGTGTTTCTGGGTTAAAACTGGTACTAAAAAACTTAAATATTTCCTTTATAAACAGAACTATCGTAACAGAAAAAACTATACAAAAAAAATTATTTATAAGAAAACAAATCTTATTTGTTCATCATGTTTAAAATGTTCTCTACAAATTTTCTTGTTTTCTAGATTAAAACGATCCTTTCTGTGGCATCGTCGTATCCATTCATTTCTAATGTTTCTATCCCTTGGAAACGCGAAAAAAGATTTTTGCTCACTTTTTTTCGCTTTCACAGAGATAGACTTGCAAGTAGCAACACTACATATTGTTCCAGTAATTTTAACACTAATAACTCAATAAATAAACACTTATAATATATAACTTAAAATATTACAACACACTAAAAAGAAATTAAAACCAGTAGAAAATCAAAAAATTAAACGATATTTTCATATTTATAGACAAAATTCAAACTTCACGTGTATATAACATATACGATAAACAAAGGCTGACGCCTCTGTTGGCATAGAGATGACGTATAGCTTCGCTATTTACTCCCACCACTATAAGTTACGAGACAACCTTTACTTTAATAATCTTGACACAACTGAGCGTTGTGTAACGGTCGTGTATCCTTCTCTATTTGAATTATGTCTACCTCCCTTGGCGCCTTATTTGCCGACATCAGTTCTATACAGTGGAATTCCAATATTCGTCATTAATTTGTTCCTGAGGGTAGAACGAATATCAAATGAATTTTTCCCATAAGAATTAACTAAAAATAGTTTAATCCGTCCTCAGCCTCGAATTTTGCCTATCTATTCTTTAACAAAAAAAAAAATAAATAAAATATATCCCTCAAAAATCAATCTCGTAAATCATTGCAAATACATTATAATTAGATAAATACATATATAAATAAAATTTTAAAAAGAAATTTACGTTTTGGATGAAAAAAAAAACAATGATTGTTGTTAAGAGTTTAAAATATTTTAGAGGGATTAGGCTATTGTTTAGAAGGGGACTCACCTTCCATTATGACATCAGGTAATGTCCCTTCTGGTGACTGAGGTCCTGATGATTCAATAACATTTCCAGACGATTCACCATCACTTTTTTTTAAAGAAGTTATCCAATGTTGTTTGCTGTGCTCTGTTTTTTTAAATTTTCCGAAAGTGTCCAAATACATCGTCATAAAATGAATTGATACGCTCGTTAACTACAGCGATGTTTGGGTGCCATTTCTAATTGATAATAATAATAATAATAATTTATCTATCTAAAACAAAGATTTCTCGATGAAAACCTGCATTTTTGCCCAAGTGGCCAGCCATTCCTTAATTTGAGCACTTTGAACGGTCCATCATCTGCTTGTCCATCATCTGACTTTTTACGACCCATGGTGACTTACAGTACTGTATTTATTAAAAAATTAACTGTAAAAACTCGTAGGTAAATATTAAAAACAAAGTAAAGTATTAAACGAGAGTTAATGCGCACACTTAAATCACTGCTCGAAACTGAGCCAGTCAACAGATGATCAGTTGATTCGGACGAATATTGACTTTTCGTATGAATATCAAACAAAAATTTCAACAAAAAAACAGAACGAATATCAAAGAAAACATTGGCGTGGACGAATATTGGAGTTCCAATGTATTTTGGGACCACCCACGTTCACCATGTTTTTTACGCTTACGCTTTCTAGCGTATTTATTCACGTGACGCGAAGCGCGGTGGTGTGTTAACAATATCGTGATAGAACCTGTCCACATTCATACAGTGTTGCTCATTCTCGCAGCTTGTATCCTCACACTTAACCAAGTCTGGTGGGATTACGATTTTCTTTAATTCGTTCACACATGAACGAACATGGACAACAGTATTTGTAACAGTCCCGCACTTTCACACTCCAGTTTACTCTGTTGTTTTGCATTCTTTCCCCGATGATTTCCTCCTGCAGTTCAGGTAACTCTATGTTAAAATAGACTGGTAACTAGCGTCGGCGAATCAACGCAGTTACGTCACACGACGTAACAAACGTTGCATTGTCCCAAACTATACAATCGTTTGTTATATCGTGTGGCGTAACTGCGTTGATTCGCCGACGCTAGTATAGATGGTCCGACATTGTTATCTTATAATCTATGCGTATCTCTGCTAGGTCCGCGTCGTGCATACGTGCAAGGTTGTGCGGTGAACAACGTTGCCGAGGAACCAGAGGCGCCAAAACTCCAAGAAAAAGATAGATAATGTGCTTTTTCTATTATAAACAAAAAAAAAAAAATCGTTCCTTATAATAAAATAAGAGTGTACTTTTATTACCCTCCCAATAATACGGTATATCTAAGGCTACGAGGAATCCCCAATGTGTATATGATTATGATAGGCTCGGAATAACGGTATCACCCACGGCCACACCTCTACCTAAGCCAAGTCGGGGAAGTCCCGATTTATATATTGTTTCTTTGGTCGGTCTGTTTTTATGTTTTACAGTTTTGAATGATTGTTATTTTCGTACTTTCGTCGGTACAGTAGCCTCGTAGTAGTACGTAGTATGGAATATCGGCGTTCTGTGTATAAGAAAAAAGATTTATTGGTTAATGCTAAAGACATAGCCTCCAACTTAAACATAGAACCTAAATTCACAAAAAAAAAGGGTAAAACGTAATGAATTCGGTTCCAGAGGCGGACTTAACCCCTCGGGGCCCCTGGCGCTAAACGCATAGGGGCCCACTTCCCCGTTCCTCCAATATATTAATTTGTGCTAAATAAGAAAATTTTCTCTGGGCCCCTGGCAGGCGCCAGGTCCGACACCCGTTAAGTCCGCCACTGTCCGTTTCCTAACACAAGCGATAGAATCGGATCTATTAAAAGAATTAGATACCAAAGATTTAACTAAAAAATTTGCCAAAATTAAAGCGCGGAAAGCTCATTTTATTTAGAAAATCTTTCATTGTATTATATTAGGTATAGGTTGTATTGTTCTACGTTACATGATGATAATATACAAACAAAAATAATACTTGTTTACAGTAGCGGCTGATGAGTAAAATATTTGGGGGGGGGGGAACTTTTTTCCATATATCTATTAAAATATAGTAATACGAGAAAAAAGTAAATAAATAAAAAATACCTGAAAATATCTTCTTATGTTGTGCAAGTAGAAACACTGACAAATCTGGCACTTTTATTAAGATTTATGGTCAATATTTTTAATATTATTTTTGTAGTTATTACTCCTATTATTTTTAGTATTAAAATTGCAATATTAATAAAACAATGCTTTGTAGTCAGAAACATATTTGGTTATTAATTAAGCAGATACCTAAACACATATTCACATGTATTTACATATTAGATGTAAAAATAAAATCCATTTTTCAGTCTTTTTCATTGGCAAAGTTTTCTATCACAAGCTGATTAAAATTTTGAGAGTTGGTCGAGTTTTTCTCTATGGATAACATGGATAGAGCATTTAACCTGCTTTGCGACATTGTAATCCGTAGAAATGTTTTAATTCTTTTAAGTGTTGAAAAACATCTTTCAGATTCTACGGTGGTCATAGGTGTTGTACATATAACAGTGACTAGTTTGAGCGTTTCTGAAAACACTTCTTGAAGATTGTTTTCTATAATGACATCAAGTAGGGGTATCACACCATTTGCACTTTCAAAATCAACCCTTGTATATAGCGTGTGCAGTTCTGCTTTTAATTTTATTGCATTGACAAAGGGGTAAAATTTTAAAATACTATTAAATTTTTCTTGTGGAAAATTAATACGATATTCTCCATATAATTGGGAATCGAATAAAAAAGCGAGAGTTAAATGCTCAGAAAAACTAAGACGGTCCTAGACGCTAGCTGTAATGACATCACACATCTCTTTTGCCAATAAATCATTGATATCATTTGTTCTTTTTCGTTTCCCTTCGTAATTGCTTGGTCTATGATCTTCAATAATTATACTATTTCTTATTTCTCGAATTTGTATTTTAAAATTATTTACAAACTCTTTTATTTTGATAGATACTATTTTTCGTATTTGAATTTGACTATAGAGTATTTGGCATTATTTTATTGAAAAAATCAAGCCAATATAAAAACATACTATCTTTCAATAAATTGAGCAAACCAACAGCTTTTCGAGTAGTATTGAGCTCTGTTTCATTCACAAGAATTTCTTCAAAGCATTTCATCAAATCATCTTTATAATTGTAAATAGTTGTAACCGTGCTACTATGAAAATTGCAACGCGTATTTGAGCCTCGAGGTAGACACTTATGTACTATTTTATTTAGTACGTCCAGGCGTTTAGATGAACGTGAAAAGAATTCAGGAAATCCATCCAAATTTGAAAAAAAAAATCTGACTGTCTTATTCTGACAAGCAGCTTTTGTAATTATTAAATTAAATTGGTATGCATTAGGATATGTTAGTTTTATTATACTTTGGCACTCCATTAATTCTTCCAGACATGACTGACGCCCCGTCATAACTTTGCCCAATAAGTTTTGACGGGTTTTTTCAATTGCTCTAAAATACAAGTGCTAATTCCATCCGCAGTGTGAGAAGTTGGTAAAAAGTATCCCCAAAAACGTTCATAAATTTTGTTTCCTAATGTATATATAATTAATAGAACCATCTGATTTTGCACCGATACGTCAGTTGTTTCATCTGCCTGTATTGCAACGAAACCAGCTAATTGTACCTCCTTTAATATAATTTCCTGTGCAACATGTAGCCAGAGCCGCAGTAAGGAAAACTTGCGCTAGGGGCAGAGCCGTGTTTTGGCGCCCTTGGCAAATAAAAACAAGGTTCTCCGCACCTCTCAAACTTCAAGTGACGAGCAAAAATAAAGGTCCTCACCTCCCAAAATCCAAGTGACGAGCAAAAAAAAAGGTCCTCATCTCCCAAAATTCAAGTGACAAGCAAAAAAAAAAGGTCCTCGCCTTCACAATGGTGCCCCTTAGTCAATCCCGTCAGCGCCCAGGTCCGTCACCCCTCCCCCCCTACTGCGGCTCTGCATGTAGCATTGAATCTAGTAACTCATTCTGAATGGTTTTAGAAGTTCCTAAAAACGAAATATTTTTTTCCGACAAATATTTTTTTTAAAACATTGTCAACTTCCCCTAATAAATCTATTAATCCTCTAAATACACCCGGGTTATCTGAGTCAGCAGATTCGTCGTGTCGTCTTAACGCAAGTTCAAATGCACCGCAAAATTTTATGCAATCTATAATACGATTTAAAATGTATCTATTTTGAACAACTTTTTCATTATGTTCTTTAATTGAACGTCATTACGCAGTATCAAGTTGAGACTGTATATTTACCGATCCCAGCATGGCAAATTCCACCGAATAATGCATATGTTTATGAGACACATTATGTTTAAAAACTTTATCTTTTAAATGTTTAATATCTTTAACGCCATTTACTGTCCATATTTCACCTGCGTCTGATGAGTAAATCAAACACACGAAACAAAAAAAAGCATTTTGTTTATCACATCCACACAACCAACTTGCATTTAAATATTGTTTTTCACTAAATTTTCTATTAAATGTTCTATTTCTATTTTTATCCTGTTGGGAAATATTCAATTTTGGCCTATGAGGACCCATATTTTTTATTTATAATTTTGTTTCATAGTTAAGCACGTTAATATACTGTATTTTAATATACTGTACTGTATTCATTTTCACGCGTAAATACTTGTCACAAATCAAAACAACCGAACTACGCTACGGGACACCGGCCGTAATTCACCAATACATACAACACTGACCTTCGCCTCTGTTGCCATTACCAGTAAATGTTTGCTACTTGTGTAGATAATAACATTAGACATTGCATGTGGCAACGCAGTATTTTGGGACACTCCGGCGAGCGTCCTTCCGAACATTGTTTTCTAGATATAAATTTTAAAAATCTTATATTTATATCAAAAATCTTTGAATAAGAAATAATAAAAATAAAAATATGTAGATAAATAAAGTAGCTACTTAAATACAATTTTAAAGTATAAATGAAGTTTTAAATTTAGCTTTTTTACTACAAATTTTTAGGAGGGCACTGTCCTAGCGCCTCCCTGTCTCAGCCGCCACTGCTTGTTTAAATTTATTTCTTTCTGTTCCTATGTATATTTTCAATAGTGGATAATGCTTTACTTCACCCAAATTTTCATATACTATATCAGCCATACAAATTGTTATAGAAAATTGTGGGCGTCATATAAAACATTTCACAATGGCGCCATAAAAAAAAATTGCACAACGGCGCCATGTAAGATATTGCACAACGGCGACAAAACTGCCTGGCGCGGGCCTGATCTCTGTTCACTGCCCTAAGAAGTTCTTTGACAATACGCAATGATCAGTCCATGAAGTGGTGTCAGTTATATCACTTATGCATGTAAAAGAATCACCGTCCAACATGTCTTGGTCTTTGACTACGTAGCCAAAATCTTTACAGAATCTGCTTAATTCTCTCCCATATCCCGTCTCCCGTTAGGTTAGGTTCAGCATTGAAGTCGCCAGTGATCAGTACATCAGTAATATCAGTATCTGATGCCAGTGCTTCTATGTTTCCCAAGACCTGAATAAATTCTGCCATATTATCTGGGCAGTCAGTAGAAATAAAGTTCATTTGCGATAACTATGAGACGAATCACAGTTGAAAAACTTCCCTTGTTGCCAAATTGCTTTGTTCGCAAATTGTCAAAAAAGTTAGGTTATATCGAACTACTTCTAAAAAGAGATTGAAAACCTATATTTCCTATGGAGGAAAGGAATTAATGAAAATTATTATTAAGAGCAGTTCTTTCCAACCGATTTGTCATAAAATTTATGATTTAAATTATATTAAAGTGTGTGTAATATAATGTTACATATCATATATACAAATCTAAATCAAATTAAATGAAAATTTCAGTGTGTAAGAACTATCAAAAATAATTGTTAGAAATGTTTCGTGTTCTGTTCATCCTTTATGTACAATTTATTTTAATTTTTCGCCTGGTTTGTGACAGACAAAAAGATCAGAAATCAGTGATAAAGTGTAAAATTTTCTATAATTCGAAACGAAACTTTGAATTTCAAATGTAATTTTACTTCAAATAATGAATATTCAAACATTATTACCAGTTGTAATTGCAGTTCTTGGTAAATTTGTACTGACCGGTCCGCTCAAACTTCATTAATTATATATGTCTCTCAAGTTTAGGCTTCTATTCGACTACTTTCTGTCCTAAACTTATACTAACTAAACTTAACCTAATTACCTGGTTTTTAGATGCATACTACTTTATTTTGCCCCACATTAGCACAATTAAAATTGTGCATCATTGTGCATTCGTTTATAATATATATACATAAGCGGAGCAGATACTAAAATTAACCCCAGTTCTTTTTAAGAGATAACAGAATTAGGCAAAATAGCAATAAACCTGTTCGTAGTCAGTTCAAATAGATTTTTACCAATAGCCACAAGCGCAAACTTCACGAGTCCGTTAAAATTACTTTGCGCTTGCATCGGATGATAATAAACCATCGTGGCTCTACGAACAGATTTAATGTATAAATTACGAAAAATAATGAGTGTAACAAATTTAAATAGAACATATTTTATTAAAAACAAAAAATTATATGTATTGAAATATGTATTTATTTTCTCACATTTCAAGATTTTATAGGGATTTAGTAAGTGATAAAAAATTGTGGGTACATTCTAACATCAACGAATGCGATAAATCCCGAGTGAAAGATATAGTGCGTTCAAAGGTGAGTTTGCAGTACAGGGCATATGGCGTAGTTCTTTTTCATACTCTCTAATGGGTTTACATAATGACGCTATCCTTTTCTTGCTTGTCGACGTTGCCAACTCTAAAACGCGCTGATATGTGAAGACGCAGTATTCTACAAATGGCCATTTGTTTTTGTTGAGTGTTATTTTGAGTTTTATAAGAGTTGATTTTTGTAAATCATACGAGTTTTTCATATTATTATAATTGACAAATTTTACACTTTTACAACATTTGGCAACACCGCCCCCATTTGCCATAAGAGCTATACTGCAAACTCACCTTTGAACGCACTATAGCAACGTTGAAAAATGATAGCACTCTAGAAAAATTATAAATGACAAAAATTGTAACTGAGTAGAGCTAAAAATTTGGCTACAATTCATTTTGAAATTGGTAATTAAATTAACCAAGTGTAACGTCATCTCATTGTTACGGTAATTGCCGCGCAAACAGAGTGTATAGTTCAAAGTTTCAATACATATGGCGTTTTGTTAAGTTATCATTAAGTGTCAAATGCGTATAGGTTATAATTTGAAAAGTGATCATATAGTTTTGTTTTACTGTGTTAAAAATGTCAAATTTTGTGCCAAATAAAGAGCATTCGCGGACAGTACTACTGTTTTGCTTTCATTTGAAAAAAACTGCTGCTGAATCATACCGACTGCTTCGAGAAGCTTATGGTGAATATGTTCCATCGCAAGATACATGTGAATGATGGTTTCGGCGTTTCAAAAGTGGTGACTTTGATCTTACAGACAAAGAACATGGAAATCCTCCAAAAAAATATGAAGATACAAAATTGGAAACATTGCTGCAGGAAGACGATAGTCGATCAAAAAAAAACAACTAGCAGAGCAGTTAGGCGTTAGTCAACAAGCTGTTTCCAATCGCCTACGAGAAATGAGTAAGATCCAGAAAGTCGGCAGATGGGTTCCACATGCATTGAATGAGAGGCAGATGGAAAAACGTAAAAACACTTGTGAAATTTTGCTTGCACTATACAAAAGAAAGTCTTTTTTGCATCGTATCATTACTGGCGATGAAAAATGGATTTATTTTGAAAATCCCAAACGCAAAAAATCATGGGTGAACCCAGGCTCACCATCCACATCAACTGCAAGACCGAATCGCTTTGGCAAAAAGACAATGCTCTGTACTTGGTGGGACCAAAAGGATGTGGTCTATTATGAATTGTTAAAACCTGGTGAAACAGTTAATAGCCAACTCTACCAACAACAACTGATCGAATTGAACCATTCGCTGCTCATAAAACGACCATAATACGAAAGAAAACAGCACAAGGTAATCTTTCTTCACGATAACGCTCCATCACATAAGGCAAAAGCAGTTTGCAACACACTGGAGGCACTCAAGTGGGAAGTGCTACCCCATGCCGCTTACTCACCAGACTTGACCCCTTCAGATTACCACTTGTTCGCATCGATGGGTCACGCACTTGCCGAGCAGCACTTTTGTTCATATGAAAATGTGAAAGAATGGCTAGATGAATGGTTTGCGGGGAAAGGGGAAGAGTTCTACTGGCGAGGTATTCACAAATTGCCTGAAAGATGGGGAAAATGTATAACTTCTAATGGAGCATACTTTGAATAAATAAACTTTTACTGTTCTTTTGAATTTAATGTGTTTTATTAAAAAAAAAAAAAAAAAAAAAAACGCAATTCATACTTGTAGACCTGGTATAATGAAGAAACATTCATCACTGGTTTTGATTTGAATGGCTGCCTGCTTCGGTTCGCCAGGTACTCGGATGTAAGCAATGAGGTTGTATAACATAGAGATTGAACGAAGACGAGTTGTTATGAAGCCAACACCTCATTAGGCGGGGAAACGGGGTTTGCCCTGAGGAGTTGTACAGTTTGCATACATAAATGTTTTACCGATAAGTATTGAAAATAAAAATATATTTTTTTAATACTGTATGTCAAATATATGTCAAATTTTAATAAAATAAATTTCATAAATAATATTAAATTAACCTGAATTTATTAGTATATATTTAAGATAATTAGTAGGTTTCTAAATTACATACATTTAAAATACAATATGACCGAAAAATTTAGTAGGCCCTGAATTTAAAATGTTAAGTGGACATTTCTGTTAATATAAAAATAAATGATTCCATGTCTATCTAGACACCCTTTTTCCATGATCATATTGTATAGCAATGCTTCAGGCACTTTCTAAATTTAAAACGGGCATATATTACATCATTTATTCCATGATAAATTAAAATTTATCTGATAAATTAAAAAGATGTATATCTATAATCAATGCTGGATAAAATACTTTTCTGATGTATTCTAAGTACTGAATACAAATACTTTTTTTAAAGGAAAAACTATATGTAATATTTTAATTAGACATTACTTTTTAGTATTTAAAATACTACGTGGTTGAAATACAGTTCGCAACTCTTAAAATGTAATTTACGACAATATTATGTTGAAAGACGATGAAAAGGTATAGTAAAATAGAAAAAATAACACAAAAAAACAATAATATCAATAGCTGAATAAAATAAATGGAAATTAGGCAACTTGTTATACTCCTCGGGGCAAATCCCCCTTTCGTCTCCGCAGGGTCTTGGCTTCATAACAAACAGTGCTAAGCCATAGAGCGTACTGTGTCTATTCATATGACGTCTATGGATGTAAGTAACATTTTTTTTAACATGTAAAATCAGATATATGCGATTTCCTGCTCCCGTTGGTTATACAGAAAAAGTTTAAATACAGAACTGGTTCAGAATTTTATTTTGGATTTAATAAAATCGTAGAAACTAAATTTAATACTCAGGGCCGGCCAGAGGGCGGTGCGACCGCACAAGGCCCCGCGCGACCTGGGTTTTTTTTATTTTTTATTTATCACCACGACGAAAATTTATTTGGCTTTTTGTACAGTTCAGACAATATACAAAAGATGACTGAAGACGATCTGCTTAAATGTTGCAAAGATTTAAATTTGTGTTTAAAAGAGGACGTTGATTGTACTGACCTTTTTTATGAAATTAAAATGTGTCGTCGGGTATTGTCGTCTAGAAATACAATTTTAGATATTTTAGAATATATTTACAAGAACAATTTATCTGAATTTTATCCCAATTTTGTAACTGTTTTGAAAGTACAGATTCATTTTGTCAATCGAGTCCGAGTTGGCATGAAAATTAAATTATGACAAGATAATTAACAATTTTGCAATAAAACATGCCAGAAGGAATTAGTCATCATTACTGGTACGGCCTTCAAGGCCCTTGAAAGCCATAGCCGTCTCAATCGTCTTCCGCCATTCCTTCCGATTTAGTTTTATTGTCCTCCTGTAGTGTGCACCAATAGATCGATCATTCTGTGTTACACAATCAACCTACCGAAGCTCTGGTTTACCTCAATTCTACTACCTACTGGCCCAATGGCACAATACGAAAATCTCTTTATACATGGTTTATTTCATTGGCTCCAGTCTATCCTAGTCGATTTAATTAAACTTTTTTCTTCATACCGATTAAACAGTTTAAAATTATATCCGCATCTCAAGGCACTTTTGCATACGGTCTAAAACGTTCTATGGGCATCTGGGTCGCGTCATGATTTCAGTACTGTTTTCAGAATGAGATTTCATAACAATAGGTTTTCTATGGGCAGTGGTCGTTATGAAATAGGTATTTATAGATCTTTTTAGTTATTTACATTATTTTGTTAAATATTAATTATAATTATTCATAAATTATTAGTGTAACTAATATGTACAAATAATAAGTGCAATATTGCAAAATACAAATATTTTGAATGTTTTTTTTTTAGAAAGGGCCGGTCCTGTTAATACTCATTCAGAGTAAATATTTGAATAAGAAAAGCTATTTCTTTTCTGCTAAATTTTAACCATGACATTGGAACTTTATAGTAAACAATGGCTTCATGGCACAATATTTTTAATAATTTGTTAATTTCAGTAGAAAAAATAAACATAAAAAGAAAGCTCATCAATTTTACGACAAGAAGTACCTACCCCTCTTATGGTGAAAAATTACCAGATGTCTTATTTCAAAAGTAGTAGTTTTACTTTTACGCCCCATTATTGTAAAAATGTAACTAAAAAAGTACATAGAAGGTACGTTCACAACTAAAGCGTGTTCTACATTATACTTTTTTCGTCAATTTTCTAAACTTTTTTCTTTGAACTAGAAGTTGTCAAAGTTTTAATACAATTTATTTTCCAATTTTTTGGTAGAGAATGAAATTCTTACACGTGTTTCAGTTCATTTAAAGTACCAACATAAATATATAATTCTTATCTTGTCAAGTGTTTATAACCTAGCTATTAGATTTGTAAAATTACTGATTTACGTACAAAACACCATTTATATATTCACCTATTCAAACCAATGATCAACAAAACACTATTAAACACGTGGTAATACAAAATATTTACAAGCGTAATTTTAATGTTCGTACTGTTGTTAAACTTGAAAATATTTTCAAGAAAAGTTTGTCCAAATCTAGTTTTGAATAAAGTTGACCTTGACTACATAAAGTGTTCTACACTGTACAATTTCACTGATTTATTTCTAGTACAAGTTCTAGTCAAAGAAATAAGTATGAAAAATTGACGAGAATTGTATAATGTAGAACACGCTTAACAATTTTATTTCACGAAGGGTTTTACCAGTTCTTTATATGAACACGGGCAAACTTGTAGGTTATAAAATTTAAATGAACTGATAAGCAAACATGTTATTTATACGTATATCCAGTTGTGGCACTAGCGGGGGGTCCGGAGCATTGTTTAGATAAAAATGTATTTTAGAAGTGAGGATCATTTTTTTAGGTCATCACTTGTATTTGCCCCCCCCAAATTTTACTAAAAAATTTCCTGACCCCCCCATATTTTAAGAGCTAGCGCCGCCGCTGCATATATCCGTATATTTCTGTTGAGTTATGGCCCAGTTACACGATGCCAGCACAAGTAAGAACTTGCACCAGTCACTGGCATCGTGTAGACGTACATGCCAGTACTGGTGCAAGACTGGCACCAGTATCTCATGCCAGTCAAGTGAATAGAAGCCCATCCTATTTACTGGCACAAGTAGCCGTGCAAGTGACTGTTAAAAATGGCAGCCATGAACAGCTGATTTGTTCTTACTGATACAAAAACGTTAAATATACTTAAAATGTCCATAACAAAGTGGTCTGAGGACATCACACGTAAATTTATGATTTTATATAGGGAGCATGGGTGCTTGTGGGATTCAACGTTAAAAAAATTATAGAAATAAGCATGCTCGGGATGCTGCAGTAATCAAGTTAGGAAGTGACATGAATATCAAGAGTTTTGATGGCGTGAAAGTAAAAAATAAAATTAAATCCCCCCACACAACGTACCACAAAGAAGTGGCGAAAATTAAAAAAAATAGTTTACTCGGGTATGGGAGTGTCAAGTAATCCTTTTATTTGGTAGGTGCGCCACAATATCTTCTGAATTATCAATTAATTCTTCTAAAATCAATTTGAAACAGATTTGTTTAATAAATGCAGTTTTCGGCGGAGATTCATTTTTGTTTACAGGTGTGAAAGACGTACGCAGCATAAAATTGGGTTAAACATCAGAGCGTTATACGCATAAAAAATAATTGGAAGCATCTACATTTTGCAGTGTGTTTCGGGTTCTTTGCAAGGTTACTTAAATAAGTTACTGGCATACGTGTAAATGACCAGAGCCGGCGCTGACGGGCATGCGGGCGTCACTGCGAGGGGGGCGCTGACGTGAGATTTGAAGGGTGCTAAATGGCCAAATGAATATAAAAGTAAGGTAGGGTAAATGTAAGTTTAGAAGTGAGGACCTTTTTTTTTAGGTATTCATTTGAAACTGAGAAGTGAGGACCTTTTTTTTAGGTGTTCACTTGAAATTTTAAAGTAAGGACCTTTTTTTTAGGTCTTCACTTAAAATGTAAAAGTGCGGACCTTTTTTGTTTTAGATCTTCACTTCAAATTTTGAAGGGAAGATCTTGAAAAATACTAATTGCGCCCTACTTAGGGGCGCTTAATTAAATTTGGCCTACGGGCGCCGCAGACCCCAGCGCTGGCTCTGTAAATGTCAAAACGACTTGTTCAACCGGGCCATTACTTTTAGTATTTTGAAAAGTAATATATATTTAATTATGTACATCTGCAGAAATTAATGTTACATTTATGCCATATTATTAGCTAATAATTAATATTTAATCACTATTGAAAGCAAAAACAAAAAAATCATATTTTAACCCTTTTTATGTAATAAGATAAAGGTAATATACGTTTGGTAAAGAGTATGTCCGAATATTTTTGTGATTCACTGTAGATATATAGTAAGATTACCCAGCAACGGTGAAAGGCAGGGGCGGAGAGGCACAGGCCTAGGGCACCCCGCAGTTCAAGTCAAGCGTTCCTACGTTCATATTGTTAAATGTATAACAAAATCGTAACATTTATCGAAAATACCTGAGTTATAAAATTATACAAATTTTTGTTGTGATACTTGAACAATTTGGGGGGGGGGTGCACGTGTTCTCAGCTCCACTCTTCGGTACGCCACTGCACATTCTAATAAAAGGGCGCATTTTGGCTAGCTTTTCCCCGGGCGTCTATGAAGCTGTAGCCGGCTCTGGAGTTACCATACGTACTCTTTTCCCTGGACATGTTCTCTTTTTGAGGCCTTAAATTTTCTCTGACAGGGTTTTTTCATTTCGGCCTTGGCTGTGTACATCCATTCCCCGCACACTCAATTTTTTTGGTGACATTTTTAATAAAATTCGCTATTAAACCTGGTTTATAATAAATCCCTAACATAACGTATACGTATGGGACAAAAGGTTTGACCCTTTAAAACATCCGTAATGAACAGAACATCTTTGTATTCTCTTGAGTACCTAGAGTAATTTTTATGTTTATGTATCCATAGTATATCAATTATAAACGAAGCTTTACACTAATTAACGAAATTTAAACAAAAAAGCAATAATGAACGAATATATCGAGCGACGCTCATGAAATTACGCTTAATAAACTGGTTGCTAAGCAACAGACCGACTGTACGAATAGACCATATTAGTGTGTCTGCCATCTGAGAGCTGAGTCCTTTGGAAGTTTTTGACTGGTTTAAAATACATGTTACCTTACTTTTGTTACCTTAATTTTATGAATATCTTCAATTTTGGAGCAACAAATATGTATTTTGGATAAGTATATACTAATATATACAGTCCAGATACTTTATATTATAGAATAATTATTTTATAAATATATAAATAAGAATTCGAAGATATACTTATAGGTTACGTTTTTAAATAATATGAAAATCGAAATATCCTTAGTATTTATTTAATTAACACTAAGTAATCATTAATATTTTGTTTTAGCATGCATAATGGTGTATTGTTTTGCTCAAAATTGTAACCATTTTTGACAGATGAAAATGAAAAACAATAATGGATAAAATAAAAACAACATGTTGTACCCTCAAATCATTTAGATATGGCATACACATGACTACTATGACATGACACTAGATATGGCATTGCTTTGTTACTTGCCATAATAACGTTTATTAATGTAAAATTTATGACAATTAACCTGCAAAATAATATTGTTCTGCAAAAATAATGACATATTAAATTAAAATGTATAAAATAAGAATTTTAATAAATAAATATTGACTCGTAGTTTTGATGTGAACCATTCTCTTACTTTGAAAACTTAATTTATATTTCCAAAATACAATTTAACAAAAAAACAACATGCTAAATTCAAATAAAAGGAAACCAACCGCGAGGCGGCAGCACTGAATCCAATTTTGTGACGTAGTTACTAATGTGGTCTATTCTGGTTTCTGCGCGTATTACGTCACCGCACAGAACTCTACATGGGCTTTTTCATTATTATAAATCACTTATTTTTTACTCGAGAATAATATGCACTCTATTAGCAAGCTAAATGAGTCAAAATTGTTTAAATTATACTCGAGATTATACGATATTCGTATTTATTTTCTCGTTTTTGAAATTTTTAATGTACATGATTTTTGCATTTTATTTTAATAATTTTGTGTACTTATTTTTTTTTTATATGTTTATAATGATAAAAATAATTCGACACCTTCGAACCCTTTGAATTACTATTTTTTCATAGATACTCGAAATCGTACATAACAATCGCGCGGGTTGCCTATATATAAATAAAATATATTATACAATAGAAAACATAGTTTAAATGAAAATATTCCTTAAAACTAAATCTACAGAAAATCTTGAAATTTATTAGCAAATCATGCAATGGTATTATATTTTCACGCTTTTTAAAAAAACACTCCCAAAAAATAGAATAAAAATTTAAAAAAATAATAATACTAATATGAAGAGCTTTAATTTAATTCATAGCATTAGTAAAGTATTCTTTAATAAAAAAGAAAGTTTTTCATATCATTGTAAAAATTTTATTTACTATAATATTGTGAAAAATATAATATATCGAATAAATTTTAAAACTTCTCCACATGCCATTGTTTTGTGTTCAGTTGATATATATACAGTTATTACAGCAACTCTGTCGGTAATTCCGTCGGACCCGACTCCTAGGTTTACGTACGAGTTCTCGTAACTCCTTTACCCGCCTAGAGGAAAGTCCCCGGACCGCCGGCAGAGAGTGCCACCAGTTCAGCTGGTTGTGCGCCGAGCACGCCGCGACAAGGTATGACGTAACTAATGTTTACCGACTAGCAAGCAATTGTTAGGAGGGGAGCGTTGGAAGCTGACCTGAGTTCGGTTGCTCGGCCACCAGGTCAGAGATAGAGTGATGTTGGGGTCCCAATTTCAGGATCACAGAATGGGGCTTACTCTGACGGAATTCCTTTTGCTTAAAAAACGAGTATAAAATTTTGAATAATTATTACAAATTTATATTCGTAGCAGTGGCGTGCCATGACTTTTTACAATGGGCAGTAGATTTTTTTTCCCTCATTTTAATTATTATTATTTTTTTTTTTACAACTATATAATTAGTAAATCAATACACCTGCTTTGCTTACAAATATTTTCCAGTACTTTATCATAAAAATCTGCCCTTGTTCGCAGTAACTGTAATAGTTCACTTTCTATTGAAAATAATGATAGATATGATAACCTGTCTTGATCTGTTGAATTTATGGCATGCGTCTTCACCCGTTTTAAAGAAAAATTTCTTTCTACTGTAGCTGTGCTGTGAGGTATAGTAATAATTAGTACACATAATTTAAAAACTTGCGATAATGCATCCTCTAATCTGTTAATTTTTATATCTGTGAAAATAACAAATAACCAACAAGGCCAGCAAAACATTTTATTAATTTTTTCACAACCGCATAGCCATACATTTTTGTCATAATAAAGCTTTTGAAAATGTCTTGTGGTGGTTTTATTTTTAATTTTAATATCATTTTTTAATTGCGACATATGTGGTGTAGGTCGTGGTTATTTTTTTATTTCGGCATTTTCTTCTAAAGAAAAACGAGAAAACGGCTTCTGCAGTAAGAATTCAATAATACAACCCTTCCCACTGCAGGACAAATTGGACAAATCTGGTGACAATATTTCAGTGTCACTAATTTTGATTTAAATGCACAGAAAAAAATTAAAAGAAAAAACAACAGTATTTAAAACAAAAAGTCCTAACAACAATTTAAACTAAATAAATATACCCTAACTCAACAAGAAATCAATTAATACAAAATACAATGAGCTTATTCCTTACTAACGTATGCGATACTCCATAAATCAAGCTAGAACACTACTCGAAGGAGTGCGACTGGGCATCAGAAGCAGAGAAATTTCTGCTTGCATAGTACGTTAAATAGGGGATAGGCATGATTTATTTTTTTATTTTTTATTATATTCCTCTTGTTGTATATAACATAAAAAACAGTTTTGCATTTTTTTTTTAATTTGAAGGCTTAAAAAAGTCATAAATGTATGTATCGCGCGAAAACCACGTGTGACGTCATATCCTACTTAAGTGTACTGCGTACAGCCTACCCAGTGTACTGTCGTGAACTTATTTGCTTGTATAACTTTTATAGATTGTGTAAAGTTAGAGTGATTTTAATTAAAATAAAGTTTACTTCTATAAAAACAATTTATACATGTTTTCCGAATTAAATTTTATATTAAAATATATAACCTGTATTGCAGTATTTTCAATTATGCCATAAAATTCTGACATCTAAATTACATAAATATTTACATTTTACAGAGTTGCAGCGTTTATTGTTTACATAAAGTTATAGAATACCAGGACCGCCCTAACCACAGGGCTAAATGGGCTTAGCCCCAGGGCGCAAGTCTTTTGGGGCGGCAATTTTTATTTCCCCGTTTGCTATTCTGTGAATTTTCTTACGAAGAATTTCTTAAGACGGCCCTGTAGAACGATGCTTCTTAAAGTGGTGGGCCGCGGCCCCCTAGGGGGCCGTGGTATTCCCACAAGGGGGCCGCGAAGAGCCGCAAATATAACACTTAATTATTTTATTATTTAAAAAGGATAAGTTTTAATGCTACATAAATATTATACATAGATTATTGAATGATCCGAGCCTAAAAAACTATATGTATGTATATATTTTAACTAAACTTGGTTCCAAAAACAAAAATTAGGGGGGCCGTGGGTTATGATTTGAGTTGAAGGGGAGCCGCGACATCAAAAAGTTTAAGAAGCATTGCTGTAGAATACTAGAATAGTTATTTAACGTCCAATTTGTATAATGGTAGAATTAGGAAATAATTTTATTCAGCTTTTTGGACAAGAAGCGTTTATTTTAAACAACACAACGTTTTATTAACAACATTGTTGGCTTCCTCAGATGCTATAACAATAACATAACAATAAAATAACAATCTTATATAGTTATAAATTAATTTACCTATGTTAGTTAAACTTAACTCTAACAAACTGTACATCAGTCATCTCCAAGGATGGTGAAATTGCAGAATAACAGTGACAAAATATTTTGTACTTGAAGAATACAGAAAATAGGAAAACAAGGACTTAAATTTTAAATATTATACTATAATAACCAAAGGTAGTGACTGTTAATTAAATTTTACATTTCAAACAACGAGATTAGAGATAAATATAATAATATGAAAGATTAACAAAAATTCAAAAAATTACGAATGATAGTAAGACTGACTACCGCATCAATATGACAGGCAGTCACACTATCCCTCCTGACAACCTGGTACGCACAAATCGCAAGGTGGACAGTGTCACCCCCTGTACAACATGATAGTGTTGTTTAAAATAAACGCTTCTTGTCCAAAAAGCTGAATGAAATTATTTCCTAATTATACCGTTATACCATAAATGGTTAACTTACAAGTCTGTTTTGACACCACGTATTTCTTCAGCACTGTAGCATTCATTATTTTTCATATATTCCATGAGCATAAAAGCATCAATGTTGAGTAAATTATCACTCTGAGCCCAAACAAAATCTTTATCTCCCATTTTAATAATAAATGCGTGAAAAATTGTTTAAAAACAAATACAAAACTAATAAAGATTATGTATGATTACGTAAAGATTATGTTGTAGTCTGGGCTGTCTGGGGTTGACGTCATGCTCAGTCGTATTTACTAGGCAACCTTCGCGCTGTGGTCGGCTTATTCCAAATTTACAATATTTTAATTAAAAAATTTGGCTGTAATATTATTTAAAATGTGATTTTTGTTTTGTTTGGTGACATAACTAACATTAACATATCAAAAAAATTTAGTTTTAAGGAAATATAAATTTTATGCGTATCCCCTATTGCGTGCTACAGATAACCGTCACAGACATGACGTCATACAACTAACCAATCATATTCCTTATATCGCAGTGTTAGGTACACAGAAAATACTCTGCTTGCTTGTAAGACTTGTGGCCTAGTGAAATGTTCTGAAACGATGTGAATAAAATAGATTTGTACTAGCCACAATATAATAAACTAAATAATGTCATGATAATAACTACATGTACTTATTAAAATGTTTGTAATTCAGAGTTTTAATGTTATATATTTTAATGATATTTACTTTTATCACATTTAAATGATTGGGCAGCAGAGCTTACCCTGCTGCCCTGGACCGCACGCCACTGATTCGTAGGTACATTTTATAATATAGGTTATATAGGTAGTATATATTTATATATTAATACACAGTGTCTATTTTTTTAGTTTCACCATTGGCAGTGGCGGATTTGGGGGGGGGGGGTTGACTGAGCTACAGCCAGGGCCCCTCAAATAATGTAATAAAAAAATATACTACAATTGAAAAGTTAATACTGAAATTAATTTATATGCAATTGAATGAAGAAGTGAATTTGTGAAATTATGAAGATGTTCGATCAGCCTGTTCGGAGTGGCTCTACTGTATTTGGTCGACTGCACTTATTGCGTCGCTGGGCGCCGTTTGAGCTGCATTGCAAAGGCATATTTGCAATGTTACAAATACAGACGTCACATTTAGTCGCTGATATACAAATTGCTGTTGAAACGTGCGTCAAATATAAATTTTTTTGTATTTTTGTATTTTAGTTTTCCAATTTTATTTACACTTTATGTGGTCGTAATTTGTGGTTTTGGATTTATACGACCTAAAAAAGTATGTTTTTGATTTATATTACTAGAATTTGTGTAATAGTAAAAGAAAACAGCTTTGGGTCTTTTTAAATTGTTTACTTTTAAAATTCCGTTTTTTGAATTTTTTTTTTTGTCACTTTATGACGGTAGTAGTATGTTGAAGACTTTTAAAAATATTGTCTTAAGAATTAAGTAGTACTTTATTTGAGTTTTTGTTAATTTATATAATTAGAATTAGCTTTTTTACGTGAAAAATAACATCAAAGTTCAGTTAATAGTCATATGACGTATATATTTTATGAAAAGGGATGTACTTTAAGAGATTATTATTATTATTATTATTATTTTCTTAAATAAATAAACTTTATACTTTTAAACAATATACACGTTAACTAACTTGAGTAGATTCTGCCGCTGGTTCTCGTTAAAACATCATAATAAGAAAAAAATTGATGTGAAGTGTGAATATTCACACATTTCAGGATTTCGCAGGTATATAATAAGTGAAGGCGGTATGCTGAGTGTGTAGGACAAATTTTACTTTGTAGTAATCACGGCAAAATGAACGATATTTTTAAAATAATTTATCGTCTGTTAATCATATAAGACTGGTTATTAGATTTACGCTATTAAAAATTAAATACAACGTTTGTCAAAATATAATTAGAATTTTGACAAAATAATTTAACATAATAAAAATGAAAAAAAACGGAAAAAATAAAATTCACTCCGTACTCGAACTCGAAACCCTTCGTTTACCAGCAGCGCTCTAACCCATTACGCTATCGAACGCCTTGCATATGAGTGTCTTACATTGGTATAACTTTTGAACCAAAAACCACAAAAAATGCGTTATTTTCCGAAAACATAATCTAATCCAAAATTCCTGTTGTACTATTTCGGTTCACAACAATATGCATTACTTAAATTTTTTTTAGATTTTTATTTTAAACCATCTGGGCTACAGGGTGTGGGACAAAATTTTTTGGGTGTGGGACAAAATGTAAATAAAACCAATTATGTCGATCACACTAGTTTTATTTAAGTGAAAACACAAAATTATGAAAAATACAATTACTAGAATATATGGCGATATATACAATTTAATTAACTGTCAAAACATTCAAACAATGTCGTTACTAGGTAACGACGTCAAGCAGCCGGACATCGCAGATATCTAAAAACATTTTCTACACTCCCCCTCGATGACTTGGCTGTTAACAGTTTGACTACTCTTGTCAGTCAACCCAAGAAGCTTTAAGCAGCCGATATGTTTTCCTCGTGGTAGACATTTTGTTAATACATCGGCTGGCATTTCTGACGAAGGAATGTGACGAATCATTAACGTCCCGTCTTCTACAGCTTCTCGCACAAAATGATATCTTAGATCAATGTGCTTTGTACGTGAGTGGTGAGCTGGATTCTCGGCAAGCTTCAGAGCGCCGATATTGTCCATATGAATGAATAATTCGGACATGTCGGCCAAATACAAGTCCTTCATAATTCCTCGCAAGTAAATAGCTTCTTTTGCAGCTTCCGCCAGGGCCATGTATTCGCTCTCCGTAGATGATAGAGCTACCGTTCGCTGCTTGCGAGATTCCCACGAAATGGGGCTTCCGTTTATACAAAAAACGTAACCAGTATATGAGCGACGGTCGTCCAAATTTCCTCCCCAGTCCGCATCGGTATACCCGGATAGAGGGCCGCTTCCAAACTTGTAAGTTATGCCTAAGTTGGCTGTTCCCTTTAGATAACGAAGCACACGCTTCGCGCCATTCCAGTGATCTGTCGAATGACAGTCGTTGTACTGGCTTAACAAGCTCACGGCGTACGAAATATCTGGACGAGTGGCTACAGCTAAATACATTAGAGAACCTATAAGTTCCCTGTATGGTAGGTTATGGTTCTCGTTTTCCTTTGTGGACTTGACAAACTTTATTCCTGGATCCAAGGGTGTCGAGACGGGATTGCAGTCTTGCATGCCGAACCTAGCGAGAATATCGCTGATGTAGGAACGTTGACTGAGACGAATCCCTGACTTATCTCGAGTAAATTCAATACCTAGACAGTAATGAATTTTACCCAGGTCCTTAGTCTCGAATTCTGCGGATAACTTTTTGTAGACGTTGCTGATAAGCTTAGAATTTCTGGAGGCGACAACTATGTCATCTACATAAACGGCTATCAGCGCCATGTTTCCGTCTAGCTTAAGTGAATAAAGACATGGATCTCCGCTGGTGGGGGATGCGCCGATTCTTTTAAGAACCGTTTCAAGCCTAGCGTGCCAACATCGTCCCGACTGTCGGAGTCCGTACAATGATTTCTTTAATAAACATACCTTGTTTCCTTTTTCTATGGAGTGCAGCATCACGCGTGCCTTTTTCCATATTTCATTATTTGCCTCGGATGCGACGATCTTCTGGAGTACCTCTATTGAAAACTTCGGAATTTCCATAAATACTGTTTCGTCGAGTCGTCCGTTCAGATATGCGGTTGAAATATCTAAATGTCGTATCTGCATGTGCTCTCGGGCGGCCAACGCTACGAGTGTCCGAATTGAGCTCAGACGAGCGACAGGAGCGAACGTCTGATTGTAATGGACGCCTGGCATTTGAGCAAAACCTTGTGCTACGACTCTCGCCTTTCTTTTGGCAATAGCTCCGCCGGGAGAATATTTATTGCGAAGCACGAATCGACCCCCGATTATTTTCTGGTTGCCAGATCGATCCACAATCTCCCAGGTTTCATTGCGGATTATGGACTTGTATTCTTCGCACATTGCATCCAGCCACTCCTCTGATTCCTTACTCTTTATAGCAAGATTCAGTGGTATTTCTGCTATAGTGGCATACTCTAATGATTCTCTCTGTTGAGTTTGTGCATACTTACGCGGACTCCCCCTTCTTCCAGTCATATTCTTCCTTGGACGACCACGACTTCTGAGCGGAGTTGCAACCGGCTGATGTTCCTCCGTCATAACTGGTGGTTCTGGGGTTCCAAGGGGATGCAACTCTACTTCTATAGAGCTTTGTTCCGAATTCGTCTGTGGACGCTCCTCGCTGGACAACGGATCTTCAAACTTCTCTGAATTGTCGACGCTAGATTCGCAAGTTCCTTCCATGAACTTTACGTCACGGCCTACATTTACGCGTCGTTCGTCAGGGAACCAGATCCGATACCCTTTTGTTTCTTCGGAGAAGCCGACCAGGATCCCTTCCTTGCTTCGATCTTGCAATTTTCCTCGGCTTGGCTCCACATTTAGGCAAAAAAACTTACAACCGAATTCACGAATGTGACTGACATTCGGTTTTTTATTCCAAATTTTTTCAAACGGAGTTTTACCTTGGATGCTTCTGCATGGACATCGATTCCGTATGTAGTTCGCCGTGGATACAGCTTCGGCCCAAAAAGCTGGCGGCAGGCCAGCTTGAATGAGCAAGCATCGCGCCGTGTCCATCAGCGTTCTGTTTTTCCTCTCCGCCAGTCCGTTCTGCTGAGGAGTGTACGGGGCGCTGAGTCTTCGAGCGATACCTCGCGATCGTAGAAAATCGTTGAAGTTCTGGTTCATGAATTCGGTCCCGTTGTCGGATTGCAGAAACTTTACCTTCCTGCCAGTTTGGTTTTCCAGCTCTGCTAGCACCTCCTTGAAGATTCCCAGTGTCTGATCCTTTGACTTGACGAATCTTACCACAGTCCAACGTGAATGGTCGTCCGTGAAGGTCACAAAATAACGTGCGCCTCCATGAGAACGTGTGCGCATGGGTCCGCATACGTCTGTGTGGATTGTCTGCAGTAGCTCTGTTGATCGCTTGGAAACCTTCGGGAATGGTGTTCTAGTCATTTTTCCCCTAAAACATATTTTACAAGTGAGATTTCCTTCGTATGTTTTGGATTGGAGACCGTTGATCGTCGATTTCTTAATCGCGATGTTTAAATCGGATGCATTTAAGTGGCCTAAACGCCGATGCCACAGTTCAAAATCAGACGACGGATTTCCAGGCGGTTGAACTCTTTTCGCGACGTTAGCGCCGCACTTGGGTTCGCGAACATAGTAAAGGTCCCCGAGCCTGTCTGCTAGAAGTATTGTGTCACCGTACTTGTCACTAACAATCGTACATTCGCGCCTGAACGTGATATCGTAGCCATTGTCCGTTATTTTGCTCAGAGATAACAAATTTGTCCGCAATTTCGGAACAAACAAAGTATCTTTCGAGATTTTCCGTTGACTTGTGCCGTAAAATTCACTATTCCGCGACCGTCAACGTCAGCTGTCGCATCACTGGCAAGTTTTAGCGTGGAACAATTTGAACAATGTGGGTCAGTCAGGTGCGCGAACATATTTCTGTCATTGCACAAGTGTGAAGTCGCGCCACTATCTAAACACCATCGTTTTATTGAACGCGTAACGCGTACGGGATTTACTTGTAATGTTTCGGCGGCCTGCAAACTAGTTTCACTTGTCACAAGTTGCGCGTCGGTCATTTTAGTCCCACTTTTACAGTCAGCTGCTTTGTGACCTATTTTCCGGCATCGATGACATCTATACTTAAATTCGGTCATTTTTGGTCTGTTAAAACCCTGTTCTGTCCGAAACTTTCCGACACGGTTGTCCCGTTTCGCGAACATCGCGTCATTCACTTTTTCACGAGTTTCGTTCACTCTCGCGTCATGTTCTTCCACAATTTTTATGCGTAGCGCTTCCGGTGAAGGCAACGTGTCGCGCGACTCTATCGCGCATCGAAAGTTTTCAAACGCCGGAGGAAGCGAATACAACATCATGATCGCCAGTAGATCGGAGTCGATTTTCACACTCATTTCCTGGAGTTTATCAACGGCGTCGAAGAAACGATTCAAGTGTGCTCGTACGTCTTCTCCATCGGACATTCTCGTCAGCATCAGCTGTTTCAGGAGTGTTGCTTTGCGGGCAGGTCCCTTGGACATGTATATCGACTCTAGCTTCGTCCATACTTCCTGTGAAGTTGTGCAGCCCTTTATCCGTTTCAATTCTGACGGCTTTATCGCAAGTATAATATCTGCTCGGGCCTTCGAATCGTTCCGCTTCCAGCATGCTACCGATTCCACTGACTTAGCGTCGTCCGGGACGACGGTTGGTCTCACGATAGTTCCATCGACGTAACCCCAAGCATCATTTTTAATAAGTATCGCCTGCATTTGAATCCGCCACGTGTCATAATTCTCGTGGTTTAGGTAGTCGATGCGTGTGGTTACTGGAGCAGACATTTTTATTTCATATGCACAAAAATTCACTTCACTAAATTTTTCAAATTTTTGTGATCACTATTACACAATCGGCCACAGTTCGCGTTCTGGGCCCATAACCTGATGTAAATAAAACCAATTATGTCGATCACACTAGTTTTATTTAAGTGAAAACACAAAATTATGAAAAATACAATTACTAGAATATATGGCGATATATACAATTTAATTAACTGTCAAAACATTCAAACAATGTCGTTACTAGGTAACGACGTCAAGCAGCCGGACATCGCAGATATCTAAAAACATTTTCTACATTTTTTTTTGCACAATTTTGGCAAAATTCGCATCAAAATAATTTATTTTGCAAATATAAAAATTTGATCGTTAATCCACTCAGAATTTAAAAAAAATATTTTTGTTTTCGATGAGCACATATTTGTTTATATTTTTAGGGGGGTATGTTTTTTAGATGTTTTAGTATTTTTCCTATGTGCGGGTCAAAGAGTTGTATAAGCATGCCAAATTTCAACTCTCTAGGTTTAGCCGTTTGGCTACAATTTTTACCGAATAGACAGACAGACAGACAGACAGACAGACAGACAGACAGACAGACAGACAGACAGACAGACAGACAGACAGACAGACAGACAGACCTAAAATAAGTGTCAGGGCGCTTACGTTAGAAAAAAAAAAAAAAACAATAAAGTTCAAAATCTTGAAATATTTATTTGAAAATATTTAAATCAACAAGCAATAAATTATATGGTATTTACAGTTATATAATTAAGAAAAGTGCCAGAACGGCGCCCTGCCAATCAATAAATGTACCTAGGCGGCGTCATTTTGTATGTATATTTATATCTTCCTAATTATAATTCCTAACAATAAGTATAATGGCAGTAAGCAACAATTATTTATGTGTATGTATATATGTGCAATAAATTTATAGGCTTAGTAATGTTATTAATTCAATAAATTGTTGCGTATGAATTACTAATATAATTTAAACCCCCTTAGGTCTTATTTATATTCTATTAAAATATAAATGTATTTTTACACATTTCAGGTTTTGTTAAAGCAAAATAATAGTTTATGAAGAAAAAATTTGTAAAATCAAATTTATAAAATGCATTTTTTCTTTTTCATTGTCTTATGCTATTGTAATGTCTTAAAATTGTAATGTCTTTATTTGAACCAGAGCTGGGCAAATTACATACAAAAAGTAATTAATTACAATTACTAATTACTCTGAAAAAAAGTAATTAAAATACTTTTTCAATTATTTTATTTAAAAAAAATACTTTGATATATAAATTTAAAAAAAATTATTTTAATGTTAAATAAAAGATATAATTAAATAACAATACTATTTCTCATTTTCAACAAGGAAAAAGAAATACAATTAATACTTATAACATTGATAATTTATATTTTTATTTCCTTATAATACCACCAATTGCTCAAACATTTAGCCAGCGTAATTTTATTGTTGGTGTGACAGCTGCAGCTATTATAGCTTCCTTACGGGTCTATTCTCTAAGCATGATGTTAAAATCTTAGCGTCAGAAACTGACGTTAATTTTTTTAACACCATTTTTAACCTAAATGCTATTTGCTAAACATATATGTGTTAATATTATAGCGCGGCGGCGTTAAAATAAAATAAGCGCCTACCGAAACGGTGGCTTAAGTTAACGCTAGTGTTTAGTTTGCAAAAATGGCTGATCCTATTTAACTAAATGTCATGTTATTTAAAAAAAAAAATGAATAAAACACAAGACGGTAGGAATATTAATCAACTTTCTATTACTTTTTAAAGTGAATTCTTTACAGCAGAGATAAGAATGACGCTTCATAATTTTTGTTATACAAGTAACCCAGACGCAAGTTCAAGTAATTGTATAAAAAGGAAGTAAATGGAGTATTGGAGAGCAGTTTTGGTTTTTGTTGAGACACAGAACTTAAAATTATAATCATCTGAAAGCTACAAAACTTCACTTATGCCTCCGCCGTGTTTCAAAATATTGCAGTACATTTTAATGGTGTATTATTTGAAGAAACAATTGATGAGATTGATAATGACGATGACAACAGTGTTATTCCAGGGTAGAAATAGCGTAATAAATCAAATTTAATAATTAATATCACCGAACACCTTTTTAAAAATAGAATGAACATATAATTCACATATTATTAAAAAATTAGATAAACTGTTAGATAATACAATGCAGTATATAAATTGACTAAACAAAAGTTGAATAAAGTTATATTTTTATTTAATACACTGTGGAAACCAGTTATAATGAGTATCACAGGATCAAACATTTCTGTTCCATTTTTAAAATAAATTTCGCCACTGAATATTTAATTCAACACCGAAATATTAGGTTAAGATTCTCTTGGCATTTGACCATAAATATATATATAAACTTGTTTATACATATATGCATTTGACTAAATAAATACTCCTATTAAAATTCAACGTAACAGCGCATCCGCGTGCAGTTAATAGACTCGTTAGTAGACTCTTCATTTATTGAAAAAAAAACATATGAAGACCTTCCAACCAAACTATTTAAAACAATTTTTCCAATTATATTTATAGTTCTAGAACAAGGGTTCTTAAACTTATGTAGTCCGAGGACCCCCTCATGAACAACATTTCTCTTGCGGACCCCATCCCTACCTTAGGCATTATACGTCTTTCTTGAGACTTAATTTCTGGCCCAGTAATCTCATAGGCACTACGTTATAATAAATATTGGTAAAAATGTATCGCTGGTTATTTTAATAAATGGTCTACCCCAATAAATCAACAATATTTACACGAACATCCTCAAAACAACAATAATAATGCCGACCAATCTACAAATAACAAAATGAATTACGCCAACATTGTCAAAAAAAAATCAGATTCTTTTCCAAAGAGAAATCAGGGAATTGTTCTTAATGCAGTTAAAGAAATCCACATCCAAGACTACATACTGGCGATAGGTTCCCTGATAAGACCGGAAAAAATACTACAGTATGCAAAACCACCAGGCAACCGCATACACATCTTCCTCAACAACAAAATAACGGCAGACAACTTTGTAAAAAATAACAAAACTATAAAAATTCAAGACAATATAATCACGATTAGACACCTCCAATCCCCCCACAAACGAATAGTTATATCTGGCGCATGTCCAAGTATACCACACTATGTGATAGAAGAAGAACTAAAAAACATGGGACTTAAATTAACATCAGAAATGAGCTTCTTACGATTCGGTATACAAGATGAAACGTATAAACATATACTGACTGATAGAAGACAAATATATATTGAAGACAGTGACAATACAACTTTACCAGAGGTCCTAGAAATAAATCAAGAAAACAAAATACATAAACTATATATAACAGACTCTTTCTACTGCTCCTTCTGTAAAAAATACGGACATAAAGATGACAAATGCAAATTTAAACAACTGCAACTACAACACCAAAAACAACAAGAAACTCTAGAACAACAAGGAATCCAACAACAAAAAGATAAACAGCAACGAGAAGAAAAACAAGAACAACAACAAAAACGACAAGAACAAGAACAAAATCAAAAACAACAAGCACAACCACAAAAACAACAAGGGCAAGAACAACAACAAAAACAACAAGGGCAATAACAACAACAACAACAACAAGAACAACAACAACAACAAGAACAACAACAAGAACAGCAACAAGAACAACAAAAACAAAAACAACAACAACAACAAGAACAACAACAAAAGCAACAAGAACAACAACCACAAAAACCAAATGAAATACAGAAACAACAAGAAAATCAACAACAAAAAGAAACTCAATACCAAATTCAGTCTCACCAGAAGACAAAAGAGAAACAACAACACAAGACGAAACAGCAACAAAAACAATACAACTTGGCCGAACTTAATACTGAACAACAAGAAAAGTCAATAAAAATACCTGAGACCAAACCAAACACAATAGAAACCAAAGATGATATAAACGAGAACACAAATCCAAATAACAAAAGACCAGCCCCTTCAACCAGTAGCTATGAGAGTTTAGACTCCATCGATTCATCCCAAGGAAGCAGTTTTAAAAAGCCATTTGAAGTGGAAAACAACATAAAAACAAAAAACAAAAAATCCAAAAGAGCATCGAGCCCATCTACCCCAATAGAAAAATGGCTTAAACCAGCCGAAAAATTATTTAACTCTCCGAAATTCATCATAAAATATGAACAATTCTACAGCTTTATAGAAAATGTCAATGGCTGCGAAGACCCGCTTCAAACGGCCAGAGAATATACTAGCAACATCAGAGGTCTATTATATATGATGAACCAACTCAATAAGTTCACAAACAATAGATCGGCCAAAATACAACTAAAAAAAGCCACCAGCAAAATCCAACAACAATTAAAAGACGAAGAAGAATCAAACACCGAATAACCTCAAAATGGCTAAAATAATGCAATGGAACTGTAACGGCTTAAAAGCACACCTGGCAGAAATCCAACAACTAATAGCCAACAAAACCCCCGATCTACTATGCTTACAAGAAACTAGACTAATGCCAAACAACAACATAAAAGTAAAAGGATACAGTCTAATACGAAAGGATAGATTATTTGCTAATGCTGCCAGTGGAGGTGCTGCTATTCTAGTAAAAAATACATTACCTAATGAAGAAATCCTTTTGCAAACTAATCTGGAAGCGGTAGCGGTCAAAATATACCTGCCAGATCCCATTACCATATGCAGTATTTACATCCCCCCTGGATCAAACATAGAAGACGCGGACATAGAAAACATCAGAAAACAACTGCCTTATCCAATAATCCTGACTGGAGACCTCAACGCGCATAATACACTATAGGGTTCACAACGAAATAATAAAGTGGGAAAAATAATTGAGCGCACCTTAGATGATCTCACCTTGCTAAACCGAAATGGTGTTACCCATTTTTGTTCACGAACAGGCGGATTCTCAAATATAGATCTGACCTTTTGCTCACCTAGAATATATCTAAACCTAACTCATGAAACATTATTGTACTCATATATACACGGTCACTCACCTACTATAACAACCTACCACCAGTCCAATACGCAACACAACAATAACTCCTCAAGCGAAAAGAAAAAATGGAAACTAAAGAACGCAGATTGGGAAAATTACAGAGAATCTCTTACACAAACCATACCCAACATAATAGTTAACGAAAACACGAACACTGAAAACATTATTAATGAAATAATAGCAGCTATAAAAAATGCAGCAGAAGAACATATTGGATACAAAAACTCCAAACCAAGCAGAAACTCACCATGGTGGAATCAAGAATGTGAACTCGCTAAAAGAGAAGAAAACAAAAAGCTATACAAATACAAAAGGCACCAAACAACAGACAACCTAATAGAAGTCAAAAAAACAAGGGCTAAAGCCAGGAAAATAATTAAGGAAGCAAAAAGGAGATCGTGGCAAGAATACGTAAGTAAATTGAACAAAGACACACCGTTAAAAAACATTTGGGAATCCATTAACAGAATTAAAGGAAACAACAGCTGTCCCCATATCCAAATGATAAAAAAAGGAACTAACACCATGACAGATCATAAAGATATATCAAACTGCTTAGCTGACACCTTCGGACAAATCAGCAGTGACTCCAACTACTGCCCACAATTTCTTGAAATAAAAAAAGAAAACCAACCAATAGAGATCATCTCGAACAACGACCCAATAAACCAGCGCTTCACAATAGATGAATTGAACACCACAATGAAGAAAATAAAAAAAAATAGCGCACCAGGTCCTGACAATATACCATTCGAGCTTATAACTCAAGTCCCTGAGATGCTAAAAATCAAACTACTGGAACTATATAACTTTATATGATCCAACAACAAATACCCTAAAAGCTGGAATGTTGTTGAAATAATCCCAATTTATAAACCGGGGAAAGAAAGAACATCACCTACTAGCTATCGACCAATCGCTTTAGCTAATACTATAGGAAAACTTATAGAGAAAATGGTCAACTCAAGCTAATATGGTTTTTAGAAAAAAACAACACATTGAATAACCTCCAATGTGGGTTCAGAAACAACCGATCCACAAACGATCATTTAGTAAAACTGGCAAACGAAATCCATACGGCTTTTCAAGAAAAGTAGCACTTAATTGCTATCTTCTTCGACCTCGAGAAGGCATATGACACAACATGGAGAAGGAACATCTGAAATAAACTTCAAGAGCTTGAAATTCAAGGACCAATGTTGCAGTTTACTCAGAACTTTCTGAGCAACCGAAAATTTAGAGTACGGGCCAATAACTATCTGTCAGAGGAAAATATACAAAAAAACGGCATACCTCAAGGAGCAACACTCAGTGTAACGCTGTTTCTGCTTGCTATTAACGACATCGTATCATCCCTCGCAACACCGGTCAAAGTATCGTTATTTGCCGACGATCTAGCTATCTATATCAGAGGCAGAACAATTGATATAATGGCAGACATCCTACAAAATTCAATTAGCAAACTCCAAACATGGGCTCTACAAAATGGATTTAAATTCTCATAAACCAAGACGGAAGCAGTAATGTTTTCGAAAAAAACAAAACATATATATAAACCAAAACTAACAATCGATAATAACAATATAAATTTTAAAAGCAACAAAAAATTCCTAGGCTTCCTAGAATCAATATAATGAAAACAACTGGACATCATGAATGGGGTGCGGACAAGAAAACATTGCTACTGATCTACAAGGCTATTATACGATCTAAAATTGACTACGGTAGCATCGTATATGGAACTGTAACGACAAACATTCTCAAAAAAATTGACAGTGTGCAAAACCTAGCTTTGAGAATAGCTACGGGAGCATTCAGAACTAGTCCTGTCGTTAGCATCCACAATGAAGCAGGAGAAACAAATTTAGCAGAACGTAGAACTATGTTGTCAACAAAATACGCGATCAAAATTGCCGCTAACCCCACTCACCCAACATTCAACGCCTACTTCAAAATAAAAAACCCAACAATAACATAATACCACTAAACCAGACACCCCTCCAAAAATCCATATATCCTACAATAAAAGACCTTAATATACCACTTCAAAACTTAGAGAAAATCATCCATAACAACCTACCACCATGGATTATAATACTACCAGATATTAACATTGATCTAACGAGATACAAAAAAAATATAACACCTACAGAGTAATTCCAGGAAGAACTAAGAAAAATTAAAAGAAAACAAACAGAGAATACAAAGATCATATACACTGATGCCTCAAAAAAGGAAGACCAGGTTACAATAGGGTTCAAAATAGACGAAAACAAAAGGAGCTACAGCCTGCCCTCAACAGTCTCAGTAACGACCGCAGAAATCGAAAGCATCCACCAAACCATTAAAGATGCTTTCAGACACAAAGAGAGGACAAACTATATTATCTGCACCGATTCACTGGGTGCAATCAAGGAAATAACAAACCCCAACACAAAACGAAAAAACGCGCAACAAATTCAACACCTTATACACGACACTATAATACACGATAAACACAACATAACACTCTTATGGGTTCCAAGTCACAAGGGCATCGAAGGCAACGAAGACATACATAACTACATTAACAACACCACACCTACACAATCACTAAATCTATCTACCCCAATTCAAGACATCCAAATAATCATTTCACAGAACTCACAAAAAGCACAACAAGCCAAATGGACTGCAATAAAAAATAACAAACTAAGATCCATCAAACCTGACATACAAGTTTGGAATCTAAACACGGATAGAAGAACACAAACCATCCTCACAAGGTTACGAATAGGGCATACAAAATTAACCCACGAGCATATACTGCAGAGAGATAACGCGAAGATCTGCGATGAGTGCTGCGCAATCCTCACAATAGAACACCTCTTATTAGAATGCCGAACATATGCAGATCTGAGGGCCAAACACAACATAATACATTCCCTTAAACACACCCTACAGAACACCACCACAACTAACACGAACATAATAAACTTCATCAAAGATGCCCAACTAGTCAGCAACATTTAAACCCAAAACCACATCATACTTATAATAAACATTCTATTTCAAATTTTTATAAACACAATATGTAACAAATGACATGTAATTATAAACTAATTATTGTAAACTTATACCGACACTAAAAACCATGTAGTTGAAGCGTAGTTAAATAAAACTTATGGAAAAAAAAAAATAATAAAAAATAAATGGTCTTGCGCATTTTTAGAGATGAACATTTTTATTAGCATTACGAATAAAAAACATAAAATGTATAAAAATAGTAGTAAAAAGAATTAGAAAAGTTACAAATTATAATACGTTAAGCTCATACAAACATTTCTTGGTCAAATATTGGTCAAAATAGATTTTATTATAATATGATTTCTGTAAACAATTTGCAGTTGAATAAAAATAATTAAATTTTTCCTAACTATTGTTTAGTTATGTCAATAACTAGTTAGGTAACAACAAATACAAAAAGTCCTGACCGTGTTAGATTTTTATTAAATGAGTTATTTGAATAAAAGCGAAAAGTTGGGGGATGTAAAGTTAATGTCAAAATTGTTTCGCGGACCCCAAGGGTCCGAGGACCACAGTTTAAGAACCGCTGTTCTGAACACTCTAATGTTCATCATTTTCAATAATTTTTTCAAGTTTTACTTGTAAAGATATAATACTGGGTAATAAAAATCCATAAATAGTATTTTTTTCACTTTGTAAATAATCAAGTGTTTTTGCAATCGGTTGTAAAACTTTTGCGTATTCTTCTAGATACCATAAGTCTCCTTCAAAGAATCTTTTAAATTTGAAGTATTTTATACTTGAAGTAATTTGAAATACTTGAAGTAATTAAATTACCAAAAACAATCACTGTATCAATTATTTTTCTAAATTTGAAAAATAATTGAATACAATTACTTTTTTTTACAAAGTAATTCAATTACAAATTACTTTGTAGTACAACGTAATTTAATCAGTAATTAATTACAAAAGTATTTAATTATTGCCCAGCTCTGATTTGAACGATTTAGTATGTGCGTATATATGACCAGAATATGATTCTTTTTTACTAGTAAACAAAAATCTAGGGCAAAAAACTAGGGTAGTTTGATACTAGGGCCCCGGCCAATTTTTCAGCCAGGGTCCCCGTACAAGCTAAATCCGCCCCTGACCATTGGGATCGATTAAATTAGATTTTAGGGGACAATTTTAATGGCGAATTTTTTAAATATGACCTATCTTTAGATATTAATATCGTATTAGACGATATCCAGACCACATCTAAAAATATAATCAGGAGTTTATTGAAATTTTCACCATAACATACCAAGTCTATATTATTAAAATTGGAGGCTATTGATCTGTTTTTTTATTTTTTCGGCCCATATTTGGTTTCTATACTTCTTAAGTGATAATACTTAGAGACAGGATTTTTAGGCGCTAAAAAATTAAATAGGCAGTGAAAAAAGCACTCAAAAGTATTAAAATAGGCAGGAGAAATAGGCAAAATAAAAAAGCAAATATATAAATTTATATATTATGTTTACCTATTTGTATATTTGTATATACATAGAATTCATTATTAAAAGAAAATAATCAAAACAGTACGTGTCTATACAGTAGAACCTCGATTATCCGGACTAGGTCAGGGATGAAGGTAGTTCGGATAACGAAAAATCCGAATAATAGAAAAAAAAAGTGAGGAGAAATAGGAAAGAAAAATTACGTACATTAATCATGAATCTTTTTTTATTGATATATATATATATATACGTTCAGTAAACTGTGTAACCTTTTCACTTTGTTTTTAGGGTTTTGTAGGTATGACCAAAAAAACCCTTATACCGTCATTTTGTCGTCTGTCTGTCTGTCTGTTCGGTAAAAATTGTAGCCAAACAGCTAAACCTAGAGTGTTGAAATTTGACATGCTTATACAACTCTTTGACCCGCACATAGGAAAAATACTAAAGCATCTAAAAAACATATCCCCCTAAAAATATAAACAAATATGTGCTCATCGAAAAAAAAAATATTTTTTAAAAATTCTGAGTAGGGCATCAAATGAAAGCCCTTAGTACGTGGATTAGCGATCCAAATTTTACTTTTACAAAATAAATGATTTTGATGCGGTTTTAGCTAAAATTGTGCAAAAAAAAATTGTTCCACACCCTGTAGCCCAGATGTTTTAAACTAAAAATCTGAAAAAATTCTAAGTAATGTACATTGGTGTGAACCAGAATAGTACAACAGGAATTTTTGATTAGATTATGTTTTCGGAAAATAACGCATTTTTTGTGTTTTTTTGTTGACGATGCACAAAAGTTATAGTTATATAACACGTTATATTGTAAAGCGCATCGTGGTTTAATGGCTTCGTTGCTTGCTAGCTATACAGATTTCTAGGGTTCGATCTCTGCCAGAGGATTCAATTTAATTTTTGTTTTTTTTTTTCCCATTTTTATTTTGTTTAAATTAATTTGACAAAATCTAGTTATATTATGGCAAATGTTGCATTTAATTTTTAAGAGCGTAAGTTTAATAACCAATTGGAATTGTTTGAATTATATTTTCATTCTATGTGTCATGTATACGAAACCAGAGGGGCGGAACGTATGTGTTAAAACAACGAATGGAAGCCATAGGCGCAATTTTCAAAATCTTAATGAACCTTGCTATATATATATATATATATATATAAATACTGCACATATTTAGAAACCTAAATAATGGTATTAGGTATTCGAATTAAAATTAACAAAAAAATATTTTAACATAAAATTTGTTCTTAAAGCTCTTAGATTAACAGACAATAAATTATTTTGAAAAGATCGTTCATTTTGCCGTGGTTACTACAAAGCAAAATTTGTCCTATTCACTCAGCATGCCGCCTTCACTTGTTATATATCTGCGAAACCCTCCAATGTGTGAAAGTTCACATTTCACATTAATTTTTTTCGATCGACCGCCAATATATATAAGGGAGGTATTGTGATTATACCGATTTTGACAGTTCGAGATTTCGATGGATCTTCATAACGTTTTGACTATTTTTAGCATGATGTCTGTCGGTCTGTCTGTGTGTCTGTCTGTCCGTCCATCGGTCTGTGTACACGTGCAGAGCAAATTCGGGTAAAAGGATTTTTTTAACATCATATTTAAGCTTTTGACATCAATGGCACGAGTTGACCAGCTTTTGGTAAAAATCGGTTGACTAGAAATGTGAGTTTACTCGTGTCGATTTTAAGATTTTTGCGAATATTTAACAACAGAAAAATATTTCGAAATAATGTATTTAACAAAAGTTGCTATAAAAACAATAGCTAACAACTTTTATTTGAGACAGTTTTTGATGAAACGAAAAAATCTATTTTTTCATACTTGTATGTAACGTTTCCATGGTTATGATAAATAATATCTGTTATACTAGCGTCGGCGAATCAACGCAGTTACGTCACACGACGTAACTAACAATTGCATTGTTCCAGACAATACAATCGTTTGTTACGTCGTGTGACGTAACTGCGTTGATTCGCCGACGCTAGTATAATAAATAATAAATATTAGGCCAAGCTATTTCTACTCTGTTGCTAGAATGTATTTTATACAAGTACTTTGTGATGGCGGTCGGTCCTGTGGTGGCCACAGCTGATTTCTTTTTTGATAATTTAAGTAATTTTTTAAGAAAAGTTAATAGTTTTTAGGTTATTTTCAAGCTAACCTTTATTTATGCAACACTCATAAAATGAAGTTACCCAGGGCCGACGGAAGCGGGCATGCGAGCGCCGCTGCGAGGGGGGGCGCTGACGAGAGACTCAAAAGGGCGCCAAATGCTAAATGAATGTAAAAGTAATTTTAGAAGTGAGGACCATTTTTTTTTTAGGTCTTCACTTGAAATTTAGAGTCTTCATTTGACATGCTCGAAAAAAGCTAGTTACGCCCTGCCTAGGGGCGCTCAATTAAATCTTGCCTACGGGCGCCACAAACCCTCCGCCGGCTCTGAAATTACAAGTTACCTACCGTTTTCATAATCATAATATGATTGCAGGGACGCAGGGTCTCTCAAATCGGTCACTTTGACTGTCTTATCAAAATAAGCCACCTACTCTAATTGACGGTTTAAATTTAAACATAAACAAAGCTAAAATGTATTGTAAACATAATAGTGATATATGTAAATAATATTTATCGTTACTGGAGTTGTCTTTTTAAAAAGGATTTATTTTAATATTACAATTTAAAATATCAGAAGTACATAGTTTTATGTCAAATACCAGAATGAATCTAATACATAAAAATGGTCTTTTATAATCTTAACATATTTAGCAAGGTCAGGGGTTTTAACATGACACTGTCTGGCGTGCTTCTCACAGAGTCATCATAATACCGAAGGTAACTCCCCCGTTCTTAGAATGAAGCCTCTCCTGGAAGGTTGATAACGTTTGCTTCCTGGTGTTGTTGGCCTCTCTTGGAATTCCGCTGAACGATATATCTTGTAGTGATGTAGGTCAGGATACTCAAGAGACAGAGATATAGAATTACTGTCCATATGTTAATATTTTTTGGATCGAAGAATTTTTGATCATCATCGATTGGCAGCATTGGATTGGATTGTAGATCTTGTAATTTTAGCGTTTTCAGGTTGATGGAAAAATTTGATTTAGGATGATCTTGTATTGATAATCCTTGGCTATTGATTATCTTTGGCTGTCCGTGACTGATGGTTTGGAACAGGAGTTCTTCGTTACGGAAAATAATTTTGCAGTTATCTTCTTTGATGAGATATATGCCCTGAAGAATTTTTATTTCTGCATCTTCTTTACATTTGATTTCTAACTTCTCCTTTTTAGGGAATACTGCCAAATATTGGTTGATTTCTGATATGATTTTGAGATGGTTGTCGTTGACTTGAAGTTTAGTGAACTGACAGTTGTTGGACTGGCCGTTGAGTAGGATTCCTTCTTCGCATGGAGACCGATGATTGGTTTTTAGTTTGATTGGACATTGGTACACCTTGCTTTTTGTACAAATATCGCTTAGAGGCATTAAATCATTTTTTGATTTTAGAAAATATTTTACATCAGGTATAATAGTAATAATTTCTGCTTCGTGTATGGTAGGTACAGGTAATAAATGATATAGACTGAAAATCTCTTCAAAATTAATCGGGATGGTTAGAAGGTATATAATTTTGTTGTTATCAATTTTACAACTAACGTCGATTACTGATTCAAAATCTAAAATATTGTTTCGTGTTAATTCGAAAGGTAGTTCATTTTTGTAATGACTTGAAATCTTTTGTAGTTCAAGGAACAAGTCTTTGCTTGTTACAATACTGGGATGCAAGGTTTTAATTTTGCAGAACGCAAGTGAAGTTTCCAAATTTTGTACCTCATTCAAGATTACATTGTAAAGTATAACAATTTGGTTCAATGCGTCTTTTGTTGTCAGTAAGTCAAAATGATTTGTTTCGTCTTGTAAAATTTCCGAAAGTTGAGTTATTTTGGATTTAATCATTAAATTGTTGATTTGTATGTCTTGTATGGTCTCATTAAAGTTTCTTATAATTTGTCTGTTAATACTGTATTGCATGTTAAGTTGATTTTGAACGTGTTGTTCATTCTCTTGTAAGTGTTTTAGAATTTTATCGTATTTTGCGCCATCGTCCGCGTCTAAGTTTCCTGTCAATGTTTTTAATATTGTCCCAAGTCCATTTACGAGTCCTCTTTTGTTCCTACTATGATTTTTAGTGTTACTATGTATTCCTATATTATCTATTTTATCATTTATGCTATCTCTTAGGTAACTAGTGATTCTAAAGTAATTTCCTAAGTTTCCAATAAAGTAGGTATTATTATCTATACTATTTCTAATTATTTCTAAGTTGTCATTCAATTTGTCGAATTCTATGTATATCGTCTGTAAGTCAAAGTAATGGATCAGGGTGTTTTCTGTTTTTTGAAGTCTTGCTTGTCCTAAGTTTATAGGAAGTATTCCCATGTTTTTTGAAATGTCTTTTATTTCTGTCCCGAGCCCGAAGCTGCGGAGCCTGAAATATTTTTAAAACTGTAAGTTTTCTGCGGCGGTCTTTTAATATTTGAGATGTGAATGTTTTCCGCAGTATTATGGTGTTGGGTTACAATTTTGGCGGTTTTCAAATTAGGGTTCACACTTTTAATAGTTTCCGCTTTATATTTGTTCTTGGTTTTATTTTGTTTCTGTTTATTTTTGATGAATACTTTTTCCGGGATTGTTGGGATTGGTTCGCGATTTTTATTTAAATTAGTGATTACTTTTTCTTTCTTATCTTGTAGTTTTTGATTTAGAGTGCCGTAAAGAAGTTTAATTTTTTCTTTGTGGTTCGAGATATAGTTATTGACTAATTGTTTGTCAAGTTCGATATTAAATGGGGATTCGGTTTCTAAATGTCCGGTAATAATTTCATACGGTCTTAATTTTGTTACGGAGTGGATTGAATGGTTGTAAGCTAACAGTGCGTAGTTAACTTTAATTTCTATGGGTTCGTTTTCAAAAAGTGGTTGGTTATTGAGTAATCTGATATGTTCTATCAGTGTGGAGTGAAATCGTTCGATTACTCCATTCGATTCCGGGTGTTGACTACTTATGAAATGTAGTTTAATTTTGTGGGTTTCCAAAAGTTCCGAAAAGATTGAATTTTTGAATTCTAGACCATTGTCGGAAATGATTTGATTTGGTATACAATGGTGGGTAAAGTACTTAATCAAGTTATTAACGACTTCTATGCCTTGTCCTGAATTTAGACGATATGCTTGAGCATATTTGGAAAACGAGTCTATTATAGTTAAGAATTTTGAGTTTTCTAAAGTTATTGTGTCTATGTGAAGGATCTGGAAAGGTCTAACGGCGGTGGGTGTGATATTAAATTCGACTTTAAGGGGTTTTCTATCGTACTTCGTTAGCTGACAGATTTCGCAACTGTTAATAAATGTTTGCACGGATTTTCGTTGATTTGGCCAATAGTATAGTGCCTTTAGTCTATTTTCCGTCTCGTCTAACCCGCGGTGGTTAGTTTTACCTTCATGGTAGTTTTTAATAACATTTAGAATTTCATCATCTTCGGTAACATCTATTAATTTTTTAGAACATTTAATAAAATCGATCTCTGAATTTTTGAAATAAATTTGGAGGACCTTGGAGAGTTTTTCATAAATAGGGTTTTCGAAATATAAGTGATATCTTACTTTGGGAACTACATATTGTCTTATAAAATCAATTACTTCTTGTTCAAAATTATGTTTAGAGAATTGAACTAGAAATCTTTGTTTTTTGTCAAATAATCTAACTAGTGCGACTTTAGCTGGGTTAAAGTTAACTTCAGAGATAATTATTTGGTTTTTGCCAACGTTTACGGGGCAGTCAACCATGGGTATTCCTATTAGCGTATTACCTTCATAGTTGGAATGAATGGACTGGTTATCATCTTCTCCGCAAGATATGGTTTCTTCCGAGTCTTCAATTTCTACTATCATTGATGAATTATCCAATTGATCGGGATTTTGAAATTTTGCATTAAAATTTTTCATGTAACCGAATATACCGTCATCTCTTTCTATCGTTTCGTTCATGTGAACTTCGACTCTCGAGAGGGCGTCTGCGTTTTTGTTTAGACTACCTTTTTTGTAAAATATCTCGTAATCATATTCTTGGAGTTTGAGTCTCCACCTGACTAATTTAGAGTTCGGTTCTTTGATATTAAAAAGCCATTGTAATGGTTGATGGTCTGAATAAATTTTGAATTTTCGCCCAAATAAGTACGGTCTAAAATATTTTACTGCCCAAACGATTGCTAGGGTTTCTCGTTCTATTGGGGAATACTTTCTCTCAGAATCGTTAAGGGTGCGACTTGCGTAAGCTACTGGCAAATCTTCTCCGACTTTTCCTTGCGAGAGGACCGCACCGATTGCAATTTCACTCGCGTCAGTGGTTAAATTGAACGTTTTTGTAAAATCGGGGTATTTTAAAATCGGTTCATTAATCAACATGTTTTTGCAGATGCTAAAACATTTTAAGTATTCTGGGTTATTGATATCGATTTTAGAGCCTTTCTTTAAATAATTTGTCATGGGTTTTGTTAACTTTGCAAAGTCAGGGATAAATTTTCTATAGTATCCCAGTAAGCCTAAAAATTGTTTTATTTCCTTTGTTGACTTAGGAATGGGGAAATTTTGGATTGCGTGGATCTTATCCGGATTGGGTTTCACGCCATCGGGAGTGACTATATGGCCAAGATAAGCTACTTCATGTTTAAGAAATTCGGATTTGTCAATTTGAATTTTGAAATTAGCTTTCCTAAGTCTTTCGAATACTTCGCGTAGTCTATCCATATGTTCTTGCAAACTCGTACTGAATATTATAATATCGTCTAGATAAACTAAACAATATTTTCCTACGATGCCTCTTAACATATCATCCATAACGCGTTGGAAATTAGAGGGCGCGTTTCTTAAGCCAAATGGCATCCGGAGGAATTCATAGTGTCCATTTTCCGTAGAAAATCCTGTTTTGGGAATACTTTGGGGGTCGAGTTCGATCTGGTGAAATCCAGAGGCTAAATCTATCGTGGAAAAGTACTGGCACCGACCTAATTTATCTAGTAAATCCGTGATGTTGGGTAACGGGTAACGGTCTTCAATTGTTTTTTCGTTCAATTTTCTATAATCGATAACTATTCGCCACTTCTGCCTACCAGAAGCGTCTAATTTCTTTGGTACAACCCAAATCGGTGAGGACCAGGGTGACTGCGATGGTCTAATTATATTTTGTTGTAACATTTTATCGATTTGTGTCTGGACTTCTTTTTTGTGAACATGGGGGTATCTATACGATTTTGTGTAAATCGGTACCTCATCTTTAGTTTTGATACTGTGTTTGACTCTATTTGTAAAAGTTAAAGGCTGTTCATCAAAATGAAAAATATCGGAATATTCTTTTAAAAGTTTGGTAATGGCGATCTTTTCTTCCGAATTCATATGAGATGTTCTAGCTTTAGCGGGATCGAATTTAACTTTGTCTAAATTAATAAAATTGAAATTTGAGTTAATTTTTTGAGAAAATTGTTTATTTTCAAAATCTGAGAATTTTTCTGCGACAATAGGTGTTATTTTGACTGGGATCTCATTATCCGTATTATTTGAAATGGTACAGAGTGCTTGATGATTTTTCACGTTAGTGACGCATTCTAAAATTTCTAATTTTTCAAGATTAGTATGAGGTATGACAATTTCTCCGTTTTTAATATTTTTAATTGGAACTGTAATAACATGTTCTGTGTTAGGTTGTATTATGTAATTGTGAGTGTTTGGTATTGAATCTTGAGGTGTTTTTCCATAGTTAATTTTTATTTTACAATGGGGGGTAATTAACAAATTTTGATCAAAGTCAATTGTTGCATTTAAAAGTTTTAGGTTGTCTAATCCTAATAAACAGTCGAAATTATCATGGAAGTGGAAAATATGGAATTTTAAAAATTGTTCTTTAATTTTGAATGTTTTCGGACACGGCATAAGGGTACTAAAATGTTCTACTGATGTTCCGTGTGCCGTAGATATTTGGAAAGGGTCTTTAACGATAAATTTTTTGAAATGTTTTTGTGCAATAATTGGATTGACAAATGATTTTGTGCTTCCAGTATCTAAAAGGATTTTCAAATTATTTTCAGGGAAAATAACATGTGGCAATTGGCTTTCGTTATTTGTTAAATTTAATAGTTCAAGGTTGGTTCCGAGGCTGTCATTTCTAAAAAATGATTTTGGTCAACCTCTTCAGGGTATTCAGTATCGTCCTCATAATTTTCGTATTCAATGTTAGGTTCAGTTTCAGAATCTGAATTTTGGAATGTTTGTTCTTCCATATTATATAATTCTTCACTTGTAAAATTTTGATTTTGTTGTGGAAATCTTGGAAAATTGTTACTTGGTTTATAAGCGCGATTAGCTGAAGTATTTCGACTAGCTAAAGTATTACGCGTCGTAATACTCATTGGGGTAGGTTTTGAGAAATTTGTTTTAGTGCCTGGCCTAAAAACGTTTGTGGTTTGATTAGAATTGGAAGATTTAGCATTTGAGTTAAATCTATTACTGTTGAACGTGTTCGGACTGGAATTTTGAAAATTAAATGAATTGTTAGGTTTAAAATTTTGAGAGTTTGCCCTTTGTGGGGGTTGTCTGAGTAGTGGTGAATTGTGCATGTAATTTGCATGTAGTGTATGATAGTTTTGTGAGGATTTGTGTGATTGTTTAGGGGTTGTGTTCCAATTAGGTTTCGTTTTGTAACTATTTATGTCTAGTTGAAAGTCGTTCGTGAGCATATTGAGCGCATTATTGAGATCTGTTGGGTTCTTTGTGCGCATAAGGGAACCTAAGGGTTCTCTCAAACCTCTTAACAGAATTCTCAGAGCATAATTTCTGAAATAATCATTTAGTATAATTGAGTGTTCTTGGGAGCAATGTGTTGTAATATATGAGATTTGAAGGTTTAGGACCTTTTGAATCTTATTATAGAAATCGAAAGGCGATTCGTTCGAGTTCTGTCTTAGTTCTGTTAGCTCTATGTTTAAGGTAAAACAGTCTCGTTTGTCAGAGTAACCGTTGAATAATGCTGTCTTTAAGTCCGACCAATTTGTTATATTGCTCGATGCAATATTTATGGCGGCTTCACCCTTGACTCTAGCAAGGATGCTTGACATAAGGTACTCATTTTGGAAGTCATTTACGTCTGTTGCATTATAAAATTTGTTAACTAATTTTTCGCACACCTCTAGAAATCTAGGTAGCATTTCCGTTTCACCCGAAAACTCCGGTATCATAGCCAGATACTCTTTTTTGAGTTCCATTGGGCGTACGGTGATCGGAATTGTTGTGTTCGGCATTTTGCCTGTTTTTATTATATTAGAAGGGTTAGAAAAATTAATTTTTGGGATAATGTCGGAATCTGAATCTGAATCAGAGCTTATACTATTATCCGATTCTGGTCTATTTAAAAATTCGTTAATTAACAAAGAGCCTCTAAAAGACATTAATACTCACAGCAACAGTGTTGGAATGTGTGCCCTCCTGTCCATGGAAGTTGACTGCTTGACTGGATCTGCCTCGATGTTCTCTCGAAGACGTTGTCACTGCTTACAGTTCTTTGCACACACGTTCACGTTCTGAATAACCGATATTCGTTCAGTCTACACAGAGTCCGTGATTTTGTTCGATTAACTAGCAAAACGTTGATACGCACCGATGTTATATTCACTAACACGTCTAGTTATCCTACCGACTGCGCCAATAATATTTGTCGTTACTGGAGTTGTCTTTTTAAAAAGGATTTATTTTAATATTACAATTTAAAATATCAGAAGTACATAGTTTTATGTCAAATACCAGAATGAATCTAATACATAAAAATGGTCTTTTATAATCTTAACATATTTAGCAAGGTCAGGGGTTTTAACATGACACTGTCTGGCGTGCTTCTCACAGAGTCATCATAATACCGAAGGTAACTTGTATTCTCAGAGCCGCAGTAAGGAAAACTTGCGCTAGGGGCAAAACCGTGCGGTTTGGCGCCCTTGCCAAAATAAGGTTCTCACTTCCCAAAATCTAAATGATGAGCAAAAAAAAAAGGTCTTCACCTCACAAAATCCAGATGATGAGCAAAAAAAAAGTCCTCACCTCCGAAAAGCCAAGTGATGAGCAAAAAAAAAAGTTCCTCACCTTCGCAATGTGACGCCCCTTCAGTCAAGCTCGTCAGCGCCCTTTTCCTTAGTGCGTTAGGGGCCGTCGCCCCCTCCGCCCCCCCCTTACTGCGGCTCTGTGTATTCTACGAACATCAATAACGATAAAAATTTTGCTGAACATACTATGTCGTCATTTTTCCCGAGTCAGGCCCTGTAGATTTTGTGAGTTAAGTGAGTGTAAGTGCGCGCCTTCCTAGAGTAGGGTGACCATTCGTCCCGCATTTTGATTTGGTGTCCCCAGGACAGAATTTTGCTCTGTACTTATATTTGGGAGGTGAAGACCTTTTTTTTGCTCTTTACTTATATCTGGGAGGTGAGGACCTTTTTTTTGTTTGCTCTTCACTTATATTTCAGAAGTGACGACCTTTTTTTTGTACCGTCCCGCATTGCCGTCTCCAAGAAAATGGTCACCCTAGCCTAGAGAGATAATAAAAATGGCAGTGTGTCGTGTGAAGAAGTGCAGAGTAGCACAACAGAACAAAAACAATGTTTGATTTTAATATTAGGATAGACCAGCGGTTCCCAAACTTTTTTGCTCGCGACCCGGTATGAAGTTTTAAAATCTTTCGCTTTAAGGTTTTAACATTTATTTACAAAACAAATTTTATTTTAAAGCAGTAGCTTTATAGTAATAAAGAATAATACATAGTAATAAAGAGTATATTATAGAAATAAAGAATATAGTATAGTAATAAAGAGCACAAATACACACTATTCTAGTGATTAACTGAGTAACAAGTGATTAACTGATTAAAATAATATGTACAAAAAAAAATCTTTTTTGTGTTTTTACAATTTATTTCGCGACCCGACAAAAATTTTCTGCGACCCGGTGCCGGGTCGCGATCCACACTTTGGGAAACGCTGGGATAGACAATCCGTTTGTATTTGTTCATTATTATTAAAATCATTAAAATACAGTGTAGTGTTTTATTGAAAAAGTCCTCCTGTAGAGAACGGGTGCGACACATACATATAGTTAATGAGTAGGATTCGATACTGTGTACTTTTTTCTTGGAGCCCACTTAGGGTTCGTGGGCTTGAGCCCCCACTACAAGCAGCCCTACATTTTTTTGTTCGATTTAACTGGTTTCACATCACTAACCACGAACATCCACGAAGATGGAAGCGGGCTAAACGGCCATTTGTGACCCGCTTTCATCTTGAAAATTTCTAATATTAACCCTGGATGCACGCCTGCTGCATAATGCTTAAACTAAAAAATCCCCTTGTATGTACATTGTTGTGGACTGTTTATTTCATCTTGATGTGCTGTATGTGCTGTATGGTCAGATATGCTACTATAAATAATGCTCCAAAATATTAATACTTACATTTTTATTTTCCAATTACAATAAATAATTCAAAACGAAAGTATTAACAAAAGAAGAAAAAAAAAAACAAGAAGTTAAAAAGATAAAGACATGATAAAAATATTACATTTTTTTACAAAAGTTTAAATACATGATTTTAACTGTAAATAATTTTAAAAAATTTATACATACATTTTTATTTTGGTATATCTAGAAGTACATATAGGGCAAGGGTAATAAGTAGAATAGGGTCGTACAAAGGTATCAAAATGGTATCACACTCAGCATTATGAAGATTTCAATGAAACGTATTTACAATAGAAAGTCTCGCTTCCTATATCTTTCAGTTGCAAATACAGTTCAACATATACGTCGTTTCAGGGTGTGAAGGCTGCGCGTGAAATTAGTAATGGGGATTCTAAGCGATGACATTCCCGGTGGCGGCGCTGTGCTCCAAGGCAATATGGCTGTTGTCTCTAGTATTCAGCTGTCACTATGCTTATAGCGAACAGATTAAGTTAAGCACAGTACATTTTTATTTTATGAAAATGCGAGTAAATATTTGCGAATTTTTTTAATGTTTAAGCGCTACACATGTATCGACGTATATAACAGAAAGTGGGAATCAAATTACAGTACTTAAAGTTTAATTTCAGTAGATTTATTGAACTGTAATTTGTAGTTGAGCAAGTGTTAAATGCCGGGCACGTAATTTTATGTGGTACATCTGAGTCTTGGTCATCTGAATTTACAATATATGGATTCTGTTTGCAAACAAGTGCATTATGTTCATTGCCTCATGAAATAAAATTAGTTTTAGTTGGACAGAAGCAGCTAAAAGTTAAATATGCAACTTGCAGGTGCAAACATATTAGTGCAGTCTTGTTTTTCTGCGACAAATGTAATGAACAAACTCGCTTAGTATCAGTTACTTTTTAACTCAAAATAAATTCCCATGCCTTCCTCCTGTCTATAGCCAAATCTTTTCCCAGTCTGGACTTGATATTAACTTTCCCTCCATTTTTCTTAAGAAAAGAAAAAAAAACTGAGATGCCTGTCTTTGTCCTGTCTTGAATGACAGCCAAAAACACTACAATTTGTTCTACCTTTATAGTTTTTCACAACTTCTATCAAAATTCTAACAAAAATTCAACACTAGTACTACATATGTAATAAGTTCAAACAGTACTAGAGCGCCTAGTACAGGGGTGGCCAAACCGTGGCGCATTGGATGAGTACAAGTGGCGCATTGCATGCTTGCGCATACTTATATATTTTTTAAATAGGTGTCATAACTGAATCCATCTTAATATTTTCCACACCAAAGTGATCTCAGTTCAATTCGTACAGCCTTCGGTAATGTTCTTTTGAAATGGAGTAAATTAATTAATTTAATTGCGTGATTGGGTTATTCCTATTCATCCACCAGGTTGGTCCAAGGTTGGCCACCACTGGTCTAGTACAATATTTTACCACCCGACTGCGTATTTGAGTGTGTCAGTTTTCAATAACTATTGTACGCCCCCAAACTACGGCCTGCACTAATTATATTATATTTATGCAAATATTGTATTGGGCTTTCGTAATTTTATAAGTAAAGTTATAATAAAATCAAAATTTCAGTAATCATATTATCATGTTCTTTAGCAGGCGTATAGGGCGCTCCCAATTATTTAAGAAGAATATTTGGGGAAAAATAATTTTTATTAATAATTATTTTTATACTATCAGCGTATAGGATGCATTTTATTTTTTAACAAATGTTAAGATGAAAAAATGCATCTTATATATCGAAAAACACTGTAAATTGAGAGAGATTTGTAAATGTATGTTGTTAAAATATTTAGTATATAAAACTTTCTGTGTACGCAATCCCATACAACAGGCCCGTGCAAACTACGGCCCGCGGAGTTTGCGGCCCACGGAGCGAAATTGAATATTAGAAAAAAAAAGCAAAGCAAATTGAGATATAAAATTTGTATTTCAAATATATTTCTAGTAAAAAAAAAAATTAAATATCTCTCTTAACAAGCTACATACAAAATACATGTTCTTAGTCGAGTGCATATCGCAGACGTGCATTTGCGACGAAAGTTCGCTCAGAATGCTGTTCTTATTGCATAATCTGCACGCGCATATCTTAGTATAATCTTCGCGCGCAAATCTATGTTTCATCTGTACCAGACTTGCACATGTATGTATAATACCTATGTCGATGGATCAGAAGAGTGGACTGTAAAAAACTCGTTCAAACTCAGGATACTTCAGCTTCAAGTAGAAAAAATTTATTCATCCAGAAAAAATTGTCAATGTAGTCGCTTCATATGTCTGTTGCTAATCACTGCGTACTATTTTTAAATTAATTTGTGTACAAAAGCACAGCTTACTATTTCTGCGCCCTCTGTACACAAATCAAGCGCGATAATTTGAATTTATAAACTAAGCAACCGAAAACCTACACATTAGTAGGTTAGGTTTTAGTAAGAGAAAATTTAATTCGTTTTTTAAATATCAAGTGATTTATTATTTGAGGCTACAACGATTTTTAGTAACACTGCTCCATTTGCAATTGAAATAGAAAAAATACATGAAGAATTTCAAATAGAAATAATAGAACTGCAGTCAAATTCAGATCTGAAAGATGCGTTCAAAGATAATACTATTCTAAAATTTTACAAAAAATATATTTGTCAAACTAAGTACCCTCATATACTGCAACATGTGTGCATATACATGTGAACAATTCTTTTCTTTGATGAAATTGACAAAGACGAAAAACAGAAATAGCTTGACTGATGATCCTCTTAAAAATTCACTTATATTAGCGTCAACCAATATCCGCCCGAATATTTCTCAAATTGTGGATAAACACCAATGTCAGATTACAAAAAAGAGCAGGGCAGAGCAAAAAAAGAACACCAATATCAGACACATTAAAAAAAGTTTTTGATTTATTATTAGATACTATTTTCTATAAGTTTCCTTATAAAATTCCTTTCAGAACTACTTATTTGAAGTATGAAATAATATATTTTGTGCAATATTTACGCAATAATTTGTGTGTTTTTCTAAATGATAAATATTTTATTTATTTATCTGCATAAGCAGTTAATATTGATAATCTTGTGTAATGTATTTTAACAAAGAGGTGTTTTTGTTAACTTTTTATAGAATAAATCTACTAATATCAAATTTATTTGTGTTTAATTATTCAAAATATCTTTGGACCCACCAGACCCAGGGAACACCATAATTCTCGATAGAAAGTAGTGTGGCCCGCGAAGATTTCTCAAAACTTCCAAGTGGCCCTCCCGCTTAAAAGGTTGCACGGGCCTGCTCTACAAGATATCTTAGCAGGAATCAGCCGAACTTCAAAAGGGTGGCCTTCATTAATTTTAGGCAAAAAAAGAGTATAATTAACATACCTCCGATTCGAAAACATTCTAGAATTATAGGTATTGAAAGAAAAATGCACGACATTGCACAAAAAACATTTTTTAAGTAGTATGTGAACCTGGTGTTTTAGTATTGGTAGTCGGGTAGTAGGTGTCAGTAGGTTCAGTATCAATACTGACTCCACTTACTACTTACTATCTTTGGTGGTAAACAATGGAGTTTTCAATTACATAAATAACAATAATTATTCAAAATAAGTACCTGCAACTCGGATTCAGAATTGAGCATGGACGAATAGAGCGTTTGTCGCATTATCTAAAATTTGACGACTAAGACAAATTTCTGATGTACCATTAAATTAAAATTTGTTTTGGTTATTGCTCTCGGTTATTTGATCCAAAAGTAATAGGTTATAACCAGGGATGGGGACTTGGACCAGGGGAGTTGGAGTCTGAGTCGAGAGTCGAAAAACGAAAGCAAAATAACCATATTACGAAAATTACGAAGAACCAAAATTAAATTAAAAATATTCAATACTAAATTTACCCGGTTTCCTTCATGCTTTCCAGTTTAAAATTTGATTAACCCTACTCGTATTAACAGATTAATGGTGTGATTAGTCAACAATTAGTTTTAAATTTGTTTTAGTTTTAACCTTAAAAGATAAACTATCATATCGCTACGAGCAAGTTCATACAACACATTGATTTAGTTTTAGTCTTAACGTTCTTAAAACCGACCTTAAAAGATAACTAACATTCAACTTTACTTAGCACTAAGATTAAATCCGCACAAATGCGAGTGCGCTCACACTGACTACTAATAATTTTATTACTGTTTTTATTCCGGAACTTCTCTATACACAATGTTTATTTCTTTAATCGTCAGTTATTTGTTAAAACTAAATCATTGTATAAACTCGTACTCATTTATTACGCTTAAGACAAAAACTAACACTAAAATTAAAACTAACGTTAAGCCTAAGGCTAAGTGTTGACTAAACCCACCATAATACGATGAGGCAGTAAAGATATTTTGTTTTTACTCATAACCCTTTTTTAATACTTTGTTTTAATAAACATAATTGTTTAAGCGGAACTAAACTGGATTTTTATTTTCTCAAGTTGTAACGAGATTCCTGATGGCAGCAAAATCTAAATGTCAATAGAAAAAAGTGACATATTATGAAAAATAAAGTATATAAAATACTTTAAAAATTATTTTTTTTAAACTAATAAAATATATTTGAAATTTTGTTTTAAAAATGACACAATAGTCAAGATGAAATGAAAATGACATTATATAAAAACAATCTGGTTCTTTAGTTTAAGTGGAACTAGATATTGAAATATACCAACTCTTAACGATTGAATGAGGCATTTTATCATTTTGTTTAACAAAAGCCCATTTCGATCGTTAAAAAGTGAACTCGTGATAACTTAAGAATATAAAAATTCCATTTAGTTCTGCTTAAATATTTGGAATAGGCTTTACGATTTACGAGTGAAAGGAGTCGGGAGTCGGAGTCGGTCTTCAAATATATCGACTCCGGAGTTGAGAGTCGGGAGTCGATAATTTTTCTACCGACTCCCCATCCCTGGTTATAACACTGTTTAGCAGTTGTTTCCAACACTTACTCCTTAAAATATTGCAACCAAGATGCACAATTTCAGTAAATGTCTAGCAGTTAAGCCAACATTTTTGCTAATTGGACCTATGTTGAAATAACGTTTATTTATAACAATCAAATAATAAATGCATTATAAATGCATCTATACATAAAGCAGCTCATATTACACGCTATGGAATAAGAAATTTCATAATGATGTACATAGGTTGCAATCAGCTGATGGTTCATCAGCCATCTTGCTGACGTCAGATCTGAAGTTTTACAATTGAGGCTAATAATTTCTGTGCTTTTATTTAATTAAATTTACTTTTTTCTAATGCTACTTAGTTATTCCAAATCTATATAGTTGTAAATAAAATACTGTATTCGCATATAATGGCTATATTTCCCTCGTATGGTTACAAAACTCGTCTTTGGCTAGTGATACAAGGTGTCTCAAAAGAAATTTTATATTGATTTAGCTTACTGCGTGAACGCAACGTATCCGAGGGGCGCGGGGGTTATGTCAATCGGTAGCCTGGCTCTTGGGAATTTAGTTGCTATGGAGCGTTTCTCGGGAGCAGACCGCGCGTTATGCGTGCGAGAGTTTTACAAAAACGGTGATTCGGCGACTGTAGCGCGTAGAAAATTCTGCAGTATTCGAGGTTTTCGCCACTTAAATGATGCGCCAAGCATTCCTCTCATTCGACATTGGGTTAAAAAGTTTGAAGAGACTTGTACAACGCTGGATAAATTAAAATCCGGGCGACCTAGGTCATCAAGAACGGTAGAAAACGTGGAGAATGTTAATCAGTCTGTTCGTGACGACCCGAACCTTTCAATTCGGAAGCGCGCAAGTTCTTTAAATGTGCATAGATCATCATTACATCGCATTATGCACAAAGACCTAAAGCTGCACCCCTACAAAATTCAATTGGTGCAAGAATTAAAGCCCCAAGATGCCAGTCAGAGGCTTAATTTCGTAAATCAGGTGATTGAGCGATTTTCAACGTTTACCAACATTTTGTTTTCGGATGAAGCTCATTTTCATCTTAATGGCCACGTAAATAAGCAGAACTGGCGCTACTGGAGTACAACGAATTCGAAACGCAAACATCAGAAACCCCTACATTCGCCTAAAGTGACCGTATGGGCTGCGATGTCGGCGCGAGGAATTATCGGCCCTTACTTTTTTGAAGACGAAAGGGGGCGTGCAGTTACAGTGAATTCAGAGCGTTATGTGGAGATGTTAGACAACTTCTTGGTACCTGAACTGCAAAACTTTCCTGGCTATAACCAAAGAACATGGTTTCAACAGGACGGAGCAACTTCATACACGTCCAATATGTCTCTGCCACGTGTTCGTGAAAATTTCTCAGGCAAATTGATCTCCCGGAGAGGTGATAAATTGGCCTCCACGCAGTCCAGATTTAACCCCTATGGACTTTTTCCTTTGGGGTATCTTTATTCTAAAGTTTTCGCCAATAAACCGACTTCACTGGCGCATTTGAAAGAAAATATCCGTCACGAAATGGCAGCCATCCCTGAGTCCACCTGCCGAGACGTCATAAGTAATTTTACTGTTCGATTAAATGAGTGCCGAGAACGCGAGGGTCTACATTTAGACGATATTATTTTTAGGAAATAAATCCCCAAAAAGTGTATTTTAATAATTAATAAACATTTTTTCTATATACGGCTTACTTTTTTTTTAATCGATCCACTAAATATAAAATTTCTTTTGAGACACCTTGTATAAACAGAGCTATACCAAATACTCAGTAAAAGTATTTCAAATAATTTAAATGTATTTGAAATATTAGAATTATTTTAAATACTAGGAAATATTTGATATAATAAGGACATATTTAAAATACTAGGGAAATATTTGAAATAATAAGGAATTATTTGAAATGTTCTTCCTGGGCATTGTCAGTCGGGTTGACTTTTGGCCTTACATAAGTCCTCCATCTTGATCTATTCATTGTCAGTTTCTTCCATGTATACCAATACTTGGGTATTATATTGTGTGTCACTAAACCTTTTATTTTATTACAGAACAAAAGTGGTCAGCCTCTGTTCCAGCCCATCATAAATCATTTAATGCCTTTACATTTTATAAATATTTTTATATTAGGCAATTGCTAGAGATTTTTTTTTATTATCTTAAATAATTGGAAATATTTGAAATATTATGGAATATTTGAAATATTAGGGAATTATTTGAAATATGTACTAAGGAAATATTTGAAATATGTACTAAAGAAATATTTGAAATATATACTAGGGAAAAATTTGAAATAATAGGAATATGTTTGAAATACTAGAGAAATATTTGAAATATTTACAAAGGAAATATTTAAAATATTTACTAAGGAAATGTATTTGAAATACTAGGAATATATTTGAAATAGTACGAAATATTTGAAACACTAGGAATTATTTGAAATACTAGGAAAATATTTGAAATGCTGTCATTTTCAGACAACAAATATCAAATACCACGGGGAAAGTATTTACAAATCCAAATACCAAGATCATTTTCTGAAGTATTTGAAACACAATATTTCAAATACCAGAAAGTAATTGAAATACTTTATTTCAAATAATCCCAGCTCTGGTTATAAACTTCATCCTCGTGCAATAAAGCCTACAATATATGCTTTTTAAATAAAATACTATATTTGCTTAAAATTAACAAAGGGCACCATGCATTTACACGATGGTATCAGTCAGTAGGTAAACCAGTTAGAGGTGACAATGCTTTATGTTCAATGGATGCATTATTTTTGAATATATGCAAGTGCCATATAATAATAGGTGGTAACATAAATAAAACAACGACGAGAGCTATAAGAATAACATTCCTTAAATTGAAGCGTCGTCTATCTGCAACAAAAACAAGATATGTAATACAAAATAGTTGTCGTGGTTTCCAATCCAGAACACTACCTGGGAATTTTCGTCTGCCGATATTGTGTAGTAAGCTCATCAGTCGATACAGCTTAGATTAATTAACGGTAGGTCAGTGGCGTAGCGTAGATTTCAGCCGCCCGGGGCGGAGGCCAATTTCGCCGCCCCCTTATTTGGGTATTTAAATCTAAAAGGCTCCAAAATTTACAGAATGTGCCGCCCCAAAAAAGTGCCGCCCCCACTGCCTCCGCTACGCTACGCCACTGCCATTATTCCGTCGGCCCGACGTCCTATTTTTTCGAAATTTCGCCAACGCCAGGAGGAAGATTCGACACATAATGTGACGTGACGAAAATTTCGTTTTTCTGCGAAGACCGGGAGCCGAGATATGATTTTATAAAAATAATAGAAAATAATGTCTGTCCAATATCAATTACCGCTAGATTAGGTATAGAGGAACGCAGGGAAGCGTTGAGCCTGCGGGGTGCAGGGGCACTCGCTCCCAACACAACAGCACTGTACAACAATTGAACCCTCGTAACCCCGCGGCGGTGCCTTTGTTAAGGGCGTATCACACTAGAACGCTATCCAAGTTTTATTTTGTAAGTCTTTTCCAGGATTCAAGTCTTCACGTCTTCAGCTATCTCACGAGAAACAGGGAAAAGTAACTTACGTCTGCGTACATAACATTAACAATACACCCATTTCACTTGATCTGACTGAGAGAGAGAGCCTGCGCACGCGCATTGGAAGACTTGGAATTCGTCTGTCTTCTAGAGACAGGGGAAATATATCTCGATGTATTTGCTCAGACTTAAAGACCTAGGTTTTTAGGGTTTTGTAGGTATGACCAAAAAACCCTTATACCGTCATTTTGTCCTCTGTCTGTCTGTCTGTCTGTTCGGTAAAAATTGTAGCCAAACGGCTAAACCTAGAGAGTTGAAATTTGGCATGCTTATACAACTCTTTGACCCGCACATAGGAAAAATACTAAAACATCTAAAAAACATACCCCCCTAAAAATATAAACAAATATGTGCTCATCGAAAATAAAAATATTTTTTTTAAATTCTGAGTAGGGTATCAAATGAAAGCCCTTAGTACGTCGATTAACGATCAAAGTTTTATTTTTGCAAAATAAATTATTTTGATGCGATTTTAGCCAAAAATGTGCAAAAAAAATTTTGTCCCACACCCTGTAGCCCAGATGGTTTAAACTAAAAATCTAAAAAAATTCTAAGTAATGTATATTGGTGTGAACCGAAATAGTACAACAGGAATTTTTGATCAGATTATGTTTTTGGAAAATAACGCATTTTTTGTGGTTTTTGGTTCACAAAGTACAAAAGTTATACCAATGTAAGACACTCACATGCATGGCGTGCGATGGCGACATGCGTTAGGGCACTCTTAAACTGGCTGGAAAACGAAGGGTTTCGAGTTCGAGTACGAAGTGAATTTTATTTTTTCTGTTTGTTTTTTTGCATTTTTATTATGTTGAAATTATTCTGTCAAAATTCTAGTTATATTTTGACAAATGTTGTATTTAATTTTTAAGAGCGTAAATTTAATAACCAGTCTTATTATATGATTAACAGACGATAAATTATTTTAAAAATATCGTTCATTTTGCCGTGATACTACAAAGTAAAATTTGTCCTACACACTCAGCATACCTGCCTTCACTTATTATATACCTGCGAAACCCTGAAATGTGTGAATATTCACACTTCACATCAATTTTTATTTGTTATGTTATCACACACACAAGACTTCGATTCGAATGCAAAGACTTTAATTTTCCAAGGTTAGACTTGAATAATAACTCTAGTGTGATTAAGGCCTTTAGGAAGAATCAACAAAACAAAACCATAAAGATGCACATCAAGATTGATTTTTATTCGATATCAGTTTGCCAACGTTGTTGGCAACGGGTCTGCTAGTAATTTAATAATAGGCAATAGAGACCTGTTTTTTTCTCGCAATCGTAACGTATTCATACGAAATTTAGTTGTCCAAAAAATATCCTTACCTACCAATGTTCAGATTCTCTAGATCAGGACTGCCCAACCAGTCGATCGCGATCTACCGGTCGCTTACGGCGTGTTTTTAAGTAGATCTTTAGTTTCTCTTGCTTCCATGTACTTAAAAATACATTTTATAAATATAAAGTAAAAATTAAAACAAGCTTCTCGCTAGCCTACGTTCAAATGTCGCATTGAAATGTTTGATAAACGTTGTATGTAAAACTTATATAATAGATTCATATTTTTTCAATAAATTCAGGACCACCTTAACACATTTATTGTGATAGGGTTGACTGGCAAAGAAATATAAATCAAAACTACTGACGATAAAATGCTCGAAAAGTAACTGTTCGCACAATCGGTCAGGTTTTCTTGAGTGGGATAAGTGACTGGCAAGATGATAGCCTGGCGCAATGTAATGTATAATTTTCCTAAATTTTCCGTAACGAAGATCAGTGTTCGCACATCAAAAAAACACTAATTTATAAAATACACCGAAAAAAAAAAACCTTATCTTAACATATCCTAACAAACAAAACTTAAAAACAAAGAACCATTTTCTAATCATCTTGCATAAAATTCGTTGGCGATCAATGTGTTAACCGTCGGGTTAAAAGTGCAGTATTGGAGGGCCTATGAAGAATCTTCATAAACACTTTTTGTAAATTTCGTTTTGCGTATTAGGTTAGTTTTACATGAAAAACAGCTTTAAAATTGCAATATGTAATGATTTTTTTCAAAATCTTCCCGAAGGAGGACCCCCCCTCGGAAGGGCACTATATAACAAGTTGTTTAGAATGAAGAAACGAATAAGCTCTGTTCAACGCAGTTTTTAATAAGATAAATATTTTGGGGCTATGGCGAACGCAATAAATACGACTACGGAAAAAAATGTTATACGCCAAGAAAGTGCAAGTTTTTACAACCCTGTATTAATTTTAAATCATGTTTATACAACCAAATCGGTTTCCAGCACCTAGGTGGCGCATAAGAACTAAAAAGTTGTTGCTAGACCAATGGCGCAGCCATGAGTGTAGGGGAGTAATTGCACCCCCTTGCTCCTAATATCTGTTTTTAGGATTTTGTAGGTATGACCACCAAAAAACTCTTATAACGTCACTCATGTGTTTGTCTGTCGGTACGGTAGAAATTGTAGCCAAACGGCTTAACATAGAAAGTTGAAATATAACAGGCTTATACAACTCTTTCACCCACATATAGGAAAAATACTGAGAGTTACAGTTAATACAGTTAAATACAAAAAAACATATCCCGAAATAAATATAAACAAATTTAATAAAATAAATATTTTTAAAAAATATTGAGTGGCATATCAAATGAAACCACTTAATACGTAGATCAACAGGCACATTTTTATTACCGACCGCCAACATATATAAGGGAGGTATTGTGATCATACCGATTTTGACATTTCGAGATTTCGATGGATCTCCACGAATTGAGGTCCCTATATAACGTTTTGACTATTTTTAGCATGATGTCTGTCGGTCTGTCCATCCGTCTGTGTGTCTGTCTGTCTGTGTACACGTGCAGAGCAAATTCGGCAAAAAGGATTTTTATGAAACTTCATATTTAAGTTTTTGACATCAATGGAACGAGTTAATCAACTTTTGGTAGAAATCGGTTGATTAGAAATGGGAGTTTACTCGTGTCGATTTTAAGATTTTTGCAGATATTTAACATCAGAAAAATATTTCGAAAAAATTTAACGTTTACATGGTTATGATAAATAATATCTATGTTAGAAAATATTAGGCCAAGTTATTTCTACTCTGCTGCTAGAATGTATTTAAACAAGTACTTTGCGATGGTGGTCGGTCCTGTTTTTACCGCTCATTTTTAAAAATTTATTTGAATGGGATTTTAGGCAAAAATGTGTTAAAACTTGAAGAGAGGGTAACTCCCAGAAGGGTTGATCTAAAAACCGGAAAAAAATCTCCATAATGAACATTGATAGGAATCGGAATAGTTCAAAAGGAATTTTTGATCAGATTAGTTTTTCGAAAAATGTCGATTTTTCGTGTCGTAGATAAAAAAATAAAATAAAATTTATTGTGTGATATAAAAAGAAAGAACTTAAGACGTAGATTAAGGAACGAAAGGGAGTTTTTTAAATTCGTTTTTTTAAACACGATTTTAGCAAAAAATATGCAAAAAATAAAAATCTGAAAAAAATATAGTTAATGTACGTTGATCTGAGCCGGAAGCGTACGACAGGAATTTTGATCAGATCGCGTTTTTGAAAAATATTGCAGTTTTAGTGTTTTTGACAAAATAAATTATTTTTTTAATTCATGGCTAAATTATGGCTAATAATGTAACGGATTTTTTGTATTTATGCCTAAGATAGTGTGTGCCTTTTTTTGAAACTAAAAATACAACAAAAAATTTTAACAGTTGAGCAGCTGAGAACCAGGTTCCTATATATAGACTCTATGAACGTTTTATGAAGTACTTATAAATCATTGTAACAATAACACACTGTTAATGGTGAGAAATACGTTTCTGAAATTTAAAAAAATAAAGCCATTTATCATTATATTTCTTATTAATCTAATGAAGACTTACGCAAATGTAGAAAAAAAACGATTATTTAAATTTTCTTGAAAAAAATTATATGGAAGCACGAATAGAAGTAATTATCAAAAATCTGTTGATTTTGATGTGACTATAGAACAAATATTGCTAGACATCCAGTATTATCTTGACTTTTTATACTTATTAAATACCTACAAAACCCTGAAATATGTGAAAATTTATACTTCACATAATTTTTTTTAAATAAGCTATAACCAGTCGCCGCATAAATATAGATTTAAAAAGTAGAACCTGTAATTTTCGGATATCTAGTAACTTAATAAAATAAAACGTTTTTCCTCTATTTTAATTGCAACCCTCTTGCTAAATTTCTTGTTGCACAACTGGTTCTATACCTCCGCTTTCACATTGTCGGCGTGACGTTTAGACCGGGCTATTGTCCAGTATAAATCGTTAGTCACTTGAAGTCGAGTCATTTCCTGAGCTGACTATAGTATCGAAAGGTGAAAATTCCGAATTGGTGTCCAGGATTTGGAACCTGTGTGTGTGTTCTGTAGGCAACTGTCGTACCACGGCGACTTTCATATTTTCTATGTAATCATACTTTACTTTAATCTACATGGCTTTTCTTCTGGAGATAAAAAATTAAATTACCTGTTGAAGCTTTGTCTTCTGTTAATAATATTCTGTCGTCCATTGTCCTTGTCGAATATTTCTTCTTTAAAGAATAAGTCAATTATTTTATATTAACTGGATTATTTAAAATTATTTTCCTCGGTATATCTGAAAATATATAAAATTCAAAATGTTTGTTATGTAAAGTAACATTATGTAACATAAAACCAAGATTATTAAAGTAAAGGTTGTCTCGTAACTTCTGACTAATCAGAGCGTGAGACAGAATACGTCACATGTATGAGTAATTCAAACTAGCATACAAAATTAATACAGATGTTGCATGTTTTTAAATATTTTTATTGACTATATTCATAATAGATATTTATTTCAAGACAGTTCTATTGAATAAATTATAAATAAAAACCTAAGAAATTTTTATACTGATTTATATAAAATTTAAGGTGATGGGTATTTGTATTATAGTTAATAAATAACAATAAAATCGAATACAAATATAAATTTAGGAATATTTAAATAAAAATATAAAAACAAATTGCTATAATAATATAGTAAATAATAAAATTGGAGGTTATATCAGTTTTTAAAAATTGATGTGAAGTGTGAATTTTCACACATTTCAGGGTTTTGCAGGTATTTAGTAACTGAATGATGATTATTTGGGATGCCAAAACAAATTTTATGTCAAAATATTTTTTTATGAATTTTAATTCGAATGCCTAATACCATTATTTAAGTTTCTAAATATGTGCAGTATTTTTTTTATATAGCAAGGTTCATTAATATTTTGAAAATTGCGCCTACCGCTTTCAGTGGTTGCTTAAATCATAAGTCACGCCCTCTGATTTCGTATACATTCAAACAGAATTAAATTATAATTTCAACACTTCCCACTGGTTATTAAATTTACGCTTTTAAAAATTAAATGCAACATTTACCAAAATATAACTAGAATTTTGACAAAATAATTTAAACAAAATAAAAATGCAAAAAAAAGACAAAAAATAATATTGTCTCTTCTCGTAGGAATCGAACTCATTTTCTTGGGCACGATGCTAGTATCTTAGCCACTACACCAGGATACATAAAAAATACGTTATTTTCCAAAAACATAATCGGATCAAACATTCCTGTTGTACTATTCCGGTTCACACCAATGAACATTACTTAGAATTTTTTCAGATTTTTAGTTTAAACCATCTGGGCCACAGGGTGTGGGACAAAATTTTTTTTGCAAAATTTTGTCAAAAATCGCTTCAAAATAATTTATTTTGCAAAAATAAAAATTTGATCGTTAATCCACGTACCAAGGGCTTTCATTTGATACCCTACTCAGAATTTAAAAAAAAAATATTTTTTTTTTCGATGAGCAAATATTTTTAGGGGGATATGTTTTTTAAATGTTTTAGTATTTTTCCTATGTGCGGGTCAAAGAGTTGTATAAGCATGCCAAATTTCAACTCTCTAGGTTTAGCCGTTTGGCTACCATTTTTACCGAACAGACAGACAGACAGACAGACCCTAAAAACGGCTGGACGTATTTTAACGAAATTTGGTACAATAAAGTAGAACCAGAATCATATATAGACATGATATCTCAAAAATTTCTTTCTTAGGGGGTTTATCTGGGTTAAAACTGGTACTCAAAAACTTAAAATATTTCCTTTATAAACAGAACTATCTTAACAGAAAAAAACTATACAATAAAAATTGTTTATAAGAAAACAAATCTTATTTGTTTACGCATTTTTTCAGTTTGATGAATATTAGGGTAGTTACGGGGATACCCTAAAACTAAAATATTGAAATATTTCACTTATTATTCTCTTCACATCAAAAATTAATGTATGAAAATTTATTTAGAACGAAGAAACATTACTATCGAAGAAAAAATAAAATAAAACAAGTAGAAAATCAAAATATTAAGCGTTTTTTTTTTATATTTATAGCCAATAATCAAACTTCACGTATATATAACATATACGATAAACAAAGACTGACGTCCCGTTAGCATACAGATGACGCGTAGCTTCGTTTTTTACCCCAACCACTACAAGTTACGAAACAACCTTTACTTTAATAATATTGACATAAATCAGCATTCACAGTTACAACTGAATGCGATTTTGTTTAGTGAGCTATTCACTGTAGATTGTTACTACGAGTTTGTTAAATTACAACCTAAACGGCCGTACATAGCTATAAATTTAGTCACCGGCGTAACCATTGTTGCATCTATAATCGCGGGGGGGCATATCATTTAGGGGCCATTGGACCTCTAAGAACTTAGAACACCTAAAAAAAATGTCCTCACTTCTAAATTTCAAATGAAGACCTAAAAAAAAGATCCTCACTTCTAAAATTACATTTCACTAAATTACTTTTACATTCATTTGGAATTTAACGCCCTTTGAGTCTCACGTCAGCACCCGCATGCCCGCTTCCGCTGGCCTTGGATATTCATTTTATTTCCGATTATTAGTTTTGTATAAGAAACTATTGAGAACTATAGGGTTGTGCGCTGCCTTAACACAGTGACGGATTTTCGCCCGAGACAAAAAAGACATTTGTCTTGGGCCCGTTTTTCTTCACTTGGATTTGGGAGGTGAGGTCCTTTTTTTGTTTTGTTTTGCTCTTCACTTTGAACGCCTCTAGATTGAGGGCCAGTAAAACATAGGTTGAGGGCTCGTAAATCATTGGTTGGGGGCCCTAAAATCAAAAATGTCTTGGGCCCGGCGAAGGCTTGATCCGCCACTGCTTTAACACTGAGTTTAGTGAGATAGATATATCGTGTGAACAGTTGAAAAAGATTGCAGTCGGTCATGCAAAATGTGTTTTATTATGCCTAAAAATTCCAGGTTTGCAATAAATGTTTATGCAGTTTGCATTTCTTATACTCATTCTAGAGTGGCAGCGCTAGCTTTTAAAATGGGGGGCGGGGGTACTGGAAATATTTGAGTGAATAAATATTTATGAAAATATGATGGTTTTGAATTTTGAAAAGATGCAAGCTGGCCTGGGCACTTAGTTTTATCTAAAATATAAAATTTTCTCCAAACACATCTAGGAGCCCATTTTATCCAAGCAATTTTTAGCGTCAAGTTACATCGCTGCTTAAACATGTTTTACTATAAATTTGTAAGGTAAAATAAAATTTGTACTAGAATAACTTTTCATTTTTATAATTATTAATTACAACCGCTGCATTTCTAATACAGGTTTTTGATAACCATGTTTTTTCCTGTATATAATTTTTTTTATAATAGTTCTTTGTTTACGTATCACTTTTCTTTTGTAAGAATAGTTACTGTCCAACAAATATTTCGTGGCCGGGCGTGAAAAATGCGCGTGAAATTTGTAGTGGGGGATTATAACTTTGGCGAATTGCATTATTTCCTACACACGCTATTACAGTCAACTGCATAAGTGCAACATTCAAAATATATTAAATATTTAAAATCATGGAGACAAAAAGCAAACTAGGTGGACGTGCTATTAATAGTCAAAAATTTTACATTGTTATATAAGTATATTTAGCGGGAAAACATCTGTATTACATTATTACATAGAATGTAAGCCTTTATTGTTTACAATTTAATTGAAATTGCTGGAGTTTGGAAATAGACGCGGGACGGGGTGCTCTGGCCAATAAACAAGTCGACAAAGTGAACGTCAAATGCAGTAATCACTTAAATTAAGCAGCTGCGTTTCTATAGTTTTGTTGTTCGACTGTGATGGGAGGAACTTGTCTTTGTAGACGTACTTAACTGATAAATATAATGTACACGTGTAAGAATGTGAACTTGTTTCTCTGACTGTACTCTATATCTGACACTGTCTTTCATAGTGCCCTCCCTGTGCGCACAATAAGCCACGCCCGGCCACGAAATATTTGTCGGACAGTACTGTTAACTAGAAATGCAAAAGGAAAAATAGTTTATGTGTTTCGTAGAACGACAATAAACATTTTATATATAAAAATATATTGTTGTCATTTTTGTAAGGACAAACCAGATGAAGTTGTACTTTTATTTTGTATTACTGACTTTAAACGTCGTTTCAAAATCTGTTATACTGTAATACGACTTCAGAGTTTTGGTTATGACCATTATAATTATTAAGATACCCTTTTCCAACCTGTTAAATAATACGACATTAATAAATGTGACATTTTTAATTATTTTTGTAATACCAATATGACATACTTTTGATAGTTTTCGAAAATGTCAGATAAAGATATTGGCCCATTTTAGATTCTATATTGCTGACGTTTTGGTTAGACCAGTGGTTCTCTAACTTTTTAAAGTGACGGCACTCCAAATCGATTATGTAAAATTTCCGGCACCCGAACATCAAGTGCATGAAATTATAAAGACATTTTATTTATCTTATGAAAGCATGGTTAAAAATTAAAACGACACATCGCTAGTCAATATACACAGTAATAATAACAGTTTATACACTGCGAATTATAAAACACATGCAAAAATAAAAAACACTTTTGTTAACTGCCATATTTTACATACACCATTGTATGCAGCACACAGAACATTAGCCGGGGGTTAAGAGGATCCTATACTCGGTCCGCGCGGAACGTAAAACACATGTTAGGACTCTCCGGATTTTACCTACGCTAATCAACTGATCAAAATTTAACAAAAACATATGTAAAGATAATATATAAATCTTTGATCCTGTTGATTGTTTTTTCTTAAATTCCTTCCTGTTTATGAATAATTGCACTTGCAAAGTATGCAATTTGAAAGTAAAGAAAAACAAAAAAAAATGAAAAAAATACACAATGCAAGCAAAGTTTAATGTGTCGATTGCACATACATACACAACTGTGACTTATATTAGTTAGTAGTACTGCAAAATTCGAATAGTCAAAATGATTTTTTTTAATTGAAAATATGCTGCCTCTAGCGGACAGAAGTATGAATCTATAAAACTCCGCCCCAAGTACAGTCAAGTAAGAAAAGTGACAAAACTTATCCAAGGTCATTATTATCTTTCGGAAGATTTATTTCATAGATTATTTCAGTATAAACATAAGATTTTAAAATATTTTAGAGGGAAAAAATCATTTATAATTTATTTACCGGTCTTTTTAAATCTTCTTAATTAATTTATCCTAATTTTTAAGATCAGAATGGTAACCAGACAACTGGGGCAGTAAGACAATTCGGGCCGTTCACAATTGGGGCTTTTCACAACTGGGGCCATTAACAACTGGGGCGATGGACAATTCGGGCCGTACACAATTGGGCCATAACTATAAGAGCTAGAGTCTTCTTTTGTTTAAAATTGAAAATGATTATTTTAAGAGTTGGATTAAGTACATTTTGGTGGGAATTAGAATAAATAAAAAAATTGTATTTTAAGGGTTGGCTTAAGAAAATTTTCGTGATTATTTGATTAAAAAGAAATTGTATTTTAAGAGTTATATTAAGTAAAATTTAGTGCTCTTTTGACTATATAAATAAAAAATGTTTTTTAAGGGTTGGCTTAAGTAAATTTAAGTGTTCTTTTGAATAAATAAATAAAAAATGTATTTTAGAGTTGGATTATATACATATTAGTTTTTTAAAATAAATTTAAAATTTTGTATTTTAAGGGGTGGATTAAGTTAATTTTAGTATTCCTTTGAATAAATCAAAAAAAAAAATCATTAAAGGGTTGGAACTAAGTCATTTTTAGTGTTTTTTTAAATAAATATTTTTTTTATATTTGAAGGGGTTAAGTGGCGCCCCATATTTTGGCTGCGCCCGAAGCAAAGTGCCTCCCAAAACTAGCGCCCCATATTTTGGCTGCGTCCGTGGCAAAGTGCCTCCCAAAACTAGCGCCCCATATTTTGGCCGCGCCCGGGGAAAACATCCTATGAAAGCGGCGCCCCATTCTTTAGCTGCGACCGAGGCAAAAGCGCCCCCACGAAAGTTGCGCCCCATATTTTGCTGCGCCCACGGCAAAATCCCAACAAGCGGCTCTGACTCGGGACACCGTCCGGAATACAGCGCCACCAACCGCAACTTTCGTAGGGGCGCTTTTGCCTCGGGCGCAGTCAAAGAATAGGGCGCAACTTTTGTAGGATGTTTTTCCCCGGGCGCGGCCAATAATGGGGCGCCGGTTTTGGGAGGCACTTTGCCTCGGGCGCAGCCAAAATATGGGGCGATTGACAGAAACTGCTTAAACAGACGACAACTAAATCAATTAACAGATTAGAGGTATTGAGACCATATGCACATAAATAATAATTAACCTTTATCTGAAATATAAATACAGTGATTTCTTTGCGTGTACAGTGTAGGATCCCCTTAAGGCTGTTTTAATTGATAGTTTATAAAAAATAACACGAATAATAATAAGGCAAAGGATGTAATACGACATGTTTTGAAGAGTATCTTGTAGTAGCCGACTGGCAAATTAAACCGGCCCGGGGAACGTTTGTAGAGCCATAGTTTGGAGAACCATCTGAAAGCTGCACATACCCAAAATTTGAAATCTGAATATTGTCGCTAGAAACTAATCATCACTCTAGCAATGTAAAAATGGTATTGAATTTCTTAAATATAACAATGTACTTGCAGAGCACATTTAACAATCGCTTTCTTTTGCTCCAACAATCTATGTTTATGACAAAGACCAATAAACATCATCTAGCGTCATTGTGTAAATGTCATTATTCAGCTTACGGCTGAACCCCGTAGGCTCACCAGTAGGAAAATATAATATTTTCTTTTCATATCCAGCGTAGTCAACACATTACCGAGCTGATTAGGCATCTGACATTAGGGGTTTTTACTCCGACATAAATTATGTAAACCGACGTAAACAAAAACTTAAGATCTTAAAATAGAGAAATTAAAAAAGGAATTAAAACCGCCAAAAAAATTTTGTTACTGATTGCGGCCCGCGACCTAAAAAATGTAAAATTTCGTTATTAAATGCGGCCCCGACGTGAAAAGGTTGCAGATTCCTGTTCTAGTGTAAATCTGATGAATAGTTCTCCTAAAAAACTGTGTCCGCCTTGGTAAGTCCTCCAGGTATGATTCGTTAATTGCATTAAGATTTAATTATATTGAAATATTAAGATCGTTAACTGACTGAAATTATTTTAAAAATTAATAACAAAAATGTAGTATCCGAAGCAAAGAGTTTGAAAAATAAAATAAAAAAATTAATAAGTTTTAGATCAGCATTGTTGGACAAAATTCAATTATGTTGCAGAACAAGAGAACTTGCCCAAATATTTTTAATAGACTATAGTACGATTTTATCCAATTTCGACGGTATGTAATGCACAGCTTTTATACTATTTTTTAACATTTCCTATAACATTTTCGAAGTTAAAAAGTATAAAAAAAATTCTAAGTAGTACTATAGGACAACAGCGGTTTTGTGACTTAACATTAATTAGTGTTGAAAACGATCGAGCAAGATTAATGAGGTATGAAGATTTAATAGACATTTTTGCGGAAGCTAAAAGTCCAAAAAATCTGTTTTAAACACTAAATGTATATGTACCTATAAATCTCTTGGTAAGTTTTTTAATTCGCTTATTTATTTTTTTCTTTTTTTAAAAACTATTTTTTGTTGTATTGATTTTTTAAAATGTTCTTCAAATAGATATCGTAATTTTAATTAAGTATTGTTAATCTTAAAGCGCATAATTTTTTTTCGAATGTTGCACGAGGTTTGAGAAAGATATCTCAGACCGTTGACACATAAAAATAACAAATATGTGTGTAATTTGTGTTATGATTCTGAGTGTACTGTCAGTGATATCGTCCACGCCTCCTTTAATTGGGGGGAGCAGGCGGGAACGATAGATGCCCTAACGCAAAGAGTATAGGATCCTCTTTAAGGGGAACAGCCGATCACCGAAGTACACTGCTGCCGCCCTAGCGGCAAAGTGATAATCATCTGCTTTATCCAGTGGCGGCGTGTGGGGCCCGTGTCGAAATTTTCCTATTGGATACAACAATGCCCGATGGCGGCGCTACGAGCGCTGTGAACAGCTGATTGAAACGAGTAATGTGAAAGTTGTCCATATTTGTTTACATGTTAAATCATCGATTTGCAATGGATAATAAACAGCTATCCTTATTAAATTATTTAATTTTTTTAAGTGCAACACCTTCTTCTAGGTGTGTAGTTGAAGGAGAAGAGTTGTTAAACGCCGGAAATCTTATGTTGTGCGGAATTTTGGACAAAAATGATGAGCATGTCGACATATGTGGGTTATGTTTACAAACAAGCAGTTTGAGAACACCACCTCACGAAGTCACTGGGAAATTAAAATTTAGTAATGATGTTGAAGTTTTAAATATGTCCTGCACATGTAAAGCAGGAACTACATGCAAACACATTTCAGCTATCCTATTATTTTGTGCCAGGTGGTTAACAAACCAAAATGAAAGAAGCCAAGATCAGGGCATTGATTGATTGTGAAATATTTGATTTATCTTTTTTTTTGTGTGGTTTCTGTTGGTTTTACTTTTTGTTCCAGAAACAATATATTGAGTATGGAAATATTAACCAGCACAGATTTAAAATGCCTGTGGTCTACTTTTAAGAAACCTGTCTTACAACAGTATGAACCGAAACCTCTGTTAGAAACTCCTTGCCTAAATAAATTGATTAAAAACAAAAGCAGGCACTGAAAGTTCAGTGAAAATGTATTAGAAAAGCTGCGTACAGAATTTGAGACCGCTTGCCCTAATTCTGCATTAAAATTACCCGGGTAGATATTTAATTATGTTCGAGAAGGATTTTTATAATTTAGTGTTTGTTTTTTATTTAATTTGTTTAATAAATACTAGTTTGTTATTATCACTTCCACAGCACCAAATTTATTAACAGTTCACAAATTGTTTCTCATTTGGAAAATAGTGGAAGTAAATATTTTTGTTACTTCCTATTCTAGAGTGACAGCCAAACACACACCAATTTGTGTTATAATAACTCATTATAACATAAAGTAATATAAAAAAGAAAAATAATTGCTATCAAAAGTTAATATAACAAACAAACTGCAACACTAACTTTTAAAAGCAATACAAACTACACGAGAAAACACATGTAAACCAGATGTAAACAATAAACTATTACTCGTTTCGCTTAGTTCAGTTATAGTCCGCTTGGCGTCACTTCATAGCGTTGTTGAGCCCAATACCAATGACACAGGCGTGGTTTAGATGTTAACGAGCGTAGAAAATCCTAGTTCACACAAGTACGAGGGTTACCTTTTATGTTTTTATAACCTTGACCACTAGATGGCAATATTGAAATGTATCATTACTATACTAGTAAAATTTGACATTTGTTATTGTGAAATTAGTGGCAGCTTATAAATTGACCGAGTAGTTTGTTGACAGTGAGCGTTAAAAAAAAGTTTGTGAAAAAATGGATATCACTCGTGAAAGTTTTCGTTGGATGTTTTTTACGATTTTAGTAAAGGCCTAACTTAACAACAATACATAGATTCGCCTCGTTCAACTTTTGGTAATGAAGTAGCGTCAGAAAAGACTGTTTACAATTGGTTTGCAAAATTTCGTCGTGGTCATGCGTTCGTCTGTGATGGATCTCGTGAAGGTCGACCAAAATCGGTTGTGATTCAAAAAAACATCGATGCTGTGCGCAAAATGATGAAAGAAGATCGGCATGTGACTTATCGTGGGATAGAGGCATCCTTTGGTATATCGCAGACTGAAATACATTCATTGAACATGAACATTTAGCCCCGATGTGTTCCGCATAATTTGACCGAAACTCAAGAAAAGGCTCGTGTTGATTGGTGTAAGAAAATGCTAAAAAAAAATCAACTTAGGCACTGCCAAATCCGTATACAACATCGTTACAGGTGACGAAACTTGAATTTATTCATATGAATCGGAAACTAAGCAACAATTTACTGTCTGGGTCTTCCAAGATGAACCGAAACCCACAAAAGTTGTTCATTCACGAAGCACTTCCAAGAAAATGATCGCTTGTTTATTCGGTTGTACTGGACATGTCCCAACCATTCCTTTAGAGCAGCGTTTCCCAAACTTATTGAGCCGCGGAGCACTTTTCACGAGAAGAATTCGTCGCGGAGCACTATCGTTGCTATATATTTAAATATATTTTAGTTGGATCTTGACGTGTGATATGTTGTTGAAATAAAATTTTCAGTTGATCGATACAAGATAATTGTTTTATGCCCATCTTGAAAAGTTATCTGGATCGTACTATAACTGCGCAAAATGTAAGAATGCTTCGTTAGTTAAAAGCAAAAATATAATAAAAAATCAGCTGTGGCCACACGACGTAACAAACAATTGCATTGTTCCAAACAATACAGTCGTTTGTTACGTATTGTGGAGAATTCGTGGAGATCCATCGAAATCTCGAAATGTCAATGTTGGCGGTCGGTAAAAATATTAAAATACTATCTTTATAATATTTGAACATACTTGTCATCTACTGGACGTTCTGAGATGGACACTGTGGCAGCTTTTAGCCAGCAATCCATAGAAAAATAATCGCAGCAAAAATAAATAAATAACACTGCACTTCTATGACTTACCGACTTAATGTCTGAATTATAAGAGATCTGAAGAATATAACTCACATTCCTATGCATGAAACGTCACAACATCCATTATCTATTATTTGGCAAATTTAAAGGAATTTGTACTGCATTTATCTATGCCGCTCCTATAATATATCAGCCCTGTAATATCACAGTCATTCAGTTGTATATTTGTATTTCATATAAGTTAAAACTTTTTCAATAACCAGTTGAATCATCGAGATTCGAGGGCCTTTATTTACACTAAGTGCTCTGCGGAGCACAGTTTGGGACACTCTGCTTTAGAGGATCGGAGAACAGTTAATACTGAATGGTATACAACAATTTGTTTGCCAGAAGTCATCGACAAAATCAGGAATCACAACTGAAAATGTTGCATCATTCTTTATCATGACAATTCCACACAGCACGTCAAACAATTGATTAAATGAAGGAGAAAAACATCGAATTAATGTCTCATTGCCCGTATTCACCCGATTTATCCCCTAACTTTTTTTTGTTCCCCAATGTCAAACAAAAAATGCGTGGACAGCGATTTTCATCCCCTCAAGAAGCTGTTGAAGCGTTAGAAAACCATGTTTTCGAGATACCAACTTCACAGAGGAAAAAATGTTTTGTGAATTGGTTTGAACGCATACGAAAGTATATAAATCTAAAGGCGAATATTTTGAAAAGCAATAAAACAATTTGTTCCCAAAAAAAATTTTTTTGCTTCTTAGTTTTTGTAAAAACTTGAAAGGTAGCCCTCGTAGAGATAGAAAATTGAACTAAAACATGAAGTGCCCTGGCTTCTATGTGGTCGTATATAACTTAACTTTTTTGAAATTGTAAATAAATAACAACTGGTAACAAAGCAAATTTCTCAACTGTGACGTCATTTCATAGTTAACTTGAATAGACTTTATATGCCAAATTACCCGCAATTACAGACAGAGTGTCCCAAATAACTTGTTAAGCATCTCGAGAACGGTAAGAGAAGTCGGTTATGCTAGACCTAAGTTGCCGCATTAAGGGACCATTTTAATGATGTCTTTGTTTTCCTAAAAAATTACGTAAGTTACTAAATAGGATCGAAAATGTAATTTTTCCGGTTTTTAATTTTTGATCATATTATGTGATTTTGATGTGCACATTCTTTAGGCACTTTTGAATTTTGAATTTACAGAGGTTCGCAATTTTTTTTTTATTGCGTACTGTTTGCAAGTTATTGGGGACAATATTAATTTTTCATATGAAGCTTATAGTATACTATCTATAGGTTATGATAATTTTGGATAGAGCTTTTTTTTGATTTTCAACCATATAAAAAAAAGTCCTATTTTATTTTCGTAAATAATATGAAAAATTAAGAAAAACAATTTTTGTCTATCAAAATTATGGCTGTATTTTAGTGTTTTTTTTTTTTACCTAATTTGTCGGTAATGATATCGTATATTCTCCTAATAATGACCTCAAATCAATCACAATAAGATTTTCAGTCCTTTCAGCGTCTTACTTGCCTTCACTGGCATATTCAGGGGGGAGGACACTGGCGGCACGGTTTTCCTCAACAACCAAGCACAAAAAAAAAAAAAAACTTCTTATAAGGAAGCATATAAACTACAAATTAAAACTAATATTTCTTCGCATTAGTTTCGCATTACAAGTGTACACGCACGTAGGTGGTCTCTGAAAACCCAACCGCAAAGACATAAATATGCAAAAAATGCTATTATTTTAATACATTTTTCAAAAATTCTTCTTCTACAGAGTATGAAATACATAAATGAAGAAGGTATCTTATTACTTATGATTTTTCATAGTCACCATTTAGAATATTGAGACAGTTTAAACAGATTTTTTGGATAAGTTGGTCATAAAAATCAGTCAGTTTGATCTACCACCCAGAAATTACTTGAGATGGGAGAATAAATGATAATCACTTGGCGCAAGATCGGGACTATATGATGCGGAAAAGTGTCCGAATGAAATTCGGTAAGTCAAGTGTATACAGGGTGAGTGGGGAGGAATGGGCCGAACTTCAGGCATGTATTGTACATGTAAAAATAAGTAAAAAAAAAACTCTAATGTTGTTATGCAATTGTCTTTTATTCTCAAATTATAACGTAATTAAAACACTTCGAACATCGTTTTAATTTCGGTGTGCTAACAAGTTTTCAAAAATATCACCGTTAACTTGTAAACATAGTATACTTCGCCTACGAAGAACGCCCGTTGCTCTCCTGATTGTTTAATGCCTTTCTTTAATATCGACTGCAGTACTTCTAATTCGTCGAATTAATGCATCTCGAGTATTTACTTTGACTTTGTAAACCTCATTTTTGAACCATTCCCATAAACATTTATTATTTATTATTTTATTATTTATTATTTATTATTTATTATTTATTATTTATTATTTATTATTTATTATTTATTATTTATTATTTATTATTTATTATTTATTATTTATTATTTATTATTTATTATTTATTATTTATTATTTATTATCTATTATCTATTATCTATTATCTATTATCTATTATCTATTATCTATTATCTATTATCTATTATCTATTATCTATTATCTATTATCTATTATCTATTATCTATTATCTATTATCTATTATCTATTATCTATTATCTATTATTTATTATTTACATGTACAATACATTCCTGAAGTTCGACCCGATGTTCGATAGAAAGTGTTTTAATTACGTTATAACTTGAAAATAAAAGACAATCGCACAACAGCATTAGAGTTTTTTTTTACTTATTTTTACATGTACAATACATGCCTGAAGTTCGGCCCATTCCTCCCCACTGACCCTGTATATCATATTTGAATGTAATGTATGGTTAATATGACGTTGGTATGTTGATGATGAGATATGATAAACTCCATTTACCGTAACTATGAAATGACGTCACAGTTGAAAAACTCACCTTGTTGCCAATTCGTAAAGTGTCAAAAAAAGTTAGGTTACCACCATTGTCTCGGCTCTCTCTCAAAATAATTAATAAGAGACAAAACCATCCTTTGAGCACGGCTACTAAGAGCTTTGGGCATTTTTACATTTAAATTACAAATAAATTTAAAAAGAATAAAATATAACCTCACTGTTAATTTTAAGTACCTAAACGTCAACCTGACGTCAAAATAACGATTAAAGAATCCAATTTAAAACCGACAACACTGTAAAAAATTACCAACATGAAATAAATAAATGTACTAACTGAGTTATGGATTGATGTTGATTAAAACATATCATAACGTTGGTACTTAAATTAACCAAGTGTGACGTCATCTCACATTTATTGTGAATGGAGTTTATGTTTTGTAATTGTAGTGAATGCCCTAAACACCGAAAGGTCGAGGGGAAATAAAGGATTATATAATATATCATATTTGAATGTATATATGGACCGCCTCGATAGGGATCCACCAACTTCAAAAAACATTATAGGAGATCCATGAAGCCCAAAATACTGAGAAACAATGAGCTATATCATCAAATTGTATTTCTTTTATTATATTCGCGAACCAACTATGTATTTATGACTAGAATATTGGCCTTTTTTACTAATTAACAAAAATAAACTTGATATACGGGCCACGGGAAAATTTTCAGCCAGGGCCCATGTAAGCTTGATCCGCCTTTGCTTGAAGGATCACAAAAAAATATGTTGCGGCCCGCATCCTGCCCGCCCCCCCTTCTTATAGATGCGCATCATAAGTGCCCCGTCCCTAACCATGAGTTCTGTGTACGCCACTGCTTGCCTTATTTGGAACACAACTTAGGTGAAACACGTAATTGAGAAGTGACATTACCGGTGGCGGCGCTGTGCTTCAAGGCAATATGGCTGTTGTGTCTAGTACTCAACTGTCAATATGCTGATAGCGAACAGGTTAATTTCAGCACGGTACACTTTTATATTATGCGAGTAAATATTTGCGAATTTTTTTTAATTTTTAGGCACTATACTTGTATCGAGATTTATAACAGAAGGTGGGCATCAAATTACAGTATTTAAAGTTTAATATCAGTAGATTTATTGAAATGTAATTAGTAGTTGAGCAGGTGTTAAATGCCGGGCACGTCATTTTATGTGGTACATCGGAGTGTTGAGTGTCCGTCATTTGAATTTACAATATGGATGCTGTTTGCAAACAAGTGCATTATGTTCACTGCCTCATGAAATAAAATTAGTTTTAGTTGGACAGGAGCAGCTAAAAGTTAAATATGCAACTTGCATGTACAAGCATATTAGTGCAGTTATGTTTTTCTGCGACAAATGTAATGAACAAACTCGCATAGTATCAGTTACTTTTTATCTCAAAATATATTCCCATGCCTTCCTTCTGTCCATACCCAAATATTTTCCCAATCTGGACTTAATATTAGCTTTCTTTTAATTTTTCTTAAGAAAAGAAAAAACTAAGATGCCTATATTTATCCTGTCTTGAATGACAGCCAAAAACACTACAATTTGTTCTACTTTTATAGTTTTTCACAACTTCTATCTACATTCTAACAAAAATTCAACACTAGAACATATATGTAATAAGTTCAAACAGTACTAGAGCGCCTAGTACAATATTTGACCACCAGACTGCGTATTCGAGCGTGACAGTTTTCAATACTTATGTCCATAAAATACATCACAAATACAAAATACAACAATACTGCAATTTGAATCAAAATATATAAAAAACCAAAAAAAAATTAACAGAATCAGTGTTGCCAGATGTAGAATAAATAATCGTTTTGTTTTTGAATGAGCGTACAAAAAAAAAAAAAATGCTGTGTAATTAATTTGGAAATTATTAAGTATAAATTTTTGTGTTGCACAATCATATGCACATAGCAGAAAAAGATAAAAAATGTATAATTTTTTCTCGAACTGTTTGAATTGAACCAAATAAACAATAATTTTAGATTATGTTTACATCTGCCTTATTAGAGCCGTTAAATATTTATAATTATTAACTGATCTATAGCACGTTCCTCATCATCAAACGTATTGTAGTTATGACTATGGGTATCCATTATTCATGGTACAACCAGAGCTGTAGTAACGCCCTGGCATCGGGGCAAGTGCCAGGGGTGCGAGGCCTAATGAATAGTGCCATGGTGTATTTTCTTTATTTTTGGTCACTTGTATTTTAAAAGCGAGGACTTTTTTTTTTTGGTCATCGCTTGTAGGACCCTTTTTTTAGGTTTTCGCTTGTATAATATTTGGAGGTGAGGACCTTTCTTTTTTAGATCATCACTTGTATTTTCAACTGTCTATTAAAAGGGCGCTATTTTAAGTTAATTTAATTTATTTGAGAAGGGCGCCAAAAACATTGCTACTGCTCTGGGCACAACGAAACAAATCTCAGTCGTAAAAAGGGTATTTTTCAACATATTTTTACTACATTCACATTCTACACGAAAACGAAAAGATCGAGTAGTTTGAGTTTGTTGTACAGTACACTAACCAATGAGGAGTCGGCTTTGTATATTTGTATATTTAGATATAACCGAGCATAACCGATCATAGCGAGATTAACCGATTTTTTTAAGAGCGTGTCGATTTGAAACCCGAGGGCTAAAATATTCAATATATCGCATTATATAACATAAATATTTAATATACTAAAAACATATAAATATATATATTTTTCAATAAAATCGTACATCGTACATATTCAAAAATAATAGTACATCTGGCAACACTGAACAGAATATAACACCACATAAATTTTGTAATTTTCAGGTCCGATTTGGTCGAAAGTGATATAAAAGGTGTCGAAATAATATGAAGTTGGACTTTTCACATTTCGGCAGCTTAAATTCGGCGCTTCTTAAAGAAAAATTCCGCACTGTCAACCAAAAATTTGACCGGAGGTAGTTTTGGATGACAGTTCTGTAATTTTCAGTCGTACCAATACCAACTTTTTAGTTTTTGTTTACAACTTAACTTTTAGTAGTTTATTAAGTTGATAAGAGTTGATAGTTTATTAAGTTTATTTAGATCATATAATTAAATATAAACTTACACAATTAAACAATATTTATAAATTGGTTCACTATAACCAAATTGTTGTCTGCCATCTGAACCTAAAAATTTTTAAGTTTGCAATGAAAAGTAATAAGAGATGGAAGGTATAAAATATATCACTGTTTCTTATTTTTTCCCCCACTATATTCTGTAGTATCAAAAGTTGAAATGACGTCAGAGTTGGATAGTATTGAAAAAAGTATAATGTAGAATGGACTTTAGGTGTAGTATTCCCCTAAAAATCTATGACAAATAGAATAAAATGTTAATATACGCAGATTTCAGTCATAAAATTAAAAATCGAAATTGTGGAAAAAATCTATCAAAATCGAAATTTTGTTAACAAATTCGTAATTTACATCAGATTTCAAAAACGACCCGTTTCATATCAAATTCATTAGACATTTCGGAAATTTCTTTTTTTAGTCACGGAATGAATTATGGACGATATCTTATAAATCAAAAGATGGTTATTTGCGTACAATGCGGCAAATTGTAGTAGAGGTCCATTTTATAAATATGTATTTAACTATTTTGCTCTATCGTAAAAATTAGTTATTGCTATCGTACTTGGCGGGCTATTTACGGTTTAATTCTTATAAAGAACGAGTGTGCCAGATGGCATTGCCTTGTCATCGACGTGCAGTATAAACGTAAAATATGGTTCCTAGATACTAGAATAACTCATATTATTTAATAATGTACATTTATTATGTTAATTATGTATATTTATACCAATATTATGCAATTGTAATAATTTTGTAATACGTACGTTTCAAGGTGCTAATAACCAAGAAATTGAAAATCCCATAAATACAGTGGAGGCGCCAGGGGGGTTCCGGGCCTCCTGAATTTGGCCCCCGGCAAAAATCCAATAAAAAAATTGATTTTTCAAATATAAAAATTTGTTTGTTGATCCACGCATTAAGAGGTTTCATTTGGTATGCCACTCAAAATTTTAAAAACACATTTATTTTTGTATTAAATACATATTTATTTCGAGATGTGTTTTTTGAACTCTCAGTATTTTTCCTATAGGTGGGACGAAAAGTTGTATAAGCATGCCAAATTTCAACTTTCTATGTTAAGCCGTTTGGCTATAATTTCTACCGTACAGACAGACAGACATATGAATTAAGTTATAAGGGTTTTTTTGTGGTCATACCTACAAAACCCTAAAAATGGTATCCCCTCAAATATTTCCTGCCCCCGCCCCAGATTTTAAAAGCTAGCGCCGTCACTACCTTAATAGATTTAATCCTCTCATGCGCAACTTTTTAGATTTTAGTTTTATGGTATGAAAAAAATATATTATAAGAAATTTGGTATAAATTAGGCAAAAAAACATAAATTTAAAAAAAGTACATTGAAATATTAATATGAAAGAAGTGCATAAGGTTTAAAAAAAATCAATCACATTATTCGCGACTGAAAGTAACGTTGGCGGCGCTGCATACAACAGCTGATAGCGGACGAAAAGCGTATATGTCAGAAGTTTTTTCTTAATATTTATCTGTTCAAACAATATTTCGGCAAAAAAGCACTGTATTTAAGTCACTATATTTTAAAATACTTCTTAATTCACATAAACTGCAGCACAACACGCTACAAATATTATGCAAATATACGCTTCTGTTTAATTTAGCCAGTCACCACCAGATGTCTCACTGTTATTTGCAGTCGCGAATATTGGAACGAAATTTATTTTACAAACTAATTACTGAAATATAACGTTTTACTTATTTTAGGTGTGATATGACTGAAAACATTCAGGGCACAGATATATTTCGCATCTTTTGCAAATATATCTCGTTCGCTTCGAACAACTCAAACTTTTACATCGTGCAGCATTTTTCAAATAATTTTTTTTTGGGTAATACGATATAACTATTGCTGTCTATGATCATTTATGGTAAACTTAAGTACACAAACGTGGACTGTGTTCACTTAGGTACTCATTTCAAGTATAGATATTAGAATAATACTGAAAATTGTAAGTGTCCACGTACGTGTACGTGGCGCATGAGAGGGTTAAGAAAAATATTAATTAGGTTGAATTTAAATATTAATTAACATACCTAAGAATGCGTTGTTATAACAGATTGATTTGAAAAGATTTCGATAATTTAGCACATATTCTATAAACGATTATGCATTAAAACAGTTAGATACGTTATATTATGGTCATGATAACGCGATAACTAGCTTCTTCCAACTGGTGTACGTGAGTTTGGTTTTCTGGTTACATGACATTGGGAAATTCCCATGCACAAATCTGATGATGCGCAAACAGTACGAACAAATATGCAGAAAACCCAGTTTTTTTAACAGTGTATTGATAAGCATTAAATATACATTTTTAAAGCATTATCTAACAATTTCTTGTAACAGAAGGTCATTTATTTACTGGGGTTTACAGATTTAGATTCAGTTTATTTATTATGGTTGTTATTTTAATCTGTCAAAACTTCTATTTCCGTGGAATGGTGTGTTGTTAGCCGATACACCAAGTGAAGAACAAAATCAGTCCTCACCTCAAAAACCGGGACAATCGGGCGTCCCGAGAACATTTTTCGGGACACCGGAACAATTTACCTAAAACCGGGACGGATGGTCACCCTACCTATTACCCAAAGGGGTTGGTCTAAAATTCTGAAAAAAATCTCAATAACGTACACTGATGGCAACCAAAATAGTTCACAAGAATTTTTCATTAGATTAGTTTTTTTTTAATATATTGCATGGTATCAAAGAAAGCTTTTAATGCGAAAATTTTTCTCAACCTTTTTTGGTATGGGATCCTTCGAAATTATGTAAATACTGTCTGCGGGCCGCAGAGATATATTTATAAATAGAGGGGCCCTCTATTTATAAATATATTTACTTTTATCACATTTAAATGATTGGGCAGCGGTCCAGGGCAGCAGGGTAATGCCTTGATTACACGTAACGAGTACAGTGGCGAGACAGTGTTCTCGGCCGAGTGCTCGGTTGGTATAAACATATTACCGAGGACTCGGCCTAGCATTCGACCTAGTAGGATGGCGACACAGTCACTCGGACCCTTTTCTATTTACTAGACCGAGTGGCCAAACCCCCACCCTACCGGCACTGACTCGCTAGCCTACTCGGCATGTTTAAACAACACTCGCCAATCGTTTGGACATGCGCGCGCACCACATCCATTAATAATAATAATAATAATAATTTTTATTTATATAGCTATATATAAATAAAAATATATTATATTATATATTTTATATTTTTAATGCATTATTTTTAGTACCTCGTGTTGATGTTAATTGTTATCGTTGTATTTGAAAATGACTAATAATAAATGGGACTGTGATACAACAATAAAATTTATTCAAGTGTATAAATTACATACATGTTCCAGAATTACATCCATTTTCAGAAGCGCTCTAAATTCATCAGGGTCTTCTAAATCTAATTCACTAAAAAAAATGTATGTTGCACCTCGATCTGGCCTCCTTAAAATCCATTCTTGTCCAAAGACGTATTTATCCTCTTCGCGCAATTATTCATTTAATTTTTCTATCAAGAGTGGAATGAGCAGCTTAGTATATTTTTAGGGTTTTGTAGGTATGACCAAAAACCCTTATACCGTCATTTTGTCGTCTGTCTGTCTGTTCGGTAAAAATTGTAGCCAGACGGCTAAACCTAGAGAGTTGAAATTTCGCACGCTTATACAACTCTTTGACCCGCACATAGGAAAAATACTAAAACATCTAAAAAACATATCCCCCTAAAAATTAAACAAATATGTGCTCATCGAAAAAAAAATATATTTTTTTTTAATTCTGAGTAGGGTATCAAATGAAAGACCTTGGTACGTGGATTAACGATCAAATTTTTATTTTTGCAAAATAAATTATTTTGAAGCGATTTTTGCCAAAATTGTGAAATTTTTTTTGTCTCAAACCAGACAGGTTAGTTTAAACCATCTGGGCTACAGGCCCAGATGGTTTAATCTAAAAATCTGAAAAAATTCTAAGCAATGTACATTGGTGTGAACCGGAATAGTACAACAGGAATTTTTGATCAGATTGTTTTTGGAAAAAAACGAATTTTTTGTGTTTTTTTGGCTAATAATGTACACAACTTATAGTTACATATGTAAGACGCTAACTTAGAAGGTGTATCCTGGTGTAGTGCTTATGGCGCTGGCTTCTCACCCAAGTAGATCAGTTCGATCTCTGCGAGGGGAGACGTTATTATTTTTTGTTTTTTTCTTGCATTTTTATTTTGTGTAAATTATTTTTTTTAAATTCTAGTTATATTTTGGCAAATGTACATTCTTTGGTTTTAATAAATTATTATTATTATTATTATTATTATTATTATTATATAACATTTTATAGTAGAAATGTTATGAAGTACAATACTGCATTAATCAAATTAACGAAACAAAAGAATATATATAAAAATTCAGCAAAAAACGCCGGTATCTGGAATGCCAAAAAGTAAACGAGATTTAAGGGAACATCCAAAAATTTATTACAAAACAATATTCAACGAAATTGTAGACACTATTGTTTTTCAAATCACTGTATGGTTCGAAAAGCTGTTAGTTGTACTTCCTGGAATTATTAAACTTGTTCTCTACAAAAAAGAAAAAAATCCTGAACACTTAATTTCATCTTTAAAAAAGAACTACGGAGAGGATTTCGATTTTATCCGGCTAACCAACGAGCTAACAGTTTTCTATAGTTCAGAAAATTTTCAGCATAACGAAATTTTCACAGATATATAAATTTATCGATTAGAGCAGTGGTTCCCAACCTATTTACACCAGCGGACCACATTTCCAAATCACATTAGAGTTGCGGACCACCACCACGTATTATTTAGATTTGTGTCTTAAATTAAAATCTTTAAATATTCGCTACTAAAGGAATAGTCATATATTCAATAATTCAAATTGGTATTCACTAAAACATAACAAGGAAAATGTATCAAGAAAAATTCGTCACAGCGTCTAAAAATAAAGTTTATAGAAAAAAAAAGAATGTATTGGTGAAGAAATAAGAATTAAATTATTTTTTCTGTTGTTTATTCGTAACAACAATTTACAATACATTCAGTGGGAGCCTTGTGCTTGCATATCGCTTACCAGTTTTTCAATATTAGGCCTTAAAGAACGTAAAGACAATCTCAATGCCGGCTTCAGATCTAAACGGTTTCTATGCTTCGTCTTAATGGCATTAAGCACAGAAAATGCAGTTTCACACATGTATGTTGAATGGAAAGGAAGGAGTATTTTAAGTGTTTTTTCGCTCAGTGCTGGATATTCTTCCTGAATTATAATCCAAAAACTAAATCAAAAGTTACTAGTTTCAAAACTGGTACTGATCGTGTACAAAAACATTTGCAATTTTTTTTTCCTAGTGGTTTTCAACCACTGACGGAACGAATCTTTTATTGCTGCCGAAGTCGCGGACCACCTGAAACCATACAGCGGACCACAAGTGGTCCGCGGACCACGGGTTGGGAAACACTGGATTAGAGGATGCATTATTGTAAGTTTTTAAATTATATGCACTAATTATTACTATACCTTACAGCACAGCTTCAGTAGAAAGAACATTTTATAGTAGAAATGTTTCCAAGTTCAATACTGCATTAATCAAATTAACGAAACAAAAGAAAATATATAAAAATTCAGCAAAAAACGCGGGTATCTGGAATGCCAAAAAGTAAACGAGATTTAAGGGAACATCGAAAAATTTATTACAAAACAATATTCAACGAAATTGTAGACACTATTGTTTTTCAAATCACTGTATGGTTCGAAAAGCTCAGTTAGTTGTACTTCCCGGAATTATTAAACTTGTTCTCTACAAAAAAAAAAAAAACCTGAACACTTAATTTCATCTTTAAAAAAGAACTACGGAGAGGATTTCGATTTTATCCGGCTGACCAACGAGCTAACAGTTTTCTATAGTTCAGAAAATTTTCAGCATAAAGAAATTTTTGAAATTTTCACGGATATAAAAAGTTATCGATTACAGGATGCCTTATCGTAAGTTTTTAAATTATGTGCACTAATTATTACTATACCTTACAGCACAGCTTCAGTAGAAAGAACATTTTCTACTTTAAAACGGGTGAAGACATATGCCAGAAGTTCAACAGGTCAAGACAGCTTATCATATCTATCATTATTTTCAATAGAAAAAGAACTGTTACAGTTACTGCGAACACGGGCAGATTTTTATGATAAAGTGCTGGATTTTTTTTGTAAGAAAAACAGGCGTTGATTTAATATTTAAATAGTTTAAATAACAAAATAAAAAAATTTATCAATAATATGTTCAACTACATAATTTACTACATGATGATCTACGCACTTTTTATTTATTTCGTATAAAATTGTAATGTATTTTGCAGAACTACAAATCTTTGGGGGGGTCTTTGAAATTAGGCGGCCCATGACTATAGACAGTACAGTAAAACCGTCTCTGGATATCAGTCGATCATGGCAAACGAAACATGCTCTTACGCAGTCTCATCAAATCAAGGGACAAATAAAACTGACATTATTATTTTTCTTGGATATGTTTTATTGTAAATTAAGAAAGAAAACTGAAAGGACGAAGAAATTATAAAAATATAATATATGTATTTACTTTTCATTTTTCTTTTCTTTTTGTGAATTGGAAAGTCCCGGGAAACGGGATTCCTAAGTACGCACCTCCTGCTCTTAAAGGGTAATCCGTCACTGGTGAATTATGACAATCTTGATGAGTATAATAACATTTATTTAAAATTACTAATACAATATCATTACTGCTACATATATTTACATTACAGATATATTTCGAGTCTAATAAAATTTGAATCATATCTCACAGTCGGGTTTACATCAACCAATTTTTGATTAGTGATTTAAAATCAATATAACTAATAAAAAATTTAATCATTATTTATAGTGTTATCTTCTATGATAGTGAAAATAATTAAGAAAATTATTTAAACCGCAACCTAAAATAGGCCATTTTAAAGACTGCTGGCAATGGAAAGATGCTTGGCTGCGAAACACCGCCAAAGCACAGTGGACCAAAAGGATCATCAGTACCATAACAAGGTAGGTACAACAGGTGCACAGGCACATGGCCCAAGTTGAAAGGGGACCCGAAAAATGGGGTAAGTCAGACTGTGGATAACCTTTTTGAGCAACCTTGTACAGGGCCCAGAAAAAGCTAATTACGGTTCTGAGGATTATACCTAATATCCCTGAGTGGCTGGCCTATAATCACAAGTATATCGACTACTATGTTACACAAGCACTGACAGGTCATGGGTCTTTTAGGGTATTCACCAAGTGAGTCGGCAAGGAACAGGAAGACGCTTGCGTATACTGTGGAGCCACAGACACGACAGAACATACGCTGTTCGTATGTGGCAGATGGAACGGAGCAAAAACGCGTACGATGGCCGCTGTCAAGAAGATCCTGACACCAGATAACCTAGTCCAGGTTATGGTGCGTTCCAGGGAGAATTGGAAGGAAGTACGGCGGATACTAACAGATATCCTAAAGAAGAAAGAAGTCGACGAGAGAGAGAGAGAGAGAGAGAGAGAGAGAGAGAGAGAGAGAGAGAGAGAGAGGTAGGCAAAACTAAACCGTTTTGTATAACTCCCTCAATCATCCGCATGCTCACGCTTGCATTAGCGTTGGCTAGCGTAGGCCAGGACGAGTAGAATTCTGGTGTAGAATTAAGGGTGCGATGCAGGGAAACCCGCTGAGCCCTCTATTGTTCAACCTTGCGATCGGCGAGCAAACATTTACCTCAACTCCCCGAGGGCATACTGGTACGACTGCACCAGGAGAGAGCGTCGCATGCACAGCTTCAGCGGACTGTCGTCCGCTATAGTGCTGATGGAGGACCAAGAGCTAGGGCTAGCTACATTTCTAGACACAACGGTACTGTTATCCAAGGCCAAAGGATGGAGCTGAATCCAACTAAGTGTGTGACCGTAGCGGCGTCTACCGCTTGGGGCTAGTCCGTGTACCACACCAGCTCCACCTATACCATCAGGCGTAGTAAGTTGGAAACTGTGAAGGACCTCCAGACGCCCGGTGCCTTGGACATCAGTTCTCGCCAAGCGGGGCAGCCATGCTCACACTGCCCTACATGTCAACACTATTGCGTGCGCCCTGACGCGCGACCGGGTACTTTTACACATTCGGAACATAATACCCGCCTAGCCTGTACCGTTTTCAATTCATTGCCTCTACAGTGAACGCCTCTTGCCGAGGGGGTATAGACTGGACAGAGAGATGCTCAAAAGAACCAGCTTCAGCTCTACGGATTTCTGGATGTTTTAGTTCGGCCGAACTAGCCTGTCCGCTGAGAAGTAAGTCCCATAGGATAATTCCTCTGCGGACTTAGAGGCTAACATGGTTTTTAGTCGGTAGGCCTTCGGGAGAATCCGACACAAAGTGGTACAATGATAATACCTAGGCAATATATAAAAAGTAATGCCATATATAAATGTATTTGTATATTTACCTATCCTAGTTCTTATATTATTGTATGCACATCATATCATCATAGCACATTATATCATCATCGAGCGCAAATAGTCATCGTTGCTGTGCGCAAAATTTTTTAACTACCTATATCATCATCACAATAGGCTTGAATTTAGAGTACCCTTTTCTAGATATGACGTGAGAAATCAGCCCAATATAATGGGAACTAAGTTTTTCAACAAACTTTCATATAATATAGAAACTTAGAAATAAACCAATTTAAAAATCAAAGGTCTGAATTTTCTTAGGTAATTCTTGAATAAGAAATACACCAGAAAAATAAAAGAATTATTATTTTTATTTTACCCATATAAACCTTTCGGCATATATAAACTATTTCGGCACTATCTGCCCAGATCCGACTCACGACGAGCTTACCGTTTATAGGTCAACAAGTAATAAGTTACACTTTAGGTTAAACTTGAATACAAATTTAACATTAATGACTCTCCATTAGCCTGAAGTAATTTCTTGGCCAAGAAAAAAAAATAAATTAAAAAATAGGACACTACCCTTTAGTGTCCTGTTAAATCCATGTTAACAGTGCCAACCATGAAACCAGTAGTGTGTATATTGATACAGGAAACAAATACATATATGTACGTAAAAACAAAATTTGACAAAACAATGTGAGTAGTGAATGTTCAAAATTAATGTGGCATGAACAGATTAAATAGCTCTGTACGTTGGTAAATAAATTATCTAAATTATTGTACCAAAAAAATGTAACTGAAGTGCAATGGATAATTGTTGGTCTAAGAACAGAAATCTGATTATGAAATTATAGATATATGTTCTTGAAAAAAGTTGATATGTACTAGAACACAATGTGACATATGCTAGCTGCGATAATGTATGTAAAATACGTAATCATTTTTCGTTTTGACCGGCGAACACGGGCGGATTTAGGGGAGGGCTGACTGGACAACAGCTAGGGGCCCCCGATATTTAGGGGCCTCCAAATAATGTAATAAAAAATATACTACAGTTGAAAAGTTAATACTGAAAATAGTTTATATACAATTGAATGAAGAACTGAATTTGTGAAATTATGAAGATGTTCGATCAGCCTGTTCGGAGTGGCTCTACTTTATTTGGTCAACTGCACTTACTGCGTTGCTGGGCGCCGCTTGGGCTGTACATTGCAAGGTCACATTTGAATGTCACAAATACGAATATCACATTTAGTCAGTGACGAATTAAGTTGCTTGGGGGCCCTGGACGGTAAAACTAAAATGGGCCCTCTATTATTTTAAATAGAATGGAAATATTTGTGTATAGGACTCGGAGCCCCCCCCCCCAGCTACGTGGGCCCCGGGCGGCCGCCCTGTCCGCCCACCGCTTAATTCGCCTCTGCATTTAGTCATTGATTTACAAATTGCTGATGATACGTGCGTCAGATACAAAAAAAAATGAGTTTTCCTGTTTTATTTACGCTTTATGTGGTGGTAATTTATGGTTTTGGATTTAGACAACCCAAAAACGTAAGTTATGATTTATATTACTATAGTTGGAAGTTGATGAAAATCAGCCATTAAACAGCAAACTTGAAGCGGGAGGATATCTGAAGAAATTTATAAAATTGGAAACCACCATCTTACTGGAAATGTGGGACACAATGTTAGAAATATTCCAGAAAACGAATTTATCTCTTCAAGAGGGAAGACTATCTTTGAATTCAGATGTGCAGTTGTTGATGTGTCTTCTTGAATTTGTCAAAAGTCAGCGCGCGGAGTTTGAATACTACGAAGAAAAAGAAAAATGAAATGTTCAGTTAAAGATTACAAATAGCCTTTAAAACGACCTCTGATGAGAAAGCGTCAATTTGACGAGGGCCCAGCTCCTGACACAAAATTCTTGCCCAGAGAAAATTTTAAGGTTAACTTGTTTTTCGTAATTATTGACAACATATTTTCAGCTCTTCAACATCGTTTAGATCCATATAAAGATATTTATTTATTAATTTATTTTACGAGGCTAATTGCCGATGCCAGGGGGCGAGCTCCTACACTTGGATAAGGGGTGAATGATTGTGAAATGAGTGTAATGTAAACATATTATTCTCGCCCGAATAATATCACCGACGGAGAATCGAACTACCAACCACACAATCCTGACTGTGTTTACCAGTCCAAACTGCCGCGATTTAATGCGCTCGGCCACTCGTCGGCACATAAAGGTATTCAAAATATATTTGTTTTTTTTTTTTGCTAACCTAACCGATCTTAGCAACGATGACTTCAAAAAGGCAGCAACAAACCTAATGCAAAAATATTGCGACTGTAGAACTTTTCAAACCTGTCGGTGGACAAGAGGGTGAAAGAAAGGAAGAAACACCAAGCTCCTCACAATATACGAATAATGAACTAAGAATGTTGTTACTTTTAAATCAAAATAAATATACTCAAAGTTTTCCTAATGTTCACATAGCTCTGCGCATTTATCTCTCCATGATGGTATCCAACTGTGGGAGAGCGTTCGTTTTCGATGTTGAAGAGATTAAAAATGAACTTCGAAGTTCAATGGGGCAGCAGAGACTCACTTTACTCTCTCTTATGAGTATAGAACATGAAATTGTAAGCTCATCAAGGTTTTCGGAGATTATAGATGACTTTGCTCGAAGAAAAGTTCGCAAATGAGCAATCTAATTTTGTATGTATATATCTTCCTAATTGTAATCCCTAATAATAAGTATTTACTAGTAAACAAAAATCTAGTGCAAAAAACTAGGGTAGTTTGATACTAGGGTCCCGACCAATTTTTCAGCCAGAGGCCCCGTACAAACTAAATCCCCTGCCGGTGAAATATTCCAAAAGTGAACAAACAAAAATATGAGGAATGTAACATAAAATTGACACTGTGAAAATCATGGGAACAGTGATTAAAATTTAGAATTTGAAATAGAAAATTATTTAAGATTATTTGAATTTAGAATATTGGTGCGTGTCAGAAGAATTTAGTAAATTTAAATTTAGAAAACAAATATATATAATAGTGTTTCTTTTTTAATCTTCGTGTAGGTGAAATAAATAATTAAGTCATGGAACGTTTCGCATTTATTTCAGTAAATGCATTTTCAGTCTGTGATATTCAGTTATCATGAACTGTGAAGAAAGATGTGGAAGGTCATGTACCAATCCTAGGTAAAAATACAGGTTACAAGTTAAAAATTATAAAACACATGGAAAATGCACGTAGAAATAAAAATATGTAAAAATTAGGTTATTAACGAGACGATGTTACCGTGTCAGTAATTTAAAATCAAATTTGTTTCACAACACACTAATTGTTTCCTTGGTAGCTTACAACATCTCGTCAACATGGGCTTCAGATCAACTCCACCCATAAATGTATGATTTGCATACAATAGTATAAGAACCAAGATAGGGAAATAAAAAAAAAAAAAAAACATTGTAAATACTTTTAATATAGTGCCTATGTATTATCACTGAAGCATCTAAAGGAGTCAAGTGCTTTTCTTAATATATTACGAGGCGGGGTAGGTAATCAAGACTTTATAAAAATCACAGTTAAAATACCGATAAGAAATACTAAATCAGAACCTTCTGCCATCAGTTCAAGCATCAGAAGGTAATACATATTTCAGCAGGATGGTACTACATACTATACTGCTAAGAGAATTATAACTCACTTTCAAGAAAATGGTGTTTCAGTTCTTAGTAGGCCAGCCAATAGCCCAAACTTGTCCCCAATTGGGATATTATGGGGTATAATGAAAAAGAAGTTAAGTACCACAACACAGTGATAAATAACTCCGTAGACTAACTTTTTTGCGACGATAAACGTATAGGCCAACTATTTTCATACCATGTATTGTTTAAATCAGTATTCTTCAACCCGTGGTCCACGGACCGGTGCCGGTCCGCAGAAAATTCTTGCCGGTCCGCGAAATATTTCGACCGTATCATGTAGATGCACATTTCAGTTCACGAGTATATAGCAGGGCTTCTTAAACTGTGGGTCCCGACCCCCCGGGGGGTTGCGAGGCTACTGAAGGGGCGACGCAAAGATCTGCTACTTTTGGGTAATAATAAATACATTTTGAGAATCTACAAGGTAGATTCTACAATGTCGCGATATTACACCTACATCTATGGTCAATATTAATTTCATTACATGGTGGGTCGTTTAAAATTTCCTAGGCTTGAAGGGGGTCGCTATATGAAAAAGTTTAAGAAGCCCTGGTATATAGCACCTATTTTTGGTCGACGCAGAAGCTAATTTTTTTCCGAACCATGATTTATTTATTATTTACTATCCCCAATACAACGCCTCTCGTGGCTATTTTTCATACTTCTTTAGATCGTGTTTCCAGACTTTGCCGTGCATTTGAGTGCTGGCCAAGCTTGCTTACATGGCGGACATATTAAATCTGCTCAATGAAGTTAATATTTCTCTGCAGGGGTCATATTCAAATATTTTTATTTTAAGAAATAAAATGGATGCGTTCAAAAAGAAGCTAGCTCTTTGGAATAGTTTCTTACAAAAGGAAGATATAGAAATGTTTCTACTTTTGGAAGAATTTTTGATTGCTGTTGATGTCAACCAGAAAGTCACATTCCACATAATAAGTTGACATTTAAGAGCATTAGCTGAAAATTTTAATAATTATTTCCCTGAAAATGAGGATCCTCGTAAAGGTAACCTCTGGATTGATTATCCATTCTTGGAAGATATAAAGTCATGTGCACTTGATGCTCGTGAAAAAGAATAGCTGATCGAGTTGTCTTCTGATGTCAATCTGGTGTCCAGACAGAAAATGCAATCATTGTCTCAATTTTGGAAATCGCAAGAAAAAAAATATCCATCTTTGAGTTATAAAGCTATCAAACTATTGGTAATTTTTTTTACTTATATCAAATTTTCTAACAAAGAAGCAGCAGCAGATATCGCACTTAAAAAAATGTAATTGGATAACTGTATAGCATATACCTATATAATAATAAAATACTATCTAATTGGTTTTTGTTTGTGTCTTAGCTTTCAGCCGGTCCGCGAAATATTTATCCTATTTCCACCGGTCCGCAGGTGCAAAAAGGTTGAAGAACACTGGTTTAAATAATATTAATTTTTATTTTTATTTTGATTAATATACTAGTAGTTATGAAAAGCTCAGAAATAACAGTTATATATCCTTAAATAATTATTTAAATTATTCGATAATTTAAGGACTAATAGTTTAAATTTTCCTCAGTAGGGTAACTATTTTGCCACAGGGCTCGTACAATATGGTCCAAAAAGGCTGTAGTTTCCTGATTTACAAAATTGGACGTTACCCTTGTCATCTTAATTTTGATGTTTGGAAATATGAAATAGAATTGGCATCACCTTTTAACTTTCTCAGAATTGAACGTTTACGAAATTGTGGTTGTAATAATGATATTACCACAAAAAAAAATAATAATAAATAAAAAATAAAAAAAAAATGACAGCTTACGCACTCGTTTAATAAATAACTATTTTAACAATTTTGGAGTAAAGATTTGTTCTCTTTTAGCCTGTGCGTGTCCAATCCTGCTTCCAATCCAGGCCTCTCTTAATTATTTCCATGGATACCTCTCTTTGGCTAACTGATGCAATTTTCTTCCTACCACTAATACCAAACGCGTGTCACTATTTGCTACTTATGCTGAAAAACTGTTTTTATAACAAAATATTTCAATTCGATATTAATGCTATATTACTGATCTACGAGATTAGTTACTGTAAACTATGTACAACCTGAATCTTAAATCTAATATGTATACACACGTATTAGTAAATTCGATTAATCACTTATGTTATTTAGAAATTCTTAAGAATTCTCTATGATCAAGTGATGAAAATGAAAAATGTAAGACGTCCAACTCAGCGAATCCAATATGTTATACAGTGTTGTAATAGATACATTTAAAAAATATCTAGATACAGATACAGATACCTAAGAAAAATTGTATCTAGATGCAGATACAGATACAGAATTATAAAAAATATCTAGATACAGATACATGACAAAAATGTTTGTATCTAGATACAGCTAGATACTTTTGAAAAAACATTGAAAAATGAAAATACCATATTTTTTACCAAACAAACAGTGCATGTTAATCAGTATTATACAGGCTATTCAAAAATGACCGTGACGTCACAAAAAGCCCACTAAATTCAAGGTAAAACACTATTTTACGGAATAAATTTGTACTAAATAACGTATGTATTATGTTAGCCCTATGTGCTAACGTATGAACTGCGTATCTATAAGACTAATGTTAGTCGCTATGCTAACGTTAACGCAGCTATGTTCTTGTTAAGAGGATGTGCCTTTCAATCAAATTATAACCCGAATTGAAGTAGATTCGTGTAATGTGACGATCATTATTGATCACTAATAAAAAATTACTGATAAGGAATATGTGGTTATTTTGTTTTTCTCATTCCATACAAAAATTTATAAATAAAATTTTAGTTGACATTCTCACGCTTACAAATTAAATTTATATGAACGTTTAATAATTTACACAATTTTACGTCCTTTAGGAAACACACCTACTTATCTTACTGATTTCAATTAGGAAATGAACTTAATATCCACACTAGCATGGCCAGCCCTTGGGTAAGGCGGACTAGAGCCAGGTCAAAGTAAAGAAATGCCTCAAAAAAATTATCAAAGTGTATGTTCAATCACTGGATTCTTTTGAAGGGCCTTAATTTGTCTTGCCCAAGGCTTCACAAAACCATGGTCCACTCCCAAACCACTTGTGTGGATATTATTTTTCATATGTTTTTAGCAAATTGCTCATCAAAATAGCAGCAATAGTTATTCAAAAAGTTTTCATTAATAATGACCCAATTTCCTTGAGTGTTGTACCTACTATTGTGGTACCTAAATACCTTCTATTTTTACGGCCGTTCAAAAGCTACGAAAAACGAGTGGGAATATATATATTTTTTTGACAGTCCATATAAATTTAATTTGCAAACGTCAGAATTGTAATTGTTTTCTGAATTTTGTTTACAGTAAAAATTAAATATTAAAATGACAATTTATAATTAAACTATTATATCAGCAATCAAAGTATATGAAATACAGATACAGATACTTAAATTTAAATATCTAGATACAGATACGGATACATATTTCAAAAATTATCGCATTTGTTTCTAGATACTTGAAAAAAAATCTAGTTACTATATCTAGATACTTGTGACTAGATACATTACAACACTGATTATGCATTTATACTAGATATTTATACAGTGGCGGATTATACGGTACGCGGACTAAGCGGCCGCGGGGGGCCCCGAAATTCAATGAGAAAAAATTTTTTTCATTAAAATTCTCAAAATTGATAAAATAAATAACCTGATATAATGCAAAATGCTTTTCTTTTCCTTCAAAATTGTTTTACAGTTTAAAATTTTTAAATTAATTTGTAAATTGATTCAAATAAGATTATTTTTGGCCTAATTGATTTTGGGGCCCCCTTATTTCTACCGCTTAGGGCCCCCTTATTTCTACCGCTTAGGGCCCCCTTATTTTTACCGCTTAGGGCCTTCACTTGTCATGATCCGCCACTGTATTTATAAATATATTATAGAAATAGATTTACGTAATTCAGTAAAGCTAAGATGATAAAATATAAATGTAAGTAAATAAACACGTTGTATATAATACAAAAATATCAGTCTGGTAGTTTTGAAAATAAATTTATAGTATTATTAGTGCATATTACGGTAAATTAAAAATGCAGGTGCATAAAATACTCATAATTCTTAAATCAGTCCCTATTTTTTGAGGTCAGAAGACGGGCTATAGCCAGCACAGCTCTTTTATCGTTCCAGTTGTGCAACAGGATATACCCGCCGACATCCGCGTCGTGATAATATAGTTGGATATTAATAAATTATTAACGTTATAATGTATAATGTTTTACTCAAATTAATAAAGGAATTCTTAATATGTAGACTTCATTAAAATTAAATAAAATCTACGGATTTTACAGGACAATAGATGCACGCAGCTCGTCACACCAGACCCTGAAAGCCTTCTGACCACAAAAATGTACCATTTAAAAATTGCTTTATTTTGATTAAAATTTGACATTAACTAGAAGTGTAGACGTCAAATACTAAGTTATTTATTGTTCACATATTTACTATAAATCACAAAATACGTGTTTTTCAGAAACAATTGAGAAGCAATTGAGGGTGTAAGAGCAGCGGATGCGAAGTACCCGGGCCCTGGTAGATACAAGGTCTTCCGGTCCATTATATGAGACCCCAGATAAAGAAAAAATATATATATATATATATACATATAGTTCTTCGCTTCTTAAATGTTTGGAAACGAATATCTACTATATTCTCAAGCATTTGGGTTAGCCAGATAGCTCTTTTGATATTTGCAGGAATTGTTTTACTTTTACTTGTATATTTTAGATTTTATTTTTTCCCCATTAACTAGTATGAGTTTTCTTTTTTTTTTTGCTCATCAGCAATTTTTTTTATGCACTTTCGCTGAGAATGCGCTTGTAATTACCCGGTAAATACCCGGTTCTCTTTGTGTATGTATGCCGATGATACGAAAGTTTTTAACTACCCATGTACGAATCGACAAATATCTCAACTCGACCTAGATAACAAATTCGCATGGACTAACAAATGGCTTCTTTCAATAAATGTAGAATAGAATAACTGCAGTTCTACATATTGGTTATAACAATCAGAGCCGTAGCAACGGATTGGCATCGGGGAATGTGCCACGGGCGCGAGTTTTGACAAGGGCGCCATTGTGTCATTGGTCATTAAAAGCAGTGGCAGGTGAAAACCATTTCTTTTTTTTTTTTTTGCTCAATACTTGTATTTGGGAAGTGAAGATCTTGTTTTTACTCAATACTTGAATTTGAGGAGGTAATTTTTTTAACAATTTAATTTATTTACGAAGGGCGACAAAAACATTGCTACGGCTCTGGTAACAATCCTAAATATATCTACCGGATTAACGGATAACCCCTTTCATCAGTGGATTCACATGTGGATTTAAGTATAACTGTTACATCAGTTCTTGGTTGGTCACAACAAGTTTTGACATGTGTTAAGAGAGTGAATTACATTAGATATTTAATATCTAAACCATTCAGTCGTCTATCTCCTGATCTACTGTTAAAATTATCCCTTCTTACAAAAAGATATTATTCTTCCAGAAAGTGTACAACGACGTGCTAGCAGACTACCCATTGGATTTAAAAATAAGTCATATGAACAACGACTACAGTGTCTTAAACCTGGTTTCCAATTGATGTAAATGTAGAATTCTACGTCTACGTGAATATATAAGTAATAGGAAAACGCATGCTACGGTTTCCAATCAGACGTAGCTGAACGTAAACTTAGAAACGTTAACGTAAAATATTAATATTTTTATATTTTACGTCAAGGTTTTGCGTTTTCCTATTACTTATATTTTCACGTAGACGTAAAATTCTACGTATGTACACATCAATTGGAAACCAGGCTTTAGAATTTCAACTTTGGAAGAGCGTCGCAAGCGCGGTGATCTAATAACTATGTTCCGTTGTGTAACTGGTTCTTTTAATTGTGATATGTTAGATCTTTATATGCTCAACAATGACAACAGACTACGTGGTCACAAATTTAAGTTGCGTCGTGATACTTTTAATATAAATGTGCGTGCTTACTTTTTATCCAGTCGTGCGTTTGCAAAGTGGAACAGTTTACCTTCTCAAGTTGTCAATGCAAGCAGTATTAATATTTTAAGAAATAATTTAGATTCACTTAATTCTGATATATTAAATTAACTACATGATTTTCTGTTGTTGTATTTTTATAATATGTAATATGCATTGTTTTAACTGTATTTTCTTATGTATTATGTACTTCATCTTATGTATAATGAAGCTAGACAAGCCTTAGGCTTCTGCTTCTTTCATTGTATAATAATAATAATTCCTGATCACAGTAATAATAATGAAACTTAAAAAAAAAAAAAAAATTGCTTTCTTTTTTCTGAGGCCTCTTTTGTCCAGGGTCATCCCAAATCCCCAATGTCACCAACCCTCTTTATAGTGTTACATGATTCTTACTCAATCGATAATCACAGTAAATAATAATTCACAAATGCAAATCCCAAATATTAAATATGATGTTACCATAATATACAATAATAAATACATTTCAAAACAATTATACCTACTCTGTATTAGTACTATTAGAATTAATTTTGTCACTACTGTTAATATTTACTTTTTCCGTACTGGATATTTTTACCGTGACACCAGAATTTTTTTCATCTTTATTACCATCTTGCGCAATAGTTCTGTTACTTTCTGTTGGTCTTTGAGTAACAACATAATTATCAGGTGAGTTGACCCAGTGTGGCCAAGTTTTCATATCTGCATAAAGCATATCTCCTGGACTTTGTGTTGGTGACAATTGTCTATGAGCTAATAGCTTATAGTCTTTAGCAATGTAACCTTTTTCAACTCCCAACGCTATCAATCTTTTCGCAGCCAATATCTGTTTAGGAGGCGGCATAATATTATTGAAAGTTCCAATAAACGCTATACCAATAGCTTTCGAGTTGTAACCGTAAGCAAATGCTCCTTCATTAGTCCAGCCTCGACCTTCATAAGCTAAACCATCTCCACCAACCAGGAAGTTGTAACCTATATCCCACCAACCATTACTGTCTACGTGGAAAGATTGAATATAACGAACGTGTAGTACACATGCAGCTTGAACTGAACAGTTATCTGTTGCTGAGTGGAGTATCACTACGTAAGGTACCGGGGTTTTCAGGGGATTTGCTGGTTGCACAGGTGGCTGCGCAACCCACTGAAATCTTGACACAATTCTCAGTTTTGGTGCTAAAGTTACATTTGCCTCAGGATCTGAAATGAAAATATCACAAGTTAAGAGATATGTCAGGCAGGCGGATAAAAAAGACAGATATACATGAAAAATTTTATGGATTCAGTATGGATCGCAGATATTTAGTAAATAAACATCATTCAACTTTTTGGACAAAATGTATTTAGTACAGAAACAATGTTCGCCAATAAATAATTGGCTTCTTTAGATGCTAAAAATATAATACAAAGATCTATGTGCAATGAATGATATAATATTTACCTATTCTACTATTATACCATATATTTATATATTACAGAGTAGTGCATCAAATGTTGGACACGACGATCTTGAATCATATTGGTGTGGCGAAGAATGTTAAGTGGGAAACTGGTAGGTATGTGGAAACATACCATATAATTGCATATTGTGCAACTAGCAAGTGATGCCATATATTACGAGAATAAAGTTGCGAGAATTACGAGCCACAGGCGAGTGAAGCCATTCATTTATTTTAGAGCAGAATATGCATTCTGTGCGTGTTCTTGTACTTTTCATAACATTATCATCTTTCAATCGATCAAAAATTTTAATCAAGAAAATTGAGGCGGCGCGATATTAAAAGATACCTCTCATGATCTGTGCGAAGAACGCGTTATGATTTGGATCTAGTAAATTTGATAAAAAAAAGGAGTTCCCTATGCGTTGTGCGAGATTTCTTCGATTACTCAGATAATACAAGCTTTTATTTTCACGTTGGGTAGTATCCACGAGCAAGCTCTCGTTCATAGTGGGTATCATTTAATATTTCACCTACTCTACAAAATAAAGATTGTTGAAAGCTATTAGAGTGCACGTACAATTCATGAGAACTGAATAACGCCAATAACTACCGTCCTAAATCAATACTTCACGTCTTCTATAAAATATTTGGAAAAAATACTTTTTAATCATATATCGGCTTACTTTGAATCCAATAATCTCTTTAGTAAATGACATTTTGGTTTCAGGAAAAATAAATTAACCACATATGCTATTTTAGAATTACTTCTTGAAATATCCGAATGTTTTGAAGCTAAAGAGTTTTGTTTATCTACCTTCTTGGATTTAAGCAAGCAGTGTTGACTCAAGACGTTTATCTCGGGGGAGGGGGCTACATGGGACTACATGATGTAGATTTAACAGGTTTTATAGATACAATTTTTTCACCCGGGGGCAGTCAAATTCGCGCCAAATTATTTAGGGCATACCGCAGGGTTCAATTTTAGATCCATTACTATTTACTTTAACGATGTCTATAACGATTAAGACTAAATCTATTATATATGTCGACTATACGACCCTTGTAAGCAGATCATTGTCACTAGAACACTAACAAGATGTTTCAAATAATCATTTATCTAATGCAAATGTCTGATTTCTATCAAATAAATTGTGATTAATTGAGAAGAAAACGCAGAATTTACTTAAAGCATCAACTAAACAGCATCAATAATAATTCGGATTGCATTCAATTTTTAGGAGTATTATTTTAGGAGTATTTTAGAAGTATTTAGAAGTATAATTGATCCTCATTGGACATAGGCCATTACGTTGACAATATAAGTGTCAAATTGTGCAAAACTATTTATCTTCTAAGAAACCTGCACAAATCTGTTATAAGAACTGTGTTATTAATTACTTATTTTTCGCTATTTCTGTCCCATATATCATACTCTCTTCTAGCATAGGGATATTCAGCCACTACTGAAAGAGGTTTTAGATTATAACGACGTGGAATAAGAGTGATAGGAAATGCATCATACAGAGCCGACTGTAAATTACTCTTTAAAGAATTTAGACTCATGACAATATCATCATTTTGTAGAAAAATATTATTACTTTACAAAGTGAATACCATTGATGGTTCAATAGCCAGTTCGATACCGTTAGGTTAGGTAAATTGATGTTTACGACATGGTTACACCAATTATTTTTTGTTTATAATAACGAGAAAATATTACGGGTAAATAATTACCATAGACATCGATTGGATGACTTTTATCTTGCTCCGTATCGTCGTGGAAGATGCCTCCTGTATTGGAATTTGTAATAATTTGATTTCTAACTAAAAACGTAATGAGTAAAATTATAAAAATGGAAAATAAAAAACCAGAGCCTAATAAAAATATCTTGTATTTAAAGTTCCTATTATCACACCAGTGCCGGAGATCACCTGAAATAAATAAAACAATTAACATATATCACAAGCACATAACTATATATTTTTTTCTATTGGCAGTAGGGTAGATTTTGTTCTTAGCATTAAAATACACTGCATGTGTTTACAACCATTTTAGATACCTAATGATCTGTTTTCGAATGTACAGGCATTCAAAGAATTTTTTCCAATAAAGTATTGTGATGCATGTATAATTAGATAGAGGTATTGTAATTCTGTAATAATACAGCAAAATAATTTTTTGAATATTAACTCATTAATTAATATCTTATAAATTATGTGTGCATATTAGTTTGAATTTTTATGCAACCAAATAGGACATAAAAGTTAAATCAGTTTCCAGTGATTGCAGCATCGAAATGGAATTAAATTATTGAAAAAGCATTTATGGGAGAAAGAGTGTTATTGTCACACTTTTTCTGAAGACCGGGTAAGGCTACTTTCACAGAATCATAGCACATAAAGATTAAAATCACATACAGATTAAAACCACAGACAGATTAACAGACCTTCAAATGGTATAATATTAGAGTTTTTTTAGTGCATAAATTATGATCGTAACGAACTATAATGTATATGAGGTGTACAATTATATATAATTGAGCTTGAATTATTTATGAATTTAAGCATATATACTTATTTAATCCGATTGCCTTACACATTTATATAACCGCGAACTCCCAATAAGAAGTACATTATTTTACAGTAGCTGAACTAAGTTAATAAGTATACATCATGTACTCCTTAGAAAATGGGAGCGAAGGTCATGCCATCTACACGGATTCTCGGAAAGCGTTTTATCGTATTAATCACGACATACTCTTGGCTAAATTGAAAGCGTACGGCATTCAGTCGTCTCTACTATCATGGTTAAGCTCATACCTAAAAGATCGCATACAACGGGTCAAAGTAAATAACTGCTTATCTAAGATCATCAGTGTAACATCTGGTGTACCACAGGGCTCGCACTTGGGACCCATATTATTTACCTTGTTAGTCAACGACATAGGTGCAGGTATTCTTAAAAGCAGTAATCTTTATTCGCTGATAATCTAAAACTTTATTCAGCGGTTAACTCCCATGCCGACTTCGTTAACTTATAGAACGATCTGGATGTAGTGGTGATGTGGTGCAGTACAAACTGTCAATTTATTAATGAGGCTAAGTGTCATTACATATGTTTCTCCAAAAAACGTATATCTTCTTTTTCGTACACTATCAACGGTACTAGCCTTAAGCAAATGAATGAAGTAAGAGATCTCGAAGTTATGTTTATCAGCAACGTTTCTTTTGAGAAGCATGTTGAAAGCATTTGTAAAAAGGCAACCAGGATGCTAGGCTTCATTAAAAAGAATACTTCTGATTTCACCAACTATGGTTCAATTAGATCATTGTACTTCGCACTAGTCAGGAGTCACTTTGAATATGCAAGTGTGGTGTGGAGTCCATATCAATCCACATATTCCAACTGCATAGAATATGTACAGGACAGGTTTGTTAAACCTTGCTGCCTCGTGATCAACGGAGACAATTCCTTCACCGGAACAGGGGCGCACACAAAGAGGGGGGTCCAAGCCCCCCCCCCCGTTCTGTGAGAAGTGAGGACTTTTTTTTGCTCTTCACTTAAAATTTAGGAGTGAGGACCTTTTTTGTTTGCTCTTCACTTAAAATTTAGAAAAGAAGACCTTTTTTTTGCTCTTCACTTGAAATTTAAATTTTGCCCTGTGTTTATAAAAATTATGTATAATTGGACCCCCCCAAGCCAAAAATCTGTGTGCGCCCCTGCACCGGAACAATCTATTTGGACCACGCTGTATATGTGTGAGTGTATCATCCTGAACGTTCATTTCCCTTTGAAAAAGGAGGTAATTTCCTTAGCCCATTCGTTTTAATTGTAATTCTCTTCAACAGATCGCGTTGGGCTGCATGTAGCTTTCTTCTAGATCAGTGGTACTCAACCTGGTCCCTACCGCGCACTAGTGGACAGTAGAAATTTTTTGGTGGGCGGTAGGGGTTTTGTCCAATGCTGGCTACTTTCCGTTTTTTTTTTTAAATTTAATTGACGTTTTAAAAACATTGTGACATCCAACGTTTTGGTGCATGTATGTTTGTTGTGTTTAATAATAAGAGATGATGCAGTAAGTTGTTTTATAAAGATTTTTGCAGCTAAATTTTGCGAAAGTATTTGGTAAGTTATTATTATTATACAACAGGTGGGCGGTATGAACATTTTTCTACCAATAGCGATGCTAAAGTGGGCGGTAGGTATGAAAAGGTTGATTACCCCTGTTCTAGATGGTATTAAGAAGGGTGCAAGTAAACATCGTTGCAAGATTCTCACAATAAACTTTCATGATCGTGATTAAGTTGGTTCTTGCGATTTACGCATTCCTAAGCATTCATTTCCCTTTATATAGGTGAGCATTCGGTTTTTTACTTCTCTTTTAAAATTTGGATTTTGGCACTTACACCCCCTTTTTATTATCAATGCCTCAATTATCATAAAATATGATATATTTTCAATTATTTTTCTTTAAACAAAACTAATGACGTAAGAGAACAACATACAATTGTCAACAATACCCAATATTAACTTCATCTTTGATTGAAGGAATGTCAGTGCCCAGTCACTCTTTCCACATTGTTATGCTTTCATTTCTAGCACTCTAATAAGAATTTGACTTCGGTCAAAAATAAAATACAAGTGAAATAAGTAATACATATGTGAATCATTACTAGTATAAAACATCGCGGTACTATTCTACTTTAGCAAACCCACCAGGCAGTGTTGCCAACTATAGTATAATTAAAACTAGTAAATTTAAACCAAAATCACAATAGAATTAAAATTATTTATATAATATTGCTTAACTTTCAGTTAAACAAATCTAATTAAATAAATATGGCGGTATTTAATAATAATACATAATAATATTACTTTCACAGTTGATTAAAGAGTAAAAAAGGGGGACCATTATTATAAAATCCTACACCACTTTTTTACTATAAATGCATGGACTAATATGGGGGAAAACAAAGTGTGCATCTAAAAACTGGGTAATTAGGTTAGGTTTAGTTAGTAAAAGTCTAGGACAGCAGAAGCCGAGAAGCTCCAAGTAAGCTTAAAGGAGTTTGTGAAAATGATGGTGTAGGATGTAATTCTGTAGTTTTACCTTTATTTCTTTGTTGTTTTATTTTGTAAAGTAAGCTTACTTTTAGCCAATCGGCTTCTGCTGTCCTACATTTTTACTAACTAATCCTAACCTAATTACCTTGTTTTTAGGTGAACAGTACTTAATTTTCCTTCACATTAGCCCAATTAAAATTGTGTATCATTGTGCATGCCTTTACATGCTGGTGTAGGGGTTATTGATTCACTGTCCACCTGAAAAATTATCCATACAATGGATGATAACTATAATAGAAAAAAGTGGAAATTAATAATATTATATTAAATTTAAACTACATTTATATATTAAAACTAAAATCACAGTAGAAATTAAATGAATTATTTCTATATTTTTTATATTTGACTGTCGACAATTTGACTTCGTGATACTCGCTAATGCACAGAAGGTTATTAAATAAAGAAAACAACAGTTCTTTATTTAATAACCTTATTTATACAACCTATATTTTTTATAAATATACTCGTTTATAAATTAATATTAAATTTCAATTATTAAAATTGATATATTACACTTTACTATTGCCAACACTGCACGCATGCGCAATAAGGTGGGTTTGCTAAAGTAGAATAGCACCAACATGGTATTATCAAATTTAGAAAATCGTAGAATAATGCTATAGGTCAATCGTCAATCAACGAAGTTGGTCATTTTGCGTCATAACTTCAATGACAAACTTAGTGGCGAAAAAATAACTAAATAGATTTTTTTTTTGCATGTGAATTACAGTCTAATATTGCTCTTCACTCTTTTATTTTACTAAAACATACCTTTCGAGATCATATTTAGTTTGTGTTCGACAGTTATTTTGAAGATTTACAAATTTTAAAAGTGTTTGTTTAATATAGGCACATTTGTATTGCTATCGCTAAATAAAACGATGTTTACATTTGACAGTTGATAATATGGTCTGATGTGTTTTGATACTTGTGTTCACATATCTAACTTATAGTTATTTCTAAAAACCTTTTTTTATTTAGTTTGTTGTTTATTTGGCAGTTTTGTGTTTAGTGATATATTTTCTTATAGATATCTTATAGATTTCCATTTGATATTGTGTGTAGTGCATAGCTTTTTAGGTTAAATTCAACGTAATTCTATTTTCTTTTCTTTGATCATACTTTTGGATCACATCAGCCCTTTTTAGGACTACTTATATTCTTTATTTTCGTTTCATACAAGTGACAGCGTAGGAATATTACATTCATTAAATGGATGCTATGTAGACGTACCAAACATGACGTCACAAAAATATGTGACGTTTTCAGTGACGCAACTGCACTGATTCGCCGACTGCCTAAGCTGACAAATATGCCATTTAAATCACCGCTTCTACCCGTCAAACATTTTTTTTCTTTTTCAAACAGTAAAAATCAGTAACATATCATCCCATAAAGCCAAATAATCTATTTATTAAACAACAACAAAAACTGCAATAATTTTCGCTTTAAGAGCTTTTATTTGACAGAATTTTCACGATTAAAAAAAAAAAATTTTGCTGAATAATAATCTAAACAAAAAATCCTTATACATTGTGTTTGTTTGAAACGGGGCACCCCGAAAATCTCCTTTATTTGTAAAGATACAAAAAATCTTCAGAACAAAAGTTAAACTAGACAAAAAGGCCCATCTAACGGTTACTATAAGAATTTAGTCTTCCGGTTTCACTGGAAATGATGTCAACTTTTGATCTAGCATAGGGAATCGATAATTTTATATTTTTTTCCTAAAAGTACATTAAATTAGCTTTACAATGACACCTAAAAGTCATATTTTTATGTTAACCATTTCAAAATGGCGACCATTTATTTACAAAATAATAATCAACATAAGTTTTATAAAGTTGAACGTAGCAAGCTTTGAAAAAAATAAAAAAAGAAACAAAATATCTCTAAAATAAACTATTGGACTATTTAGAAAAAAAAAAAACTATTTCTTTTTACAATTATTTTACAAAAAAAAAAAAACAAATGTTCGATGAAACCACCATTATTGTCCACACATTTTCTCATTCTTAATAAAAACTGTTTATTTTGGAGATATTTTGGCCTTTTTGTCTAGTTTAACTTTTGTTCTGAAGATTTTTTGTATCTTTACAAATAAAGGAGATTTTCGGGGTGCCCCGTTTCAAACAAACACCCTGTATACTGTTCTGGTTCATATCATTGTGCATTACTTATAATTTTGCGGATTATTTGATTAGCCACGTATTATGAGTTTTATTTAAAAACCCACTTAAAATACAGTCGATTCCGCTTAATTGGGACACATCGGGACTTAGACATTTTGGCCCAATTAAGTGGCTGCCCCAATTAAGCGAATTTCACATAAAATTAAACAATGCATATTTTTCTTTCAATAATTTTATTTTATAAACTCTTGGACAAAACTATAAATTACGTATAACCAAAAAATATAAACTTTTAAGAAAAAATAATAATAAATTCCAAAATAAAATAATAAATAGGTACATACAATTTAATTCAATGCAAAAATGCGTCAAGTATAGTCTGTCTTTTGTTTTTGTAACATTTCACTTCTACAAAATTCAGTGCGGATGTAGGGCTCCCTTCATTTCCTTCCTGCATAAAATAACGCTGTAATATTAAATTCTTTGTACATATGTTTTCTTGAGAATATGTGTAACATAATATGTACTGTGATCTTAAATTTACTGTCCCAATTAAGCGGAATGTTGTCCCAATTAAACATGTAATTTTACTGTTGGTTCCTTGGTTTGGTTTCTGTTCTTTGGTATTTGGCCCAAATAAGCGGCTGCCCCAATTAAGCGGTGGCCCAATTAAGCGGAATCGTCTGTATACATATAATAAAAAAAAATATATTTTTCAGGTGGTATGTTTCGGTAAGCCTCAATGCTAAATTTAAATGTTCCATATACATGAGTGCCGGTATAAGGGCTTTATCGGCCATAGATGCCTAAATCCGCTAAAAATAACATTCTTCTTTGGGCGTTGTCAGTCGGGTTGACTTTTACAAACATTACTGAATCTGAAATTATTTGTGCTGAAATTTAATTTCTGAGGACTATGCCTATTCAAAATATTTAGAATTACAGATTTTTCATTAATATTAATTCATTAACTTTTCCTTATAAAATAAGAATATTTCATTTCTATAAATAGTGGTATTTAATAAAATACTGAAAAGAATTTAGCATGATTTATTTTTCCTAGAAAGAATGTAAAAATTAAATGTGGTGTGTACTAAGAACGCTGCAGTTGTATAGTGTGTTCAAATGTTAGTTTGCAGTATTGGTCTTATAAGAAATGTGAGCGGTGTTAGCAAACGTTGCAAAACTGTCAAACATGTCAATGAACCCAAAATATTATGCGTAAATTTATATTCTTTTGTTTTTAACTTATTGAAATTAAATGGGAAAAGTGCCAGACAAAAATGACTAACCATTTGTATAAAAAAAATATGTACCTCATTTCCACAAATCATCGCGTTTTACAGTCGGCAACGTCGCTACGAAAGAAAAAGATAGCGTTATGAAAACCTATTAGAGCAGTGTTTCCCAACCGCCGGCACCGGTGCGCTCGGTTTCCTCGGCACCGGTGCGCGAGTTTTTTTTTTACCGGTCCGCGAGTCTTTTTGCCGGTCTGCAGAATTACTTTTATGCGCAAGTTTATAAAACAAAACATTATGTTAATTTATAAAATACAATAATAATTACTTTCCACAATAAACGATACATATCAAAAACATGATGTTAGTTGTACATTTTATTAATTTTAGTCTTGAAAGGGTTAAAAAGAATCGTTTTTTAATTAACACATGCACGTAAAATGTATTGTGACGGGAGGTAACTGGTAACTCGCGCTCGGAATATTCCACTCGCATCGAATTTTCTCATTCCAACCTTGTTACAGAATATACTATTCTCTGTTTCTATTTAATAAATCATTATCACGTGAGTCTAAGCACAGTATCAAAAAGTTATTATTACTTGATTATAAAAGTAAAACTATGTAAAACGATTATGCAGACATCCCTCGATTAGTGCGACTAACTGGTTCCCTGAAAATGCCACGCTAATCGAAATCGCGTTAATCGAAGATAATAAGAAATATAAAATATTAAAATCCTTGAAAAGACCAACCAATTTATTTTAATACCTTTCTATCGCAATATAATGTACAGTAACATAAAAACAAAGGATAATTTATATTGGCAGCAGAGCCGGATTAAGGATGAGGCAAGTGAGGCACTTGCCTCAGGTAATCAGTGGAAAAGGTCGCCAAATTAATGTAAAAATAATAATCAATAAAAAGAAAAAATAAAGGAAAAACTAACTTTAACGTGTCAAAACTAAAATTACCCGATCCGGATAGCGTAATGTAATTTGTAGTCAGAAACTTTTTTTTGTTAGATCATTACTTGTATTTTAGAAGTAAGAGCCTTTTTTTAGGTCATCACTTGTATTTTAGAAGTGAGGACCTTTTTTTGTCATCACTTGTATTTTAGATATGAAGGCTTTTTTGTTTTAGGTCATCACTATATATAATGCGTTCCAATGGCCAAAGAGGGACCCAATTACAAAATCTTGCCGAAAGCGCGAAAAAAGCTAGTTACAGCCCAACCTAGGGGCGCTGAATGAAGCCTTGCCTAGGGGCGCCAACAGCCCTTGCGCCTACCTTGATTGGCAACAAAAGTTTATTGAAATAAACAAATAACCTGAAACAGTAGCGCACCCAGGAATTTGGCGGGGGGGGCGTAAGACAAAATTATTTAAATTATGTATAAGGTTCTCACTTCTAAATTTCAAGTGATGATCTAAAAAAAAAGATCGTCACTTCTAAAATACAAGTGACGACCTAAATAAAAGGTCCTCATCTCTATTTTTAAATAGATATATTTACGTAAGACGATGGTGGGTTTGTGTGTTTTTATTTTTATTTCCTTTTTTTGGGGGGCGGGGGGGAGGTATGTGTCCTAAAATTATGGCTAATTTAGATAAAAATAAATCGTTTATAGTAGTGAAATACTTATAAAAAAAATAGCACATTGTTAATAGTGAAAAATACGTTTCTGAAATTGAAAAAATATGAACTATGTTTTGCGGCGTACGAGATCTACGTCAATAGTATCCCTCCGCCAATGTGACTTAAGTTACATTACGGGTTCATTGAGCGGTCGTAGATACTGTATCACTTTATAACCAAAATTGTTATTTAGTTAAATCTAAATCAATATATATTTACCATTTTCTGTAATTTTAGTGGTCGAATAATAAAATGAATTTAAATCTTTATAGAGAACTTATATTTAATATTAACCCGCTATAGAAGCCGTTTATCAATATATTTCTTATTAATTTAATGAAGACTTGGGTACGAAGTAAATGCAGAAAAAATTGCTAGAATTTTTTAATTTACATTTTCCTATGACGTAAATTATTTAAATTTAGTTTAGTTAACAAATTAAATGGAAGCTCTTAGTACTCAAATATCGAATAAAAATGATTATCAAAAATGTATTGATTTTGATGTGACTATAGAAAAAAATTGTCTTAGACATCCAGCAAGAAGTCAACAGATTCTTATTAAATACCTACAAAACTCTGAAATGCGTGAAAATTCACACTTCACATTACTTATATTTTAAAAGAGACGACTGTTTCTGTTTTGGTCATAACTTTTTTTTAGGTTGTCAATTGTAGTTTAGAAGTCTACAATTTACCAAATTTTAACCAAATGGTTAAATTCGGCTAAGCTTTCAGTAACCGGCCCTCAGTGTTCATACGCTCAGTTGTTATTCCAATTGAATATTTTTAGTTTCAGAGTGGAATACTCGATCTTTCATAATTTAACCTTTTTCGTTTCTCATATAATAAAGAAGTTAGCATGTTTAAACAGTACCCAAAACACCATGTATAAAAAACATATTCTTTCTACGTAGAGCTTAGAGATAAGATCAATTAAGTCTATCAATGATTCATAGAAAATTCAGTAAAACATGAAAGCATTTATTTTGTTTGTTTTTTAATAACTCATGTTTTGTTTATAATATATTCTTCATTTACATAAACTCATAGCTAAATTTAGAATCGGAGACGTAATTAGGAAATGCCAGACTAACAGGAAAACAGTTAACGTAATGATGAAATTTGATGCTATTATTATTATTATAAATAATTATTTTGATTGTTTTTTGACGCAAGTAAGTCCGGATGTTATACATATATTCGTTTAGTACAGTTGAACCTTGGACGGCTCTCTAGGCTAGACAAGGCACGCACCCATTATTTTTTCTTGGGGAGGGGATTCGGAAACCAATATTTTTTCTTGGGGGCCTCACGATCAATTACAAGAAAAATATGTCCCTTAAAAACGTGTCTTTTTAGTGATTAAGGTGGGATAGGCTTCCCAAAACTAATATACTATAGTCCGTTATAATAGCCTATTGCCGACCAACATAAACAATCAACTAACATGTATCGTGTGTGATAGTTTTAAAAGGTTAATATGCAAATATGAGTCATCGTATGTACCGCTACAAAATATCCTGAAATCCAAAATACTGAACTACCATAACATGCCATTTTGATTTTAAACACATGTTTACAAAATATGTTAGGTTTTGTTAGTGTTATGATCTTTGATCTTTTTAAATTGTTTAAATTGCTTATAAATAAATAATAACTAGCTTTGGGTATTAATTACTATATTTAACGTTTTTAATGGTTTTGTAAAATATAAATATGAAATAAGTTTGACACTTCATTTTTAGTTCAATGCGTATAGATAGCTGTAGCGTCGTATATGTTATAGTCTATCTCAGAAAGAGCGATAGTAATAAATCTTTTTGTCAGGCAGTTACCAGTGGCGTGCACATTTTAAACACGTTTAAATTGGTTTTGTGTATTTCTATATTAATATTTATCATTTTATTAAACGCACGCCTGTGACCATATTTATCATATCATTAAACGCACCCCTGTGACCATATTTTTCTTCAAAATTTTAGGGTAAAATTTTTATGATCTATTGTGTTTAACCCTAGTTCGTATTCCCATATAAGATGTACGACACACTCGGTTGTTTCTTATCAATATTTCGTTTCGAACTATTCATATTTTGTGTGCCGCTTTTGTGTGAAAAAAACTAGCTTTTTACAAATAATAAATTTTATTACTATCGCTCTTTCTGAGATAGACTATAGTCTACAACTTCCAGTCGGGTCTGTTCTATAAGTAAGATGTTAAAATCTTAACGTCAAAAACTGAAGTTAATTTCTTAACACCATTTTAAACGTAAATGCTATTCACTAAGCATATTTGTGTTAAAATTTTAATGCGGCGGCGTTATAATAGCCAGTTAACGATCAACAATAAGCGCCTACCAAAACGGTGGTTTTAAAAATTAACGCTGGTGTTTAGTTTGCAAAAATGGCTAATCCTATTTTAGTAAATGTTATGTTATTAAAAGAAATATTAATTGTTGAGTTAACGTGAGGTTTAGGATAAGGTAAACTTAAAGAAATTCTTTACTTCACAAATTATTTTATTGTCACTAGACGTAGTTTTATTCAATTACTGAAGATGTACGTCTAGTGACAATAAAATAATTTATGAAGTAAAGAATCTCCTTAAGTTTACCTTATTAAAGTAAATTGAATAAAATACAAGATGGTATAATCTATCTCATTTTGTAATACGAAACTAGATCTGGTTACTTTGGTGACTGTCGTGGTGTAAATAGACTTTTGTGTAACCATGTGAACTTGGATCTGGCTTTTAAATTTTTGGTTAAGTTTCATTATACTGAAGTTATATTCACTAAAAAATTGCATGTCAGATACCAAACTGACATGTCAAAATTGTGATTGACATGTCTAATATTTTGAATTTACATAAAAATATTTATTTCATCAAACTTTTGATTATTGCTCGTATAATAGTCAAAAATTATTATGATTATTAATGAAATATTGTGATAAAATATAAAAAACAAAAATACTTACTTAATCCTAAGCCTTTCTACCTTTCGGTGTAAACAACAAAAACAAAAATATATATTATATTATAATAATTTAGCATTTTATTTTGTATAAGCTGTTCACTTTTGTAAGAACACACTAGATCTGGTTATTTTGGTTACTTTTATGGTGTGTTACTGACTTAAAATGTCAATTAAAAATATTCCTTACACTGTAAAACCGACTTTAGGATGATAAGGTTATGATCATTATAATTAAGATATCATTTTTCATTATGACATGTCAAATGGATCGACATTTTAAAAAAGTGACATTTTTTAATACCAACATGACATACAGCTTCAAAGGTGGAAAAGGTCACCATATTTTTAATTGACATTTAAAGTCAGTAACACACCATAAAAGTAACCAAAATAACCAATCTAGTGTGTTCTTACAAAAATGAACTGCTTATAGTATTAAATATAATAATATAATTGGTATACATAGCGTTCATGTGAAGACGGAATAATAAGAAAACAAATTTAGACTCCCATCCCTCAAGCAAAATTTAGACTAGCCCAATCCATATTCCAAATTTACTCCGTGTATTCATCCTTCAAAATTCTGCCTAAAAATAATAAAAGTGGTACATTATCAACCCCACAATTTTCCATATATTTCGCCCTTTTCGCTTCTTTTTAATTCTGTGCCATTTTACTCCAAAAGTTTTTCATAAGCGTTATGTATTATAATCTGTCTCAATTTGTAATACGAAACTATGGTCTATTTCAAAGTAGAAAAATGTGTGTAAGAAGATAGGAGATGTTTGTCCTTGCTTCGGATTGGTTTAGATCGTCATCCCTATTACACTGTAAAAATATTGTTTTTAGTCCAAGTTGACAGATGTTCAGTGTCTTACATTGTAAATATATATTATTTATATTATTTAATTTTTCTCATATATTTTGTTATTATTTACATATTTAGACTTTTATTTATATTCTTGGCGTAGATTTTATGGAGAAAATTCTCCATGTAATTTGTTTTTACGCAGTTATATATTTTTTAGGTTATCTGACATATAAATATTTTTTGACAGTTGACAATTAACAGATCAAGAAAGAGGACTAATGTGAGGCCAAAAGACAGCCCAGCTGATTGTGCCCAAAGAAGAAGTTATTGATATAATTTTTAGACCTTTTATATACATATATTTTTAATTTTTATTTACAATAATTATTTAAATAAGAAACTTCAGCTCTGAAGATATATTGTTTGTTTTATTGCTTTGTTTAAACTCTTTTAGCCAAAACTCTGTTTTTATATATAGTACATAATTTTTAAAATTAATATTTTTTTAACTTTTTCAAATTTCCAATTAAACTGAATTTATGTCGTATAAATAACTTGCTTAAAGTGTATTATCTGCCTTGTTTATTTCAATATCTTATTAACCTTTTTTATATTAAAAAAAAAAAATCACTTGCTAACCCAGTTGCTACGCCCATGCCCTAGTTGTAACTTATTTTAAATTTCCCGCTATACTGTATTTGATCAGTGTAAATCGTACTCGGTTCGCAGCGCTATCTACTTTTTTCTACTTTGAAATAGACCATAGATCTGGTTACTTTAGTGACTGTTGTGGTGTAAATAGACTTTTGTGGAATCAAGTGAACTTGTAAATCTGGCTTTTAATAGTATGGTTAAGTTTCATCATTATTGAGGTTATTACTAAATTGACATGTCAAAATTGTGATTGACATGTCAAATATTTTGAATGTATATATTAATATTTATTTCATCAAACTTTCGATTATTACTCGTATAATAGTAAAAAAATATTACGATTATCAATGAAATATCGTGATAAAATATAAAAAACAAAAATACATATTATATAATAATAATTTATCATTTTATGGTGCTGCCCTTAAAATCTAAGTCTTCTTTTGCAAAATTTAATAACATATTTAAACAATAATATTCATTTTTTGAATGTAAATCCCAAATTTTTCTCTGCAAATCTTTCCGAAACATGTAGTCTGTGGTTCTATCTGTTTTCTTATTATTTCTTCTTCCCATGTTCGTCGGTCTTAAATTTTCTACACCTTCATTTAATTTTTTTTTACTTCTCCTTCAGAAATCTAAAGAAATTGAAATGGGTAAATTATTTTATACTTCACAACAAAAAGGACTCCAAGATTTACTGAAAAAATATCTGCCACAAGGTCTATAATTTCGCTTCTTTTTAATGTTGTTCAATTTTTTTCTAAAAGTTTTCCATAAGCGTTATATATGTGTTTTTTTTTTGTATATTTATCTAATTGTTGTCTCTTATGCATATTTTCTGATGTTATTTTCTTATTTTGGTTGTATAAAAATACTTTTCAATTAAAAAAATAAATTGACATATAATTTAATGTCAAATATGAATTGTCAAATGTTTTGAAAGGTGCCATTTCAGCAGTACCACCGTAAGATGATATTTTAAATAGACAACATAAAAAATGAAATTTTCCTCTTAGGTAAAGATGTCTATAAAACAGATTATTTAAACCAATTATTTTTTATTTCTAAAATACATCTTAGAGATATAAAACTATCATAAATGGTATAAAATTAAATAACATTTACTAAACATTTGTTAAAGAAAACAAAAAATATATACATTTACAGACACAAAATTGAGCGTACAAAAAGTAGTAATGCTAACAAAATAATTAGAAAATCATCAGTTAGTTTAAATTAATATTTTGTCACCTCACCTCTTGCTTCTATTACTGCTTGAAAGCGATTTGGCATAGACTGCACTAATTTTCCCCAAACTTCTGCCGGTATTAGCTGTTCACTTTTGTAAGAACACACTAGATCTGGTAATTTTGGTTACTTTTATAGTGTGTTACTGACTTTAAATGTCAATAAAAATATTCCTTACGCTGTAAAACCGACTTTAGGTTGATAAGGTTATGACCACTATAATTAAGATATCATTTTTCATTATGACATATGTCAAATGGATCGACATTTTAAAAAAGTGACATTTTTTAATACCAACGTGACATACAGCTACAAGGTGCGGGGTAAAATTTTTATGATCTATTGTGTTTAACCCTAGTTCGTATTCCCATATAAGATGTACGACACACTCGGTTGTTTCTTATCAATATTTCGTTTCGAACTATTCATATTTTGTGTGCCGCTTTTGTGTGAAAAAAACTAGCTTTTTACAAATAATAAATTTTATTACTATCGCTCTTTCTGAGATAGACTATAGTCTACAACTTCCAGTCGGGTCTGTTCTATAAGTAAGATGTTAAAATCTTAACGTCAAAAACTGAAGTTAATTTCTTAACACCATTTTAAACGTAAATGCTATTCACTAAGCATATTTGTGTTAAAATTTTAATGCGGCGGCGTTATAATAGCCAGTTAACGATCAACAATAAGCGCCTACCAAAACGGTGGTTTTAAAAATTAACGCTGGTGTTTAGTTTGCAAAAATGGCTAATCCTATTTTAGTAAATGTTATGTTATTAAAAGAAATATTAATTGTTGAGTTAACGTGAGGTTTAGGATAAGGTAAACTTAAAGAAATTCTTTACTTCACAAATTATTTTATTGTCACTAGACGTAGTTTTATTCAATTACTGAAGATGTACGTCTAGTGACAATAAAATAATTTATGAAGTAAAGAATCTCCTTAAGTTTACCTTATTAAAGTAAATTGAATAAAATACAAGATGGTATAATCTATCTCATTTTGTAATACGAAACTAGATCTGGTTACTTTGGTGACTGTCGTGGTGTAAATAGACTTTTGTGTAACCATGTGAACTTGGATCTGGCTTTTAAATTTTTGGTTAAGTTTCATTATACTGAAGTTATATTCACTAAAAAATTGCATGTCAGATACCAAACTGACATGTCAAAATTGTGATTGACATGTCTAATATTTTGAATTTACATAAAAATATTTATTTCATCAAACTTTTGATTATTGCTCGTATAATAGTCAAAAATTATTATGATTATTAATGAAATATTGTGATAAAATATAAAAAACAAAAATACTTACTTAATCCTAAGCCTTTCTACCTTTCGGTGTAAACAACAAAAACAAAAATATATATTATATTATAATAATTTAGCATTTTATTTTGTATAAGCTGTTCACTTTTGTAAGAACACACTAGATCTGGTTATTTTGGTTACTTTTATGGTGTGTTACTGACTTAAAATGTCAATTAAAAATATTCCTTACACTGTAAAACCGACTTTAGGATGATAAGGTTATGATCATTATAATTAAGATATCATTTTTCATTATGACATGTCAAATGGATCGACATTTTAAAAAAGTGACATTTTTTAATACCAACATGACATACAGCTTCAAAGGTGGAAAAGGTCACCATATTTTTAATTGACATTTAAAGTCAGTAACACACCATAAAAGTAACCAAAATAACCAATCTAGTGTGTTCTTACAAAAATGAACTGCTTATAGTATTAAATATAATAATATAATTGGTATACATAGCGTTCATGTGAAGACGGAATAATAAGAAAACAAATTTAGACTCCCATCCCTCAAGCAAAATTTAGACTAGCCCAATCCATATTCCAAATTTACTCCGTGTATTCATCCTTCAAAATTCTGCCTAAAAATAATAAAAGTGGTACATTATCAACCCCACAATTTTCCATATATTTCGCCCTTTTCGCTTCTTTTTAATTCTGTGCCATTTTACTCCAAAAGTTTTTCATAAGCGTTATGTATTATAATCTGTCTCAGAATTAAATCTAAAGAAATTGAAATGGGTAAATTATTTTATACTTCACAACAAAAAGGACTCCAAGATTTACTGAAAAAATATCTGCCACAAGGTCTATAATTTCGCTTCTTTTTAATGTTGTTCAATTTTTTTCTAAAAGTTTTCCATAAGCGTTATATATGTGTTTTTTTTTTGTATATTTATCTAATTGTTGTCTCTTATGCATATTTTCTGATGTTATTTTCTTATTTTGGTTGTATAAAAATACTTTTCAATTAAAAAAATAAATTGACATATAATTTAATGTCAAATATGAATTGTCAAATGTTTTGAAAGGTGCCATTTCAGCAGTACCACCGTAAGATGATATTTTAAATAGACAACATAAAAAATGAAATTTTCCTCTTAGGTAAAGATGTCTATAAAACAGATTATTTAAACCAATTATTTTTTATTTCTAAAATACATCTTAGAGATATAAAACTATCATAAATGGTATAAAATTAAATAACATTTACTAAACATTTGTTAAAGAAAACAAAAAATATATACATTTACAGACACAAAATTGAGCGTACAAAAAGTAGTAATGCTAACAAAATAATTAGAAAATCATCAGTTAGTTTAAATTAATATTTTGTCACCTCACCTCTTGCTTCTATTACTGCTTGAAAGCGATTTGGCATAGACTGCACTAATTTTCCCCAAACTTCTGCCGGTATTAGCTGTTCACTTTTGTAAGAACACACTAGATCTGGTAATTTTGGTTACTTTTATAGTGTGTTACTGACTTTAAATGTCAATAAAAATATTCCTTACGCTGTAAAACCGACTTTAGGTTGATAAGGTTATGACCACTATAATTAAGATATCATTTTTCATTATGACATATGTCAAATGGATCGACATTTTAAAAAAGTGACATTTTTTAATACCAACGTGACATACAGCTACAAGGTGCAAACTACTGAAAACAAAATTCCCTTTTAGTTTGTTCTTACAAAAGTGAACTGCTTATATACTATTCCACTCTTGAAGTTTCGTTTTAAAATCATTTTTACAATAAGTGCAGTATGTTTGGGATCGTTATCTTGTTGGAAATAATAAACTGGTGGCATATCTAATTTTTCTGCAGTAGTCGTAAGATTATTTTTCAAGATGTTTAGATATTTCCATTTATCCATTATCCCTTCTATAAATTTTAAATTACCTGGGCCGTTAGAGCCCATAGCACCCCAGAACATAACTGATCCGTCTCCGTGTTTTACTGTCGGAATAGTATTAATTTTTTTAAATATTGTATTGGGCTTCCGCCAAACAATTTTTGTGCCGTCCAACCCAAAAAAAATAATTTTCGTCTCGTCTTTATTAAAAAATAACTTTATTCCAAAAGCTATTTGGTTTGTTTAAATACATTTTTGCAAATTCTAAGTGTTTCTTTTTATTCGTTTTTGAAATCAATGGTTTCTTGTGTGCAATTCGACCATTGCAGTTATTTTTCCGGAGTACTCGGCGGACTGTTTCTGCTGAAATTTGTTTATTTAATCTTTGTGACAATTGTGACGTTAACTGGGGTACACTAATTTTAAGATCTTGCTTGATTTTTCGCAAAATAAATCTTTCATCCACAGTTGATAAAAAAATTTTTGTTTTTTGTTTTTGATAGTACCTTCATATTTAAATTTATTTATTATTTTTTGAATTGTGGAATGTCTTCGGTTTACTATATCACCTATTTCACGCATTGTATGACCCGGGCGTATAATTTAACTATTAGTTTTCGTGTAGATTCGTCAGTCTGTTTACGTTTATTTTCAACTATAATAGAAACAAAATCACTGTACTTGAATGTGGCCTAATACAAACTAAACTAATGAAAAAAACATCTGTTGCAAGATAAAACCTATGCAATATAATTTCAAGAAAAATGTCTTAAATCAAACGAAATTAACTAGTACGCTTTTGTGTCTCTAAAAAATCATTTTTTTTAGTTTTCCTAAACAAATTTTTAACAAATATTACTATACTTTATACTATTTGTAATAATTTTGGCTCTGCAAGGTGTATTTTATAAATAAAAAATAATTAGTTTTAAAAAAATGTTTTATAGTCACGTTTTATTAAAAAGTATCTTTGTCAAATTCTTGTATGCTCAATTTTGTGAGTAACTGTATGTAGTTTTTGAGTGAATATAACCTCGATATATTAAAACTTAACCAAACATTTAAAAACATTTGAAGAAATAATTGAATGATAATGATAATAAAGATCGCAACAGTGTTATTCCACATAATCCAGGTTGTAATAATTCGTTATGTTTTGAATTTCTTATGATTAAAAATGTTTTCTTTCAGGTATTCAAACCAACGGTAACTGGTTACAAGCAGTGCTGTAGTCGTAAAATCTGCAGAAGGTATAAGGTTTGTTCGTTTGTCTGCTTAGATCATATTAGAACAAGTCTAGCAACATTTTAGGCATTTGTTATTATAACCATACAAAATACTTGTCATTAAAAGTTTTTACGCAATATTCTAAATAATTATTACATTTTAGATGGATATAGTTAGGAACAAATAAAAAAATAATCAATAAATACAAAAATATACTGGTATTCTTTTTAGATAGTATTACCTACGAAATTGCAGTAGGAAATGTTCAGGAGGAGAACAAGACATTAATAAAAATAAACGACAATATTTTTTTTCTTTTGCAAATAGCCGTTCGTTTGTGAAGATCAGACAGCACAGCTCAAACTTGCTCTTACTGTTACATGATCATGATCTAACTGCTCGACTTAAGCAATCTAGATCACACAAACGAACAAACCTATACTGTACATATACCGTAAAAATCAGGATATATACGATCTACAAAACTGTAGCTTCAGGGAGAGAGTCAATACACAAGCACAGGGTATACGCTATTCATACGAAACAAAGCAGAAGTTATACGCCGTACACAATTGTACATACAGATGTCCACTACAGCTCTGGTTACAAGAAGAGATACGAATTTGAAATTAGTAATAAATCAGTTAATTATTTAATAATTAATATTACTAAACATCTTAATAAAAATAAAATAAATTCACATTTTATTCAAAAAATGAGATAAACTGTTACAATGTAGAACATATATAAATTGACTAAATATACAAGTAGAATATTGTTATATTGTTTTATTTAATGTACTGTGGAAACCAGTTATAACAAGTATTATAGGAACAAACATTCCGAACCATTCTGAACCATTTTTAAAATAAATTTCGCCACGGTGAATATTTGGTTAATATTTTCTTGGTATTTGACACTTGATAAAAACGTAAAAATCAACGTAGTAGCGCATGATACCAGCGCCACTACTGGACACAGGCAGTGTGTAAAGCCTTAAGCCTAGTTTATAATAGGTACATAACATAAGGCATAGCATCGTATATAAATGAGTACAAAGGGGTGTCCGTTGTTCTGAACATCTGTTTGTAAGAAACAAAACAAAGATAGATTATTATGTTATGTTTGTGTTATGGATCTATTAGAAATAGGGCTTAAAGCCTTGAAGTAGATTGAACGTGCCACATGTGTCAAATTTTCATGGGGAACCATAGTATACCATAAGGCCATTTGACATTTAGAAGCAGTGTCGTAACTAAGCAGGGCTACAGGGGTACAGGACCGGGGCTCAAAAAGGAAAATATTGACATAATAATTGTATTCGAGTGAGGACTTTTTGTTCAGGGCGGCCTAAATATAAAATCTTGCCCAGGGCCCGAAAAAAGCTAGTTACGGTTCTGTTTAGAAGTGAGGTTATGTTCGCGAATAAAATAGACAGTAAAATAAATAAAATAAAATAGACAAAAAATACAGAATTTCGGTTTTAAAAATATTATCAATATTGGTGTATCGAACATACATATTCAAATGCTTGTGTATCCGTTAGTATGGTCACAATTCTTCTTCTTCTTCTTCTTATCAGTGGGGTTACTTTTGGCCGCACTCACATAATGATTATTTAATTGTCAGGTCTTTCCAATTATCCCGTATACAAATACTTGTTAAATCTTCAGTTAGTTGATCTCTCAAACTCCTGTGAGGTCTTCCCTTTAACAGGTGTCCAATTTTCCTTCCCTTATCATCTTTACCATTCTGTCTTCCTTCATTTTCATCACGTGCCCTATCCACTGTAATCGTCTACTTGTCAGTTCTTGTGTAATACTCTGCTTTGAGTACAGTTCTCGGATAAATTTGTTTTTGCGGATTCTACATTTACTATTAATTTGAATGAGGCCAAAGATACAACATAACACCATTTCCGAAAATTGTCGTGCTGTCGATCTCGCTTAAGGGCCAGGTTTTAAGATAAGGTTCAGGTAACAATTATCTTGGGCTTTTCGTAAAACCATCACCAGCACGAGATTAAACAGCAAAGGTGAAGTAGCATTTCCTAATTAGGGGTATTATATGTCTTACTTTTATTAAGATAGCTTTTTATTTATAAGAAATTAATAAATACATTAATAAAGAAAAGGAAAATATGAACCCTTCCCGAGAATGATAAGAGCTCGAGCTAGATTCGAAGACCTCTGTTCAGATCTTTTTAGAAATACCTTACAACCAGTAGAAAAAGCTTTGAATGATGCAAAAATGTCAAAATCTGATATTAACGACGTAGTTTTGGTTGGGGTTTCAACCAGAATTCCAAAAATACAATCCCTACTCCAAAACTACTTCAATGGACAGTCTTCAAATCTAAGCATCAACCATGATGAAGCTGTGGCGTATGAAGCAGCTATCCAAGCAGCAATTTTAAGTGGAGATACAAGATATAAGATCCAAGATGTGTTATTGGTGGACGTAGCACCTTTGTTTCTCAGTATTGAAACTGCTAGAGGTGTTATGACCAAAATAATTGAAAGAAATACTCGCATTCCATGTAAACATTTCCAAACCTTTACCACATATTCCGATGTTAAACAGCGGTTACCATCCAAGTATTTGAAGGGGAAAGAGCTATGACCAGAGATAATTTTGGGTACCTTCGATATATCTGGAATTCCTCCAGCACCTAGAGGAATTCCACAAATTGATGTAACATTTGATATAGATGCCAATGGTATTTTGAATGTAACAGCAAAAGACTGCACTGGAAACACAAGAAGCACTGGAAACACAAGAAATATCACTATAAAGAACGACAAAGAACATCTGTCCCAAAAGGACATAGAAAAGATGTTGAGCAACGCGAAGATATATAAAGAAGAAGACGATAGAATGATGGAGAAAGTAGCAGCGAGGAATAAACTTGAATCTAAATTGACTAAAAAGAAAAAGAGAAGATACGTAAAGATACTTCTTCTGTATTGAAGTGGTTGGAACATAACATGTCTGCTGAAAAATCGGAGTATGAACTCGTTAAAGCTGTACAATCCATCTGTGGACCTTTGATGATGAAAATGCATAAAGGAAGACAAGGAGGAGATGGAAGTGGACCAACTATTGAAGAAGTTAAATAGTTGGAAGTTAATAAATATATTATAAAATTATTGTAAACGCAATAAATATTTCCACATATGTGTTTAGTCACACCCAAACTCTTCATTAGGAAACGAAATTAATAATATTAATTTCGTTTCTCTCCTTGACTCTTTTATTCAGCTTTTTCTACCATTTTTTCCTATAGTAGCTACTGACCTGACAATAGGAGCTCTTGTCATTCTCGGGAAGGGGCCATTATAATCGTTTTAATTATTAATGTATTTATGAATTTCTTACAAATAAAAAGGGACTTAACAAACAACACATAATATAATACTTCTAATTCGTTGACACAACTGTCAAAATAATCCGTTGCCATAGACTAATTCTAGGTCTCCGTGACGTTAACAACAGAAAAAAAAAAAACATGCGAATATGTATGATCGCGGCAATGGTAAAAGTAAAGTCTGTTCCTTTGGTTTAGGCGAAACTAGATTTTCAATTCTATTTACTTTTACCGATTAATTGAAGATTTTAATCATTTTGTTCAGGAAAAGCCAACTCCAATATATAAAAAAATAGCTAATAACAACTTACAAAAATGAAAATTCCTTCAAAGGTTCGTTCCGCCTGATCGTTTGGAATAGACTGTATAAGTTTAATTAACTTTTTTTTTTAATAAGAATTGTCCTGGCTAATAGCCGAAGCAGCAAAGAGATTAAATAAAAAAAAAAGTTTTTTTATTATTATGTTCCTAGTTCAAAGATCATAATTGCATTAGTGTAACCCGTACATAGTGCAAAAAGTTTCAAGTTTAAAAAGAAAATTCAGTACCTACATAATGGGTTGAGGTAGTCTAGAGCAGTGTTTCTCAACCGATGATCCGCGGAATACTGGCGATCCTTAGAAAAACATTTGTGGTCCGTGAAAGTCTTATAAATTATTATTTTTGAGATTTTTTGTCCATTTTCTGTGATTTTGGTTCATTTTCAGTGATTTTTTATTACTTTATATTACTAAAGCTTAACTTTATACCCTGGATACAGCTTTCTAAGCTCGGACAAGAGATCCATATACTCCATTGGATCCATGGACCTCTTTTCATCTTCCTTGAGAGATATTCTTCTCAGTTGGACTTGAGAATTCGAACACAAATATCTGTTTGGTCTCGATATTCAGGAGGGTTATGTCCGGCTTAGTGGCTGTTAGTAACCTTGAGGTGGGGAAGAAGTAATTCCAATAAATGCGGCACTTGGAATTTTCCACCACCGATTCTATGTCAGAAGGAATGTACGGTATTTGGTCAATACTACAGACATGTCTAAGATGGTAGTATAGCACGCGCAAAGCAGCATTATGTCGAGACTACGTGTCTCGACCAGAGAGTCGAACCGAAATTTATTTCGTTCCGATTTTCGGTTACGTTCCAAGTAAACGTTTTTCGTTCCGGTTTCGGTTCGTCGAAAAAATTCGGTTCTTTTCCGGTTCGGTTCCGGTTCAAATAACAAGTTAAATTTTAATAAAATAAACAATGTGAACTTTTCTCTTATAAAAATAAAAAATAACAGTTCGTAGAATCGTAATATTATAAGAAAGAACAGAATAACACAAACATTTTTTTAAATAATATTATATTAAAATTATTAATCACAGTTCATTCAGTTGAAAAAATTACATTTGAAATTTAAAATGAAAATAAAATTAAAAATTCATATATAATCGACACATTAACATATTCTCCAAATTAGATTCTGATAAATTCATTTTTTTGTCAATTAATATAAGTTTTAGTACCGAAAATTTCTTTCTACACTAACTTGTGTAGCTGGTACTGCCATTATTATTTTTGCAAGATCTGCTAATTCAGGGAAAATAATACTTTTCTCCGACCAGTATTTTAACACTTTAGTGTTCTTTGGTTCTCTAGAAGGATTGAAGTTATTAATTTGGTGTGACAAAGACAAATTAATCGAATCATTGAAAATCGTTTGTGAATTCCCTTCTTTCTCATTTACAATCATTCCTAGTTCTTTTTCTTTTTTTTTTTTTGAAGATACATTTCAAGATCTGATGAATTATTTGGCGAAAACACACAATACAAGAATGTTACGTATAATCCGTATCTATACAACATAAATATATTAAATGCGTAGTGTTACCAGTTGTCACATAATTATCAGGTCTTAATTTTTAGTAAATTCTGAACAGAATTTCAGATATTCTGATAAATATAGCTTTTTTATTACCGTAATAACCAATACCATCGAAGAAATATAATTTTTGAGGTAATCTAATAATAAAAATAATTCAGGCAATGGTGCACCATAAATTTATGACAAACAAGTGGCAACACTTGAAGGCAGTGTCAAATGAAGGAGTAGGGGTTACTCTTACGCTTAGGAAAGAAGCATTACATTTCATCAGGGAGAATTAAAGAAAGCGATTAATGAATTAATTAATTTTTAAAAAAAGAAATTGAACCGAAATAAACCGTTTTTTTTTTTTTTGTTCTAACCGAAATTAACCGTTATTTTCATTTCGTTCCGGTTTCGGTTTCGGTTTGTAAATTTAGCAATTTTGCGTTCCGGTTGCGATTCCGGTTCTGTTAAAAATTCCGGTTGATTTCGGTTTTCGGTTCGGTTCCGGATCGACTCTCTGGTCTCGACACGTAAACTCGACGCTGCAAGAAATAAGTGGGGAACAGAATGCAACGAGTTCTACGGCTGACGGCGTTTGGACGGCGCTATCTGTCAGAGGAAAATTAAAATCAAGCTGTCGTACGCAAGTGCACAGAATGTGTAACGTCCTAGTGGCGTTCCAACGCCGTTGATATTGAATGTTCGTCAACTTCCAACTTTTGACGCCGTTGAACGTTGACGTAGAACACCTAACCTCAGTTTTTACTGAATGGTAAAGTGTTTGTATGTACAAATAAAAAAAAAGATATAGGTTGTCATGTGACACTTTGACGGCGTTAAAAATTATTGCATTGTGTACAGGAGAAAATTCAACGCCGTTCTCAACGGCGTTAACGCAAAGCCGTCGCAAATGATGGCGCGCAGACGGCGTAACGCGCTGTGCATTCTGTTTCAGGCTATTCGCGACTGAAACTAACGTTGGCGGCGCTGCGTACAACAGCTGATGGCGCACGAGAAGCGTATATGTCTGAAGTTTTTTCTTAATATTTATCTGTTCAAACAATATTTCGGCAAAAAAGCACTGTATTTAACTCACTATATTTTAAAATACTTCTTAATTCACATAAACTGCAGCACAACACGCTACAAATATTATCCAAATATACGCTTCTGTTTAATTTAGCTAGTCACCACCAGACGTCTCACTGTTATTTGCAGTCGCGAATAGACAACCAGAGAGACGAGAGTCTCGCGACAGGACGAAACTTCAAACTTATGTTCAGCTGGTTGTCCACATTTCATCGCGTATGTTCGGTAAAATATCAGTAATATCGTGTGTGTAATGTAAACAAAATGAATAAAACAGAAACTAACAAAGGTATTTGTTTATACTGTAATAAATCTTCGTTGAAAAGGTACATTCCAAATGTGCACGGTATTTTTAATAAAACAAATTTAAAAAAGAAAATTAGAATTAAATGTCCTAGCTGTGACGTACAATTTTTTAATTTCGTAAAATTGAAGCATCATATTAAACAAGTTCATAGAACTAAATTAGAATGCCTTGACTTGAAATTTGATTCCCTTCAGGATAAGTTTTTATTAACTGTAAAGTAAAGAAGAGTGTGTTTGTAACCTGCAGTATGAATTTCATATTTTGAAAACTATGTGCTAGATTGTGCCACAAAGATTTTTACAAATCATGAAATTCGATACTGAGTTGAATTGATCATGAGTTGTTATATTATAGGCTATATATTAAGTGAAAGTATACAGCAGATAAACACAAAATCATTTCAGCAGTTTCCCGTGATGATGGAACAATTTAATTCGTTTTGTTTTTATATTTTGCTTATTAAAATACCGTTTTAAGTAATTTATTGAACAATATCTGATAACAGTTTATTAAAATACTTTTATCTGTTTTAAATTCAATCGATTTTGCGCAATTTTTTTCGCATGGTTGTCACTGACATTTCAGAATATCAGACCAATTCTGTAACTCAGTTACTATGATAATAGTAACTATACTCTATCTCAAAAAGGCTGATAGTAATAAATCATTTTGTCAGGCAGCTACTAGTGGCGTGCACATTTTAAACACGTTTAAATTGGTTTTGTATATTTCTATATTACTATTTAACATTTTATTAAACGCACACCTGTGACCATATTTATCATATCATTAAACACACGCCTGTGACCATATTTTTCCTCAAAATTTTAGGGTCATAATTTTATGGTCTATTGTGTTTATCCCTAGTTCGTATTCCCATATAATATGTGCGGTACACTCGGTTGTTTTTAACAATATTCTTTTCGAATTATTCATATTTTGTCGCTTTTGTTTTGCCGCTTCTGTGTCATAAAACAATAACTTTTTACAAATAATAAATTTTATTACTATCAGTTTTTTTGAGATAGAGTATAAATATGTCACTATGAGCAAGGTCAGTTACTATCATGAATGAAAGTCATTATACTTTTTATAATATTTTACCTTGTAGTAACGTTACTACACAGTAAATTTTTACAGAATTGATCTGTATATATGATGGAACGTAGGCAACATGCTCGCTTAGTTTTGACGGTTCGTCCTGTCACGAGACTCCCGTACAGAGAGAATGTGCATAATGGTTTCAGGATGGTGGTGGCACAACCTACAGAGTGGGGACTCCGCCATTGTTATTTTATTACTATTATTATTATTTTTATTATACATGTATACTCACGTAAGTAACGTAGTTAACTTAGTCTGGTGACTCATAATGAGCATAGTACAGGTAAGTAATTACATTAATTATAAATACTCAAGTAAGTTAAATTTTGATTATTTTCACGAACTCAAAAATGTTCGTACATTATTGCAGGTTTTATTATTATTATATTATTATTTTTAGATCTAACAAGTGTTGGTATATAAGGCGCATGGCAACACCTAACAATGTACAGATCAAGATGGAGGACTTATGTAAGTGAGGACAAAAGTCAACTTGACGGATAGTGCCCAAAGAAGAAAAAGAAAGAAATTATACATCATAGAAAAGCAGAAAAAATACTGTAGTCCAGCGGTTCTTAAACTGTGGTCCGCAGACCCCTGGGGGTCCGCGAAACAATTTTGACATTAACTTTTCGCTTTTATTCAAATAACTCAATTAATAAAAATCCTACATGGTCAAGACTTTTTGTATTTGTTGTTATCTAACTGGTTATTGAAATAACTAAACAATAATTAGTAAAAATGTAATTATTTTTATTCAACTGTAAATTATTTACAGAAAACATATTATAATAAGATCTATTTTGACCAATATTTGACCAAGAAAAGTTTGTATGAGTTTAACGTATTTGTTAACTTTTTTTATTCTTTTTACTACTATTTTTATTAATTTTGTATTTTTTATTCTATATGCTAATAAAAATGTTCCTCTATAAATGCCCAAGATCATTTATTAAAATAACCAGCGATACATTTTTATCAATATTTATTACAACGTAGTCCCTATGAGATTATTGAGCCAAAAATTGAGAAGACGTATCTCAAGAATGACGTAAAATGCCTAGGGTTGGGATGAGGTCCGCAAACAAAAATGTTGCTCAAGACGGGGGGGGGGGGGGTCCTCGGACTACATAAGTTTAAGAACCCCTGCTGTAGTCTATAATGGTAAAAACTTATGGTGTTTCTAGTTAAAAATATACCAATTAGTGTTGTATTTCCAAAACTATGAAATTTTTCTGATTCTATTTTTTTTAAATACACATTAAAATACTATAAATTTTATTTGAAATATTTTCTCAATTTTGAGTCATTTAAAAGCAATTGCATAACTTATTGGTTGGTCCCGCCCGCAGAATTTTGATTGGTCATCTACTAAAAAAAAGTCATTCCGAAAAAAAAAAAAAATGCATAAAAAAATCATTTAGGAATCCGATGGGCTCCTAAAAGACATGCCTCCCCAGGTTGCGGACGGAGCAGGCCCAAAACCGTGTTACGTTCAAATTTATTCGTGTTTAAAAATATTGGGCTAAATGTTTTTTATTAATATCTAATAAGCTACGAAATAATTAAAAATATGATTTACCGACTTTTCATCTATTATAATTTATGAGATCCCAATTTTCTAGTGAAACTCAAAAAAATAGGTACTATATATTTTGTTAAATACATATTATATATATATAAAAGCCCTAATTCCTGTGTATCCTATGGGTGTTGAGGTGTGCGGTCGGCCACGAACTGACAGGTGGGGAGCGACGTTCTCCGACAGCAGCTCTGTTACCAGGACCAGAGCAGTCAGTATCTTGGCTTACTCAAAGACTGTTTTTTCAATTGATGTTAAATGTAATAATTTTTCTTTACTGTTTTTATTACGTGTGGTTCAAAGTACACACTTCCTTTTTTTTTTTTTAATTTTTGAAAATATTTAGCTAACATAAATTGAGAAAAATGGAAGATCCTATAGCGAAAAAGAGGCGATTAAATAAAGAGAGGCAACAGAGATGGAGAAATCGCCAGAAGAATGAAAATTTTGATATGGTACGACAGAAAAATAATGAGAGATATGTACGTCAAAAGATTTATTTGATTTGAAGAGACGGAAGCACGTCTTGCTTCTAATGCGCTTTCGCATGCATGCAGGTGAGAGCTTGAAACACCTGAAGAGACAGCAGCACGCCGTGCTGCTGATACGCTTTCGTATGCACGTAGGCGAGCGCTTGAAACAAATTAGTATCCGGTCCGATACTAATTTTTAAACGACACGCATTGAGCGGCTTTTTAGGATTTCTTAGGTATAATCAGAAACAGCTATACCATTGATGTTCAGCATATGGCCCGCGGGCCGTATCCGGTCTGATACTAATTTTTAAACGACACTCATTGAGCGGCTTTTTAGGATTTCTTAGGTATAATCAGAAACAGCTATACCATTGATGTTCAGCGTATGGCCCGCGGGCCGTATCCGGTCCGATACTAATTTTTAAACGACACGTATTAAGCAGCTTTTTAGGATTTCCTAGGTATAATCCAGAAACGTTTTTGTTTTGTTAATATATGCAGAATCATGCAAATTTTAATAATTGATTCCTGCCTATATTGATTTTTATTCGATATCAGTAAAATATATAAATATAACAAAGGTACTGAACAACAGTGGCGTATTCAGAGGGGGGGGGGCACAAGCCCTCTCTGAAGGTCCAATGAAATGAAAATTTAACAAATTTATCATAATCGTACAGCAAAATAACTTATGTATTTTACAATAATAATAAGCTATATTTTATTATAATTAGTGTTGAAATTAACAGAAAATGCATGTTTTCGTAGGTTTAATCAAGAAATCCTTATTCCGTCACATGAGTCTGTTCGTTCGGTACAAATTGTGGCCAAGCGGCTGATTTAGAGAAATGAACTGAGTAAGAGAAGTATTGAGATTTCAAAAATATACCCCGCGAAAAATATAAATAAATATGTATTCATCGAAGAAAAAATTAAGTGAAAGTTTTTGATACATGGATTAACAATTACATTTTTTTATCAACAAATAATGGAATTATTATTTGATATAAACATCAGTATCTAACAGCAGGGGTGTCGAACTGATTTGGGTCGCAGTCTATTTTACATACATATTTTACATACAAATGATAAGCAGTGACGGCACTTTAAATATCCCGAAGGGTTTCTTGACATTTTTTTATAAACAGAAAAGGGGAAGAGAGTATATTTTACATTTTGAAATATATTTTTCCCCTAAATAAGCTCAAGTGATTTTGATTACCACTTCAGGGGCCACAAAAAATGAGGTTGAGGGCCGTATGCCCGCGTGACCTCGAAATTTGATTCGGCCCTCCCCAAGACAAAATCCTGGCTGCGCCACTGATTATACTTATTAGTTAGGTCTAGAGCCCTGCAAATCCGCGGATATCCGCAACTTTTCTGCGGATGCGGATAAATTATCATTTAAACCATGCGGATGCGGATTAAATGTCATATCCGCTTATCCGCAATATCCGCGTGAACATTAAATCTTCGGTTACTTTCGGAGAAACAAGCAATTGTGTTCTGACTTTTGTGTCCTCAATTGTGTCCTCGTTATTTTCGGTTGTCTGTATATACATGATATTTTGTAGCATTCAATCTCACTTTATGTTATTCTTATTAAGACAATTGTCCATGATCAAGACTGAGTTGAGACTATCAACTTAACTTTCTTTTTATTATTGAATATATTATAGAAAATAATATTTTGGACAAAAGTTTCCTGGTACACTTTCGACGTAATTCTTCCTACCTCTGCTCTAATTCTGGCTTTTAAACCTGATAAAGGTTTTTTTTACATAAAACTGATAAGTAAGTTTTATTTAAATACCAAAATTTACCTACATAATTTTTTCTCGAAAATTTTATTATGTAACCTGCCAATTTTTTTATACTACCCGAAGTAAAAAGTCTTGCAGATCCCAAAAATTTGAAAAATGATACATGTTGCTATTTGAAAAAGTTGCAACGCCTAACTCATGCGCGAAATGGCGTAAGAGAATTACTTGATCCTAAAAATATGAAGCACCTTCTATCAAGTAACTTTTCTGATTTTTTTTTAAAATTCAATATTAAAAAAAGCAGCACGCCACTTACTCCCTACGAAAAAGAACGTTTAGGCCCCCCAAAATTGTTATCTCTCTCTAGATTTAAATAAGTTATTAGCGCATCTAGGCCTTAAAACTTTTGGGGTCCCTTAGGTTAGGTTAGTAATAAATAAGCTAGTAAATCCAAAAATTTTCAGTAGCGTTTTAGAGCAGAGATTACGTAAACAGGCGAAATATGTTAGTTCTTTCCAAACTGACAGCAAAACCTGTAGTGCGGATATTTTTGCGGATAAGGATCGGATGCGGATTTGTTATTTACAAAAGCTGCGGATGCGGATCATGGATGTGCGGATGCGGATACAGAAAAGCTTATCCGCGCAGGGCTCTAGTTAGGTCTACAAACGTAAACACCACATATCACAGGCGAGCATCAAAACTGTAGAAACGCAGCTACCTGCTTTATGTGAGAATTACACTAGACGATCATTACGTCTACTTGTCTATTGGCCAGAGATCTTTTGTCTCGCGTTCTTGAGTCTTTTCCAAACTCATGCTGTTTCAACTAATGCATATTGTAAACAATAACAACGCCTCACAAACTATGTAATGATACAGAGACCTTCTCCCGCCAGATAAATATACAATAATATATGTTGATGCACTTTACTGTAGATATACATGTATCTGAGTTTGAATGTAATTCGTCATTGATTAGAATCTCCACTACTTATTTCTCGTGCAGACTTCACACCCTGTCACGACATATACAGAGTGATTATTTAATGGCGAGACGACGTCACTGGAAGTTATAATAATTTGCCGTTTCATACACATCATAGCAGGCGATTATTTTTTTCTTCATAATCATAGTTATTATAGTCATAGTATTCACCAGTATTTCTGCTAGAAGGCACGTAAAATTCGGTGACGTCGTCTCGCCATTAAATAATCACACTGTATGTTGAAATGCTCCCGCGGAAGTCGAGGTACAACTTTGCATATAAATATACATTTTGTTAAATTGGGGCCATGTACTAACAAAACACCAATTTAGAAGAAAAATATTTAATAAAATTGCAGTTCTTTATACATATTAATACAAAATATTTAAACCAGTGGCGAAGGGAAACCTTCGTTAGACTTGCCCTCCCATAAAAAAAATATAAAAAAAAAATAAATTTAAATTAAAAAAAAAGAAAATTTTAAAATATTTAGATAAATCTTCAAAAATACATCAAATTATGTTCTATACAAATTTTTGTCCAAGGTTTGGTTTACTAGTTACGAATTAATTATCATGACCATGGAAACGTTACATATAAGTATGACAAAAATTTAGAAATATTTCGTTTTATCAAAAAACGTCTCAAATAAAAGTTATTAGTAATTGCATTTATAGTAACTTTTGTTCCATAAATTTTTTCGAAATATTTTTCTGTTGCTAAATATTCGCAAAAATCTTAAAATCGACACGAGAAAATTTTCGCGATTACAATACTTGCCCCTTATATATTAAGGTCGGGCAAGTAAAAATAAACGAGTTACGTAAAAATGTTATTTTGATGTCGATGGCTTCATAAAATCTAACAAAATCTTCTCTTTTACTTGATTTATCACACCACAATTTTAGCAGTGTTTCCATCTTAGCAATAATGACGTTTACGAATTAAGCTTGAGTTCAAGGATTGAGCATTTTTCACCACATCGAGGATTCTTTCTTAATCTTTTATGATTGTTCTTACTGTGGATTCCGGTAGCTCAAACTTCTTTGCCAATTCACAAATTTTCATTCTGCTTGCAAAATCCTTGACAATGTTAAGTTTCCATTCCAAAAATATTGTTTTCCTTTTCTTACTATGTGAATCAGATTTACTTCGTTTGGACGGCATATTTTTTTAAGGGTTTAGACAACGTATAACAAAACAATCTCAACTTTCGTCAATCGTAGAATCATAATCGTGCACGTAGAGTTCGCGCGAAACGCGTCCAATACGTATCACAGCAAGAGAAACACTGAAGGAAGATAGCGGGCAGTAGTGTTGCCAAATAATAGAATTGTGTGAATTTTCACACATATCAGGGTTTTGTAGGTATTTAATAAGTGTAAGAAGTCAACATAATACTGAATGTCTAGGAATATTTGTTTTATAATCAAATCAAAATCATTTGATGTGATTAATAAATAATTTTTGATAATCATTTTTATTTGTTATTTGAGTACTACGAGCTTCCATTTAATTTTTTTTAGTACTATTTAAATTATTTGCCAAAAAACCCCAGCGTTTATTCTGCATTTGCTTCGTATTCAAGTCTTCATTAGATTAAAAGAAATATATTTAATGGCTTAATTTTCAATTTCAGAAACGTATTTCTCACTATTAACAATTTGTGATTTGATTTATAAGTATTTCATTACTATAAATGATTTATTCCTCTTTAATACCTTAAAAACAAAAGGTTGATACAACGTTTAATAGTATAATAAAATATATGAGCACAACACACTACCTCTACAGTATAGAGGGTAGAGTGTTCAAAACTCGGTCCTCAACTGTTCAAAAAAAAAATTATTATATTTTTAATTTCAAAACAAGACACACACTATCTTAGCCATAAATACAAAAAATTCATAATATCATTATCCATAATTAAGCCATGAATTAAAAGTTTATCAAAAACAGAAAATCTGTAATATTTTTCAAAAAATCAATCGGATGAAAAATTCCTCTCATATGTTTCCGGCTCTATAATTTTTTCAGATTTTTAGTTTAAACTCTTTGGGTAAAACTGGACGGAACAAGAACTTTTCTAGCACATTTTTGGCTAAAATGGCGTGTTGAAGAAAACTAATTTAAAATAACTATTTTGCGCTCCTTAATCTACGTCCTAAAAGCTTTCTTTTGTTACCACAAAATAAATGTTTTTTTTTTTTTTTTATCGACGAAACAAAAATATCGACATTTTTCGAAAAACTAACCTTACCTAAAATTCCTGTTGAACTATTCCGGTTCCTATCAATGTTTATTATGGAGATTTTTCAGATTTTTATACCAACCTCTCTTGAAGATAGGGTGGGAGACAAAAGATTTTTTGAAATATTTTTGGCGAAAATCCCATAAAAAAATTATATTTAAAAAATAAAAATTTGCTTATTGATCCACGCATTCAGAGGTATCATTTAATATGCCACTCAAAATTTAAAAGAAATATATTTTTTTATTAAGTACCTATTTGTTTATATTCATCTCGGGATGTGTTTTTTGAACTCTCAGTATTTTCCTATATGTGGGTCAAAGAGTTGTACAAGCATGCCAAATTTCAACTTTCTTCGTTAAGCCGTTTGGCTACAATTTCTGCCGTGCAGACAGACAGACAGACACACGAGTGATGTTATAGTGTTTTTTGGTGGTCATACCTACAAAACCCTAAAAATCAAAAACCGCGTAAATACGAGTTTGCGTAAGTCGGGATATTACTGGGGTTCGAGTTCGAGTTTACTAAAAGATAATGTGGTCATGTGATCAGGTTTTGGAACGGCGATGTTAAGGTTAGGAGTGCTTATATGAAAATTCCAGCTATAATATTGTCAACACGACATATTATTTTAAATAATTATTAATATCTTATAATAGTGAATAGTGCAAGAAGAGGGATGTATGTATTATTTGGGGTTACCGACTCCATAATTAATTACTGTTAATTTCGATATGTCAAAACTTACATTACATGCGTACGCATTCTGCGCATGGGAGTAAATAGTACCCATCTTGCAAGCAGAGTTAAAAGAGTAAACTCTAGGGTTAACTCAAGCCGGAAACTCGAATGTTTTCGAACGATCTTACTAAACTTAGAGTTAAGTTTAGAGTAAACTGCATAGGTTTTGGAACGTACCCGTGCACATTCTTTTTATTAAATTTCGTTAACCTGTGTAATACCTACATAACCTTAAAAAATTATTTCACTCAACATAATTAATAATTTTTCTATTCTGAAATCTAATGGGTTATAGACAACAAAATTTTAATTTATGTTTTTAAGATTTAATAAACTTTTGGTTAAAATCTTGAGAAAATATCGAAAGTTTTAAGGTGATAAAATCATATCCGAGTACTGAATAACGTCAACCTGTTATATTTTCAATAAAATCAGAAGAGCTAGTTTTTTAACAATATATTATATGTACATAAGGTGAGATTGTATGTCATGTGAAGCGTTTTCAAATATAACATAAATGTTTGACGTCATTGCTTTGTGTCAATATTTATTTTCTATTTTTTCATTTAAGTGTCTAGTACAGTGAAAATTAAGTAATCATTATTGATAATCGTATTTTCAGTTCTATGCCGTGTTTTGGAAAAACATTTAGACAGCAGTTTTTAATATAATCTTATATAAGTATTGATACCAACTAAGTGGAAATAGAAGGTGTTAAGCTGGCCATACACTATCGCTCCATTCGGATGTCATCCATGTGGATGACATCCAAAAACCTAGCATATACATCATCACTCCAATCATCCACGCAGTCTTGTTTCTTGAACAATTGAAAAGAATTGCTATTGGCAGCTGCCACTTGCTTAATTTTAAAAAAGAAAAACAAGAGGACTAAATGGTGAAAATATTGGTTATTGAAGAGGAAGCGGTTCTCTCATGTGAACCTAGTGAACCATGTAGGACCGCAGAGAATTAATTATTTTCACGACTGTATCTCTGTTTGCATTACTGTCTTTACTTCTAAATAACACTAATAATTGGTTAATAGCCAAATTCCTTTTTATTCTACATGATAGTCTGTGTTAATTACTTGCCACAAACATGATATTTTTGCAAATCTTGATATTTTTCAATCACATCTAGCACAAATTCGTGTCTAGTCGTCATTATATTTTATTAAAAAATATTGAAAACTGTTTAATAAATGAATTGAAAATAAATTTAATAATATAAATATTAAAATAAAAAGCTTGCAAATAAAAAACAATGTTGTGCAATCACAAGTTAAAATGGTTGACGATGTTAACGGCTGGGCGGCCACGGACAGAATGATCTGTTTGGACCACGTTATCACCACACACCATACGATTGGAGCGATGGCTTGATGTCACTCCGCGTGGTTTTCCCCACACACCATCAGTTGGATTGAATGGATTATAGTCCAAACGAATAGATTTTGAACTGATTGGATATCCAATTCATCCTGTCACTCCACATCATCCACCTGGTTTTCCCCATTCATGGTCAGATTTTGGAGTGATATCGCTCCATTTGGACGGATGGAACGATAGTGTATGGCCAGCTTTAGACCTTGTGGTCGTGATCCAAAACATTAATATGCAGTCTGAATTTTCACACATTTCATGGTTTTGTAGCTATTCACGTGTATAAAGCCTAAAGAACATCAAAATCAGCAGTTTTTTGCTAATCACTTTTTTTCGTTAATTTGTGTACTAAACATTAATTTCATTTAATTTTAAATTTAATTTCATTTAATAAACATTAATGAAATTTCATTTAATATTTTACACTAAATTTAAATAAATTATGAAAATGTTGTTACAATAAAATTTAAATTAAAAAATACCAATAATGATTTTTTTTTCTGTTTCAAAAACGTATTTCTCACTATTTGTTGGGCCCGCTAGGCGCCCCAAGTTCCTTATTTAGTAATTTTAATTTATTTAAATGTTCAAAAACAATTCTTGTATATTTTTCCATGTTTTAGGCCAACTAGGGCCATCTACACATTATATATTGCACTTTTATGCAATTTTAATGCATAAATTAACCGCAATTAACAGGTCGCTGACCGTTCATTAAAAAATTAACCTGTTCGTTAATATAACGTTTTTTCGAGACCGCATGGTTTTTTAACCTATAAATCAGTGTTTTTCGCTTCCCGGCTATTTTTTATGCCGTGTATATTTCGGATTTACAACCCGAAATATCAGTGATTTAAACCGCTCTTTGTCAGATTTACAACCTGACAAATCATATCAGTGCATCTTATAATTTAGAGTGAAAACCAGATCAGCTGATTCATCCAGACGAGCTATCCGGCTACCAGGAAGAATCCAGATCCAGAATCCAGCTAAGTGTCGTACACTGTAGTTTTATTCTGTTTATTTGTACTTAAAAATATTCTATTTAGAATTTTGTTTGTTTTGAGAATATTGTTTATTAGAGTAGTTCATTCCGAACTTACTCATTTTCAGGTTTCAATTTATTATTGTTGTTAAATTCTTTAGTATAGCCTTCAGCTAATAATTTAGTAACAATAATACTGCATATTATTGTTAATTTGCAGATATTAATATTCTAGTATTAACATTCATTTATTGTAGTTTATTTTCACGTGCCTTCAGCTGATATTTATTTATGTATTAATGCAATTTAACCATCTGTTTGTTGCATATTTATTTCTAGTTCTAATACTGAACTAAGGCTTGGCTTTCACCAAAACACATTTTTATAGTGTAAATTATAAGATTTGTACAGTTTATTATTGTATTGTGTCCGACAAAGTACACTGGCCAGCTTACATTGCACCGTATCTTGCCAGGTGTACTTTGTATCCAGTGAGTTGAGTCTACGATATTTTCGTGTTAGGTACATCGTCGGTAGGAGTCATCGAGGGAAACATCAAGTATTGGCTCCTCCTTTCACCTTATTTGTGGGCCTGGACTTTAACCCTTCTCTCCCCAGCGAGGGCTACACCTCCTTTGTGCAGTCTCCTAGATTTGCCCCTAGGAGCAGAAGAGTTTAAATCCCCCTTCTTTCCTTAAGGTTGAAACCGGCGATTACTCTACTCACTGCGCGTACGTCCGCGACACAATAAACCACTCTGTTTACCGGCGCGCTGCGCTTCCATATATATCGGTCCTTCGAGTTTTTAGATTGTCGACCACTGTGTGTAGCGCTGTCTTGTCCTACGGTCACCACCCAACGTAGGCGGGCGCTACATTTCATGGTCTGCTTCGAGCCGGATTTGATCCGCCGTTTTGTGCGATTTACAAAGTCCGATTTTTGCAAGTCCGATTTTTGCAAGTCCGATTTTTGTAAATCCGATATTTTGTTGTCCGACTCGCGCTACATTTCATGGTCCTCCACGAGCCGGATGCGAACCTCCGTTCTGCGAGATTTACAAGTCCGATTTTTGCAAGGCCGATTTTTGCCAGTCCGATTTTTGCAAGTCCGATTTTTTGCAAGTCCGATTTTTGTAAGTCCGATTTTTAGTGTCCGACTGTTGTACATTTCGGATACAGAACCTCCGTTTTGCCCGATTTACGAATATTCCGACTTTTTGGAAGTCCGATTTTTGTAAGTCTGAATTTTTATTGTCCGATTTATCTTGAAATCGTTCATATCACGCCTGCTAGAAGTGTCTGGCAGCTCCACGGACCTATTAGGCCGTTTTCCAGGATAAAAAGCCAATTTGGATTATCCGACCATTTGGTTTATCCGATCTCCGATCAACCGGTTTGATCCCACAACAAGTTAACGTTGCTGTTAACCCTGTTTCCACTGTTGGAAGCAATTTGGATTATCCGACTTTTGGATTATCCGATCACTGATCAACCGTTTTGATTCCACAACAAGTTAACGTTGCTGTTATCCCTGTTTACGTTAGTTGGAAGAACTCTTGGATTATCCGACACGCTCGATTATCCGACCTTTGGTTCTTTCAACGCCAGGATCACATACCCCAAGGCCGGCGGCATCTCCAGTCTGCACGGCAAGAGTTTAGTATTTGTGATATACTAAAATTTGTACTACCATTGATCCCGCGATCGCTCTGTACTTGACCAAGATTTCCCATCGGTTCAACATGGCCGCTGTCACAAGGCTCACAGTAAAAAAGGGATTTTGTGTCAGGTATTTGGACACGTTAGAAAGGTCCATTCAGGATGCCTTGACCGATCCAAGCAAACTCGCTCGCGTGCGTGCTCAACTCAAGGAGCTACCAGCAAGGAGGAGTACCTATGAAGAGTGCATGTTGGAATTACTGACTCTTCCAGAAACTGTGGACAAACAGGAGGAACTGAATCTTGAATATGATGATTTTTGTGAGAGAGTCACCGAAGTCGTCACTACTTGTGATCAGTCACCATTCGCTGAGAACGTTCCTCAGTCATGTGACAGAACTGATCTGCCTAACACTGCCTTCCAAAGCAGCATCCAGTCTACTTCAACCCATACACGATTGTCGAAGTTGGATCTGCCTACATTTACAGGAAAGATTTCCGAATGGAGTTCATACTGCGACATGTTTATGAGCACAGTACATAACAACGAATCGTTCGCTCCAGTACAGAAATTTCAGCACCTGAAAGCCAGTCTGGCTGGAGAACCTCTAGAACTTGTAAGAAATCTCAAGCTCACTGATGCTAACTACGAACCAGCTTTAGCCGTCCTGAAAAAGCGATATCAGCACACTCGCCTGATTTCTGGACATCATGTGGACGGACTATTGGACTTGGATTCTCTAACCAACATGTCTTTCCATAACGTCTCAAGGTTTGTGTCATCGATCACCAGCCATGTAGAGGCTCTACGGGCTCAGGGAGAGCCTGTGGACAACTGGTCTCAAATATTCGCCTGCATCCTAGTCAGGAAACTGAACACTCAGACCAGGAACAGATTTGAGCGCCATCTGAATCCGAAGTCCTTACCAACGTTGTCCGAATTGTTAGATTTTTTGAGCACATACGTTACCTCCCAACAGTGGCAGACTGTGGATCAAGAAGATCCGATAATAGACCCCTCAGCAAAAGCTAGTTCAAACCCGAGAGCTAGCGCAAGCCCGAGGTCACAAAGGCAGAAAAAGGCTTTTGTAACCACTTCCTACCAAACTTTAACATGTTTAGAGTGCAAAACGTCACATCCTATGCACTCTTGCACGAAGTTTAGAAGTCTCACGCCGTATGAGAGACGTTCTCTCATAAGGAAACACAATCACTGCTACAATTGTTTTTCGCCAAACCATCAAGCACCGACTTGTAACTCCAAGTACAATTGTAGATATTGTAACCAGCGACATCATACACTGCTTCATATTGGGGAACACCTCCCAACAGGAAGAGCACATGATGTCTCCCAAGCTAAACCATTCCGTCCAAAGAGCCAACCTGACAGTGAAGTTAGCAAGGAAAAGCCTTCAACTTCAACTCTCGTAGTAGTACACAATACGAGGACCACACCTCAACCGAGGTTATCGCGTGTTTTGTTGAGTACCGCACGCATCCAAGTGAGAGACTCCCAACAACGCTGGAAGGAAGTTAGAGTACTCCTTGACAGCGGGAGTGAGACCAGCTTGATGTCGGATAGCTGCTGTCTCAAACTAGGCTTAGATTTGAAGCCTACCAAGACATCCATATCTGGAGTTTCCAATGTGGAGGTAGACGCGGTCTCAGGAGTTGTTAAATGTCACTTCCGCCCGCGTCACAACTGGAACAACTTTTCTACCAATGCCCTGGTGGTTAAGAACATTGCTGCCTGCTTGCCAGCCCAGACTTTCCGTCCATTCACATCACCCATGTTGAGAGGAGTGCAACTGGCAGATCCAAGTTATAACCAAACCGCTCCAGTAGACATGCTACTGGGAGCTGATGTCTATTTTTCTTTGGTTAAAGGAAAACCAGTGAAATTACCTGAAGGCCCATACGCGATAGAGACCGCTTTGGGCGTAGTAATTACCGGTCCATTTCCCGGACCAGCCAACAAAGTTAAGTCCTTCCACGTATCGGTGCTTCAGGACTTGAACGAAACCGTAAGGAGGTTTTGGGAATTAGAAGAAGTTCCCCATAAACCTGCCCAAACCGAGGATGAGATCAAAGCTGATTTGATCTATCTCCAACAGCATAACCGCACCGAGGAAGGTCGTTATGTTGTTCCATTGCTACGAAAACCCGACGCTGTTGAGCTAGGCGGCTCATTTGGAACCGCACTGGTGTGTTACCGATCCCTACGAGCCAGACTCAACAGGCAACCCGCTCTTCGTGAAGAGTATGTAAACTTTATGCGAGATTATCTCGAATCCGGCCATATGTCCAAACTGGCCAATAAGCATCCTATGTTAGAAGATGGATATTTTATTCCGCATCACCCCGTCATCAAATATGATGGACCGAAGTTGAAGCTGCGTGTAGTCTTCAACGCTTCCAAATCCACAACGAACGGAGTGTCTTTAAATGACACACTTTTACCAGGACCACCATTACAGGTAGATTTAGCGTGCCTTGTAATGCGTCAACGACTGCATAAAATTATATTTACTGCTGACATCCGACAAATGTTTCGTCAGGTCCTGATTCAACAAAAGGAGCGATGTTTCCAGAAAATTCTCTGGAACTTTGATCTAACTACAACCCCCCAAGCGTACCAGTTGAATACCGTCACTTATGGTACGACGAGCGCACCATTTTTGGCCATCCGGACCCTCCGACAACTGGCACAAGACGAGGGACATGCCTTTCCGCTTGCTGCAAGGGCATTAGACTCTGACACCTTTGTAGACGATATTATCACAGGTGCCAGCTCCGTTCCCGACGCCCTCGCTCTTAGAGACCAACTCATCGGTTTGCTTGGAAAAGCTGGAATGCAACTACGCAAATGGTCTAGCAACCACCCTGAAGTGTTAAGAGATATTCCAAAGGACCATAGATTGGATCAAGAACCGTTAGATCTAGATAAGGATCACACGGTTAAGATCCTAGGGTTAATGTGGAACTCTCTCACCGACTCCTTCATGTATCAGATTAACCTACCCGAAACAACCAACTCTAAAAGGCAGCTCCTGTCAGAAGCTGCAAGGATATTCGATCCATTAGGTTGGCTATCACCGATCACCGTAGTGGCGAAGCTTTTGATCCAAGACTTGTGGAAAGCAGGATTGGGGTGGGACGACCCACTCCCTCATGCCATCAGTGAAAAATGGGACAACTTCAAGTCTCATTTGCATCGCATCAGTGAGGTATCTATCCCAAGATGGATTCCCAACACCGTGACCACCGACCTGGTGGGCTTCTGCGATGCGTCAGAGAAAGGATATGCAGCTATCGTGTATCTCCGCAGTCACACTAGCGAATGTACCAAGATTTCTCTAGTTATGGCAAAAACCAGAGTAGCACCCGTCAAGCAAGTCTCCCTGCCGAGATTGGAGCTCTGTGCTGCCCTGTTGCTCGCACAACTAGTTAGTTGTGTAACCGAGTCTTTAAGCATCGACTTAAGACATACCTATTTATGGACTGACTCCACCGTCACTCTAGCGTGGATTCAGGTCCCGTCTCATCGATGGAAAACATTTGTGGCAAACAGAGTGTCGCAAATAAGCCAACTTACGAAAGTATCCGACTGGCATCATGTACGCTCCGCGGACAACCCCGCAGATTGCGCGTCCAGAGGGCTGTTACCCTCTGAACTGCCAGAGCACCCGCTCTGGTGGTCTGGACCCATTTGGCTGAACCGACCCATTGAAGAATGGCCAATAAATACCAGTACCATTTCCCCAACGTCTGAGGAAGATGTACTAGCTGAGACTAAACCAGCTATATGCCTCGTTCAGCAGAACGAGCAAGTAAATGACATGTTTCTTTTGTACTCATCATATTCCCGACTGATGAGAATTACTGCCTTATGCCTGCGTTTTATTAATAATTCGCGACCCCGAGGAAACAAGTGTTATGGATTCATTTCAACTGCTGAACTAAGTCGAGCCCAGATGCTGCTGGCACGAATGGCTCAAGTCGATGCATTCGGACCGCAGTTGAAATGTCTTGCTGAACGTAAACCGGTTTCCAAACCGCTAAGGAAGCTGGACCCTTTCCTCGATCGACACGGCCTGATGAGAGTAGGTGAGAGACTAATATTTACCGAGAGAACCTACGATCATAGGCACCCCATACTGTTGTCCTCAAAACACATCCTTACCGACATGTTAGTGAAGTATTACCACGACAAACACTTACATGCATCGCCGAGAACCATCCAAGCTATCGTTGAACGCGCATTCTGGATAGTAGGTGCACGTAACCTAATTAGAAGAGTTTGTCGTAAGTGCGTTAGATGTTTCAGAAATAAGCCGACCTTTTTGCACCCCATGATGGGAGACCTGCCTCAACCCCGAGTCAGACCGGAGAAACCGTTCGCTATTATAGGAACTGATTACGGAGGACCCTACATGGTCACGCCATATAAAGGTAGAGGCTATAAGTGTCATAAGGCATATCTCTGCCTGTTTATCTGCTTTGCCACTAAAGCAGTACACCTTGAACTTGCATCTGATTTGACCACTGAAACATTCTTGAACGCCTTCCATAGATTCATCTCCCGGCGAGGAAGATGTTCCAAAATCTACAGCGATGGAGGAACAAATTACATTGGAGCTAAAGCTCACTTTTCGGAGCTGCAGAAATTTGTAACTTCCTCCAATTACAACGATTGTTTGGCCAATAAATTGGCAGTGGATGGTGTCGAGTGGCACATTAACCCTGCGTCAGCCCCACACTTTGGAGGATTGTGGGAGGCTGCTATTAAATCCGTGAAGTTCCACTTGTCTCGTGTTATTGGCGAACAAGTGCTCACGTATGAGGAGATGACAACTGTATTGGCCAGAATAGAAGCTGTCCTTAATTCGAGGCCGCTCACCCAATTGTCCACGGACCCAGAGGACTGTGAGGCACTCACGCCCAGCCATTTCCTTACAATGGAACCTGCCGTATCTGTCCCAGAACCCAACCTTGAAGGTGAACCCATTGCGATACTAAAGAGATGGAAACTCACGCAAAAAATTGTTCAAGATTTTTGGAGGCGTTGGAACAATGAGTATCTGAACACGCTTCAACAACGCCAGAAGTGGGACAAACCTGCGTTATCGCTGCAGGTAGGACAGTTGGTTTTGGTCCAGGACAACTGCTTGCCCCCCTTGCAATGGAAGTTGGGGCGAGTGATTAAGGTCTCCCCGGGAGGAGACGACGTGGTGAGAGTCGCCACCGTCAAGACCGCCAAGGGTACCTTGGTAAGGCCAGTAGTGAAACTGGCTCCCCTTCCAATCGATTATTGTCCTCCAGTATGTTGATTGCCACTCCAGTTAACAATCATAATTTGTTGTTCCCTGTTCTAAAACATTCGTTTTGGCCGGCGGAATGTTGGGCCCGCTAGGCGCCCCAAGTTCCTTATTTAGTAATTTTAATTTATTTAAATGTTCAAAAACAATTCTTGTATATTTTTCCATGTTTTAGGCCAACTAGGGCCATCTACACATTATATATTGCACTTTTATGCAATTTTAATGCATAAATTAACCGCAATTAACAGGTCGCTGACCGTTCATTAAAAAATTAACCTGTTCGTTAATATAACGTTTTTTCGAGACCGCATGGTTTTTTAACCTATAAATCAGTGTTTTTCGCTTCCCGGCTATTTTTTATGCCGTGTATATTTCGGATTTACAACCCGAAATATCAGTGATTTAAACCGCTCTTTGTCAGATTTACAACCTGACAAATCATATCAGTGCATCTTATAATTTAGAGTGAAAACCAGATCAGCTGATTCATCCAGACGAGCTATCCGGCTACCAGGAAGAATCCAGATCCAGAATCCAGCTAAGTGTCGTACACTGTAGTTTTATTCTGTTTATTTGTACTTAAAAATATTCTATTTAGAATTTTGTTTGTTTTGAGAATATTGTTTATTAGAGTAGTTCATTCCGAACTTACTCATTTTCAGGTTTCAATTTATTATTGTTGTTAAATTCTTTAGTATAGCCTTCAGCTAATAATTTAGTAACAATAATACTGCATATTATTGTTAATTTGCAGATATTAATATTCTAGTATTAACATTCATTTATTGTAGTTTATTTTCACGTGCCTTCAGCTGATATTTATTTATGTATTAATGCAATTTAACCATCTGTTTGTTGCATATTTATTTCTAGTTCTAATACTGAACTAAGGCTTGGCTTTCACCAAAACACATTTTTATAGTGTAAATTATAAGATTTGTACAGTTTATTATTGTATTGTGTCCGACAAAGTACACTGGCCAGCTTACATTGCACCGTATCTTGCCAGGTGTACTTTGTATCCAGTGAGTTGAGTCTACGATATTTTCGTGTTAGGTACATCGTCGGTAGGAGTCATCGAGGGAAACATCAAGTATTGGCTCCTCCTTTCACCTTATTTGTGGGCCTGGACTTTAACCCTTCTCTCCCCAGCGAGGGCTACACCTCCTTTGTGCAGTCTCCTAGATTTGCCCCTAGGAGCAGAAGAGTTTAAATCCCCCTTCTTTCCTTAAGGTTGAAACCGGCGATTACTCTACTCACTGCGCGTACGTCCGCGACACAATAAACCACTCTGTTTACCGGCGCGCTGCGCTTCCATATATATCGGTCCTTCGAGTTTTTAGATTGTCGACCACTGTGTGTAGCGCTGTCTTGTCCTACGGTCACCACCCAACGTAGGCGGGCGCTACACTATTAATAATGTGCTATTTGTTTTATAAGTAGGTAAGTAATTCATTATTATAAATTGTTTATTTTAACTTTGATATCTTAAAAAATACAAACTAAAATAATTCAAATAGGTGGAAATATACCAACTTTATACGTTCACACATGAACGCTACACAACTTGCATTACATAACGTATTCTACCTCGCGTACAAAGTCGATTCTTAGCTGTTAAAATTAATTATAATTTTAATAACAAAACGTATAATACCTTAGCCATAAATACAAAAAAGCCATAACATTATTAGTAATAATTTAGCCATTAATAGAAAAAATAAAAAAAAAAATCAATAAACAAAGCAATTGTGTCAAAAGCACAAAAAAAGCGATATCTTTCGAAAATATAAGTAATCCGATTGAATATTTCCGTTGTACTATTCTGGTTCATATTATTGTGCATTATTCAGAATTTTTTCAGATTTTTAAATTCCGGCTCCCCTGGGTTATACGGTGCGGGACAAGTTTTTTAAAACACATTTTTAGCAAAAATCGTTTTAAAATAAAGAAATTTTAGAAAACTACTATTTTTTTTCCTAAACTACGTCTTAAGAGCTTTTTTTGGTAAGACACAATATAAATTGTAAAAAAAAATTTTTCAACGACGCTTGATTTTTTTTGATAAACTAATCTGATTCATAATTGCTGTTGAACTCCGGTGCCCATCAGTGTATATTATAGACAAAGTTTTTTGACACATTTTTGGTGAAAATCCCATAAACAAATTTAATTGCTCAAATATAAAAAATTGTTGATTTATCCACACATGAAGAGGTTTCATTTGATTAATCAAAATTTGAAAAAAGTATATATTTATTTTGTCATTAAATATAGGGTTGCAGAGATTAATCGGTAGATAATCTGTAATTTTAATCGGAATTGGATTTTTGTCCGCCTAATCAGTGGCGGCGCTAGCGGGGAGTCCTGTCTCTCTGGCCCCCAGTCGGCCCCCCTAGAATTGCTTGGAAAAAAATATATTTTAGAAGTGAGGACTTTTTTAGGCATTTTTAGGTGTTTTAGGTTTTTGTATTTTCATATGTAAACGATAAAAAAATATTTCCTGGCCCCCCCAAATTTTACTCAACATTTGAAAAAGTAATTTGTGAAGTGAAGACCTTTTTTTTAGGGTATCTCTTGTATTTTCATGTGTAAACGATTGATTAAAAAAATTATTTAAAATATTTCCTGCCCCCCCCCAAATTTTACACAAAAATTTCTTGGACCCCAGATTTTAAGAGCTAGCGCCGCCACTGAATACATCTATGAAAAAAAAAAACTTTTTGAATTACACAATTTCATTAAAAAATGCACTTAATAAGTCAAAAGTATATATGTTTTTCGGTTATCACATCTTGGTCACGTGACGAAAAATAAAATCGTAGGCACCCATAAAAGAAATCCTTTAAATTAAACCAAAATATTTTCTGCATGTATTTCTATTTAATCATATAAAACGCAATTGTTTGTCATCATTCTATGATTAAAAACAAGTTAAACATTATGAACAAATTTACTCATTTGTTTACATGTTCCGAACATGCAGATTTTATTTAATTTATCATTTTTGATAATAAAATCATGAAAGTTTTAAATATTTTTGGGTAGCAGAACTTGCCGTTACGGGCCGCATGCGGCCCGTGGACTTTAGTTTGCCCACCCCTGGTATTTGCAATAAATCATGCAATCGTAGAAAATGTACATGTATCGGTAACCGGCAGATTCCATAAAATATATAAATATAACAAAGGCCGAATAATCGGTAATTGGCCAATCCGCTTATCGGTGCAAGCCTAATTAAATACATATTTATTTATATTTTTTCCACGATGTGTTTTTTGAACTCTCTTAGTTTTCCTATATATGTAGGTTAGAGTTGTAAGCATGTACAGAGGCATGCCAAATTTCAACTTTCTATGTTCAATTGTTTGGCTACAATTTCTACCAAACAGACAGATATACACATGAGTGACGTTATAAGGGTTTTTTGTTTTGTCTTACCTACGAACCCTAAAAATGTACAGATGAAATTAAAAAAAATCAGGACTACATTAGTTTTGAAAGCTACAAGAAGTTCGCAATAAAGCAGCTGATGGAGAACGCTAATTCAATAAAGCCAGTGGTGTCTAATATACAGCCCGAGAAGTTTTAGTTCAGAATTTCTATTACCCGTACTTAGTGATTTTATGAACCACTCCGTTCTTAAGAAATTTGGAGAATTCCTACACACTCCCGTTCTCAAATTATTCTCTGAATTTCCACTCCACCGTCCTCAAGCGATTTTTGAATATCTAGCCCTTACTCCAACGCAGCCTGGTCTGTGAAACATATTTAGCATTAAATATGACCCGACTATGGGAAAAGTTAGGACACCACTGCACTAAGACTTCAGCAAAAAAGATACGAATAACAGAGTTATATTTGTAAAAACATAAGATCTCTCGTCAAAAGTCCTTTCCTCATCTTTTTATTTTTGCTGCGACGATGTGAACTATTCGCCAAAACGATAAGAACAATATTGAAGCATTCGAAATGCATTGTTCGAGACAAATGGTGAGAATACTTTGGACAAAAAATGTAAAAACGTTTCGGTCCTCTAGGAAATTCAACCGATGATGACATAGCTACGTAACATAATTTTTAGTAACTTAATTCAGTAACCTCAAATAAACAAGCGAAAAAATGCAACAAATTTCAAAACATACCAACCACACTACAATTAAGCGACAGATGCCATGATAATGAATGTCCGTAGCAGTGGCGGCTGGTGCAGGGAGGGTAACGGTGCAATGCCCTCCCAATTATTTACTTTTGAAAAAGAAAAGATTTGACAAAAAATAATAATAGTAACATGTATTATTTTCATTTTACCCATTTTAAATTAATATTTAGTTATATTGAAATGTTTATGACTTAAATACGCATCTCGCCGCGTTTCGCTTTCAAAACAAATATCTGGACATACGTCAGGCAGGGCAAATGAGCAAATGTCTCATATCTTTGTACGAGTGTAGCTGCGAGGGTGAAGGACGAGCAATAGTGTGTAACCTGTAGCAACCATTGCAAAGGGCTCAGAACATATTTTGTCCGTAATTTTAATTATCAGTCGGAGTGCTTTATTTTGACATTTGTTTGTAGTTCTCTGTTATTAGAAGGTTATGTATGTTCGATGTTTTAATAATTACATTATTAAAATAGTGTTTTTAGTGTATTTGATAGTAATTTACTCGCTACATTTTATGTGATTTTGTTGTATCGTCGGCTTACCTGTAAATACTTCTAAATCCGAGAAGCATAACTTTTCAGGAGAGGCAAAAAACTTGCTTGAATCATTATTTTAGAACTCTGTTTTATGAAATTTTCATGAAATATCTGTACTACAATTTCAGTTACAATGGGCAAAACATTTTATGATTATTTTATCATTATTGTATTATTTTACGGAAATAATAAAACAAAAAAAATCAAAACAGGCGAAAATAGGACTTAGAAGGTTTTACAAGTAAGCCGACGATATGTAAGTGACGAATTTTGGAAAAAAAATAAGAATAATAAATAAATTTTAAAAATGAATGAGTATGAAAATAGCGTGAATTCAATTTCAGAACTGGTTTCCAAAAATAATTTAACCTATGATATAAAAATTAGACTTAAATCTTTAGGACCATCAAGACCAGAATTCATTTTAAAGAGTTCCCATGAAAATAAAAAAAAAAACAAAGTTATTCCAAGTAAATTTTATTCAAAAACCTTTTTGATAAGCTTTTGCCCTCAAAAAGATTTTTGATCCACCAGAAAATAATGTCACGAGCCGCCTTGGTCCGTAGTTGTCGCTAAGCATTTTAAGTCACCAACTTTTGACCTGATACCCTTTTCACACTAGATCTTTAAGATCGGATGTTAAAGTGAATGTATCTTTAAACGCTAATGTGAAACCGTATGGCCTCGTCTAAATACGAGCGATGTTTAAGACAGAGATCTGTGTCTTAAACTTCGTCCGCATTGCCAACTTAATTTCTGTTATAAAAAAATACTCCTTGAATTTGTGCTGTCAACATTTTATATTATCATAAACAAGAATACTGTATTATATCGACGTTATAAGAAGTTTATACTTATTGTTATAATAAAATTATTTATTTTAATAATGTGTTTAATAAAATACAGAGCTACAATAATTGAGGTAAAATGTATCGACTTACACGTTAATACAGGTGTAATATATTCTTTATTGTAGTGCCTTTATTGTAGAATGAAATGAAATATCCTTAATTGTTTATAATAATTCAAAATGTGCGTCTGCGCAGACAGTTCAAAACTGGTAATTTCATGACGGTAACTTAAGGACAAAATTACTGTAGCTGATGACAGCACCAGAGAATTTAAACATCAAGTGTGAAAGCATACCGATCTTAAACATCGGTGAACTTTAAGTTCACTCGTCTTAAAGATCTATTGTGAAAAGGGTATTGAGAAGTGACATTACCGTTGGCGGCGCTGTAATTCGTGGCAAAATGGCTGAATTGTCTAGTATTTAGCTGTCAATATGCTAACAGGAAACAGGTTAATTTAAGCACAGTACATTTTTATTTTATGAAAATGTATCTATCGACGTTCTAACAAAAAATCAACACCAGAACATATGTAATAATTTCAAATAGTACTACAGTCGCGTAGTACAATATTTGACCACCAGACTGCATATCCGAGCGTGTCAGTTCTCAATTATACTGTACTCTGTGCTCGTAACTAACCCCATAGACGTCCCTCAAAGTTTCAGTCGCTAACCTTGAGAAGGTCGCTAACCTTGGAGAAGAGTCATCAACTGTGGTCGCTTGGCATTTAGAATAGACACCTGAATTATAGGCGAAAATTATTTTTCGTTTGAAATGCTAAGATTTACGTAGAATTCAATGACGATTGACGAATATACACATTTTACAGTTGTCGGCATTGGCTGATACGGGTACGGAGGATCTACGCCAACTTGGTAGCATATTGGACAAAGAACACACGATAAAATAGAAACAGCACACTCCAACTGTACTTTATATATTGCAGTGGCGGCTGAGACAGGGAGGCGCTGGGAGATTGACCTCCTAAAAATTTTTAGTAAAAAAGCTAAATTTAATACTTTATACTTCTTTAAAATTGCATTAAAGTAGCTAGATATATCTGCATATTTTTATTTTTATTATTTCTTATTCAAAGATTTTTCATATAAATGTTAGATTTAAAAAATTTAAATCAAGACAACAACGCTCTTCCGAGCGTTGTTGGACACTCGACGGAGTGTCCCAAGATACAGCGTTGCCACATGCAATATCTAATGTTCTTATCTACATATGTAGCAAAACTTTACTAGTAATGGCAACAGCGGCGAAGGTTAGTGTTGTATGTATTAGTGAATTACGGCCGGTGTCCCGTAGCTTAGTTCGGTCGTTGTGATTTGTGACAAGTACTTAAACGTAAAAATGAATCGAATGAAGCACGTTAGTTTTATTAAAATATACTGTATATTTTAATAAAACTAACGTGCTTTTAACTATGAAACAAAATTATTAATAAAAAATCAGATGTGGCCACTACAGGACCGACCGCCATTATAAAGTACTTGTATAAAATATATTCTAGCAGCAGAGTAGAAATAACTTGGCCTAATATTTTCTAACAGAGATAATATTTATCATGACCATGGAAACGTTACATATAAGTATGAAAATTTGAGACTGAAAAAATTTTACAAAAATTTTACAAAAATTTACGACAAATTTTTCGTTTCATCAAAAAACATCTCAAATAAAAGTTATTAGTTATTGCATTTATAGCAACTTTTGTTAAATAAATTTTTTCGTAATATTTTTCTGTTGCTAAATATTCGCAAAAATCTTAAAATCGACACGAGTAAACTCCCATTTTTAGTCAACCGATTTTTACCAAAAGTTGATCAACTTGTGCCATTGATGTCAAAAGTTAAAATATGAAGTTTCATAAAACTCCTTTTAGCCGAATTTGCTCTGCACGTTTACACAGACAGACAGGCGGACGGACGGACAGACAGACATCATGCTAAAAATAGTCAAAACGTTATGTAGGGACCTCAATTCGTGGAGATCCATCGAAATCTCGAAATCGATATGATCACAATACCTCCCTTATATATGTTGGCGGTCGGTAAAAATATGGGTCCTCATCGGCCAAAATTGAATATTTCCCAACAGGATAAAAATGGAAATAGAACATTTAATAGAAAGTTTAGTGAAAAACAATATTAAAATACAAGTTGGTTGTGTGGATGTGATAAATAAAATGTTTTTTTTTTGTTTCGTGTGTTTGATTTGCTCATCATACGCATATGAAATAGACAGTAAATAGTATTAAAGATATTAAACATTTCAAAGATAAAGTTCTTAAACATAATGTGTCTCATAAACATATGCATTATTCGGTCAAATTTGCCATGCTGGGATCAGTAAATATACGATTTCAACTTGATACTGCGTATAAACGTTCAATTAAAGAACATAACGAAAAGGTTAAATCTAATATTTAAATACATGTGAATATGTGTAGGTATCTGCTTAATTAATAACCAAATATGTTATGTTTCTGACTACAAAGCATTGTCTTAATAATATTGCAATTTTAATAATAATAATAATAGAAGTAATAACTACAAAAATGATAATAATAATATTGACCATAAATCTTAATAAAAGTGCCAGATTTGTCAGTTTTTCTAGTTGCAGAACATATATTCAGGTATTTTTTATTTATTTACTTTTTTCTCGTATAACTATATTTTAATAGATATATATGGGAAAAAAAGTGCCCCCCCAAATATTTTACTCACCAGCCGCTACTGATATATTGTACTCTATAAAGTTATCAGCACAATGCTCCCGCATGGAATGAGGTCCGTCCGATATTATTTATCAAGTCTACTGCGCATCTAAATTGCGACTTTAACTGCTTACTGATGAAGTTCACGATTTAAAAACATAAGTCGATATTTTTAGTGGGAAGACGGTTGTTTACACCCTTCGTATTTTTATCTTCTGACAAATGCAGTCAGCTCTGGGGTCCACTCAGCCTCAAGTATTTAATATTAAAAATGAGTACCTGTTTATACAGGGATAATAGGACTGGTCGAAACTTTACACTGACCACGTGGCTTTCATATCTATGGTCGGCGTTCTAGAAACGGAGAGGTTACCTTCTCTGCCCCTATACGCCTAACTGGGCGTTGAACCTATTATTATTTATTTATTTTAGTCAATATTTTGCCTGTACATTCAACAGATTTAACATTTTTAGGAGCATTTTTTGCACGCTACTGAGTAAATTAAATAGAATAACAAAGCAGTGATGTAAAAAATAATAGTTATAAATAAGTACACTTAACCAAAAATTAAGTGCAAATATTATAATACTTGCCGTTTTCAACGACTGTCTTGTGATTATCTGTAAAATGATTCACACCATTAACTCCATTTTTAATTACACCATTTCCACTTATGGGAAGTCCACCATCCGTTGTTATTTCAGGAATATCTTTCCCATCTTCAATAGACAACACTGATTCACTTGATGTAGGTGCATTGTACATAAACTGCTTGATAGTTACTGGACCTTGATAGAACGTCTTGTTTCCAAAATGCACTTCCGATGAATTTTTCACAACAATATTGCCAAATGACGCTGGTTGTGCGTCATCTGTTGCAACTATATCCAAACTGTCCTTTTTATCCTCTTCATCCTGCGACGTCGTAATACTGACGTCATCTGGATATTCATCTGAATCAATATCTTCATCGTTTGTTGTATTCTCTGGCTCCTCCGACAGCCTTTGCTGAGAAACCATCCCCAACCAACAGATACATCAACTATCTACCAACTAAACTCTATTCCTGGTTGTATGGTAAGACTGTTTCATGTGACGCACAAAACATAGCACACATGTTTTAACGAGCACTCTCACGCTCTTGTGTAAACAATGCTTTGTTATTAAACAGATTCACTGATATTACATATTACACTTAAAAACTTAGCTTATCTCTAAATTTACTAGATCTTCCTTCAACTTGTATTATTATACTAATTCACTGTCAATAAACGATAAACTAGCACAGGTGTGTCTCACTTCAACTTATTGGCACTGTTTTCGCAATGGCGACGTTGACGACATTGATAAATACAAAACTCGTTTGCAGTGAACTCAGTAGGAATATACCATATATAATCATTTGTTTACGATAGATAACTTTTGTTAATAACCACTTGATTTTAGTTATTTTTATGGAATATACAGTGGGTCACGAGTTATCGCAGCTTCTATTGCTGTACAACTGATGAGAAATTCCGTACATGTTTTTGTTTAACATGTTGGGGCTTTCCCATACGTCATGACATGAAAGTTTATTAAATTATTTTAAACGATATATGAAATCGAAAATGACAATATGGTATACTTAAAATTACAGCAATCATATTATATAATTTGAAATATTTGGAATTTGTGATATTTCAACAAATATCCCAACGTATATTAAAAACTTTCATTTAGATATAGAGTTATCAGTATGCAAGGACAGACATTAGTAACGTCTCCTGACCTTGTCGTTAATACAGACACACACACACTCACAATCACACACACACACACACATGATCAAGCACTGTGAAAAGATTTATGCAGTATACAAAACACTGCATACTGTTATATTTTCATTTTTTCCTCTACATTTAAAGAAAAGAAAAAATGTGAAACATGTTAAAACATGTGAGCAGTTAACTAGCACTTAACAGACTCATAGAAATCGTATTCATAGTGTTGTAGTCAACGGCGGTGAAAGGCAGGGGCACAGGCTCAGGGCGCCAGCTCTTAGGGGCGCCAAAACAAATGCTTAGAAATACATATTCAGTTTTTATTAAGTTTTTCTATTTTTACTTAGATCAAAATTATAAATTTTCATTTCTATATCAGTCTCTTACATATTAAATTCAAAATTGAATTTAAAGATGTACAAATGTATTGATTACTAGCAGTATACCCGCTGCTTCGCTACCGAAAAAGTAGTCGTAGCTGGCTTAGACCGGACCCATGGCAGAATCGGTTTAAGACTGGCTTGGTGCGAATTATTTTTGGAAGATTCAAATATATTTATTTGTTTTAATCTACTATTGTATTGATATGTGCTTCTTACACAAATAATATAAGTAAGGGCTTCTTTGTAAACATTGATAGTACAGTCACTTGGTAACAGCACGTATAAGTGTCCCGTTGTACTAACCTAGGAAAATGCCACAATCAGTTGCCCATGTGAGAATCACTCATCGCCCAAGGCGGCGCTAGTCACGTGAAGCATTTTATCTTGTACCTTATGAACTTATTTGTTATGATATTTATTATAATTATTCCGTGATTACTCCTGGTCTATAAATCGTACCTATATATGTCAGAGCACTTTTTTACCGTTAATAAATGCTCTTGTCACCGAAGAAAGTTTTATTCGTATAGTTTTAGAGGCTACGAAAATGTTCAACAGCAAATTTAATGTTATAATTGTCGTCGAAGTATGAAAATAAAAAATCTGGGATATATAACCTCGGAAACATTTTTGTAACAATATTAAACCCTAAAAGTCCTTCATAAATATATTGAACATGTATATCTTTTAAAGTTTCACCGCTATAGCATTTTAATGTGAATAATGTAAAATTCTCAATTATATTTTTGTACATGTGTATGGGTAACCTATATCATCAAAAACCAAGTCTATATCTCTCATTGGGCCTAAGAGATATTGAGGAATCAGTGAAAAAGCATTTTGCCCCCTTAGCGCTGAAATTATTTAAAAAAAAAACTGAATAAGTTTCTAAAGATTTTAAAAAGACACTGATATACCAAAACGGAATGTTATCTCAATAAACATAGAAAATGCGAATCGTTGTACAATTGACCCCGAATATAGATTTAAGGGTTGTTTAGGGCAAAATCCTGAATTTCGTTCATAAATATTTGTAACCTTTATAAGCAAAAACTCGATATCTTATTGGTTTCAAGATATATTGAGGAATCCTTGAAATCATATTTCACCTCTTTTCACCCCCTTAGGGGTCGAATTTCAAAAAAATCTCTTGTTTGGGTGCTTACATCATGGAGAGAATATGCTTTCCGAATTTCATGACTGTGTCCAAGGGACGTTTTATAGAATAAAAAATGGCAATTTACTCCTTTCGGGGTGCAATTAAAAAAATATGTTAAAAAGATATTTTAAGTTTTTAAGTTGACAGTTTTAATCCCGAAACACTCCCTTAGAATGATAATTTTGAGATGCTATATGGCCTCTGTTCGAATCCTGGTTTTACTCTATTATCATACTAAATTTGGTTAAAATATGTCAAACTGTTTTTAAAAGATTCGTCAAAAGCAAAAATAAATAAACCAAAATAATAAAGTTCATAAATATCAGCAAAAATAAAAAAATATAATATATGTAGACGTTTTCTCGTTCTACATAGACTAATCATAGTTTTGCTAAATAACTTTGCTATAAGAATAAAGCTCAGTGCTGTTTACCGACAATATTTAAGCCGAACATATCCGATGCCACCCGAAGAGCCACTATCTGAATATAGTCATCCAATCAACTACTGAGCAAAAATTCATATCCCCTCACTGCATATTTAATGGATATTCCAATGGTCCAATATAATTAAAAACAAAATTATTAATTTCTCGTTTCTGGTGGGACTTTTTTGAGATTTTAGATTTTTCTAGTTATGATGAAGACATTTCCTACCTGTATGCAAAATTTCAACTCGGTAGCATATCTGGAAGTGGGTTAGAATTTCCGGACATAGCCACAAATATTCATTTTTATATATAAAGATAAAGATATAACAATATTCAGTCTTCTTTTGGACTTCTGCAAAATATATAAAACATCATATATGCATATATTTGTATATAAATAACAAAGAAAGTACATTTTTCAATCTTCTGACTTGTTTGAAGACGCTGTTTCGGATTTAGTTTTATAAATAATTTAACGTAGAAAATGATCGTTGAGCCGTACGTTGTTTATTGGTAACGTTACTAATATTTTTTACAGCTTTCATAGAAAAATATTTTATTAACTTTCTTACACATCTGAAAACATCTATAACTGATTTTGGTGGCAAATTTAGATATACAATGGCACCTTGACTTACAAACTTAATTTGTTCCTGACCGCGGTTCGTATCTTAAAAAGTATGTATATAGAAACTCAATAGGAAATCTATTAATCCGTTCCCAGATTAAAAAATAATAAAGCAAATCCCAAAAATTAAAAGAAAAAACTATTTTCAACTAAATGAAGAAAATGCAAAGATATGGAGAAGGAGTGAGAAAAAGCATTTTTTCACTGTAATGTTCATTTTGTATACCGTTACATATTAATTTTTATTTATAAACATTTTCTGTTTTACATAATTAGTATGAAAATCATCTTCCTTTAAATTGTAAAAAATGAACAGCTTTCTTGTGTCTGGTTTTGTGGTTCAGGAGTTTTCGATTTGTTACATGTAGTAGTAGCCTGTTGGTAGCCTGTTTCTAGTACTAAGGAAGAAAGTTAAAAAAGTTTAATGTAAAACAGGCTTTGATTCATTTAGAAATAAAAACATCAAGGTTCATATTTAGAGGTCAAAATAGGATATGAAAATAGTTTGTACCTCGAAAAGTTCGTATTTCGAGAGGTTTGTAAGTCGAGGTACCACTGTATCAGCAAATTTACTTAGCCATAATTAGTATTAGGTTAAAATGTAAAAATATTTAAATTGCAACCATCTAAATCAGCGTTCTTAAACTGGGGTCCGCAAAACAATTTTGACATTAACATTACATCCCTCAACTTTTCGCTTTTATTCAAAGAACTCATTTAATAAAAATCCTACATGGTCAAGACTTTTTGTATTTGTTGTTATCTAACTAGTTATTGACATAACTAAACAATAATTAGTAAATATTTAATTACTTTTATTCAACTGCAAATTATTTACAGAAAACATATTATAATAAGTTCTATTTTGAAGCAATGTTTGTATGAGTTTAACGTATTATAATTTGTAACTTTTTTAAAATTCTTTTTACTACTATTTTTATTCATTTTATGTTTTTTATTCTATATGTTAATAAAAATGTTCATCTCTATAAATGGGCATAACCATTTATTAAAATAACCAGCGATACATTTTCTGGATGGGGTCCACAAAAAAAAATGTTGTTCAAGAGGGGGTCCTCGGACTACGTTTAAGAACCCCTGATCTAAATCAAAAGAGTATGCTTGAAATAAGATTGCGAGCACCTAACCCCCCCTTTCGGTACGCCACTGCATATTGTAACAAAAGGGCGCAGTTTGGCGGGTTTGCCCCGGGCGCCAAAGGAGCTAGCGCCGGCTCTGGTTGTAGTTGGAACGAAATATGAAACGATCTTTTGGATTGAAAACTCTGGTATCTGTTTAAGTATGTACTGGGTACTGGTATACATCTATTGTTTTTAGTCAGTCATTATTAGGTACATAAGATTTCATATACAAAATTCAATATTTTCAAAATTATTAAAATCATAAATGGGATTTTTCAACAAAATGTTCTTAACTTTATTTGAAAATTCTCTGTATGATAGTTGTTTAATCTCCTCGGGCAACACACTGAAAAATTTTATACAATAATAATTTGAGCTATTTCTGGATTTGTTCCTGCGAAGGTACAGAGACCGGATATCGTTTTTTGAGCGAGTATTGTATTCATGCGAGTCTCCAACAGTAGTGAATTTGTTCAAATTCTTATGTATTAGCAAGAGGCAATTATAAATGAATAATGCTGGTAGGGTCATTATTTTGAGACTTGTAAAATAGTCTCGACATTCGGCTCTGTAGGCAGCGCCGGCGATAATTCTGACAGTTTTACGCTGAAGGCTAAAAATTTTGTCAGCGGATGGAGAATGTCCCCATATAAGTATCCCATAGTTTAGGTGGGATTGAAGTAATGAAAAATAGGCTTTCAATACGACCTCTTTACATACTTCGTATTTCAACCTCCTTATCAGGTAAATAGTGGACCTAAGCTTTCTACTAAGAAATTCCGTGTGTTGGTCCCAACGTAAATGAGGATCTATGTGGATTCCAAGAAACTTGACGTAATGAGGGTTTTCAAAATTATGTTTCCTAGTAGTAAACAGCTGGGTCTGGGATTTGTCCGTGTTTAAGCATAATTTATTGGTGTTAAACCAAGAATTTGCTTCAGCTGTCAAGGATCTATTCTCGGAAAGGAGAGCACTTAGATTGGAGTTTCTAGTTAATAATGTTGTGTCGTCTGCGTAGAGAACTGTTTTAGAAGTCATATAAAGGGGTAGGTCATTAACATATATTAAAAAGAGTAACGGACCAAGTATGGAACCTTATGGAACACCAAACTGTAACGGAAGTGTTTTAGATTTATTGTTGTCAAGCTGAGTAAATTGTTTCCTATCCGATAGATATGATCTACGCAAGGAGCAGCTGTTTTCATCAAAACCATAAAGATATAGCTTATTTAATAAAATGTTATGCGAGATGCAGTCAAATGCTTTGCTGAGATCTAAGAAGTCCAAAACGGCATCAGTTGTGCTTTTGTTAATTCTGAAACAAACTGAGAGTTGGAAAACAAATCATTTTCGGTAAATTATTTATTTAGTTGTTTGTAAAGCACTTTTTCTACAATTTTTGAAAAAACTGGCAGAATAGAAATGGGGCGGTAATTATTTACATTATTGATGTCTCATTTCTTATGTAATGGAAGAACTTTTACTATTTTTAGCTTGTCAGGAAAACAGTTTTATAAAATACAAGAATTAATTATTTTCGTTAAAGGTGAGATGACCTGATCCTTGACCGATTTTAGCAATTTAACGGACAAGCCATATGCATCGGGTGTGTTGCCACCTTTCAAAGAATTAATAATCTCCCGTGTAACAGTTTCATCTACTTGTTGAAATAAAAAGGTTACATGAGAAATTTTGTTAAGGTGGTATTTAGGGGGTAAATTAGATACTGGAATGTTCTCAACTAGTGATTTGGCAATTTCAGAAAAATGCTCGTTGAACTGATCAGGAGTAATAGAAGTATTCGCAGGGCCTTTTGTATTTTTTCTATGTCTATTAATAATACACCAGGATGTTTGCTGCATATTGTTAGAATTTTCCAAGAGATTAGAGTGAGCCTCAATTTTAGCCTTAGAAATTTCTTTACGATAAACAGATTTGTAAACATCATAGGTAATTTTGTTCCTGTTGTTAGGGTTTTGCAGAAATATTTGATGTAAATTATTAAGGTGGAGACAGCAGCTCGGAACAACGTATAGTCTCAACAATTTCTCATTCCACGCAGATGTTCATTAAACCATTTTACTTGATTGGAACATGAAGTTTTTGGAGAAATTTTAACTTTCTTCATAGGAAAAGACTGTTCAAAATTTAATAGAAATGTTTCAAAAAATCTGTTGCACATTTCAGTACTGTCAGTAATAAGATTTAGAAAATCCCATGGCATAGAGTCGAGTTTATGGAAAAAATTAAAGATATCTGAATCAGAGATCTTTCTTTGGTAACTACCAGGTCTACAAGTATGAAATGCGGATTTTTTTCAAACTTGCCGCGCAAACAGAGTGTATAGTTCAAAGTTTCAACACATATGGCGTTTTGTTAAGTTATCATTAAGTGTCAAATGCGTATAGGTTATAATTTGAAAAGTGATCATATAGTTTTGTTTTACTGTGTTAAAAATGTCAAATTTTGTGCCAAATAAAGAGCATTCGCGGACAGTACTACTGTTTTGTTTTCATTTGAAAAAAACTGCTGCTGAATCATACCGACTGCTTCGAGAAGCTTATGGTGAATATGCTCCATCGCAAGAAACGTGTGAACGATGGTTTCGGCGTTTCAAAAGTGGTGACTTGGATCTTACAGACAAAGAACATGGAAAACCTCCAAAAAAATATGAAGATACAAAATTGGAAACATTGCTACAGGAAGACGATAGTCAATCACAAGAACAACTAGCAGAGCAGTTAGGCGTTAGTCAACAAGCTGTTTCCAATCGCCTACGAGAGATGGGTAAGATCCAGAAAATCGGCAGATGGGTTCCACATGCATTGAATGAGAGGCAGATGGAAAAACGCAAAAACACTTGTGAAATTTTGCTTGCACGATACAAAAGAAAGTATGTTTTGCATCGTATCATTACTGGCGATGAAAAATGGATTTATTTTGAAAATCTCAAACGCAAAAAATCATGGGTGAACCCAGGGCTCACCATCCATATCAACTGCAAGACCGAATCGCTTTGGCAAAAAGACAATGCTCTGTACTTGGTGGGACCAAAAGGGTGTGGTCTATTATACATTGTTACAATCTGGTGAAACAGTTAATACCCAACGCTACCAACAACAACTGATCGAATTGAACCATTCGCTGCTCATAAAACGACCAGAATACGAAAGAAGATAGCACAAGGTAATCTTTCTTCACGATCACGGTCCATCATATAAGGCAAAAGCAGTTTGCAACACATTGGAGGCACTCAAGTGGGAACTGCTACCCCATGCCGCTTACTCACCAGACTTGGCCCCGTCAGATTACCACTTGTTCGCATCGATGGGTCACGCACTTGCCTAGCAGCATTTTTGTTCATATGAAAATGTGAAAGAATGGCTAGATGAATGGTTTGCGGGGAAAGGGGAAGAGTTCTACTGGCGAGGTATTCACAAATTGCCTGAAAGATGGGGAAAATGTATAACTTCTAATGGAGCATACTTTGAATAAATAAACTTTGACTGTTCTTTTGAGTTTAATGTTTTATTAAAAACAAAAAAAAATCCGCATTTCATACTTGTAGACCTGGTATAAGAGGCTACATTATTTGTAGATAAAACTGTACCCGGTTCATTTTGGGAATATTTAGAATTGTGAAAGATGGAAGCGGGTCGAAGGGACGCTTTCATCTTTTCAAAATTCAAAACCATTATATTTTCCTTATTATTTATAACGATTAAAAAAATGTATGCCTCATCAAATATTTCCTGCCTCCCAGACTTAAAAACTAGCGCCGCCACTAGATATACATCTTAATATGCATAATTTTATTTGTTAATAGCCGGCAAATCATACTTCGTACTTTTTTTTTTTTAGCTATATGCATTGTTACTGTAAAGTCCATTCTACATTATACTTTTTTCAATACTTTATTCAATACTATCCAACTCTGACGTCATTTCAACTTTTGATACTACAGAATATAGTGGGGGAAAAAATAAGAGACAGTGATATATTTTATACCTTCCATCTCTTATTACTTTTCATTGCCAACTTAAAAATTTGTAGGTTCAGTTTGCAGACAACAATTTGGTTATAGTAAACCAACTTATAAATATTGTTTAATTGTGCTAAGTTTATATTTAATTATATGTTCTAAATAAACTTCTTATCAACTTAATAAACTAATAAAAGTTAAGTTGTAAACAAAAACTAAAAAGTTGCTGGTTGGTACGACTGATAAGTATACAACTGTCATCCAAAACTACCTCCTCGCCTGCATTGGCCCGTTAAATCGAGGTTCTACTGTATTACATTTACTCACCGGTGGATATTTTGACAGTTATATCTGTAGTAACAAAGAATCGAGCACGAAGCAAGTAAAAAAGTATGGAATTGAGTGTTAAGTCAGTTTACTTAGATATTGAGCTGACGTTTATAAAGCACATGTACTTTTAAAATTACTGTAAAGACTTACATTTAAATTTACCGTCATTACAATCTGTCATTGTTTAGATATTGTAGTTTTCATATACGCCGTTCGACAACGCTGCCAAAAAATGTGCATTCAGTCAAATTCACCGGTAAGTTTGTACCAGTACTTGCACTTGTTAAGGCAACAACGTTGCTTTTCGCCATCGTTGACACTACTTACTTTAAATAAATATGTGCGTTGATATACCTAAAATACGTGGAGCGCGATTTTACGCGCATAAACAAGAAAGTTGTGCGTGCAATTTTTTGTGCGTGCAACCCGCGTGGAAATCCGTGTGCGCACATACTCCGTGCGCGTACAAATGCTCAAATCAGTACGCACCATTACAAAGAATTGACCCATCAATCTCGGATACACAGAATAAACACAAAATGGTTTTTTTCTGATATGGTATCATAATTAATTGAAACGTGTAGAAACCAAAAATGAGGACGAAAAAAAAAAAATAATAGAAAAAACATACATTTATAACATGCAATTTTATTTATATAGATTTTTTATTGTGTAACAAAAGAATAGATGCTAAATGATTACTAAAGTAATGATGTGCAAGCATAAATTTATCATCACATACGTATCAAAACAAGACTATGTAGGAAATAGGAATAAGATAACAATATTGACATATTGTATCGCAATACAAACATGATATTCCTGGAAAACAAATATATAAATACATGGCTAATATAGTAAAAAATCTAAAATATAAAACAACGCAGATTTAAGCAAAAACACGTATCACATACAAGCACACTTTAGATATAAGGAAAAACACAAAGTATTTTATAATTAAAACATTTTCGTTAATATTTATGACTAATAGAGTATTAAATTACAGTTAAGGGAATATGGATCCGAAATGTAATTGAGCTACATATAAATTGTTACAAATAATTAGTACAATTAAGAAAAAAAAAAAAAAAAACAGGGTTTGTCGGGAAATTTGTATCCGCAAATATATTTATAAGGTAAGATAACAAAATGTCCACTGCATATTATTTTAAATAGACACTAGTCATAAAGTCTAGGTATAGTATTTCCAAAATGAAATGGTCGGTCTGGTTAATCAGCTTAACAATGTAGTAATGAGTTTATGTCATAATCCTGAGACTTAATGCTGCAAAAAGAATATGAGAGGTATTAAGGGAATTTTAAATTTAAATAGAATAGTTGTATAATTGAACTAAACTAGGCTTACCAGATGGCGTCTAAAAGCATGATATACCCTTCTTTTTTAAATAAAATCCTCTCTCCTCCATTCAGCCTAAAAACTCCTCCATTTGTGTTGTACTATTTTCAGCAATGACACTGGCTCCGTGAAGTTAGCAGTCCACTGAAAGCACTAACGAAAATTCGTCGGCCATTCGTTAGTGCTTCGTTAGTGCCTATTAGTGCTTCATAAAAAATTGTAGCCACCCTAACCGTTTTCGAAAAAAAAGCAATTCGAAATGGACTGCTAACTTCACGCCTCGTTGGAAGCACTAACGAAAATTCATCAGCCATCCGTTAGTGCCTCGTTAGTGCCTGTTAGTGCTTCATTAAAATTTGTAGCCACCCTAACCGTTTTTGAGATATTGAGCATTCAAAAAAATAAGCGTGACGTTAGCAGTCCACTGAAAGCACTAACGAAAATTCGTCGGCCATCCGTTAGTGCCTGTTAGTGCTTCATTAAAATTTGTAGCCACCCTAACCGTTTTTGAGATATTGAGCATTCAAAAAAATAATCGTGAAGTTAGCAGTCCACTGAAAGCACTAACGAAAATTCGTCGGCCATTCGTTAGTGCCTCGTTAGTGCCTGTTAGTGCTTCATTAAAATTTGTAGCCACCCTAACCGTTTTTGAGATATTGAGCATTCAAAAAAAATAAGCGTGAAGTTAGCAGTCCACTGAAAGCACTAACGAAAATTCGTCGGCCATCCGTTAGTGCCTCGTTAGTGCCTGTTAGTGCTTCATTAAAATTTGTAGCCACCCTAACCGTTTTTGAGAAATTGAGCTTTCAAAAAATCGACCGTGAAGTTAGCAGTCCACTGAAAGCACTAACGAAAATTCGTCGGCCATCCGTTAGTGCCTGTTAGTGCTTCATTAAAATTTTTAGCCACCCTAACCGTTTTTGAGAAATTGAGCATTAAAAAAAAAAACACGTGTAGTTTGCAGGTCATGAAAAGCACTAATGAAAATTCATCGGCCAACCGTTAGTGCCTCGGTAGTGCCTGTTTGTGCTTCATTAAAATTGAAATCCACCCTAACCGTTTTTGAGAAATTGAGCATTCAAAAAAATTAACGTGTAGTTTGCAGGTCATGAAAAGCACTAATGAAAATTCATCGGCCAACCGTTAGTGCCTTGGTAGTGCCTGTTTGTGCTTCATTAAAATCAGAATCCACCCTAAGAGTTTTTGAGAAATTGAGCATTCAATAAAATAAGCATAAAGTTAGCAGGATATAGAAAGCACCAACGAAAATTCGTCGGCCATCCGTTAGTGCCTCGTTAGTGCCTGTTAGTGCTTCATTAAAATTTGTAGCCACCCTAACCGTTTTTGAGATATTGAGCATTCAAAAAAAATAAGCGTGAAATTAGCAGTCCACTGAAAGCACTAACGAAAATTCGTCGGCCATCCGTTAGTGCCTCGTTAGTGCCTGTTAGTGCTTCATTCAAATTTGTAGCCACCCTAACCGTTTTTGAGAAATTGACCTTTCAAAAAATCGACCGTGAAGTTAGCAGTCCACTGAAAGCACTAACGAGAATTCGTCGGCCATCCGTTAGTGCCTGTTAGTGCTTCATTAAAATTTTTAGCCACCCTAACCGTTTTTGAGAAATTGAGCATTAAAAAAAATTAACGTGCAGTTTGCAGGTCATGAAAAGCACTAATGAATATTCATCGGCCAACCGTTAATGCCTCGGTAGTGCCTGTTTGTGCTTCATTAAAATCGAAATCCACCCTAACCGTTTTTGAGAATTTGAGCATTCAAAAAAATTAACGTGTAGTTTGCAGGTCATGAAAAGCACTAATGAAAATTCATCGGCCAACCGTTAGTGCCTCGGTAGTGCCTGTTTGTGCTTCATTAAAATCGAAATCCACCCTAACCGTTTTTGAGAAATTGAGCATTCAAAAAAATTAACGTGTAGTTTGCAGGTCATGAAAAGCACTAATGAAAATTCATCGGCCAACCATTAGTGCCTCGGTAGTGCCTGTTTGTGCTTCATTAAAATCGAAATCCACCCTAACCGTTTTTGAGAAATTGAGCATTCAAAAAAATTAACGTGTAGTTTGCAGGTCATGAAAAGCACTAATGAAAATTCATCGGCCAACCGTTAGTGCCTTGGTAGTGCCTGTTTGTGCTTCATTAAAATCGGAATCCACCCTAACCGTTTTTGAGAAATTGAGCATTCAAAAAAATAAGCATAAAGTTAGCAGGACATAGAAATCACTAACGAAAATTCGTCGGCCATCCGTTAGTGCCTCGTTAGTACCTGTTAGTGCTTCATTAAAATTGGAATCCACCCAACCCGTTTTTTACAAATTGAGCTTTCAAAAAAATAAGCGTGAAGTTAGATGGTGATTGAAATACTATATTTTTCTATAGATGGGGGTAGATTTATCTAAGATATATTAATTAATTTATTTATTTATTTATTTTACATCGGCCTATTTCTGCAACCAGGCTAATCGCCGATGCCAGGGGCGAACTCCTACACCTGGATGAGGGGTGAATGATTGTGAAATGAGAGTAATGTATACATATTATTCTCGCCCGAATAATATCACGGAACGGAGAATCGAACTACCGATCGCATAATCCAGACTGTTTTCACCAGTCCAAACTGTACGACTTAATGCGCTCGACCACTCCGTTGGCATCTAAGATATGTTAAATCCCAAGATATTTGAGAATAATTTTTACTACAATTTTACGCCTTCACATATATCATTGCATTTGCAACCCTATCTAATTAATGTAGGGCGAACTTGCAAATTAACTTCGATGACAGAATAAGCACCCAGAATTATCTGATAAGTTGAAAAAGGTATAAAAACAACTAATTAATTATATCACAAGTAAAATTAGAAGAAGTCAATAAATATGTAATCTGTGTAAAAAAATCGTCTATATCGTCTAATGTAAATAAGCAATTTTTAAGAAGCGTTGGACTAAATATGACTGACGATTTAGGTATGATAAATGATAAGCAAAAGATCTAGTATAATAAAACACAATATTGAAGGAAAGTTTCGATGTTAGTATTTAATATAATCAATATAATAATATACAAATAACAAATCATCAAAACAGTAACCGACGAGTTCATCGAAAATCAATTCATCGAAAATCAACTCATCGAAAATCAATTCATCGAAAATGAGTTCATCGATTGATCAATTCATCTAATCGTCAATTCACCGAAAAAAAATATTTTGTAAATATTTGAGAGGAATGCCGAGGGGTTCGGAAAGTAAAAAAAACAGTGGTCAATAAAAGTAGACAGACTAAGAAATAATTGCATAATTTTTTTTATATGGTTTAAAAAAAGGTAAATAAAGTGGCATGGTGTTTGAATATAAATAAAGAAATATAATAAGAAAACTTATATAATAAAACAAATAAATTTTTTGTTTTTAAGGTTTAATAAGACAGGTTATGGGCAATTGCACGCAAATAATTTTTATAAATTTATAAACAATGATACGCATTTTAATTGGGCTAATATAGGGGAAAATAAAGTACTATGCATCTAAAAAGAAGGTAATTAGGTTAGGTTAGGTTAGTAAGGGTTTGGTTAGAAGAAGCTGAGCGAAGCGAGCTACCCATCTTCTAGTTTAATGACAAAACACTATCTTAGGTTAGGTTAGGTTAGTAAGGGTTTGGTTAGAAGAAGCCGAGCGAAGCTAGCTACCTATCTTCTAGTTTAATGACAAAACACTATCTTAGGTTAGGTTAGGTTAGTAAGGGTTTGGTTAGAAGAAGCCGAGCGAAGCGAGCTACCCATCTTCTAGTTTAATGACAAAACACTATCTTAGGTTAGGTTAGGTTAGTAAGGGTTTGGTTAGAAGAAGTCGAGCGAAGAGAGCTACCCATCTTCTAGTTTAATGACAAAACAAACTCACACTAACATAATAATGCCACCTGTTTAGAATCACCGTAAATTGAACAAATCATGTGTGGTATGACGCTAGTGGTATGACCTATTCCCTAGTTATACCAAAAATTTATATAAATAAGAAAATTTGTTTTTACGAAATAACATAATATTACTAAGCATTTTCGATAAACGTGCCATTCGATAAATTGAGCATTCGATATATTGATTTTCGATAAATTTGTTTTCGATAAACTTGCTTTCGATAAATTTGATTTCGATAAATTGAATTTCGATAAATTAATTTTCGATAAACTAGTATTCGATAAATTGATTTACGATAAATTGACCTAGAATCAATTCCGCAGGGTTCTAAATAGTAACTGTGCAAAATTTGGTTTAAATCGGTTACACGGCCTAGGAATGTATAGCGAACAAACAAACAAACAAACAGACAATTTTCCTCTTTTATATATATAGAGAAGAAGAAGATGTCCAATTATATTTACTATGTATTTTCTTTCTCGCGTTCAAGACGCGGCACACAAACCTAACGGTCGAAGGAGAAAAGTGGAGGTAGACCATCGAATTGAAAAATAGAGCGGTTTTTGCTGTCAATGAAAGTATGTATGGCCAAAGATTTAATAGGTAAATATAAAGTTTTGCAGTTTATTTATATTTTATATTTTTAATAAATATATAGCAAGCCGCACACAATTGAGATAGATAAGGTATTATACTCCGCGTCTTTGGTGCTATATATTTTAGTTTGCAATGCAGTTGATGATAGTCGATGGTAATATTCGTTTAGTTCGTTCGTCACAAATATATTTAAAAATTATTATACCCAAAATTATTGTGTTCGTAGGCTGTAGCATATAAGTGTAACAGAGATAGATATACATTGATATTCGTGACCCCCCCCCCTTTGACCCATGAAACTATCGTTTATAGGTCAGAAGTAATCACAGAAAGAAGATCACAGAAAATAAATTAATCTGATGAGTCAGTTTGATCGTTAGGTGGTAGAGCGGGCTGCCGGCGGATTAACAATACTGCTGGTTCAAAAGTTCTGCTTAGTTGAAGTAAATTTTAAATTGTGTTTTTAATTGTGTTTAACATCGAAACTTTCCTTCAATATTGTGTCTTATTACACTAGATCTTTTGCTTATCATTTCTCATACCTAAATCGTCAGTCATATTTAGTCCAACACTTATTAAAAATTGCTTATTTACATTTAGACGATTTTTTTACACAGATTACATTGACTTCTTCTTATGTTACTTGTGATATAATTAATTAGTTGTTTTTCATTTATACGTTTTTCAACTTATCAGATAATTCTGGGTGCTTATTCTGTCATCGAAGTTAATTTGCAAGTTCGCCCTACATTAATTAGATAGGGTTGAAAATACAATGATATATGTGAAGGCGTAAATTGTAGTAAAAATTATTCTCAAATATCTTGGGATTTAACATATCTTAGATGCCAACGGAGTGGTCGAGCGCATTAAGTCGTACAGTTTGGACTGGTGAAAACAGTCTGGATTGTGCGGTCGGTAGTTCGATTCTCCGTTGGTGATATTATTCGGGCGAGAATAATGTATACATTACTCTCATTTCACAATCATTCACCCCTCATCCAGGTGTAGGAGTTCGCCCCCTGGCATCGGCGATTAGCCTCGTTGCAAAAATAGGCCAATGTAAAATAAATAAATAAATAAATAAATTAATATATCTTAGATAAATCTACCCCCATCGATAGAAAAATATAGTATTTCAATCACCATCTAACTTCACGCTTATTTTGGTTGGGTGGATTCCAATTTTAATGAAGCATGTTAAGTCGTCAAAATAGTGTTGAGTGAACCGTGCATAGCAAAAGTTAAGTGAACCGTGCTTTACACAAGGGTTAGTTTACCCACATGGACAAGAGTCATAGAACATTCTAGAACAAAAACATTCATTCCTGTTATTAGCGAAATTTAATGTATTATTAGTTAGATATATGAGTTCTTATGTTGTTAAATTATTAATAATAACAAACTGTGCAGTAATTATAATACATTTGTGTGTGAAAATAAAAAATTGTATACAGTCCACTAAAATTGAAGTAATAAGTTTTTTGATGAGAAAGAATAGACAAAGCACTAACAGGTACTAACGAGGCACTAACCGATGGCCGACGAATTTTCGTTAGTGCTTTCTATGTCCTGCTAACTTAATGCTTATTTTTTTGATTGCTCAATTTCTCAAAAACACTTAGGGTGGATTCCGATTTTAATGAAGCACAAACAGACACTACCGAGGCACTAATGGTTGGCCGATGAATTTTCATTAGTGCTTTACATGACCTGCAAACTGCACGTTATTTTTTTTAATGCTCAATTTCTCAAAAACAGTTAGGGTGGATTTCGATTTTAATGAAGCACAAACAGGCACTACCGAGGCACTAACGGTTGGCCGATGAATTTTCATTAGTGCTTTTCATGACCTGCAAACTGCACGTTATTTTTTTTTAATGCTCAATTTCTCAAAAACAGTTAGGGTGGCTACAAATTTTAATGAAGCACTAACAGGTACTAACGGATGGCCGACGAATTTTCGTTAGTGCTTTCAGTGGACTGCTAACTTCACGCTTATTTTTTTGAAAGCTCAATTTCTCAAAAACTGTTAGGGTGGCTTCAAATTTTAATGAAGCACTAACAGGCACTAACGAGGCACTAACGGATGGCCGACGAATTTTCGTTAGTGCTTTCAGTGGACTGCTAACCTCACGTTTATTTTTTTGAATGCTCAATATCTCAAAAACGGTTAGGGTGGCTACAAATTTTAATGAAGCACTAACAGGCACTAACGGATGGCCGACGAATTTTCGTTAGTGCTTTCAGTGGACTGCTAACTTCACGCTTATTTTTTTGAATGCTCAATATCTCAATAACGGTTAGGGTGGCTACAAATTTTAATGAAGCACTAACAGGCACTAACGAGGCAGTAACGGATGGCCGACGAATTTTCGTTAGTGCTTTTAGTGGACTGCTAACTTCACGCTTATTTTTTTGAATGCTCAATATCTTAAAAACGGTTAGGGTGGCTACAAATTTTAATGAAGCACTAACAGGCACTAACGAGGCACTAACGAATGGCCTACGAATTTTCGTTAGTGCTTTGAGTGGACTGCTAACTTCACGGTCGATTTTTTGAAAGCTCAATTTCTCAAAAACGGTTAGGGTGGCTGCAAATTTTAATGAAGCACTAACAGGCACCTACGGATGGCCGACGAATTTTCGTTAGTGCTTTCAGTGGACTGCTAACTTCACGGTCGATCTTTTGAAAGCTCAATTTCTCAAAAACGGTTAGGGTGGCTACAAATTTTATTGAAGCACTAACAGGCACTAACGAGGCACTAACGGATGGCCGACGAATTTTCGTTAGTGCTTTCAGTGGACTGCTAACTTCACGCTTATTTTTTTGAATGCTCAATTTCTCAAAAACGGTTAGGGTGGCTACAAATTTTAATGAAGCACTAACAGGCACTAACGAGGCACTAACGGATGGCCGACGAATTTTCGTTAGTGCTTCCAACGAAGCGTGAAGGTAGCAGTCCATTTTGAATTGCTATTTTTTCGAAAACGGTTAGGGTGGCTACGATTTTTTATGAAGCACTAACAGGCACTAACGAAGCACTAACGGATGGCCGACGAATTTTCGTTAGTGCTTTCAGTGGACTGCTAACTTCACGGAGCCAATGACACTAACTTATCAAACCAAAAATTTTATATTTGTGATTATTATTGTAAAAATTTATGCACTTAATGTTTATTTTTTGTTATTGATTATTTTGTTGTTATTGAATACTTTATTTATAAATATGCTTTCATTTATATATATCTAAGAAAAAAACAAAAAAATATGCGAACAAAAATTATTTTTCATAATAATTATGTTTAAAATTTTGCTGCCTCCTTTTTCACTCATTTTCATGCTATTTTCTCACATTTCAGGGTTCACAGGTATCTATAATAAGCATTGCTGTGGCATGCCAACTTGACGCCTGATAGGTACTGAAAATTTGACCACTCCCGATACGGGCTTTTGATAGTGTTCGACATAATATGCAGAAATTAAAAAATTCAAGTGAAGATGAGAAGGTGGGTTTATTTACTTACCGTTTGACTACTAGACACATTACATGCTAATATATGTTAATTAATATATAAATTGCAAAATAATTGCATCTGTACATCTAAATTATTGATATACTCAAAGGATCCCGGTGTTGGTATTGAGAAGTGACATTACCGTTGTCGGCGCTGTTTTTCAAGGTAATATGGCTGAATTGTCTAGTATTCAGCTGTGAATATGCTAACAGGGAACAGGTTAATTTAAGCACAGTACATTTTTATTTTATGAAAATGTATCTATCGACATTCTAACAAAAAATCAACACTAGAAAATATGTAATAATTTCAAACAGTACTACAGTCGCGTAGTACAACATTTGACCACCAGACTGCGTATCCGAGCGTGTCAGTTCCCAATTACAATCCACTGGGTCGCCGCCAGTGGCATAGCTTCAAATTCCGCCCCTCACTCTTCGCTTACTGATACATCGCAACCAGGACTGGTACCTATATTTTTTACTGGAAATTATTAACCACACCAGCCCACTTCTTCGTAGAGATGGACGCATTTGGTTCTTTGGCTTGCTTCAATCTTTCAAAATTCTTATGGAGTTGAGAGAAGCAATGTAACACAGAAACTGTATTTTCTGTTGGTACATTTGATCGTAGTATGTACGATTGTTTGGCGTATTTATTAATCGAAAAGGCGGAACTTCTAACCGTTACTACTTCTTACAGTTCTATTCGAGTCCCTATAGTAACGCCACTGAATGCAGGGCCGTGCAGTAGCATGGAGCAATGGAGCGATCGCTCTAGGCGCCTGAGCCACGAGGGCGCCTTTCAAATATTTCATATTTGTTTATTTTTATAATATTTTCATAATAAAAGTTTTCTTATTTGCTTGTTACATCTTTATAAAGTAGGTTTTTATTTATCTTTGTTTATAAATATTACATTTTATTTGATCGGTGTACAAATGGGCGCCGACTTGTCGATATAAATGAAATAAGGTATAGATAATCGTAAACTTACAACGTATCTAACAGTGCTATCGCCGCATCTACAAGACTCCGTCTCCGCCGCTCTAGCTAAAACGATAGCGATAACCAAACAGAGGAGGATTCTTACGCCGAGTGCAAGAAATGCTATAAAGGCGTTTGACAATTTCCACAAATTTTTTTAGGATTTATTAAGATTTATTTTAGAACTTATTTTCTAGATATTTATTAGGCCTTTTTTTAGGATTTGTTAGGCTTTTTAGTGCCGTATTACCGATCCATGTTTAATATCGGCACCTGAAATCGTCCCGGAAGCCTATTTATTGTCCTGCATGTCCCGCATTCAGAAACAGCTCGGCAGCAAAGTGTATTCAAATTATTTATAAAATAAATATAATAATCTGTTCCAGAAAGCAATTTTAACTCGTGCGGGAACCGATCTTTGACGAGATCTCCGCACCCCACTTTGACATAAGTAACAATGTACTTCGATAAATAAGGAGTAGACTGTTAGGCGAGGCGGTATACATACAATAAAACCGGCGAATTATTATCAATGGTTTGCGGCATCAAATCAAACGATTTATTGCACCTAACACTGTGACCCTCTCTAGCCATAGACAATAGACAATCACGTTTAGTGAGTGCATTATTTTTCAGTGTTCTGAGTTTAGTCAGTTGAAAGATATATTTTGCAGTTAGTGTTAGTATATGACTCTGATAATAATATTATTAGGGTAGTAATATCTGTTTACTATTGTTGGTGTTTAATTATTAGTGTTCAAAAATATTATTTGTCATCAAAACTGTGACTTTGACTTGCACTACACATTTATTTATTAATTTCGTTACTCTTAACATTTATTATGACGCCGAAAAAACGTTTTTGCAAATTTAATGAGAATTTGCAGAAATAATATCCCTTTATACAAATGGGTGTTCAGTGAAATTTTGCATAAAATCTTTTAATACAAACATATAAAAAAAAATGTTGAGTAGATACTTTTATTGGGGAGGGAGCATTGCACTCGTAATAAGTTGGTAGTCTTAATAATTTTTCATATCAGTATAAAAGCGCTTTGTAAGAATGTCTGCTCCAGGCGCCAAATTATCACCACACGGCCCTGACTGATTCTGAGGAAAGAACTTCGTTCGTCTCATCTTCGGCACGGCTTTGACAATTGATATCTCAGAGAACATTGACTTATCTAAAAATAAAAAATCTATAAATACATATTGGGAGAATAATCAGTACACATATGTATAATAACCATTCGGCTTGTGCGTTTATAAGCATTTGTCAGTTGAAATGTTATTGCCGGTATAACAAATTACAAGGCATAGTTCATATTTCTCACTTCTAGAAAAGACAACTGCGTAAGATGGGCATCTGCTTGATTTGACCACTTTTTGATGGTACCTGGAAAATAATACCATTTGAAATGGGGCTATATCAACCTATAGTGTCCATTTGTCTATTGTGATCATGGACCAATTTCTTGGGTAAAGTAATAATTAAAAAAAAAGTTTAATCTCAAAACTCAAGAAGTCGTATTTTAGCAACAAGAACCATTAAAAAATAGTTGGACTTTTAGTATTTTACCCTTATTCTCAGAAATCATTTTAAAGAACGTAATTGAATTTCTCTTAAATCTTCAGGCCACCAGATGCTGTTGTTGACTACACTGCCGAGGAAACACATCTACAGAGGAAAAGGTTTAGACAACGGTGAAGATGTTCACACCAATTCAGTTGATGGAAGCATTATAAATCATTTTAGAATATAGTGGTAGAGGGACGTTTTTTTCTTAGGCAGAGAGCAGCGCGAAGAGCAGCAGAGATTCAACCTGGTAGACTCGAATCCCGTCAAGGAAAACGCTGGAGTACAACTCTCTCGGAAGAAGTACAACAGAGTTACCATTTCGGTGAAACGATGGTAGATAGTCATGTTGATTAAAAAATGCATGGGTACAAGTATGCACTCTGTGTTCTTCAAACACACTAAAAGTCTAGAGTTGTCCACCAAACTCATGTTCTCGTTTCTTAAGTCGGCCGGTTTGATATCGGAAACGGAAGGTTTTATGTGTCAGGATTGTGTGTTCACACTCTGTAAATTGTACCACCACCATCCTAAAACCATTATGCATATTTTGTCTGCGTGTCCATCTCTTGCAGCGTCTCGACATAACTACGTGTCTCGACATAATGCTGCTCTTCGCGTGCACTACTACTATTTTAGAAATGCCTATGGTATTGACCCAATTCTGGTTTTACCGTATGTCCCTTGTGATATAGTATCGGTGATGGAAAATTCTAAATGCCGCATTTATTGGGATTACTCCTTCCCCACCTCGAGGATACTGACAGCCACAAATCCAGGCATAACTTTCCTGGATATCGAGACCAAACAGATGTTTGTGATCGAATTTTCAAGTTCAGCTGAAAAAAATATCATATCTCAAGGAAGAGGAAAAGAGGTCCAATTATATGGATATCTTGCCCTACCTTAGAAAGCTGTATTCAGGGTATAAAGTTGAGCTTGTAGTCCTGATAGTTGGGTGGTAGTTTTAGGTGGTATGAAAGCCTCCTACCGACGAGAAATCAAGTCCATTCCCGCCTGCAGATCATCTGCCACCTCTTCGATCTGCAGGATGCAGACATCAGTGTTGTTCAGGGTCGCTCAGCATTGTAAGGGCACTGGATCTGGGGTAATTTGTATTTAGCTCTACTAGTCTCTAGTATTACGTGGCTCAAAAGTTTACTGAAGTTTGCGACTAGTGAATGCTTGTCAAGACCTGACTAACCCCAAATAATATTAAATACTAGTTCTTAAATACATGTATGTTCATAGTTAGTACATAGTTAGTTATTAAATACACATACATATGTTCATTCTTCAGTTGCAATGTCTTCGATCCTTTGAACCATTTACTATTTAAACATAATGCGTTTCTCACAAAATAGTAATAATAATAATAATAATTTCGTACAGTGTTTTCTTCTCCAACTTTTTGTTTAGAAGATATTCCTTTGTTTGGCAAAAACTGAGTTCTAATTGGGTTCGTGTCAACCGTTTTCGTAATTCGAAAATTGTTTCGCAGGGGAAAGGTATATAATAAATTGACATATTTTCCTGTACGACATTTATTTACTTAACAATTTGATTTTTTTCTTATAGAGTATAATACCATTCTTAAAAATAATCTTAAAGCATTTGACGTCATTCGTCAACCAGGTTATGAGTAAAGTGCCACACAAGGTTAATTGAAATTTATTTTCGTGACAAACATGAATCGGCAGCATGAACTAATACAACATGTATTATACTTAATTCTATGATTGTCACTTGTTGATAAAAAATTTCCAATGTTTTAATGTTGAACTAATTTTATTTTATTATCACAAATGTATAATTTTTGATATTGTTTGATCCAGCAGATTACACAAAGCAGAGTTATTCCACCAAATGTTGCCCAAAATTAAAGTGACCAACCGTCCTCCTTTGGGCAGGACAGCCTTTATTTAGATTATCTTTTCCTGTCCAACTTATATGTTCTGCTTCAGAAATATTTGTCCTTCTTGTCCTACCCTATCTTGTAAACAGAGTTTATTTAATATTGCATTCCGACGTTAGTGCCATCTTGTGTGATTGTCGTTAAATTTGTATTTTTTTGTATTTCCCCGGTCCAAGAAAATATTTCTCTTATTAAAAAAATAATTCTAATTTTTCTATATAGATAAATAAAAAATATTTCTAATTTTAAATATTTTAACCAGTGATCTCTTATTCAATTTTAGTTCCAACTAACCAAAGAAAGTGATATGTGAAGTGTGAATTTATTTGGTAATAGTGAAACATTTCTTATAATTTGTTTTATAATTAGCCAGGGTGTAGTCCTGATACAACTACTTCCCTGTAACTAGCACTATCTTCTATCAGGTTCTTTTTAACAAGTCTTGTATTCTTTCAACTTACTGGTGAATAATGAATAGAACAGTAGCTACTCGTCCTATCTAATTTATATAATAACTATTATTCATTAAAATAACAAAAAAAAAAAAAAAAATACCAAACGCGCAGCAAGCCATGGAAAATAAATTTGTCGGTTTCTTATGGCAACATATGTTTTGTTGTGTTTACGTTTGTTTTACATAACTTCAACTATTAGACTAGATCTCGTTTATTGTTACGTTATGGAAGACATTTTCTAAATAATAATAATAATTAATAGGATCCCAACACCTAGATAGGCGTATACGGGGCAGTGAAGGTAAGTTCTGTTTCTAAAGCCACGTGGTCAGTGTGACGTTTCAAGCGGTCCTATTATCCCACAGATATATGTATGAACAGATACTCATTTTAAGTATGAAATACTTGAGGCTGAGTCGACCCCAGAGCTGCCTGCACATTTTTGGAAGATAAAAATCCAAAGGAGGTGGGGGGTCTCGAACCCGGGTCCCTGTGCTCCTTAGACAACCGTCTTACTACGGAGCCACGGCAACTCTTTATCATAAATATTTCATTGAAAATACTGCAATAATAGTATATTACTATATGGGCGATTATGACAGCCATTATTCACGAAGATGACGTTTGAGCCCACGAGCCGTAGGCGAGGGCGCAAATCATCTGAGTGAAAAATGGCTATAATCGCCAGTGTAACACTATACTTTTTCCACACCTATTAACACGTTGACTGCCGAAGCAAGATTCAGGATTCTTGTCTCAGAAGTCAATTTGATGTAGCCATATTATATTATTAAGTCAATGTACTACAAGTAATCTTATAGTCGGCGTCCTGGGCAAGAACGCTATCCATGTTGCCTGCTACCACTGCAGTTTTGGCCCCTCCCATTGCTATTTTCAAATATGATTGGATCATCGAGAGTGAATTAAGGAAATGTAGGTTTGTGATTGGCCGTAAACAGTGAATTATGAAACCATAATCCACTGTAGTTATTTATGAGTACTATTTTTCACGAAAAAAGTACTAATCATTGCAATATAATTAAATAGGTGTGGAAAAAAAAAATATTAATTACAATTCTAATTTTATCATCTGGTCTAAGACATACCTTCATAAAAAACCCAAAGCCAACAAGAATTGTTATTTAATGAACATATATTATTTCGAATCATCAGTCCTCAGTATCTGAGCTAGGTCTTAAAATTAACAATATCTATTATATAAATGCATTTTTCAGACAGAATGTGTTCTGTTGTAACTGTGCAAGAAATCTTATATTTATACATTTTCGGTTTTTTTCAACTTAACCTATAACGTCAACAAAACTAATAAAAGTAGGAAAAAATCGTGTAGAGCTTGGTGAATGTCTTTGGTGAGATGTCTATCATGAGATGTCTATCAGATGCTTGTAATGATGACTACTATGTAGTAAGCAGGGACCTGAAGCTGAATTTATTTAGGTTCAGGTTCACTAACACATTCTTTTTAGGTTCAAGAACCTATTTTTTTTCTAGTTCGGGTTCGGGTTCAATGAAAATTTTAAATAAAATTAAAAGTATACTCAATTTCACTTTGTAATACGTAACTAAGAGGGAAACTTCATTTTTTACCGACCGTCAACATATATAAGGGAGGTATTATGATCATACCGATTTTGACATTTCGAGATTTCGATGGATCTCCACGAATTGCGGTCCCTACATAACGTTTTGACTATTTTTAGCATCATGTCTGTCGGTCTGTCTGTCCGTCCGTCTGTCCGTCTGTCTGTCTGTCTGTCTGTCCGTCTGTGTACACGTGCAGAGCAAATTCGGCTAAAAGGATTTTTATGAAACTGCATATTTAAGCTTTTGACATCAATGACACGAGTTTATCAACTTTTGGTAAAAATCGGTTGACTAGAAATGGGAGTTTTTCGTGTCGATTTTAAGATTTTTGCGAATATTTAGCAACAGAAAAATATTTCGAAAAAATTTATTAAACGAAAGTTGCTATAAATGCAATAACTAATAACTTTTATTTGAGATGTTTTTTGATAAAACTAAAAATTTCGAAAAATTTTTGTAAAATTTTTTTTGTCTCAATTTTTTCATACTTATATGTAACGTTTCCATGGTCATGATAAATAATATCTCTGTTAGAAAATATTAGACCAAGTTATTTCTACTCTGCTGCTAGAATGTATTTTATACAATTACTTTATGATGGCGGTCGGTCCTGTGGTGGCCACAGCTGATTTTTATGTTGTATGTTCATATCATCTTACGGTGGTAATTCTGAGATGACACCTTTGAAAATATTTGACAATTAATTGACTTTAATGACAATCTTTCATTTGTAATTTTTGAATGAATATAACCTAAGAAAAATCAAAGCCATATTTACAAGTTCACATTCTTACTAAAGTCCATTTACAACACAACAATCACCAAAGTCACCAGATTTTGTAACGTAGGTTCAAAATAAAATATACTATAAGCTGTTCACTTTTGTAACGACAAACCAGATCTAGTTATTTTGGTTACTTTTATAGTGTAATACGGACTTTAAATGTCAATTAAAAATCTTCTTTACGCTGTAAAACCGACTTTAGATTTATTGGTTCTGATAATTATTAAGAAAATGACATTTTTTATAATTTTTTAACATGACATACAGTTTCAAAAGTGCAAACTATTGAAAACAAAATTTCCTCTTAGTTTGTTCTTACCAAAGTGAACAGCTTATATTATTCGAAATAATAATAAAAATACATGGTTACCGGTTAATCATAAAAGGTTCGGGTTCAGGTTTTGGTTCACTGACCTTGAAATATAATGGTTCGGTCAGGCTTAAAGTATCATGGTGTCTACTAAATTTTCAATTTTAAGTTCCAGGAGATTAAAGGATTTTCCAGGTGAAAAATAAAAAAATTTCAGGTTAATTTTCATAAATTTTATATTATTCAAAATCAATTCGAAAACATATAATATATTTCCACTCACTCATATATAGCGTGATCCAAGAAATTTGATTCAAATGGAAAACTTTTTTATTACCAATTTTAACCCCTTAACGCACATGCCCGAGCGTAACTCGGGTATGTATTAATACAAAATTAATCATTTTGATTTCCTTATTGTAATATTCATGTATACATATATATTAGTCTTGAATAAAAAATAATCTATATTCATTTTGACTATATTTTTGACTATTTTGCATTGACATAGATCTATATATTAATTATCAATAATAAAAAAATGTTTATTTTCGGTTGTATCGAAAAAAAAAAACGTGCGTTAAGGGGTTAAGAAAAAAAAATCACTCTTCAATAAAAACTTCTGCTTTGTCTCAAACCCTTAAAAACGTTGTCAAATTTGTTTTACGTAATACAGGGTGTTCAGAATCTAATGAAAATCCTCACTGGGTTATTAAATGCCGAAGTCAATATTCACAAAAAATCAATGTTTAGTGTGGTCTTATGGGAAAACATTTATTTGAACCATTTTTTTTACACAATTTTAATACTGATGTTTTTTAAATTTCTTACAAAATTCATTTATTAACATTTTGGATGAAATGCCACTTTTACAAAGACAGGCTATGATATTGCAGTTGGATGAGGCCCCCTCACAATTTTCACTTCCTGTAAGAAAGTGGCTAAATGTTAATTTTCCACAAAAATGGAAATTTCCAAATTTTTCCATGTATTACGTAAAACAAATTTGATAAAGTTTTTGGCGGTTTGAGACAAAACAGGAGCTTTTTGAAGAGTAGTTTTTTTTCGTAAAATTGATAATAAAAAAGTTTTCCATTTGAATCCATTTTCTTGGATCACGCTGTATATATATATATATAATTTTTTTAATTCATATTTTTCAATTCAATTTTTTAACAAATAAAATATATATTTTAAATATAAATCGTTTACACTTTTTAATTCAAGGAATTGCGCTGAGATTCAAGTATATTCAAGGAATTCAAGGTACAATTTCAAATTCCAGGAGATTCCAGGATATCCCAGTATTCCAGAGTAGTAGACACCATGAGTATGTTCCTTTGGTTTAGGCGGAACTAGATTTTCAATTCTAGTTACTTATACCGATTGATTTTTGTTCAGCAAAAGCCAACTTCAATATGTAAAAAATTGATGTGAAGTGTGAATATTCACACATTTCAGGGTTTCGCAGGTATATAATAAGTGAAGGCGGTATGCTGAGTGCGTAGGAAAAATTTTACTTTGTAGAAATCACGGCAAAATGAACGATATTTTTAAAATAATTTATCGTCTGTTAATCATATAATAAGACTGGTTATTAAATTTACGCTCTTAAAAATTAAATACAACATTTGTCAAGATATAACTAGAATTTTGAGAAAATAATTTCAACATAATAAAAATTCAAAAAAAAACAAAAAATAAAATTCACTCCGTACTCGAACTCGAAACCCTTCGTTTCCAGCGCATTTTAGCTTAGACACCAGTGCTCTAACCCATTACGCTATCGCACGTCTTGCATTTGAGTGTCTTACATTGGTATAACTTTTGTACTTTGTGAAACAAAAACCACAAAAAATGCGTTATTTTCCGAAAACATAATCTGATCAAAAATTCCTGTTGTACTATTTCGGTTCACACCAATATACATTACTTAGAATTTTTTTAGATTTTTAGTTTAAACCATCTGGGCTACAGGTGTGGGACAAAATTTTTTTTGCACAATTTTGGCAAATATCGCATTAAAATAATTTATTTTGCAAAAATAAAAATATGATCGTTAATCCACGTACTAAGGGCTTTCATTTGATACCCTACTCAAAATTTAAAAAAAATATTTTTGTTTTCGATGAGCACATATTTGTTTATATTTTTAGGGGGGTATGTTTTTTAGATGTTTTAGTATTTTTCCTATATGCGGGTCAAAGAGTTGTATAAGCATGCCCAATTTCAACTCTCTAGGTTTAGCCGTTTGGCTACAATTTTTACCGAACAGACAGACAGACAGACAGACGACAAAATGACGGTATAAGGGTTTTTTGATCATACCTACAAAACCCTAAAAAATAGCTAATGACAACTAACAAAAATGAAAATTCTGAATAGTTCCACCTAATCGTTTGGAATAGACTGTAGGTTCACGAAAAAATGGTTTTGTCGGGTTTTTGGTTCGGGTTCGGGTTCAGCTTCAGGTCCCTGGTAATAAGAATCAGGGGCGGCTCAAGACGCTATGCAGGCGATGCGCCGCATCGGGGCACCACGATCAAGGGGCGTCGAGTCGAAGAAAAAATTTATAGCCTATTAAAATATCAAAATAGCTTTAATTAAAATAATATTCATTTTTGAAATAAATATTGTGACCTTTAATTAAATCTAGCAAAAACTACATTTATTTACTGGACGATACCACAGGCTTCTAATAAAAGGCGGCGCCATGCAAGAAAATTTAGAAAAAACTACCTTTTTTACTGGGTGACACTTCAGGCTTCTAGTAAAAGGGAAGGGGGACATGAAAGGAGATTTAGAAAAAACTACTTTTTTTACTGGGCAGCACTTCGGGCTTCTAGTAAAGGGGTGCGAAAGGAAAATTAAGAAAAAAGCTACTTTTTTTACTGGGCGGGACTTCAGGCTTCTATTAAGAGGCGGGGGGCACCAAAAAGGAAACCTAGAAAAAAATTATTAAAAAATATATATGTAGGGGGGCGCCTAATCTAATTTTGCATCGGAGCGCCAGGTAACCTTGAACCGGCCCTGATAAGAATACAGTGTGATTTTAAAAGGCTGTTACGATGTCCATTGTAATCGTAGCAATACCGTCGAAAGAATGTAGTACAGAGACAGTCTGTCTCACGGCGCCGCTTAACAAGGGCGGATTACGGCATGTAACATTTTAATATAACATGTAAATTTTTATAAACTTAAGTTGATTAAAAATTATTGGCGAACATTAATGACCTAAGAAATATTTGCTGGTCTAGCAACTACCTTATATCGATAGAGCCGGACGTAGCTCACAATTTCAAATACCTAGCAACGTATTGTGTTGCTAGGTATTTTTGTTTTTTACCGACCGCCAACATATATAAGAGAGGTATTGTGATCATACCGATTTTGACATTTCGAGATTTCGATGGATCTCCACGAATTGAGGTTGAACATAACGTTTTGACTATTTTTGGCATGATGTCTGTCGGTCTGTCGGTCTGTCCGTCCGTCTGTCTGTCTGTCCGTCCGTCCATCTGTCTGTCTGTCTGTGTACACGTGCAGAGCAAATTCGGCTGACAGGATTTTTATGAAACTTCATATTTAAGCTTCTGCCATCAATGGCACGAGTTGATCAACTTTTGGTAAAAATCGGTTGACTAAAAATGGGAGTTTACTCGTGTCGATTTTAAGATTTTTGTGAATATTTCAAAACACAAAAATATTTCGAAAAAATTGATTGAACAAAAGTTGCTATAAAAGCAATAACTAATAACTTTTATTTGAGACGTTTTTTGATAAAACGAAAAATTTCGAATAATTTCTGTAAAATATTTCGAAATTTTTTTGTTACTTACATGTAACGTTTCCATGGTCATGATAAATAATATCTCTGTTAGAAAATATTAGGCCACGTAATTTCTACTCTGCTGCTAGAATGTATTTTATATAAGTACTTTATGATGGCGGTCGGTCCTGTGGTGGCCACAGCTGATTTTTATATCCAGTTTTAGCTTATATCTAGTATATAAGGGCCGGTTTCTGAAAGCCAGTTAACTATAACCAAATAGTTAGAAAATGGTTGCTATGGTTACCTACGGGATTGTTATATTGTGACCGTAGTTGATCATTTGCTTATAGTTTACTAAGCTTTCAGAAACCGGCCTTAAGAGTTTTATGCAACTGGGCATAAGTGTTTCTCATGTAAAACGAAATTCAATTCTTTTTTTCTTATAATACATGAAATCAGGAGTGATCAGGCCCTCCACCTGTGTGTCAACCGCACGTGTGCAAATATTCATAAGGCAGACTACGCTAGAATTGAACCAAAATGCCGCCAATGTGCAAGACCATAAGAACACCTCAACTAGTAGGATCCTACTAGAATCGACCCCAAATACCGCCCTTCTGTTGAATCGCTCGTGTGTGGTGCACACTCTGAACACGAGTACGCGACGAATCTGATGCCGGGTTTACATTGGTAGAGTAACAGAGCTAGTAACTAGCGCAAGTAACTAGCAACTAGTCACTATCCCTGTGTAAACAGTTGACATTGTGGCTAGTAGAGTACTAGCTGCCAGTAGTTGGGCTAGGATAGCAGCTAGCTCGTCGACGTATTTACTAGCTACTATCTTTGCCACTAGTACACAAAATTGATACATATGAAATTGGCGCCAAGTGGTAACCTGTCATAATAAACAGAAAACAACACATATCAAATAAGTTATTATTTGTTTACATAAATTTTGTAACATTGATGTATTATTTGATGATTTCTTTTCAATTTAACAATACCATGTGATATATGGTATTTCAAACTTTTCAAACTCTTTTAAAAACATTTATTTAATATACATTTATTTTTCTTATAAGGGTTTTTCGGTGGTCATACTTACAAAACCCTAAAAAGCCTTAATAATTGAAAACCTAAAATGTGTGTAAATTCATTCTTCACATTTGTTAATAATTTTATGCAAAACACAATATAGACAGGAAATTTGTTGTAAAATTTTATGGTCATATTCAAAAGGGATTAAACCATAAATAGGTCTAATGCTTTAATCTTTGCCCAAAATACATTTTAAACTTTTTTTAATTTTGGAACAAGGGCTCGGAGGTAGGGTTAACCAAAATTCCTAGAACACATGGAAATATGAGACATTTTACGAATTGTGTAATTATTCAGTCATTGCAAATATTTCGTTTGAAGTGTTCGCATCTCCAATCCAACATTTTTGGTGTGCCAAAGTTTTCACTTATTTTTTTCACTATTTTTTCTTTTTTGTATTGTGCTATTGCTGTAACACCGTCTATAAGAGTTTTGTAAACGTAAGTAATATTTATATTTGACACGTACATAATTGTTATCAATCTATTCTTAATATTATAGCCGTAGCTTAGCTAAAGACGTTATAACTAGTTTTACATAATTTTTAGAGTAATATAATTTGAAATGATGTAATACAAAATACCATTTTTTTAATGGCATCAAGTCGGCGACGATGTATATTCATAATTATAATATATTCAAAAATAGTTTATGAATATGAATATATTCATAAACTATTTTTTGCACAAAGATAATTTCACAACAAAATCACAGTGAAGATGTCAAATGTGTTTTGACACTTACTATCCAGAAAATAAGATAAGTATGTCAATTGTGTATGAACACCTACTATCTTGAAAATAAGATAGTAGAGTAAAGCGCCTAGTACTTGCGCTAGTTACTAGCTCTTTTACTCTACCAATGTAAACCCGGCATGAGGGTCGATAAACTACATTCACAATAAACGTGAGATGACGTCACACTTGGTTTATTTAAGTACCAACGTTATGATATGTTTTAATCAACATCAATCCATAATTCAGTTAGTACATTTATTTATGTCATGTTGGTAATTTTATACAATGTTGTCGGGTTTAAATTGGACAGTTCAATCGTTATTTTGACGTCAGGTTGACGTTTAGTGAGAAATTGAGGTTATATTTTATACTTTTTAAATATATTTCTAATTTAAAAGTAAAAATGCCCAAAGCTCTTAGTAGCCGTGCTCAAAGGATGGTTTTGTCTCTTATTAATTATTTTGAAAGAGAGCAAGACAATGGTGGACCTTTAATGGATGTGAAATGTGTCAGAGATGAGAGTAAATATAAAATTTAGTTTATATCTATGGTCTTTTCACTTGAATATATTTCTACAAATAATTGTTAATTAACTTTTTAGAGTTGCAGCTGCTTTATATGTCAGTATTTCTAAAGTAAATAAGATGGTATTACAACAAGCGAGAAATGAAACTGTCAGTAGCCCGAAAAAGAATCGAACACATACTAAATCTGTTGTAGAATTAGACAATTTTACAACAGTTGGGATACGTAATGTAATTTATGAGATGTACCGTAATAGTAAGGATACAACATCTCTACGTGAGGCCTCTTAATAAATTAATTTGATTTTAGGGGAGCATGTTACTGTCGACACTATTAATATAAAATTACATGAAAGGAGACTGTATGATGGTGGAAAGACTTCCCTTTGGAAGATTTTAAGAAATATAGGTTTTAAATATAAAAAGGATGATCCAAGACGTGGTCTAATGGAACCTTCCCAAATCGTTCAATCAATATCAAATTTTAGCTTAATCGTACCAACAGTTTTCAAGATATTGGTCGAGTAAATTTTTAAAAATTGCAGTGGTACCTTAGTAAACTACCATTTCTAACAGAGCGATTGAAACCAAAATTTAAGTGTTTTTTAAAACTCATAAAAGAGTTGTAGATATCAAATTTTAGCTTAATCGTACCAACAGTTTTCAAGATATTGGTCGAGTAAATTTTTAAAAATTGCAGTGGTACCTTAGTAAACTACCATTTCTAACAGAGCGATTGAAACCAAAATTTAAGTGTTTTTTAAAACTCATAAAAGAGTTGTAGATATCAAATTTTAGCTTAATCGTACCAACAGTTTTCAAGATATTGGTCGAGTAAGTTTTTAAAAATTGCAGTGGTACCTTAGTAAACTACCATTTCTAACAGAGCGATTGAAACCAAAATTTAAGTGTTTTTTAAAACTCATAAAAGAGTTGTAGATATCAAATTTTAGCTTAATCGTACCAACAGTTTTCAAGATATTGGTCGAGTAAATTTTTAAAAATTGCAGTGGTACCTTAGTAAACTACCATTTCTAACAGAGCGATTGAAACCAAAATTTAAGTGTTTTTTAAAACTCATAAAAGAGTTGTAGATATCAAATTTTAGCTTAATCGTACCAACAGTTTTCAAGATATTGGTCGAGTAAATTTTTAAAAATTGCAGTGGTACCTTAGTAAACTACCATTTCTAACAGAGCGATTGAAACCAAAATTTAAGTGTTTTTTAAAACTCATAAAAGAGTTGTAGATATCAAATTTTAGCTTAATCGTACCAACAGTTTTCAAGATATTGGTCGAGTAAGTTTTTAAAAATTGCAGTGGTACCTTAGTAAACTACCATTTCTAACAGAGCGATTGAAACCAAAATTTAAGTGTTTTTTAAAACTCATAAAAGAGTTGTAGATATCAAATTTTAGCTTGATTGTAGCAATGGTTTTTGAGATATTGGTAGAATAAATTTTTAAAAATTGCAATGGTACCTTAGTAAACTACCATTTCTAACAGAGCGTTTGAGTCCAAAATTTAAGGGTTTTTTAAAACTCATAAAAGAGTATTAGATATCAAATATGATGGGTGATATTTCTATAACGTACTTTTATCTGTATATTGTGTTTGTATATTTTAAAAGGTTTTATAATTTGTAATGTAAGTGAACAAAAGTAATATTTATTTTTGTATCTTGGTCAATAAACAAATATTATATATGATTAATAAAATATGTTCTATTTACATTTGTTACGTTCTTTATTTTTTTTTGTAATTTTAACCTACAGGTCTGTTACGTAGAACGGTTTATTATCATCAAATTCAAAGGAAATGTAATTTTAGCATACTCATTACAATTTAAACTTGCAGCTAGTGGCAATAAACTGTTCGACTGGAAATAATATTTGAATATTCATTATTCGAAATAAAATTGTATCGAATATCTGAAATTCAAAAATTTCTATTCGTAATAAATAATAAAAAATCTGACTCTTTATCATTGCTTTCCGATATTATTTAGTGAGTTCGGTAAGCAAGCTCGGAGCATTCGAGAAAAGGTCTAAACGTGTTTATTCGATCGGTCTGGAGTTAAATCGTGTGACTCGGAACACTCCGCGTTTGTTTCCCGAACCCGCTGTGTCAATGTGACACCAGGCGAAAAATTAAAGTAAATTTTATAAAAAGTATTAAAAGAACACGACACATTTCTAAAGACAAATATTTCTGATGATTCTTATACACTGAAATTTATTATTATTTTTTTTAATACTACATTACACACTTAATATAATATAAACCATAAATTTCGCGACAAATCGGTTAGAAAGAACTGCTGTGCATCATAATTTACATTAATTCCTTTCCTCCATAGGAAATATAGGTTTTCAATATATTTTTAGAAGTTGTTCGATATAACCTAACTTTTTTTGACACTTTACGAATTGGCAACAAGGTGTGTTTTTCAACTGTGACGTCATTTCAGAGTTACGGTAAATGGAGTTTATTTAATTGTTCGCCTTAAGGTGCGATCTCTGTACTCTGTCGACGGCTTTAATGTATCTTGAGCCGAATTACCACTATCTGCCATTTTCATTTTTAACACATGTTTACAAAGTATGTTAATGTTATGTTAGTGTTACTATCTTTTTAAATTGCTTGAATTTGTTTTCAAAAAGAATTATTAATCGTTATTAGGTATTAATACAACATCTAACATTTTTATGATTTTATAAAATATAAATGCGAAATAAGTTTGACTGTTCTTTCTTAGTTCAATGTTCATGCATATAGATGACTACACTTCAACTAGCGGCTCGTGGCAGATGGGGATAAGGTCTGCGCAGAGAGAGAAAGCGAAAGAGAAAGACACTAAATGCGAAACAAAATGCGTCCCCGCTACTACTTTTCTGCAGACCCACGCGCATTTGAATATCGTACGCCAGGGCTAGCTGATTCAAGTACACAGTATTTCATTAGCTTCGTGTAATTTAGACCACAACTTCTACAAGATAGCACAAAGTTTTAAACCATTTCCGTGTTTCTATTTATTATGAAGTAACAATTCTTTTAAAATCACTTTGCATACAGATAAGGGGACTGCCTCTTCAAATCTAGATATTCCCTGCTTTTTGTCTTGTTTTCTGAAACAAATGAAATGCCACATTAGAAATTACAAATCTAGGTATCTTAATTTACTACTTTACATACGAGGTTAGATAAAAAAAAAAAAAAAAAATTGACGTGAAGTGTTAGTTTTCACACATATCAGGGTTTTGTAGGTATTTCACAAGTGTAAGAAGCCAACATACTGGATGTCTAGGAATATTTGTTCTATAATCACATCAAAATCATTTGATGTGATTAATTAATAATATTTGATAATCATTTTTATATGTTATTTGAGTACTAGAAAAAAAAAAAAATTGGTCTCTTAAAGAAATATTCAAAGGTCGTTATATTCAAAATTAAAAAAAAAAAGTTTACGACTGCTGCGTCCTCCCCACTTTAATATATGGATGCCAAACATGGAGCCTCACAAAAAAACAACTGAAGAAAATAAAAACTAACCAAAGAAAAATGGAACGAAAAATGCTAGGTATAACGATAAAAGACAAAGTCAGATATGCAACACTAAGACGAAGAACAGACACCATAGATGCAGCGTAATCTCAAACTTCAGCAACCTTTTGAGCCGCGTCATACTAGAGACTAGTGGAGCTAAATACACACGACTGCATCCCAAACCCTGGCGATATGCAGCTACGGAAATTACGCTAGATCTAGTGCCCGCACAATGCGGAGTGACCCCGAGCAGTACTGCTTTCTGCATCCTGCAGATCAAAGAGTTGGCAGAAGATCTGCAGACGGGAATGGACTCGATTTCCCTTCGATAGGAGGCTTTCATGCCACCCAAAACACCAACTATCAGGACTACAAGCTTAACTTTATACCCGGGATACAGCTTTCTAAGCTCGGACAAGAGGTCCATATACTTGGACCTCTTTTCCTCCTTCTTGAGAGAGATATTCTTCTCAGCTGGACTTGAGAATTCGATCACAAACATCTGTTTGGTCTCGATATCCAGGTGGGTTTATCCGGCTTAGTGGCTGTCAGTAACCTCGAGGTGGGGAAGGAGTAATTCCAATAAATTCGGCACTTGGAATTTTCCACCACCGATTCTATGTCAGAAGGGACGTACGGTATAACCGGTATTTGGTCAATACCATAGGCATGTCTAAGATGATAGTAGAGCACGCGGAGAGCAGCATTATGTCGAGACACGTAGCTCGACGCTGCAAGAGATGGACAAGCAGACAGAATGTGCATTATCGTTTCAGAATGGTGGTGGCACAACCTACAAAGTGTGGACTCCGCTATTTGGAATATGCGGGCCGAATACCTGTATGCCAAAGTATTTATAACACCATCCTGACAGGCAAACACAAAACCTTCTGTTTCCGATCTCAAACCAGCAGACTTAAGAAACGAGAACGTGAGTTCGGTGGACAACTCTAGACTTTTAATATGTTTGAAGAACACAGAGTGCATACTTTTACTCATGTGTTCTTTTGTCAACATGTCTGTCTCGCCTCGTTTCACCGAACCGGTAACTCTGTTGTACTCCTCCCGAGAGAGTTGTAAAGAGTTGTTTTCCCTGACGGGACTCAAGTCTGCCAGGTTAAATCTCGTTGCTGCTCTTCGCGCTGCCTGGTAAAGAAACGCCCCTTTGCCACTAAATTCGTGCTCACTAACGAATTTTAATAGTGGGTCCTGACTTCTGAGGATACTGTTAGCTGTAACCAGGACGAGTCGATCGTGCAAACACTCCAGATTTAGTAATCCCCGACCCCCATTTTGACGAGGGAGGTAAATGCGCTGCACAGAAGATTTCGGGTGGAGACTTCGGTTGATGTTCATGATCTTTCTGGTTCTTCTGTCGAGATCCTTAAGATCATCAACATTCCATTTTATTACAACAAAAGTGTATGAAATTAATGGGACAGCAAGCATGTTTGTGGCAGCGATCTTGTTCTTGCCAGACAGACATGATCTCCATATCTGCCTAAGTCGTGCCATATACTTGCTGTGAAGCTTGCTGCGGAAGGGCCTTCGAAGAGTGACATCTTGGAAACCTCTCTCACTGATGCCTAAAAATGTGTAAGACCCTTCGGCATTAAGATGTTTTATAATGCTCCCATCAACCAATTGAACGTCTTCACCGTTGTCTAAACCTTTTCCTCTGTAGATATGAAAAACAGCGCATTTTTCCAACCCGAATTGCATACCTATCGCGGCAGTGTACTCAGCAACAGCATCTAAGGCGGCCTGAAGGTTTCTCTCGTTCGAGGCGTAGAGCTTCAAATCATCCATATAAAAAAGATGGGAAATTTTGTGCTTACGCCTCGACGGGGGACCCGCCATGTAGCCACTGCCACGTCTGAGCTCGATCGATAGGGGAAGAAGTGAAATGCAAAATAGAAGCGGGCTTAGGGAATCTCCCTGGAAAATGCAACGCTTGACATGTATCCACCCTGTCGACACTGTGGTTGATCCGCTTGGAACAATAAATTGTGTCTTCCAGAGGGACATAAGTTGTCCAATGCATCTCTCTACCTCCGGGTGAACTCGTAACATTCGTAACAATGTTATAATGAGAGCATGTGACGTAGTGTCATATGCTTTTGCGTAGTCCACCCAAGCCATTGACAGGTTGCGTTTGAAATACGCCGCGTCATGACAGACTAACCGGTCGATAATAAGATTTTCTTTGCAACCTGCTTGGCCCCTCTTCGATCCCCTCTGTTCATAGATGTCTGACCAAACAGAGGCGATGGAGCTCAGTACCCGGTCGATTAATACGCTGGTAAAGATCTTATACAGGGTATTGAGACAAGTAATAGGTCTATAGTTCTTCCGGTTAGTTAAATCACCTTTTTTGGGGATTAATACTGTACGCCCCTCTGCTAACCAAGATGGTATTGGTATTTCCCCACGGATAAAGGAAGTAAAGTTTCGTGCAAGATGGCCGTGTGCACTGGAAAATTACTTCCACCAAAAAGCAACGATACCGTCAACTCCTGGTGCAGCAAAATTGCGCGCTTTTGAAATAGCACGTGTTACTTCTTCCGGGGTAACAGGGGGGCATGCCTGAGGATCTGTAAGATGTTTTGTACAGAATTTTTCAAATCTCTCTAAAACTGGAGTGTCTTGCACGATCGTCTCGTGTTCATAAAGCTCCCTCCAGAATATCTCTGTCCTGTCGACTGATAACAACGGTTCAGAAACCTCAGGTTTGGCCATGAAAAGGCGTGACGGACTCGTGAGGAACATAGTATTTTCCTCCATGGTCCTAACCCGGTTGACCAGTTTCTTTCTTGCCAGGGCTAGTGCTCTCAATTTGTCCACCGCTTTCTGCTTTAGCAGAGAGAGAGTGGACAAATTCAGTGTGTGATGCTTTATGCGCAATTGATGTAGTATGCGCTTAGTATTCGCACTTAGCGGCTTAATACTTCGTAAAGCATCAATAGCACACTGAATATGAGAAGCATCCTGGCGTGAACGCGTCATTTTCTTCTCTAATTGCTGTATACGCAGTTTGCCGTTAAAAGCCTTAGAGGCCAAAGCCCGCTTTTGGCGTCAGCACAGCTGCTGCAGCGTATACAGCACAGTCGATTTCCCAGAGACTACTCTGAGGGGAAATTTGCTTGTCAATAAGTTCATTACATCGCGTGAGGTCATCAGCACGAACTTTGAACTTATTGTGTCCAAGTCGGGTGCGTTCAGAATGAGGGGAGAGAAGGGCTAGAAAATCCTCACGAAGATTTTTTTCCGGTGAAGATGTTATTCCTGCATTAACTGGGGAAGACCCAGTGGCTATCTGCCCACCTCCCGTTGGTGGGCTTGCAGGTGTCGATGGCTGCACCAGTATTTGGGACAACCTTCTCGACTCTCTTCGTCTCGATCGCCTCATCCTGCGTCGCAGGCGTGCTACTTGGTCACGCAGATTTTGTTGCGTCATGAAGTCCAGCTTGGGATGATTTTCATACCATTGTGAGTGGACTCTGACCATGTAGCCTCTGCGATGGGGTGATGCTGCCTCGTAAACCTGAAGCAGGTCTTCCTGCTCCTCCGGTGTCCACCTGTGGCGGGCCCGGCTAGCGGAATTGTAGCTTCGCCCAACTGTTTGTGGGTCCCCATCCGAGAAGGACCCGTTGTGGGAAGCTGTATGGTTTCTTGTATTTTTGGGAACCATTTATACGTTTCATGGGAAGGTTGGCCCCATGAAACGGTGGCAGGATTCATCGACCAGATGGTAGGGTCGACGTTACCCCCAATTGGTTCCTGCCGTGGTAACACTATGATAGCGATACGGAGGGAGAGGGCGCTAAGCCTTTTCGGTCAAAAGACCGCCGTACCCCGATTATTATTATTATTATTATTATTATTCAGGGTACGTGGGATAATCAGGCCCAAAAGCTCGATATGGTCAGATGTTGCGACCATTGCGAACTTCCCTTGCGTGATTGAGGGTTCGCGGGATCATCAGGCCCGAAAGCTCAGCAAATAGCCAGGTGTTATGGCCATTAAGAACTTCCCCTGCGGTTATTATTATTATTATTATTATTATTATTATTATTATTATTATTATTTGAGTACTAGAAACTTCCATTACATTTTTTTAAATAAAAATTTACTTGTTGATCCACGCATTCAGAGGTTTAATTTGATTTCACTTAAAATTTTAAAAAAATATTGTTTTTTTATTAAGTACCTATTTGTTTATATTTATTTCGGGATGTGTTTTTTTTTAACTCTCAGTATTTTTCCTATATGTGGGACAACGAGTTGGTTGCCAAATTTCAACTTTTTATATTAAGCCGTTTGGCTAAAATTTCTGCCGTACCGACAGACCAGAGCCGCAGTAAGGGGAGGGGGGGGGGGGACAATGGCCCCTAGCGCACTAAGGAAAGGGGCGCCACATTGCGAAGGTGTGGACCTTTTTTTTGCTCATCACTTGGATTTTGAGAGGTGAGGACTTTTTTTTGTGCCAAGGGCGCCAAAACACAGTTTTGGCCCTAGCGCAAGTTTTCCTTACTGCGGCTCTGCGACAGACAGACACATTAGTGACGTTATATAAGGGTTTTTTGTTAGGTCATACCTACAAAACCCTAAAAATGTATTGATGATCACAAGGTAGAAGTGAAACATTATGTAGGAAAGAGAATAGCTACATTTGTTCCATATAATCATCCTTTAGGTTTAGCGGAAAACATCAAAACAATCAATTACAAAGTAAAATTCCTGTAGTTTATTTGAAGTAGTAAATAGATTATTTTAAAACACATATACGCTCGTGCGGTAATATTTGAAATAGTGACTGAATACTTTTTCCAGACCTCTTGTCGGAAAGGAAACGAAGTAATACAAAATCAAATTTAGATAAATTAAAACCTATTAACTACGTTTCTGAAAAATAAAATGAAATTTCGAATTAAAAATTGAAAAAGTAAGACATTTTGACTGGAGAGAGACATTAATCTGTTTCCAAAACTCAATGTCAAATATCATTTTCTTACATTAAAAACGATTTTTAAAATATGCTGGCGAATTTACTTCGAAATTAACACAAAACTCAATATATTCATTGCTTTTCATGTTCAGTGTTTTAATATTGCAATGTTTACAAAATAATGCACATCTGCCTAGTGAGTACGTGTGTTGGCCGGATGTGATGTTTGGAAAGAGACGAGAGGGGTACATGTTCGTAACTTTCGTTCATGACATGATTCCGTTACTCTTCGATCAACAAATGCGCCCATAGAAGTGTACATTTAAAAAAAAAAGAGAGAACTGCGTGCGATGCTCAATACATAGTATGTGGTGAACAACTTTTAAATTTTACCCCAACGATTTTTAAGATGGACTTAATCGAATCAAACTTGAAAGATGGCGGCAGAAACACTTGTACATTTGAAAACAACGTTTTCTGTTGAGTAGAAACTGGGCTCGTTTTGTTGGTGGCTGGTTAGAATTACTAGAATTGATGCGCAAGAAAACGATAATTTTGTTCGTGAAGTAAATAAACATGGAATGACATTTGCATGGAGGTTAAGTCATATGGTTGTAGAACAAATAACAAACATATTTCAGCTAAATGGATAAACTAAATAATAAATGCAGAATAAGAAAAGTTTATAATTGAAGCAAATATTCTAGAACGTAATGTTTTAGAACGAATAATTGAATTGTACATATATTTTAAGTTTAGATTTATCAATACTGTATTAAAATCATATAGGTATATATTTATGTTAGGACACAAAATGAGAAAATACCTAATTATTTTGAAGCTGTAATACCAAAATTAAAATTTTTTAAATGTACTAGAACATTTAAAAACCAAATGAAAACAACTGCATTCAAATATTACTTTTCATCTCCACCACACTCATTCATTCCAGTCGTTCGACCTCGAGTCATCGAATGAGTAGAATGAATAGAATGAGAATACAGTCGCAACAAAACGCGTATTCTGATTAAACCGAAACCAAAATTGGCACAACAAAACGCACCCAATGTGGCTACACGGCTGAACATGGACAGTTGAAATTTAGCATGCTGGTACCACATATAGGAAAACTATAGAGGGTATAAAAATATACATAACGGGAAAAATATAAACAAATACATATTAACTAACTACATAGATAATCCAACAATTTTAGCCAAAAATGTGTTAAAAAAACTCGACGGAAAATATAAAATTCAGAAAACATCTGAGTAATGCACATTAATGTAAACCGGAATAGTACCATAGGAATTCTTAATTTGATAATTATTTCGAAAATTATCGATTTTTTTCTCTGTACTTACAACATTTACCTGTTGACTGGAACACTGGATAGCTATAACTCGGTTTTGATGCGAGCGCATCTCAAGTATGGTTCTCAAGCACAATGTTCTTAAACTTGTAGAACGCGAAGACCCCTTAGAGATACAAATTTTCTCGGCGGAATTTTATTTTCCTCCCAGAAAGCGAAACTATTTGTACTTAATGAGATTCTTGCAATTAAATTCATATCTATTTTGTTTGTCGATAAATCCGACTTATAAGAAACCAACAATCTAGAATTTTCTTTCTTATATAAGAGCAAGAGTTCACAAGATAGTTCTTCAAACTTAAATATTTTGTAACCTTATAAACTAGAACATTTCGGTAAGCCGACGACAGCCGATTTTATCTGCGACATTCAATGGAACTCTCTAAACCTTATTTTCAGCTCGGTTCCGGTACCAGTTTAGAGTTCTGGTTCCAGTTTAAATGCAAAAACCCCATAATAATAATAAAATAAGTGGGTGGCATGAAAGCCTCCTATCGAAGAGAAATCGAGTCCATTCCCGCCTGCAGATCCTCTGCCACCTGTTTGATCTGGCGGATGCAGAAAGCAGTACTGCTCGGGCCACTCCGCATTGTGCGGACACTGGATTTGGCGTAATTTCCGCGTCTGCATATCGCCAGGGTTTGGGATGCAGCCGTGTGTATTTAGCTCCACTAGCCTCTAGTATGACGAGGCTCAAAAGGTTACTGAAGTTTGCGATTAGTGGACGCTTGTCAAGACCTGACAAACACCAAATAATAAAATGAAGTGGATCTTAGATTATAACGAATTTCAAGTTAAGTTTTTGTTTTTTTTTTTTTTATTAAATCATTAATTAAAAATATTATCAGATTTGTAAAATAGCACACACCGCTTAAAAAATCCTACTTACGCCACTGCATTTGGAAGTTGTAGGTTTAAATATGAATGATCAAGATCTCTAAAAGAACTACATAAATATTTTTGCAGTCTGCTGAAAATGTTCGATAATATGAAAACAGAAAAACCTAGATAAGTATGGTAATTCCAAACTATCTGTGTTTCTATAAATAACGCAATATCTTCCAACCATGCTGTTAGTTTCTCGACATTTGATTATTTATAATAATAAAATGGACTTTAGTTTTGTGTACTTCTAATAACTGAGATACAACAAATTAAATTCTACTCAGTATCCAGAACGCTATAAAACGGCAAAATATTCGTACAATGAAAATTAAACAAATAATATACCCCGATAACTTTAAATATACATATTTAAATGAGATTTAATGAGATGGTCAGAAAAATAGATTAAGGATGAGGTGCAGCCGCACAGTTTGCACCCCTTGTACTAGTTCTACCTGTATCCACAATGAGGAATGAATATAAAACAAAAGAGCAAGCGACAATTGAGCATGAAATAAAAGAGACGCATCAAAAGAGCAAGGACAAAGGAGCAAGTGAGATAAATAAGCAAGTGAGTTAAATAAGCAAATGAGACAAATAAAAACCAGTACGATAAGAGCAATGACAAAGAATAGTACAACAGAACACTTTTTGTTGCATCTGCATCAGCGGTATCTGTATCCCTGAGTCCAGTGCATTCGTACAAAAATATTTGTAATATATTTAACGATATCTAGATCGGAAACATTTAAGTTGGGGACATTTTGTCCGGAACATTTTGTCCGGGGACATTTTGTCCGCCCACGAATATACCGCATGTATATTACTTAAATACCATATTATGTAAGTGACTCTAAAACATAAAAATGTAAATTTTTATTAATTATTTTCTTTATGTTTATGTTAAGTTTATGTAATTAGATTTAGAAAAAATAATAGCAAGTGCTAAAATAAATTTATTATTATTATTATTTATTTTTTGGATGTTTTTATAGGTAAATACATTTTTTTAAATGTGTTGATTTTGATTCTGCTTTAATAAAATAATGTTGACAATTTAATAAAAAGTGTTTTTTTTTTAAATGTTTTTAAATAATATGTACATAATCTGGGCATTATTAAGCTTATATCTGATATCATTTTCAGGCCTTAAATATTTTCGGGCAAACTTTGGCCCGAGGGCCAAAAATACATTCACATTATGATAATAATTATTCCCATTATAGTATTTTTTATTTAAGGCGGCGATTCAATCGGGGACGCAAACCAGTTTTTCGCTAGATTTGCATGCATACAAACACATTCCTATTAATCTTAAAAACCACAAATTTGAAAAGAATTTGGTTTCCTTTAGAGCGATCATAATTTATAGTAGAACAACCTTATATTTTTATTTTTCATTAAAACTAAATAGTTTTCGAGATGAATTGGAAAATATAATTTTCTGTATCTGTATCAATGTTAAAAACAGTTCAGCTGTTATCCGTTAGACTGCGGGCCGCACGCTTCTATATCAAATTTATTTCCACATGCGCTTCGCCAATCGAAGCATTGCTTCTTTTATGGCTAGCCATAAACTGATTAGATTAGAATAGACTCTATTTAGCATTATTTTGCTACATAATATGCATGTGACAGAATATGCATCGTATATTTCGCTTTAGAGATAATTATTAAATTAACCTGTTAAAGTCGAATTTCACTAATGAAAATTACATCATTGTGTGTGCAAAAATTATTACATAATTAATATAAAATATAACAATAGTTACTAAATCGAATATAACAAATATAGACTAAAAACAATAAATAAATTTGTGCTGTTCTTATCAAGTGAGGTTTGCCGAAACGGACAGGTTTATTGCTTATCGCCTGGCCGGCTTAGCAAACCATGGGCGTCACATGCAAGCAATGTAACCGGTCTATAAATAAAAAAAGTACCGGAGTAAAGTGTGCAAAATGTGCTTCAAGTTTTCACGCAATTTGTGTGGATTTAAGCGAGGAACATCTCGAAGTTTTGAAAACCAATGCTGTCGCCTGGTATTGCATTAGTTGCCGATCACATTTCGGGCACAATCTTAATTCGTCAATAATTACTGACGAACCGGAATCGAACAATTATTGTACTAAACAAGATATTCAGATTCAATTTATGTCCTTCAAAAATGATATAATGAGGGATATTAATGAAAAGTTTAATACCGTCATTACATCTGTAGAATTTTGTTCTGCAAAAATAACAGATTTCGAAACAGGCATGAAGGTCATCCAGGAAAAATTAAAACAAGTTGAGACACTTAAAAAAGAAAATGAAGAACTAAAAATGAAAGTTGGTGTCCTGAATGGAAAAGTTCATGATCTCGAACAGTACTCAAAACTCAACAATTTAATAATTAACAATTGTCCAGAACAAAGCAATGAAAATACTTTTAATATTATTTCTGATATATGTGATGTAGTGGGAGTGAAAATATCAGAAAATGATATTGAAGCAGCACACAGATTACAATCATTTCAAAATAAAAATAAGGGGAAACCACGCAACATTGTTGCTAAGTTTGTTTCGCGTCGAAAAAAAGAAGAAGTACTATCCGCTTATAGACAAAAAAAGAAGATTTCATCCGATGACATCAACATAACTGGAACAGAACCGTCAAAAATATATTTAAACGAACACCTAACTTCAGAAAATAGCCTTTTATATGCACAAACTCGTAATTCATTTAAAACATACAAATATATCTGGACGAGAAATTGTAAGATATTTGTGCGAAAAGACGACGTTTCCCGTATTTACTGTATCCGCGAAGAAGCAGATATTCGTAAACTTGTTCAATAATTTCTTTCTCTAACATAATAATTTTACATCAAATATGGTATTATCAGTATATTATCAGAACGTCAGAGGACTACGAACAAAAACAGACAAGATAAAACTTAACTCTACCTCTTGCAATTATGATGTTATTTGCTTAACAGAAACATTTTTAAATTCATCAGTTTACGACCACGAAGTGCTGTATAGTGATTTCAGTGTTGTGAGACGAGATAGATCCTTAGATACATCTGTCAAATCTGACGGCGGAGGTGTGCTTATTGGCGTTAGAAATACAATATCATATGTGGTAAGGCCTGATCTGTCGAGCAATGCGGAAGATATTTGGGTCACGGTGCATACTAACTTATCAAATAATTTTACGAAAAACAAAAAACTTCATATTTGTTGCGTTTACCTTCCCCCAGATAACACCGATGCATTGCAAACATTTTTGGCTAAATTATATATAATACGTGATTCAGCACCTGACGACCGTTTCCTTATTTGTGGGGATTTTAATCTTCCACATTTAAAATGGACCTTAATTAATAATGTCGGACTCGCAGCGAGTAACACTTATAATTCGGCATCTAATGATTTAATAGACTGCATATCATACTGCAATTTAGCACAATTTAATCACATAGTCAATCATAATAATAGAATTCTAGATTTTGTGTTAAGTAATATTAATGAAATAAATGTTATTCGCTGCGATAGCCCCCTCAGTAATATCGATAATCATCACCCGCCACTGGACATCTACTTATTTTCCATCTCACATAAATGTCTTCAAACTAAAGCGAGACAAGTATATTTATACAAAAATGCAGATTATGAACAAATAAATGATTATTTTTCAAATATTGATTGGAATAATGATTTTTCAAATCTAAATACTGAAAAGTCTGTCGGATATTTTTATCATAAACTGCACTCAGCTATAAATAAATATGTGAAAAGGAAACGTATTAGAAACAAAACTTATCCAAAATGGTATAGTGAGGAACTTATTAAAATGATCTCGGCAAAATATAAAGCTCACGTCAAATATAAAAGATTCAAATCCCAATTATATTATCAACAATTTGCAGATTTAAGAAAAAAAACCAAATTACTCACTAAGTCTTGTTTTGATAAATATGTTGAAAATATAGAGGAAGAAATACCACTTAATACAAATAAATTTTGGTCATATGTAGCTAATATCAAAAATCAAAATATGCCTAATAATATGACTTATGGTGAAGTGACGTCACGTGATGGTAAAGAGATATGTAATATGTTTTCTGAGTACTTTAGTTCAGTTTATACAACCCCTAACAGTATATTACCGTTAAACCCGGCTTACTCACAAAAAATGTCATATACTGGCTTGTCAAACATTATTATAAACATCGATGACGTAATCAAATCTTTATCTGAGATAGATACAAACAAAGGTGCTGGACCGGACAATATTCCTGCTATTTTCATAAAAAATTGTAGTGAGTCTTTAAGCTTACCAATCACATTAATATTTAATAAATCCTTACAAGATTCATATTTTCCAAGTTTATGGAAGAGAGCGTTAGTAGTACCTATCTTCAAAAACGGTAAAAGAAATATAATACAAAATTATAGACCTATTTCTAAGTTGTGTATTTTCGAAAAAGTGTTTGAAAAATTGATATACAAAGTGTTATTTAATTACGTTAAAAATCACATTAACTTAGAACAACATGGATTCGTTGCTGGAAGATCTGTTGAAACAAATATGACACTATACTTGGATTTTATACTCAAGGCTATGGACGAAAGAATTCAAATAGATGCGATCTATACAGACTTCAGTAAAGCATTTGACGTCATAGACCATGGTTTACTTTTAGAAAAACTAGCTAAGGCGGGAATATACGGTAGTCTTTTAAACTGGTTTCAATCGTACCTGGTCGGTAGGGAGCAATGTGTAGTCGTTAATGGTTTCGAGTCGGAATACGTCAGGATCACTTCCGGTGTCCAGCAAGGATCACATCTAGGTCCGTTGCTTTTCAATATTTTTATTAACGATATATACTTATGCTTCAAACATTCTAATTTTATTATGTACGCCGACGATTTAAAAATTTATAAAAAAGTAACATCTATTTTACATGCTCAGTCAATACAAGAAGATCTTACGCGTCTTGATCAATATTGCCAGGTTAATCGTCTACAACTAAATATAAATAAATGTAAAAAAATAACATTCTCGCGTAATAGAAATGTCTTTCAATTTAATTACGTCATTAATGAAAATATACTTGAAAATGTAACGGAAATAAAAGATTTGGGCGTGACTCTTGACTCGAAGTTAGTATATGACATACACATAAATACTATTATAAAAAAAGCCTATAAAACGTTGGGTTTTGTAATACGAACTAGTCGTGTATTCAAAAACATGAAAACGGTACTATCACTTTATTATACGACCGTCAGAAGTCAACTTGAGTTTGCTACAATATGTTGGTCGCCCCAGTACTATGTGTATATTAAACGGCTGGAATCGATTCAGCACAAATTTGTAAATTATTTAAACTATAAATTTCCACACAACTCAGTTACTCTTAATTCATTAAAAAAAAGAAGAGAGCATAAAGACATTATGTTCTTATATAAAATAATAAATAATAATTTTGACTGTCCATCACTTTTACATCAATTACAGATTCGCGTACCATCGCATAACACAAGACTTAATGAGCTATTTGCTTTGCCTCATAATCGAACGAATTCCGCGTACAATTCCCCTATTAATAGAATTTGCCTAAAATTTAACCATTTATCAACGTACGACAATTGTCCTGATATTTTTTCATCTAATATTAATAGATTTAAGAACTGCACAATGAATCTACTCTAAAACAAATGTATTTTTTTTCACTATTATGTAATGTAATGTATAATATTATGTAGGTACATTTATCATTATTATTATTATTATTATTTGTTTATTTAATTTTTTTTTTGCTTTTATATGTTAGCAGCTGTCACAGACAATGATAATTAAGTTCAAATGTATAAAATCTGTGCCACACTGTAATTGGGTTTTACCTGTTGTGTGGCCAAACCTGTATAAATAAATAAATAAATAAATAATCAAATATTAATACTTGGTAAATATAATTTATATGATATATTTAAAAGTAAATCTAAAGTATATAGTTTTAACTAAACATTCAAATAACAAATAGGTAAAATGACATTTTTATTTTTATTCAGTAAGGCAATAAATAAAATAGCCGAGAAAGTTTAAAATATAGTTTATTATCAGAATAATATAATAATATCTCTTAGGACCAATAAGATATCGACTTTCTTTTTGCTTATAAAGATTATCCATACAAATACCAAAAAACTTATATCAGGATTTTGTCCTAATCAACCCCTAAAAGGATGAATCTACAATCGGGGTGAACTATACATCCCTTCGTATTTCCTGTGTTTGTTGAGTTAAAACGTTTCTTTCTGGCACATAGGTGTCTTTTTAAAATATCTCGAAATGGTTTTGACAATTTTTTAAAATTTCACCCCTAAAGGGTAAAAAGGAGTGAATTATGATTTCAAGGATTCTTTAATTTCCCTTAGGACCAGAAAAATATCGATTTAGTTTTTTCTTATAAAGAATACCAATACAAAGGCCGAAAACCCTATTTCAGGATTTTGTCCTAATCAACCCCTAAATAAGTGAATCTACATTCGGACTTAATTATACATCCCGTCGTATTTCCTGTATTTGTTGAGTCATAAAATTTCTTTTTGGCTGATGGTTGTCTTTTTTAAATATCTCGAAATGGTTTTGACAATTTTTTAAAATTGCATCCTTAAAGGGTGAAATCCGATTTCAAGGATTCCTTAATATCTCTTAGGACCAATAAAATATCGACTTGATTTTTGCATATAAAGATTACCTATACAAATGCAAAAAACTTGCAGAAAGGATTTTTTTCCCAATCAACCCCTAAAGGGGTGAATCTACATTCGGGGTGAAATATACATCCCGTCGTATGTCCTTTGAGTAATAGCATTCTTTTTTGGCACATAGATGTCTTTTTAAAATATCTCTAAATAATTTTGACAGTTTTTTTTTAAATTTCACCCTTAAAGGAGTAAATGGGTATTTTTTATTCGACAGAACGTTGCTTGGACATGGATACATGAAATTCGCAAAATATATTCCACTGAGAAGAGATTTTTCGAAATTCGACCTCTTAGGGAGTAAAAAGGGGGTGAATGTGATTTCAGGGATTCCTCAATGTCTCTTACAACCAATCAGATATCACAAAGGTTACCCATTCAAATGTTTAAAACAGAAATTCAGGATTTTGCCCATTATTTCATTTTGGTACATAGGTTTCTATTTAAAATATTTAGTAAGCGTTTTGACGGTTTTTTTAAATTTTGTCCCTAACGGGGTTAATTGGTATTTTTTATTAGATAGAACGTCCCTTGACATAGAGGCATGAAATTCGGGAAATATATTCCCTCCATGACGTAAGCACCCACTAATATGGAACTTTTCAAAATTCGATCCCCAAGGGGGTGAAAAGGGCTGAAATGTGATTTCACGGATGCCTCAATATCTCTTAGGACATGTGAGATATCGACTAGGTTTGTGCTTACAAAGGTTACCTATACACATGTTTATAAACAAAGTAAAAACGAGTATTTTACACTAATGAGATCGTCAATATACTGAAGTGAAGCACGGGTGCTCAGCTAGTTACCTATATAAATGAATTTGTTATATGTATAACATTTGTATAAAAAAAATAATATCCATTAAAATTCAAACTAAAATAAAATTATATTAATGGATATTGTTTTATTGTAATACTAATTTTATACATATTTTCACTAATATCATTAATATGCATACATATCTATATTAATTATGTCAATATATATCAGAGCTTCGAACCGGCACTGAACCGAAAACCGAAAAAACCGTTATTTCTGCTGAACCGAAAAAAAAAAATATCGGTTTATTTCGGTTCAGATAATGTTTATGGGAGTGACCCAAAATATAAAATACATTTTATTTGGGATTATTTTTTAAACTGATGAGCAGAAAAAAATCGTAATATTTTAACTAAAATACGCATCTATTATTTGCGGGGGGGTGGGGTTGACGCCCAAAACCCTCCCTGGCAGCGGCCTTGATATGATCATTACAAAATAGAGAATAAAATTTCTTCTAAATTATAGTAGAAAATAAATTTCTAATACAAATAAAAAATTTAAAAAAATTATTCGGAACTGAATCGTAAACCGAAAAAACCGTTATTTTTGCCGGAACGAAAACCGGAACCGAACTGATATATATTTTTTTAATTGAACCGGAACAAAAACCGAAACGAAAAAAATAACGGTTCGAGGCCCTGATATAAAGGTCTATTTTTTTTAAATAATATTAATTATTTTGTTATTGTACTGACTCGCCATTGACTATGCTATTTTATTTTTAAATTTAAGTCTGCCCCTAAATGTAAAAATTATGATTGAAGTTCACCAGTGATGGCTATTTTTTTATTTACAAAATATGGAGGATCTTGACATTTCGCTTTTTTAGTTCGTTTGTGACTTTTGGATAAAGGTCTACGCCTGGGTGGCATATTGACCTAACAAAATAAAAAAGAAATCTGTTTTTAAAAAATACGGTATTTGCTATGCTGATTTTAATACGTAGCGTATTGACTATACAAGTATTTTGTATATGCGATTTAAATTTCAAAATACTCATCAACCTGTTATCTGCTTAGAAGCAAGTTTTGATAGCTGTTTTGGCAAATATTCGAGTTAACTATCTCTCTCTAAGTTTGACTAGTGGCGCCTACGGACACCGGGCGGCGGATGTTATGACAAGATAGGCTTCGCCACGCCACCTTAAAGTAGGGTGACCAGATTTTAGTGAAGGGAAACCGGGACACAGGAAAAAAAAAAGAAAGTCCTCCCAGATCCAAGTGAAGACTAAAAAAAAAAGGTCCTCACCTATCCAAATTCAAAGTGAAAAGCAAAGAGATTCAAAAACCGGGACAATCGGGCGTCCGAGGACAGTCTTCGGGACACCGGGACAATTGACCGAAAACCGGGACAATCCCGGAAAACCGGGACGGATGATCACCCTACCTTAAAGTAAAAATATTTATTAAATGTACATTTTTTAATATTTTAATGCACAAAAAAAAAATCGTTTTAAAGCACACTATAAATAAAATATTGCTCCATTTTAAATTTTTGTTTTAAATAGATATATTTATTTAATGCTAAATATTTTTTATTTTAATGCACAAAGTATTAATTTTAGTGCACATATCTATTTAAATAATTCCCAATTAAATCATACCCATTTTCGAGTAACCCGGTTTCTGTTTCCCCTGTCGCAGTGTGCTACACTTAGCTTGCCTATAAACCATCCGCCCAATTCTGTAAGCAAGTTACTACGAAAAAGTTACAATAAAAGTTGCTAAATACAAAGTCAATAACTTTTTTAGCAACTTTCACGAAAAAAAATTACTATGTAATTAGTAACTAGTTGCTAAGAAAGTTATTATGGATAACAACTAACAGAAAGCAGTTGCTACACTTATGGCCGGTTGCTAAAATAAAAATTATCCCTAACTCGAGTTAAAATCATTTGTTGCCGGTCACCGTGGCGTAGTGGTTAGTGTAGCGATATACTGATTTCTAGGCCATGGGGGCTTGGGTTCGAATCCCGGTTATGGCATGGATATTTGTGTTGTCCAAAAATTGTGTTGGTCGAAAATTAAAAAAGGCATCTACTGGATAATGGCCATAGTAGCTAAGTCCATAAATAAATAAAAAAAAAAAAAAAATCGTTTGTTTTTGTATGTTGTAGCATACAAAAACAAATGATTTTAACTCGAGTTAGAGAAAACTTTTACGTTAGCAATCCGCCATTAGTAACTTCAAAATAACTGGTTAAAATCGTGAAAAATCGCTAATTTTCTGTTTAATAACGAATTATTTCCAGTATTTGACAATGAAGAGCAACATAGAGACAATAGTTATAGAAGGATTTTTATTTTATTTTCTGTATAGCACATAAGGAAAATATAAATCATAAGCAATATGCTGTGTAAATAATTTTATTTATGGCCGGTTGCTAAAGTAAGAATTATCCCTAACTCGAGTTAAAATCATTTGTTTTTGTATGTTGTAACATACAAAACAAATCATTTTAACTTGAGTTAGAGAAAACTCTTACGTTAGCAACCCGCCATTAGTAAACTTTTAGGACAATATTCTTTAGACAATTACCTTACCGGTCATTGAAATTCTTCGAGTTCTTTATCTGAAGAGTTCAATTTCTATTTTTTTTTTGTTTTGTTTATTTACGTTTTTTTTATAATAGTATAACAGTACTATATTTTATAAATGTATTACCTACGACTGTCAATGGAAGGCGCGCGCACAAGGGGGTGGTCGACAAGTTCAGAACCCCCCTGCCCCCAGGAATTGAAAAATCAAATATTTATTTAATAAAAACTAAGCGATTGAAAATAAAAATCACCATTTTTATTATTAAAAATTAAATTATAATCAAAATTATATTAATATATAAACCCAGCCCTCTCCATAAAAACACAACAATACATTTGTATTACAGATATTTTTTGGAAATGGACTCTTCCCAGATAAATGTTCTATGTGCGCCCCTGTTCAATGGCTATCCGAACTTTTTTAACTATGTTCCACCCAATTAATTTAAATTTGGACTATAACTTGCACCACCACATAGAAAACCGTAACTACATAGCACATCACCACCACACGTTCCTGTCAATTATTTTTTACTCTTGTATCACCGACCATGATCGGGTCATTTTCCAGAAAATTCAACAGAATTTCCATCTGTTTGCAATTATTTTTCTGATTTCGATTATAAAACATTTTTCGTTTAACCTCAGAAACTCACAACATAGTTGTCAAACTCAAGTAAAAACGAATACCTCGCCTGCGCAGAACGTAATCTACTTCTAGCTTCATGGTTCTTTGTAGCAACGTTACTAAAGGTAACTTGTTATAAGAACGTTGCTAGTGCTCATGCTTAGAGAATACCAATTGTTTGGCAATTGCTAAGAAAGTTACTATAAAAATTATTTCGTGGGAACGTTACTCGCTAGCAATTAACGTAGTAACTTTTTACAGAATCGGGCCGATTTTCCTACTTCTTTAGCAACCTCTCTTAGAACCCCCCATACACTTATCATTATGGAACAATCATCACTTGCTGTTGGATGTACACTACTGATTCATGCACTGTTGCATTTGTATATAGGCCGAGTAGGCCTGTGTCTAGGGACTCGCAATTTTATGGCCCCGAAGAAATCTGGTTTTTCCGTTTTTATTTTCTTGTTTTTTAGTAGCTCATTCTTCGTTTCGATGTCCATTTGGCAAGAGATTGACGTTCCTTTTGTTTTGTTCATTACTTTGTTTTAAGGGCCTATTCTATCCATTCAGCCTAGTGCCCATAAAAAATCTAATCCGGCACTGGATGCATGCCCCGATGCAAAGCATCTATTTGAAACAGTTGAACAATATATGTAGTATTGTTTATACGAGTATACCGCTTGACATCTAATTTGAATAATCTAAAATGAGCAGTGATTTACCATTGCCGGCGATAATTTCCATAATTGGTGTGCTTATAAAATCAAAGAAGCCACAAAGGATATGGTGTAAAATGTGGCTAGAGGATAGATATATTTATTCTAACTGCCGATTATTGTCGTTATTGCAAATAACTATTAAATAATATTTAAAAGTAATTAGTGTGGAGTAAAGATTAATTTTGATACGATTTTATTAGTTACAGGCAATAGCTATGAATACCTGATTTTTTTTACTGCAATTCATCCATAATTATTAGTTAAAATTATACCTGAAACATGTACAGTTATTTATAAGAAATTCGTAATCTCATCGTTTCTTAAATTTTTATAACTCTAGCTGGAACCTTTGTTATAAAAACATTTATTTAATTTATGCATATTGATACAAGTTTCGTAGAAATCTCTCTTATCCTTAAGCCATTTGGCCACTTGCAAGTAAAAGTTGCGAGAGTTACTCTCTGAAAGCAATTGCGTCCTATGCAGACAGCAGCTAGAGCAGCGGTGGACAAACTTTTTGGACCGTGAGCCGCATTGACCTTATAACAGGATGGCCCGGGCCGCACAAAATATTTTAGTGCCCCCTCCCTATGAAAGTTAAGAGCAAAATCAACGGTCTCATGTCTATATTTAAAGTGCAGAGAAAAAAACACGATTTCGCCTCCATTTTCAAGTTTTTTAATTTAAAAAGCAATTGTTTGCGTATATTGGCGGGCCGCAAAAAATGCTTACAAGGGCCACATGCGGCCCGCGGGCCGCGGTTTGCCCACCGCTGAGCTAGAGTAAGATTGTTGCAAGTATGTGCTCTCAGCCTGCCTGGATTTGTAAATGTACACGCGAGACTTGCAGATCGATCTTGCACTCTATACTATCGGAATAGTTCCGAAATTTTTTATGCAAGTGTGTGTTTTATGTTAATATTGATAGTATTTTGTACTAGCTGTAGAAGCTAATTAATAAATAAATTTATTATTATTATTGTTACGGCCCTGCAAGAAACTACAGTAGCAGTTGGAGAGCAAAGCGACTTTTGAACGTTCCAGATTTAACTCGAATATTCGGGAAATATATGGAATTGTCAAATGCAGAGGTGTCAAATTGGCGGCCCAAATTTTACACTTTTGCGGCCCGCTCCGACTTTTTATACTATACTAAATTTTTATACTACGAGTATATGTCTTATATAGTATAAAAAATTATTTGAACGAAATTACCTCATGACAGAATCTCCGGGCCGCGGCGTCAGGACTTCTGCATAAGGAGGAAAGCCAATAGTCAGTCAGTAACTGTTGCAGTTAGGTAAGGCCATGCGATAGTCGGTAGATCGGTGATTCACCGTGATTTTGCGAATAAAATAATTCCTGCGCACAAGTTAAAGCAATTTACTCATATTAAACCGCTTGCTAGAGTAGCTTTTAGAGCAGGCCTAGGCAAATGACGGCCCGCGGGCCGAATTCGATGCGCTGAAATTCTATCCGGCCCGCGAAACATTTTAAAAATTATTGTGTCCTGCAAACATATAACTCTCTGTCCAATATTCTTTCAAATTTTCATTCTTTCCAATTTTCTTTTCAATTTTTTTCTTTAAATTGCATAATAAATACAAGTTTTGGTTTAAAAATATTGCTTTTAAAATTTATAAACTAACCTTCGTAACAAAAACAATATTTAAAATTTTCATCCGGAATGTGGTCCGCGGTCAAATTTTCATCCGAAATTTGGCCCGACAGCCAAAAGATTTGCCTACCGCTGTTTTAGAGGATATTTGCGTAAAATTTGTAGAATGTGTGACAGGCGATCAAATAATGCAAAAACTATCGTGCCTTGTTTGAAAGCGAACACGAAGCTTTATCATTCATTTTAAATTGATTTATAAACGCCTTAATTACGTTGAATAAACCTGTCTCTATCCCTGCTGTAGCAAAATAACAACTGAAATTTCAAACAAATATACAAACAGAAATGATGGAAGCCTAGACATGTTGAAACATGCAGTCGATGCCACTGGCATCCATGCTGTCCAACAGTGTCGTGAGCCGTGTCGCGGGTCGAGTACGAAAACCGTGACGCAAATGCACATAGGCCGCCCTACACACAGCACATCACTCGTGACTCGATGTCTACCTTGAAGTCAATAGTCGATTGGTACGCAAACTTGGATAACCTCTTCGTCGATTTTAGAAATAGAAGGCCTACCCGATATTTCATTGCCTTTAATTGAAATTCCATCATCTTTAAAAGGCTGAAACCACTTCTAAAAATACACAGTTTGTCTCGGGGCATCTTCTCTTAAAGCCGATTTTTAAGTATTTTTTAAGAAGTTTAAGTATTTTTGCCGCCTTTTCAAGTCTCAAATAAACTTCCACAGATACACGCTGCTTTTCGATCAGAGTATACATATTCTAAAAAACACTGGGGTAAAGAAATTGAATTACGAAAACCGGTATAAAATTAAAAGGAAATAACATAGCGAAATAAACTTAACAGCAATCAACTCTTATAGGACAGCTGCATAATGCAGTCTGCATCATATCAAATTGATATTTCCGGGCCAGATCCGGCCCGCGCTGAAATTCTATCCGGCTCGCGAAGCATTTTATAAATTATTGTGGCCTGCAAAAATATTACTGTCCGTCCAATATTCATTCTTTCAAATTTTCTTTGCAATTTTTTTCTTTAAATTGTATAATAAATTCACGTTTTGGTTTAAAATATTGCTTTTAAAATTTATAAAATAACCTTAAACCGTAACAAAAACAATATTTATTATATTGTTTTATACATTCAATATTTAAAATTATAAAAAAAAAATTTCTTTTGGCCCGCGGTCAAATTTTCATCCTCAATGTGGCCCGCGGTCCAATTTTCATTCGCAATGTGGCCCGACAGCCAAAAGATTTGCCCACCCCTGCTCTACAGGTAGGTATTGCCTAACACGCGTAGTTACATATATGTTTATCAAACCTCGTATACATACATAAACACTCCATTAATGTTAAATTTAACTAATAACATATATTAATTTTAAAAAAAAATAATAACTCAAAACTGAAAAACAATTCGATTACATTGAGCGAGTATACTAGCTACTCGTTGGTGAATTTACTCGCTGCTGCCAAACTTGTTCAATGTAATAACACTGGGTAGTAAACTCACTCCTTGCTTTGCCCCAAAAACTAGGGTTGAAAATTTTACTCGTACTCACAAGCGAGTAGCGGAATATTTCACCCTTTGGCTAGTAAAATTACTGTGGATACGTTCGCTTTGACACTCCGAGCACTCTGAGTACGCACTACATACCAGGGATTTTTTAAAGCACGGAAACAGGAACGACATTTTGTTCTCTGTTCAAGAACAAAAATGAAATTAAAATATTTAATACCGGTTTTACCCGGTTTCCTTCATGCTTTCCAGTTTAAAATTTGATTAATACTGCTCGTATTAACAGATAAATACGATGCAGTAAAGATATTTGTTTTTACTTCTTATATCCATTTTGAAGAAGATGAAACGAGCTTCGTGATTATTTCATGTTTCATGTTGGCCGCCAAAATCTTAATGTCAAAAGGAAAAAGTGACATAAAAAATAAAGTATATAAAATACAATAAAAATTTATGAAAGCTAATATATTCGAAAATTTGTATTAAAATTGACACAAAAAGTCAAGATGAAATGAAAATAACTTATTTATAAAACAGCTCACCCCAACCCAAGATATTTAATGTAATTATAGTCTGTTTCTTTAGTTTCAGCGGAACTAGATATTGAAACTGACTAATTTTTAACGATTGTATGAGACTTTTTATAATTTTGTTTAACAAAAGCCCACTTCCATCATTAAAAACTGTGCTTGAGTGATAACTTAAGAAAATAAAAAATACATTTAGTTCCAATCAAACATTTGGAATAGAATTTACGATTTACGAGTGAAATGAGTCGGGAGTCGAAGTCGGAGTCGGAATCGAAGTCAGAGTTGGGAGTTGGAGTCGAAGTCCCCATTTTCTGCCGACTCCCCATCCCTGCTATATACTGAGAGTTAGTTAGTTAGTTAAAATTTTTGACGCACAGCAACAAAGGCTATTTGCGCCTAACGCAGCCCGTCTAAATGCTATATACTGAGACTGTGTATGAACAGTCTAGCCAATGAGGTGACAGCGTCGCCATTAGGATTCCAAATAAATATTCGTTATATAATTTTTGCAGAAACAATACATTTTTGAAAATATTTTCTCAAATATTACTGTTTCTGCAAAGATGATAATATTTTTTCATTTGAAACAAATAGTGGTACCACGCTTTATTGGAATTCTAATGGCGGCGCTGTCACCTCATTGGCTAGGTGTCGCTATACAGTATTTGTAGCCTTATACTCTCAAACCTGTATGATTTGACGCTCGGAGCACACATTTATTTTTATTTTAATAGACAGGTGAATATACAAATGATGGCCTAAAAAAAGTCCTCACTTCTAAAATTGTATTTTGAAAACGGCTACATTTTCAAAAATTGTTATGACAATTTTTGATGGGCTGAGAAGACTGTTTGACTGGTTGTCAAACATTCTTCTGACAGATGTCACTTGAAATGAAGTGTAATTGCATCACATATACATCTAATAATAAATAAGTAGTTAGTTTGCTTTTGGAGAAAATAATAAACAGTTTGTCCTTGGAATCAGGGCCGGCGCTAGGATTTGCGGGGCCATGTGCGAGAAGAGCAAAAAAAAGGTGCTCACTTCCCAGATCCAAGTGAAGACCATGCACGGGGCCTGTTGTTGAACCGCGGGGCCTGCTTTTGACCGCGGGGCCATGTGCCACCGCACATGCTGCACATGCCTCGCGCCGGCCCTGCTTGGAATCGATGGATAAAGGATCTGTTATTTTAATTTTGTGTTATTACTAAATACACAACAGATGTCCGGAAATATGATTTAAATTGCTGATCCAAAAAATTAGAAAAGTTAGAAGTTTTTACTTTGAAATGTGATGATATTTTATATTATATTATTTTAATATACTTTATTATTATTAAAGAACATAATTACACTTCAAAATATAAGCTGTTCACTTTTGTAAGAACACACTATGGTCTATTTCAAAGTAGAAAAAAGTAGATAGCGCTGCGAACCGAGTACGATTTACACTGATCAAATACAGTATAGCGGGAAATTTAAAATAAGTTACAACTAGGGCATGCGCGTAGCAACTGGGTTAGCAAGTGATTTTTTTTTTAATATAAAAAAGATTAATAAGATATTGAAATAATCAAGGCAGATAATACACTTACGTTATTTGTACGACATAAATTCAGTTTGACGGGAAATTTGAAAGAGTTAAAAAAATATTAATTTTAAAAATTATGTACTATATATAAAAAGAGAGATTTGGCTAAAAGAGTTTAAAGAAAGCAATAAAACAAACAATATATTGTATCTTCAGAGCTAAAGTTTCTTATTTAAATAATTATTGTTAATAAAAATTAAAAATATATGTATATATGAAGGTCTAAAATTTATATCAATAACTTCTTCTTTGGGCACAATCAGCTGGGCTGTCTTTTGCCTCACATTAGTCCTCTTTCTTGATCTGTTAATTGTCAACTGTCAAAAAATATTTATATGTCAGATAACCTAAAAAATATATAACTGCGTAAAAACAAATTACATGGTAACAAATAAATAAAAGTCTAAATATGTAAATAATAACAAAATATATGAGAAAAATTAAATAATATAAATAATATATATTTCCAATGTACGACACTGAACATCTGTCAACTTGGACTAAAAACAATATTTTTACAGTGTAATAGGGATGACGATCTAAACCAATCCGAAGCAAGGACAAACAGCTCCTATCTTCTTACACACATTTTTCTACTTTGAAATAGACCATAGATCTGGGTATTTTGGTTACTTTTATTTTATTTATTTTGGTGTGTTACTGACTTAAAATTTCAATTAAAAATATTCCTTACGCTGTAAAACCGACTTTAGGTAGATAAGGTTATGATCATTATAATTAAGATATAATTTTTCATTATGACATATGTCAAATGGATCGACATTCTAAAAAGTGACATTTTTTAATACCAACATGACATACAGCTTCAAAGGTGCAAACTATTGAAAACAAAATTCCCTCTTAGTTTGTTCTTACAAAAGTGAACAGCTTATATAAGCTGTTCACTTTTGTAAGAACACACTAGATCTGGTTATTTTGGTTACTTTTATGGTGTGTTACTGACTTTAAATGTCATTTAAAAATATTCATTACGCTGTAAAACCGACTTTAGGTTGATAAGGTTATGATCACTATAATTAAGATATCATTTTTCATTATGACATATGTCAAATGGATCGACATTTTAAAAAAGTGACATTTTTTAATACCAACATGACATACAGCTTCAAATGTGCAAACTATTGAAAACAAAATTCACTCTTAGTTTGTTCTTACAAAAGTGAACTGCTTATATACTCAATTAATAGAAAGAAAACAATTCATCGATTAAATTAAGTTGGTTTGCAGATATTCTGGTACACTATAGAAACAATATTTCAATAACAGATTCTTCACTGCCACTTTAAACTTTTTTTCATTTAATTCTTTGACATTAACTGGCAATTTATTATATAGCAAGGGCCCGTAATAAGAAGGACATTGTTTTGTTAGGTTTATTCTTGTTTTTGGTATAAGCATGTTGTTTTTGTTTCTCGTGTTGTGTGAATGTATGTATGTGTACTGAAATTGTGTATGTGTTTTTTAGTAAGTGTAAGTATGCTAAATATATAAACACACGGTAACGGCATTATTCCAAACATTTTAAAAAAAGGTCTGCAGTGGTCCCTTGACTTTGCATGTGCTAAGATTCTGATAGCTTTTTTTTTGTAAAATGAATATTCTGTTTGCATAAGGGCTTGCTCCCCACATAATAACTCCATAATTAATATGCGAATGGAATAATGCAAAATATGTCATTTTAGCCGCCGCATTTGTGATCAAACAAGATGTTTTCCACAGTACAAATATAACTTTCGATAATTTTTTGCAAATACTATCAATATGCTCTCTCCAAGATAACTTCACATCTATGTAAATTCCTAAAAACTTAGCACTGTTGCTTTGTACTAAATTGATATTTTGGGTGGTTATTATTAAGTTTGTTGTTTTATTGTCATTAAATATTAATTAGAGGTTATTGTCATTAAATAGAGGACGGGAAAATTAGTTTTCGTAAACAGCACTCGCTCTGTCCTGTACAACTCGAACGCATGCTGTGTGTTTAGTAGTCGCCGAAATGTCTAGAGAAGTAGTTGAAGTAGTGGGAATTGTTGTTGTTGTTCTTTTATTACATCAGGATTTGCAAAAACGGAAATTTAGAAAAGTGTGGGCAATAAAACGAGAAAAATATGGAAAAATCAACAACATTTTTACTGTTCCACTTCATTTTAAATACAAATAATGAAACTAAAAAAGCAACAAATGAAAACAACACGATTTAAGAATAAAAACATAACTTGCAGCGGAACTTTTACAGAGCGAGTAAGCGACTTTACTAGCAGTTTTTAATCAATAAAATAGACTCGCGCGCGACTTTACTCGCCTGCGACTAGCTAGTAAACTCGCTCAATGTAATTGAGCCTTTAGACCACATGCTAAAATTTGCAATTATAAGCTCTAAATTAGAAAATGTAAACATGTATCAAACAAGGATTTTAAATAAACTTTTTTCTTACAGTATTTTAAACGAAATATTTATAAATTATTATTATTATTATTATAGGTTAAAAATAATAAATAAGGTTGAAAATTTTGAAGGTTACAAGCACAATAGAGAGTTTTTGCAACCGGTGTAAATACCCAACGTACAACGACAAACATTACCTTAAAACAAAGTCGTAGTATATTTATCGTTGTTTTCACGTTTAACCCTTTCCTTAATATGTACAGTTAAGGACATAAAAAAATAGGACACCTTTTTAATCTATTTTTCATAGTGTGTATATTTTTTTTTAAAATTTATTTGTTTAAATCAGGTTTTCTAATTATGACATCTGTCAAACATTAACTTGTCAATATATTGTCAACACTGCAATAAAGTCACTAGATTATACAAAGTACCGCAACGGCGGCCATGCTGGGGTTAAAAATGTCGCCAACACAAATGATGTTCAGTGATTCCAACATTACAAAAATACGAAACTAGTTTTTATTTTAAACATTGTAATCACGATTTTTTTAATCAAAGATGCACTGTATCAAAATTGTGGTACAATTTCAATTATTTTTTTTAATTTTTATTAAATAAAATGGATATAATATATAAATTTATTGTAAATTAAACTTAACTGTTGATATATTAACATTATATTTTATATATCAAAGAACTCCATGAAAAACAATTGTAGATAAAAGTAATATGTCAAAATAATTATTCATGTAGTGTTTCAATTCAATATTTAATATAATTAGATAATTAAATAACAATTAAATATAGTGCCTGTCTTTATTTATACCAATACCACTGCGAAACATTATTACCATCATTAACCTTAAATATTCAAACCGCTGACAAAGAAGGTTATTAAATTAGAGCGAGAGAGAGATGTGACAGCGCAGACGTAAACTTAAGAACATAAAAATTGCTGCTTTAGTTTGCTTAATAGGGGAAGCAATGTTGCCAATCAAACCCTGGGGTCTGTCGGCTTCTTCAAAGGCTTGCGGTACTTTGTATAATCTAGTGACTTTACACTGCAAAACAGGTATGCCCTCCATTAATAATTTTGTTAAGGCTAACATAATTGCTAAAGCGGAAGATGGATGGTCGGTGCGGCGACCAAAAAATATTCAAACACGACATAAAGGAAGAAGAAAGAAAAGTCAAAAAAAAAAAAAAAATTGGGGAAACAGCAGCGGCGCACAGAAAAGAAGGAAGAATTGCAAAACTACAAATAGACGGAAAATGGTGGTACTGGGATAACGAATGCGGAAAGTTAACAGATTCAAAAAAGTAAAAAAGGAAAGGAAAACGACAGATATTTTCGTAACGACAATAAGCAATGGACGCGGAATAAAACGAAACAAGATTTTATAAGTAAAAGCGGAAACAAAAAAGTCATGAAAAATATTAAAATAGGTTTCTGGAATGTAGCTGGCCTAAACAACAAAGATGATGAATTTTGGGAACACGTAATGAAATTTGATTATATAGGATTGGTAGAGATAGTGGAAGAAAAAAACTGGAAAAAGGTGGAACTGAAATTGCCTAAAGATTATACATGGAATGCTACTTTTGCAACTAGGGAGAAGAAAAAAGGGAGAGCAAAAGGAGGTATAATTACAGGAATAAAAACTAGTATAAAGCGTGTTCTACATTATACTTTATTCATCAATTTTCTAAACTTTTTTCTTTGAACTACAAGTTGTCAAAGTTTTAATACAATTTATTTTTAAATTTTTTGGTAGAGAATGAAATTCTTACACGTGTTTCAGTTCATTTAAAGTACCAACATAAAAATATAATTCATATCTTGTCAAGTGTTTATAACTTACCCAGCAAACATTTTTATACGGGCCAGTACTGGTAAAGCACATACTCCCCGGCATTGAAAGTAATGGGCCAGTACCCCGGTGTCCCCGTGGCCGTTACTGGCCCATTGATGTATCAGTTGCCGGCCCAGCAACGGTAAAGTGCAAAATAATCGCATTAGTTGCAAAATTTATTTCTGATGGTTTTAAGTAAAAAGTATGAGTGAAGAAGAGTGCTTATAAAATGTGGGTAAAGTACTTCGTATAGGCGGAATGCGAAATACAAATGTGAAGTACATTATTAATACTGGCGTGGCACTTACTTTTGGTGCCAGTAATTTACCAGCATAAAAGCAGTTTGCCGGCATTCGGCCGTTAGTTGAATGTTTGCTGGGTAGCTATTAGATTTGTAAAATTACTGATTTACGTACAAAACACAATTTATATATTCGCTTATTCAAACCAATGATCAACAAAACAGTATTAAACAGGTGGTAATACAAAATATTTACAAGCGTAATTTTAATGTTGGTACTATTGTTAAAAGTGTCTACTGCGCATGCACCGAGTTCCAAGTTGGATGTGTTTTCAAGAAAAGTTGGACCAAATCTAGTTTTGAATAAAGTTGACCTTGACTACATAAAGTGTTCTACACTGTACAATTTCACTGATTTATTTCTAGTACAAGTTCTAGTCAAAGAAATAAGTATGAAAATTTGATGAGAATTGTATAATGTAGAACACGCTTAAGAGAGGAAAGTATCAAAAACACAAAAAACAATATACAAGAAAGACGAATCTTTCTAGAAGGAAAAAAAAAATGGAGAATATTAACTATATACAGCAATAACGAAACGGACAATATAAAAGAGGCGTTAGAGGATGCAGTAAATGATAACAAACACTATTATCTTATTCTCGGAGGAGACTTCAATACAAGGACAGGAGAAAAAGGAAAATTAGTGGGACCTAATGGAGAACAAATGGATAGAAACTCAAAAGATTTACAATAAACAAAGAAGGTATTAAACTGATCGAATTAATTGAAGAACACGGCTGGAACATTGTAAATGGCAACATGTGGGGAGACGAAGCCGGAGAATACACGTACCTGGGACCAAGAGGCAACTCTGTCATAGATTATATAATAACAAACAGAAGGACACTAAACGAAGTAAAAAAGGTGAAAGTAGAAAGCAGAATAGAAACAGAACACCAAACGATTACAGTCCAACTAAAAAGAAATAGCGCCGCCTCCGAGGACAAATGGACTTATGTGGAAGACTGGACAGAGGAAGGAACAGAAATGTTTAAAAACAGAATAGAAGAAATAATATACAACGAGACGGAAGATGCAGAAAAAATGCTTGAAGAGCTAAAAGAAAAGATAAAAACATCCATTACGAGAAAGAAGATCAAAAAGTCAAGCAAACTAATCAGAAACAATTGGTGGGACAAAGGATGCAGAATGAAAAAATTACAAACAAGAAAAGCGCTAAAAAGGATGAAAAAGAGAGAAATAACAGAGGAGGAATACAAAAAAAAACACAAAATATATAAAAAATTTCTGAAAGAGAGTAAAGAAAGACAAGAGGAGAAGGACAAGGCCGAAATTTTAATCATAAAGAACGAAAAAGAAACATGGGACTACATAAACAAAGACAGAAAACAAAAATCACAGTACAAATAGAAATAAACAAATGGAAAGAACACTTTATAGAATTATACGGCGGCGAAGAACATAGCAGAGAAATATCGGAAACCAGAAACGAGGAAGAAGGACCCGGGGAACAAGAAATATCATAAACAGAAGTAGAGATACAGATAAAACGCCTAAAAATCAAAAAAAGTCCCGGAGAAGACAAAATTAGAAATTAAGTTTGGAAAAATAGCAATACGAGTATAAAAGAAAGACTGACAAAAATTTTAAATAGGATATGGAAAGGTGACGGATTCTCGAAGAGTTGGAGAAAAGGTGTAATAATCCCAATTTACAAGAGAGGAGATTGCAACAACCCAATAAACTACAGAGGAATTACGTTAATGGACAGTAGTTACAAGATACACGCGTCCATTCTAGCCGAGAAGCTTCAAAAAGAAATTGAAGAAAAAGAAATATTACTGGACAATCAGGCAGGGTTTAAGAGAGGAAGAAGCACAACAGACAATATATACATATTAAAACATGTAATAGATAGAGAAATAGCCAACGAAAAAGGAAAGCTATATGTGTTCTTCGTAGACCTCAAAGCCGCATTCGACCGAGAACAGTTATGGCGCACAATGTACAAGAAAAGAGTAGACAGTTATTTAATAACAAAAATAAAGAGATTTATAGAGAAACGGAGAACGTCGTTAAGGTAGAAGACCAAACGAGCTCTAACCTGTTGGACAAGAAAAGGACTAAGGCAGGGCCCCATTGAGCCCCATTCTGTTTTCGATATATATGGCTGACCTAGAAGAAAACATGGAAAAATGGCAGTCTGGTAGAATCAAAATAGGAAACAAAAAAATATGGACACTATCCTACGCAGATGACATGGTCTTAATCGCTAGAAAGCCGGACGAACTGAAAGAACATAGAATTCAGGAAGGGAGGCGGGAGAGAGAAGAAAGAAAGTTGGAAATGGAAAGATCAAGAAATAGAACAAGTGAAGGAAATCAGGTATTATCTGTCTCATTTTGTAATACGAAACTAACAGGAAAAGTTCATTTTTTATGTTGTATATTGACAATACATTTACAATATTATCATAGTATTGGTTCACACGGATACGCCACAAAGTCTGTTTACACCACAACAGTCACCAGATCTAGTTTCGTATTACAAATTGAGACGGACTATACCTAGGTCACAACTTCCAGAAAAAAAAAAAAAAATGGAGACAGTGCACACATCAAAGACAGAGTGAAGAAAGCCAGATGTATACTAGGCCAGGTATGGAATTTGGGGTAAAAGAAATTTGGAAAAGATTTCCAAAAAATAATATTTCTATTCGACGCCTTAATACGGAGTATTTTATTATACGGGGCAGAGATATGGGGTTGGAAAGAATATGAAGAAATAGAGAGAATTCATGAAACCTTTATCAGGTGGACACTTGGACTGGACAAAAGGACCCCCAAGCTACATAATACTAGAAGAGACAAAAAGGGACAAATTAAGGATAAAAACCGGAACAACAGCGGTAAAATACGAAAAGAAGATTAAGGCTAACAACAACCCCATATTACAAGAATGCCGAAAAGATAAAGAAATAAGCCAACGAACCAGCTGGAGAGAAGACAGATATAAATATTTCGAAAGAAACGGATATAGTATAGAAGAGATAAGATGAAGACAAGAAGGAGGAGAAGAACTAGAATATATATTAGAGGAACGAGACAGACAGGTACAGAGACAGGAGCAACAAAACAGAATCCAGAAATCAAGGTATAACAGAGTTACAAGAACATACAAGTTCCCTCAGTGCTCATATATCTCGCCAAGCCAAAAGGAAAAAATCAGAAGATCATCGCAAGATTCCGGTGTGGTAATGAAGAACGGGTTAATTTCTTCTGGAGAACTGAAGTTGAAAGGACATGCAGAACATGTGGGGAAACCACCGAGACAATAGAACACCTCCTGTTCTGCAGTGGAGTGGGAGAGGAACGAAGGGATATACACAGAGTGTTGGACGAGGCAGGTAGTGGCTATCTGTGGAGATACGTTAAAGGAGAAAAACAAAAAAAAACCAGGAAGCGCAGTCCAATGAGCCAGAATACATTTTTGTTTTGAATATTTGAATTATTGTTTAATTTTGAGGTAATTGTTGTTAGTTTATTAGAAATTTATTATTATTATTGAATGTAATATCACACAAATGGTATTTTGGGAAAATTAATGTATAAATTCAAGGCCGAAAGGTATGAATAAACGATTATCTATCTATCTAAGTTTATATTTAAGTCAAAAATTATATTTTATATATTAAAATATACAATAAAACGTATATAGGTCTATTAAAACAATTTACCATGGTACCTAAATATTTTCAGTTGTCTCTCTTTTAGATTGTGGAATACAAAGTAAAAGGTATACGACAAAAAAAAAAAAAAAAAAACAAAGGCGTACGGCATTTGAATATTACCGTAACCATGCAAAGATATATTATCACGTGATTTTCATGTATGTCGACAACATTATAAGATTTCTAAAAACTATTAAAACATTTTTTGCCGTAAGAAATGGCATATGTTAATTTTTCATGGCCTGACGCGACTTTTTTAAAGAACAAGCTTTATTTTTATGTCATATGTATGGTATAATAGTGTATTGTACAGTTAGTGCGGAATATGCATTCTGCGTGTGTTGCACACTATGGTTTTCCTACGATTACAATTTTACTATAAATAAAACATTTTAATCGAGAAAATACATTGCTGACACCCATATGTGCACAGCCGGTACGAAAATTTTGAATCGTCTGCGCGCACTTGCAGTACGGAAATTCGCCTGCGCATTATTCATATCCTGCGCGCACACTAATGGCAATGAATGTAGCATGCGGAATAAAGTTAAAAACCTGTCAACTAATAATATCGAAATGAGACAATTCTAGTAGTCGGAGGAAAACATATTACTGCAATATATTTTAGAATAAAACAAAATTCTTACCACTTATTATCCTTGGTAGACATATTAATATCACATTTGTTTTAATTATGTATCATCTTCTAATACTTCAGGTGTAAAGTGCGGCCAAAACTTTATAACATTATACACATTAGCGCCAGGACTGAGGGTGTTCCATGTCTGATTATGAGCAACAAGTATATAATCCTGCTCAAGCTTATTTTCTTTCAGCCCCTGTTCCAGTAATTTTTGCGCTGCAATTATCATACCAGGAGTTAAACTGTCATAAATATAATTTCCAATATATGATATTCCAATGCTGTCTGGCCTATGGAAATTGGCAGCGTCCCATCCTCTTCCAACATAAATATTCCCATCACCTCCAATCAGAAAATTGTAACCTACATCCGGACTTAACAGTTCTTGAATATGTAGATTTTGAAACTGGGCTACCTGCTTCGAACAGACTGGTATTGTCGTGCAAAACTGACTTGCCGTGTGAGATATAATTACGTATTTCGTTGGCTGTATTATTTTCCGGATATACAACGGTGGTCTTCCTCCCCATTGTTCCCTTGTGATGAATTGTGGACTGCTACCTTGGATTTCACTTTTTGCCTCTTGCCTGAATTCGCCAATAATATAAAATGCAAGGGCAAGCGTAATGCAGATGAATATTAATGTAATTATAATTATTCCTAGTACAAACGATTTCTTGGTAATTGGTGAACTTGTGATATTTAAAAGTGGTTTTACACTCAGCGTTTCTGTTGCCACAAGTTTAGCTGAAAGCGAAAGGAATTTCAATTAGTTCTTAAAATAAATATTATTTGACGGTGAGTCATAAAAGTGTAATGTGCTATGATACGAAACTTTCCTCTTTGATATACTTTTACGTTCAAGGAACGAGATATTATTAAAATAATAGTAATAATAATAATAATAAATTGATGTGAAATGTGCAATTTAACACGTTTCAGGGTTACGTATGTAGGTACATATTTAGTAAGTAACAACATTGTAATCGCATCAAATATTTAATACTCAAAATCAGTGCTTCCCAAAGTGAAGTTGCAAGGGTTCCACAATATTTGGATAATTGTACGTACAGTACCCAATCCATTGATCTGCGCGGTTATATTGTACATTATAACTAAGTGGTTGAGTAATTACTACTAATATTTCGGAATTCGATAGTTGAAAAAGTTTATATTAAAAAGATATGTATTTTTCATACGACTACTATGGTATAGTCTCATTTCGATATTGTTAGCTGACAGGTAATTAACTCCACATGATATTTTCATTGCTAAAAGTCGGTACGGAAATTAATAATACACATGCACATTGGTGCGTATTTATTCGTTGCCGTACAGCATACGTGAGCATGCGGTGCGGTAATTTTCATTGCCGTACGAGCTGCGCGCACTTAATGACTGTCAACAATATTTACATTGTATTTTCTTGATTCAATTTTTTTATTTATTGATAAATAGTAATCGTAGGGAAACACTGACAAACATATTCTGCGCATATGTAACACGCGTATTGCAGTTATACTCTATCTCTGAAAGACTGATAGTAATAATTCATTTTGTCAAGCAGTTACCAGTGGCGTGCACATTTTAAACACGTTTAAATTTTATTAAACGCACGCCTGTGGCCATATTAATCATATCATTAAACACACCCCTGTGACCATATTTTTTCTCAAAATTTTAGGTTCAAAACTTTTATGATCTATTGTGTTCTATTGTTGTCTAACCCTAGTTCGTATTCCCATACAATATGTGCGGCACACTCGGTTGTTTTTAACAATATTTAATTTCGAACTATTCATATTTTGTCGCTTTAGTTTTGCCGTTTCTGTGTGATAAAACAATAACTTTTTACAAATAATAAATTTTATTACTATCAGTCTTTTTGAGATAGAGTATAGTGTCATGGAAAGCTATAACACTTTGAACCGGCAGTTTGTTTTTATTACATGCAAAGGCAAGTCTATAAGTTTTATTGAGATTTAATGTAAGCAAATTGGCATTCAGCCAATTTTTAATTCTAGCCAAATTAACGGAAATATTAAATAAAACTGCTTCCCAGCTCTTTCCATTTACATAGTAGTCTGTGTTATCTGCATACGATATCAATACACCCTGTAATTTTAACTGAAGTAAATCATTAATTTATATTAAATAAGATTGGTCCCAATACTGTTCCGTGTAGTACTCCAGTGGACACATATCCTTCATTGTTCAAGATACCATTTACAGAAGTGAAGTGAATTCTGTCGCTCCAATAATAGCAGACGAGTATGATTGACTGTGTCAAACGCCTTTGTTAAACCTAAAAAAATTTAAGCTGAGTATTTCGACTTTTGCAAAATATTTCTATTAGTCCTGTAATTTCCCTTTCAATTGAAATATTTAACGAGCCAAATTGATTAGGAGATAGAATATTACATTTATTTAAAAACTCAGCCATCTTATATTTAATAATTTTTTCAAAAAGTTTGGAAAATTTGGATACTAGTGATATAGGTCTATAATTATTCATTATATTTTTATGACAAGATTTATGAATTGTTTTAACAACTGAAATTTTAAGTTTTTTTGAGATAATATCCAGTACAAATGAATGTAAAAAAAAACCAAGGTATATCAATATAATTTGTAATATTTTTAAATATTTTAGAAGTAATGTCATAACCTGCAGATTTGCTAGAATTTAAGGAATTATTTGCCTTTAACAACCAGTTATTTTAAAAAATTAAGATTACTGATTAATCTTAAGAAAATGTAAAAATTATAATATTTTAAAACTGCCGTAATTTCCGTTCAAGTCCACTGGTTTACATAATTCTTTTTTTTTTATTCAATTATGTTCAAAGAAGACGCTTATGTAATTTTCATAGACAAATTACTGTGGAAAAGATTTCTAGGTCCCTTCTGAAACTGACAAAATTTAGATATTTTTTTGCTTTAAAACTAAGATAGTTAGAGATATTATGTAAGTTCAGGTTTTCTTCAGCTTTTTTTGATTAAAAAAACCGGAAGTGATTTTGATGAATAGAGTTATTCTAAAAGAACTGATTTAATTCGTTCACACCCCTTAAAATTAACCCTTGAAATTAAAATTTTGATATGAAATATACTCTACAACAGGCATACCCAACCCATAGCTCGTGAGTCAAGTTTGGCTCGCGTGAATATACCCTACAACAGGCATTCTCAAGCCGAAGCTCGCAAGTCACGTGTGGCTCGTGATGAATTTTGAATTTTTACTTTTTATGCATTAAATACGTTTAAAATAAATAAATAAAAATTTAAATATTCAAGTGGCTCGCCTAAAATTTTTAAATTCTAAATTGGCCCGCGCCAAGTTTAAGGTTGGGCATCACTGCCCTACAATCTGCACCGGATTCAGGTTAAGATGTTTTGAAAATTTTGGCATGCTACCAGTACAGACAAAATTTCAATAAAAACAATAATAATACGTTCCCAACGCCTAGAGAGGCAGAGAGTTCTCCGTTTCTGGACCACCGACCGTAAATATGAAAGCCACTTGGTTAGTGTGACGTTACAGCCGGTGCTATTATCCCTGTTTAAAAAAGTACTAATTTTAAGTATTAAATACTTGAATTTGAGTCAACCCCAGAGCTAACTGCACAATATCGGATAAAATCCGATAAGGATGAAGATAAAAATGCGAATAGAGGTGGTAAATGCTCAAAATGGTCTAAGCTAAGTATATTAAAGCTACCGAAGTCAAAACAGTGTTTCCAACTTTATGTATATACATATACATATATTGAAGAGAATGCTAAAAGTAAACTTAAGTTTCCTTGCCTCCAGATAAACAAATTACTGCTAAAAAAGATTTATATTATTTGTTTATCCATAAATTTATTATGGTTAGACGAAGGTCGTAACACTTTTTGCAGATAAGTACCAGACAAAATAACTTTTTTTAGAAATTAACTGTAATATTAAAATTTCTGTTTTCGATAACTGATAAAATCTTCAATATTGTCAAATATATGAAATAATTTCAATATAATTCTAAATAAATTTAAATACAAATTCCACTAAAAGAGAACGGGGTTAAGTAGCAAAATAATATTTGACAAATTATCACGACACAACGAATGGCTTATGCTGCACTAAGTAAACCCGCGTCTTATCACGTAATACATGTCAAGAAATTATTCCACGAAATGTTTTTATACTATCTAAAAAAAAAAAAAAAAAAAAATTAAGAGAAAATTAGGTAATCAGTTAAGCAGTAATTTATTCGTGAACATTGGCCAGAAATACAGTATAATTGTATTTGCTTCAGATGTATCTCACAAATTGAATGGTATTCCATTGTTGTAAAACTCTTACGATCCATTTGTATTAATTAATTTAGAGCCATTAGACTGAACCTGTGATGAAGTCCTATCTAGTTATTCTCATACGGAGAAATTAACTTTCATTTTTTTATTATTCATTTTCAAAGATACGCCAGTAGTTCTGTTCTCTATAATTCTTAGTAACCCTTAAAATCAACCTAACCGTGACTGAATGCTTAAGCTGCATTCCCACCTCTGTAAATCTATACGTTGTACGCTATGGATAATTTTTAAACGAGGTCATTTGGTATGATCGGACATGCTCGTGCTTTGTCGTTGCTATACTACTGTTGAGCGAGATAGTACGAGCTTGTCCGATCATACCAATTGCACTCGTTTAAAAACTATCTACAACGCACAGAGTGTTAAATTACTGAGGTGGGAACGCAGCTTTACTTCATAACACCCAGTGCCGCAACAACATAAATTGGCGCCTGGTGCGTCTTTATTATTTGCCCCCCCCCCTCTCCTAATTACATAGGCAATTTTTTAAACTTTATGGTAGGGTGATTGCATCAGTAAAGGAACGTTTAAGACATTTACTTAAGTTGTTTTCTTCATCAAAAGAATAACTTAAAAAAATAAAAAACAACTTTATTCATAAAAATCAAAAAATCACCAGTAAATTAACACTTATTCCTAATAAAGGAACTATCTTATTACCAGTAAAGGATCATACAAAAATACTAAATATTATAAAGTCATTTTTTAACAATAAATTTAGCCTCCGTATAGGCCACTGTTGGTGGACCCTTGGACATCTGCTTCGAGGTGAAGAGTCCCCTATCTGTGAGACGTGTAACACAGATTTGTCTGTGTTACACCTTTTAACTGAATGTGTACAGTTCGAGGATATCAGGGAGAGGTTAGGCCTGTGCTATGACCTGTCAGTTGCTTTAGGTGACGACAGAGTACTCATGGACAGGCTGATACTCTTCCTGAGAGAATCGAACTTACTGTTTTATGTGTGAAGTCTTGCACCTTATTTTCATGTGTTCTATTTCTAAACTGTGATATCCGATGGTAATTACAGCCTCTTACCATTACCCTGAGTCAACTTTTTTATCTTATTTATTTGTGTTTGTCTGTGCAAGATTTCTTTTATTGAGTAATTTTATTGATTTTATCTATTTATTGATTGTTTAATTTATTGTTTTTAATATGTAGTGTAGTCATTTAGATGGGCTGCGTTAAGCGTAAATAGCCTTTGTTGCTGTGCGCCAAAATTTTTAACTAACTAACTAACTAACAAAAAATTTATAACAAATTTAAAAAAAAAAAACATTCGTTGGTATTATTTTTTGGTTTAGTTTTAACCTTTTTCTTTGGTTTGGTATAAATTGCAATATTAACGATTATATTAACAAATTATGTTACAAATCTTTTAATAAACTCAAAAATCATGATAATCAACTATTATAAAAAGGGACAAAATATAAACTCTAGGTCAATGAAACACAAAATGAAAAACACCTAAAATAAAACACAAAAGGGCTAAAGAAATATTATATTACATAATTGAATAACAGAATAAATTTAAATATATATATATATGTTAGGGTCAAAACTAGTTCTTGGACTTCCTTTGTAATATGTTGCGTTAGTAACCATAACATAATAACATATATGTGACAGATTGTAAATAGACGTAGTAATAAACGCTTATATGTGCTTGGATTTGTGTGTTTTAATTGATATTATCATAAACGCTATAAAGCGTTCTAACATCAGAAGTGGGATGCCTACACCTACAACTAATTTTGGCCAGTTTTTGTTGTTCGATACATAAAATATTTTGAAAATGATTAAAATGAAAAAAAAACAAAAAAATGACAGAAAGATTAACAGTTGCAAAAATAAATTGAAATGTCAAAATTGGCTGACAAGAGTTTTGAAAATGGAAAATACAAGTGCTATATTATAATTAAACTGTAAAAAATAATTAACCCCAAAACATTGCGTACCCATATTATGGTGAGCTACAGTTATACGTAGAAGTTGAAATGTTCTGGAATGAATTTGGATAAAGTACATTAAAACTAATAGCAAGGACTGGAAAACACTACAAGATGCAAATAAATTTTTCGATAACATTGCAAAGGTTAAATAAAGAATAAGCTAAAGGTAGTATAGAAATTTGACGCCAAATTATAAGAGATTAATGAGGTATGGTATTTATAATTTGTTCTTGATAATTTAGAAATTTTGGATAAAGACTTACTTACTTACTTACTTAATCGTTGAGCCCTTTTACCATTTCTGGTGTCGGGCTTTGTGAGAGTTTGAATGTTATTTGTATTTGTCTTCTTCTTTCACGGGGGATCGTCTCCACAGTACTTTCCATTCCTTCCTATTTTGAGTCCTACTTCTTGCTTCACACCAAGGGGTACCTCTTCTCTCTACCGCTCTTCTTATTTCATCATTCCATTCCTTCCTAGGTCTTCCTCTTCGTCTCCTTTTAGCTACCCTGGCTTCATAAACCTTTTTTGTATCTCTACTATCATCCATCCTTTGTATATGACCAAACCATCTCAACTGTCCTTCTTCTATCATTTCTTCTACTGGTTTTGTTCCTAGTTCTGCTCTATACTCTGTGTTTTTTATACGATCCAGTTTTGTTCTTCCCTTGATCTTCCGTAGAAATCTCATTTCGCTGCTTCTTATTCTGCTTTTAAGTTTCTCTGTAGTTGTCAAAGCTTCTGATCCATATGTAAGTATTGGGATGGCTACTTTCTTGAAGACTTGGACTTTAGCCTCTGTTGGAATTTCCTTTTTCCCTAAGAAGGAGGTCTTGATACCGTTAAACAGCTTACCAGCAGCCCCAACTCGTTCCGTTATTTCCCTGTCTATTTTTCCGTCTGCACAGAAAACAGATCCCAGATACTTAAACTGCTCAACCTGTTGGAGTGTTTTTCCGTTTAATGTAATATGGTGTTTTTCCGGTTTTGCACTGATGATCATGCTCTTTGTTTTCTCGCAGCTGATCTTCATATTTATTCTGCTAAGCCACTTGCTGAAGATGTCTAGGTTACCTTGCAGATTTTCTTCATTGCTAGCGATTAGAACTTTGTCGTCTGCGTAGCATAGCTCTGTGATGGTAATTTGCTTCATTTTCCATTGCCCTATGTGGTATTTCTTTACTTCTTTTCTGGCGTTTTTAATGGCTGTATCGAGCACTATTGTGAAGAGTAGTGGACTCAATATACACCCTTGCCTTAGGCCGATTTTTGTCTCAAAATACCTAGACTTGCAGTTGTTGGTCTGTACATAACATTTTGTCCCATCATAAAGGCTTTGTACTCCTGCTACAAGGTATTCCTCTATTCCTCTTGACCTGAGTATTCTCCAAACATCTTCTCTCATTATCCTGTCGTATGCTTTTTCCAGGTCTATAAAGCATAGATGTATCTCCCTGTCTTCTCGAAGTGCTTTTTCACTAATGTGTCGCAGCATAAATATTGGATCTAAAACTCCTCTGTTCGGCCTGAATCCGTACTGGTTGTCTTCCAGTGTACTTTCTAATTTTCCTCTTAACCTTTCTTCTATGATTCTAGCAAAGATTTTCCCAACTGTGCTTAAAAGAGTGATTCCTCGGTAGTTGCTACACTCTCTCGAATCTCCTTTCTTCAATATTGGCGTAATTATTCCAATCTTCCAGTCCTCCGGAGCTTCACCGTTCTGTAACACCTTATTCATTATCTTTAACAGCTTTATTCTTGCTTCTTCTGGAGCTACTTTAATCATATCCATTGTTATCTTGTCATTTCCTGGAGCTTTCCCTAACTTGGCTTTGGCAATTGCTTTTTCCAGTTCTTCTTTTGTGATTTCTGTTATTATTCCGTCCTGTTTTGTGTTTTCTTCTCTTGGTTGTCCTTCATTTCCTTCCAACAACTCCTCAAAATATTGTTTCCACCTTTCCATTATATCTTCTTCTGTCTGTAGAATATTTCCATCTTTATCTTTTATGTTTTTTAGAGTTGGCCCCTTTTTCTTTCTCATATTTCTAATTGCCCCGTAGAACATTTTTTGATTTTCTCTGTAATTCCTTTCCATTTTTTCTCCAAATTCTTTCCACGATCTGTCTTTTTCCTCTTTTATTATGTGTTTAACATTTTTTCTTTCCTTCTTATACGATATATAGTCTTGGCTCTTTCTAGTTGATAAATAAATTTTCCATCGTTTCTTCTTCTCTTGCACAGCCTTCTTTACCATTTCGGACCACCATGCTGTTTTCTTACCTTTCTTATTATTTATTGTGCACGTACCACAACTTGCTTTTGCTGCTTCCAGTATATTATTTTTGTATGCCAGCCATTCTTCTTCCACTAGGGCGTAGTTTGTCATGTTCCCTATTTTGCTTTTAAGTAAGTCTTGGTATTTTTCTTTGTGTTCTGTTATCCTTAACTTAAAGCATTTTATCTTTTTATTTATGATTGTTTTTCTCTTTTGTTCTTTTTTCTTTGTCCTTAAAATCAAGTCCATTCTGAGCAGGAAATGATCGCTTCCTATTTCCGGTCCTCTTTTGACCTTTACGTCTTTAACTTTAGGCCATATTTCCCTACCTACCAGAAAATAATCTATTATGGATTTCTCGTTTCTGCTTTTCACTTCTCGTGTTACTTTATGAATTTCCTTATGCATGAAATGTGAATTTGTTATCACTAATTCATTTTCTATGCATAAATCAATTATTCGTTGGCCATTGCTGTTTCTCTCTTTCTCTCCATGTTTTCCTAAACACCATTCAAATCCTGAGTTCTCCATGCCAACCCTTCCATTCAAGTCTCCCATTATAATTATCTTTGTGTCTATCCTGTCTATCTCTTCCTGCCAGGTTTCATAAAATTTGTCCTTTTCTTCCTTTTTTGCATCTTCGTTCGGAGCATAAATTACCATCAGAGTGACATAATCTTCATCCATTTTTACCTCTAATGTTAACATCCTCTCATTTATTAGATTAACTTTTCTTACGTATTCCATATTTTCTCTCTTTATTCCAATTGCCACTCCCGCTTGTGCATTTTCTTTCAAATCTATCCCTGACCAATACATCCAATATCCCTTCTCTAGTTGTCTTAATCCACTTCCTTTCTTTTTAGTTTCAGTAAACCCAATATAATCTATATCCATTTTTTCTATTTCTTCCACTATTTCATTTTCTTTATCCTTAATCCCTCTTAGATTCCATGTTCCTAATGATACCATATTCCTTACACTATAATTTTTTAAAGTTTTTCCCTTTTGTTTATCATACCCTTTTCTATTACTAATTGTTTCAGTAACCATACTCCTGTCCGTTTTCATTGCCATATTCGTCTTTCTAGGTTTCCACTTGCTTTCCTTTAATCGTTTTTTGGAGTTTTTTCCTTAACAATTTTGTTATCTCTTTCGCTCCATCTATATATTTCATTTTCGAGCCATAATTTCTTATACCCCACTACTGCTCTTTTACCTGCTTGTCTTTCAGTTCTTGCGATTTTGCGAAGTTCGGCTTGTATTCTTCTTTCATTCATTGTGAGGTCATGTTCAAAGTAAATGTCTTTTCCTTTTAATTTCCATTTATTTTTCATTACCATTTGCTTCTCTTTCCAGTCTTTCATTTCTACTAAAAGCATCTCATTATTACTTTTCCATCTATTTGTTTAACTGTTTGTACCTCCACTTCCACCTGTATAACATCTTTAAGCAATTTTTCTACTTCTTTTTTCTTATCTTGTCTCACTTTAAAACCAGTGATTATTACATTATTTTTCCTCTTTTCTTTTTCATGTACCTCTGCTCTCTGTTCTAGTTTTTCAATTCTAGTGATTAGGACTTCTTTTTCTTCTTGCCATTGTTCCTCTTTCTTCTTTATATCCTCCCTCATTTTTTCATTCTCCTTTATATGTTTTGCTAACATTTGTTTCACATTTTCATTCTCTTCCGTGTTTTTCTTTATCATACCTTTCAACTCCTCAAACATTCTTTCTATCTTCTCCATTTTTCTTGTACTCAATTCCTGTTTTCGTCTTTCTGGCGTCCGGGGGAATAACTTACTTCTTTTGAATATTTCTTCTTCCGACTGTGGACTCGTTATCTCGCCTCTTTCTCTCTTATTCTGGTTGCTCATATGAAATTGTTTTTCTTCTTTTTCTCTTTTATTATCTCTGCTCAGAAGTTCCCACGTAATAGGGCTCGGAATCGGGTAACACTATTGCCGCGTTTCGGAACTTTTGATATTCACTGGCGCGGTGACTTTGCGCTTGCGCTCTGCGTTAAGTCGCTCAGCTGATCAATGTGACTTATGCCACTTATCACTGATAACGCACTTTATCACACAATTTATCACTTAGAAATCACTGCACAAACATTAATTATTATCACAGATTGATTTACTCAGCTTTAACTATACTATTAAGCGAATATTTAATTTTATATTTCGGTTTTATATTTAATAATCGTTATTTAAATTCACATTAACACACTACGTAATTCACTGTCGCCAGCGGTACTCAAACTCCTGGATAAAGACTTAACAAGGTAATTCAAAGAATTTTTGTTGGAGTTTTTATTAATTATATTTTTGTATGGAATCATATTACATAAGATTATATTTTGCATTGGCAGATGACAGATGACAAATGACAGATAATAGTAGTTGTCATTTTTATTTTGACAGTTTTACCAAGTTTTTTGTGTAATTTTTCTAAATTTTGCATTAATGAATTACAGAATTATGGTCTCAATAAAAGTGTGTTATTTCTTTCCGAAATATATTGAAACCTGCAAGTATTCGAAATATCACTGGTAGTGGCATTTTAAATACGCAAATCGAACAATTTTATTATTATTATGAGTATGCTAAAAAGAAAAGATTTTATAATTTCAGAAAACTAGCTTTAACAGAAATGCAAATTTAAAAAAAAAAAAATTAAATCAAAATGAACGTAAAAATTTTAGTTCTCCCAAGTTCAATAATACTAAAGTACTAAGATAAGTTTTTAACTGATATGGTAATTGTGGAAACACAGACAAAAATTGACAGCCGAAAGGTGTCAAAGTTGTCTTGTAAGGTGTCAAAGATGTCTTGCTCTTAGGTCTGTACTAATGGTACATATGGACGAATGTGCTAATATAAATGACAGATTTTACAATTGATGCACATGCTATGTAATACTAAATGTGAACGATGTAATACTGTGCACATTGCTTGCACAGATCTTTTATTACAGCTATTGCAGGTTTAGAACATATTTTAGAGGCGGGAGATAAATTCATTTAATGTATTCTTTGTTCTTTGGAGATCTTCAACCAGGACTAAAACAGTGGGAACCGTAGGGTTCTGCTTAATTTTACTTGTTTTACCAATGCGATTGATAACAGATCAAGGTGTAATGTACTTGAAATGGCAAATGTAATGATCTGAAGAGAAATAATAATAAAAAAATGTCAGAATGGACGAGCGTTTGTCTATTGACAGACAAATAGTACGAAGGTAACTAGTTAGATGATGATGATTAAAAGTGACGATGATTAAAGTGGTAAGAGATATATTATTGCTTTGATTAAATGAGAAGACACGTTGCGTGTGGGATAATAAGGTACTGAGTAGGAAGCAGCGACAGTCACTGAGCTTGTTGGGTGCTGTAGACAACCTGTAATGAAATGAACTGATTGATAGTTGATTTGAGAATTGATAGCTTGTTGAGTACCGCAAGACACACTGGTCGTTTTTGTTTTGTTGGCTCCGGATGGTCAGGGACCTCAAGGAGCTCAGAGGAACTCTGGATGGTCAGGGACCTCAAGGAGATGTGTTTGTTTTGTTTGACTCTGGATGGTCAGGGACCTCAAGGAGTTGTTGGACCTAAAATGGTCGTGTTTGTTTTGTTGACTCTGGCTGGTCAGGGACCTCAAGGAGTTCAGAGGAACTCTGGATGGTCAGGGACCTCAAGGAGATGTGTTTGTTTTGTTTGACTCTGGATGGTCAGGTCCCTCAAGGAGTTCAGAGGAACTCTGGATGGTCAGGGACCTCAAGGAGTTCAGAGGAACTCTGGATGGTCAGGGACCTCAAGGAGTTGTTGGACCTAAAATGGTCGTGTTTGTTTTGTTGACTCTGGCTGGTCAGGGACCTCAAGGAGTTCAGAGGAACTCTGGATGGTCAGGGACCTCAAGGAGATGTGTTTGTTTTGTTTGACTCTGGATGGTCAGGGCCCTCAAGGAGTTCAGAGGAACTCTGGATGGTCAGGGACCTCAAGGAGTTCAGAGGAACTCTGGATGGTCAGGAACCTCAAGGAGACGGGCAAAACAAACATTATGTTTTCGTTTACTCTGTTTTATTTTGCAATTATTAAATTCTGAAGATGCCGCGAGGACGTGGCAGGAGCAGGACGGCCGTGTTAGGATAATAAATTGTTTTATTTTCAGTTAAATTTAGATGAAGCCGCGAGGACGCGGCAAGATCAGGACGGCCGTGTTAGGGTCAAAACTAGTTCTTGGACTTCCTTTGTAATATGTTGCGTTAGTAACCATAACATAATAACATATATGTGACAGATTGTAAATAGACGTAGTAATAAACGCTTATATGTGCTTGGATTTGTGTGTTTTAATTGATATTATCATAAACGCTATAAAGCGTTCTAACATATATATATATATATATATATATATATATATATATATATATATATATATATATATATATATATAAAAATGGGATATTTGAACAACAAATAATAAATATTTTGGTATTTTAATAATATATTATATAATCACTTTAACGGAATGGAAAATAAATAAATTGATCTTTTGGCTTTTAACTGTGAGAATTCGTCAATTAAGTCTTCATAATTTAATGACTGCGCCAGTAGCGCACTTGGGGGGACACTTTTTTCCCCATATATATCTATTAAAATATAGTTATACGAGAAAAAAGTAAATAAATAAAAAATACCTGAAAATATGTTCTGCAACTAGAAAAACTGACAAATCTGGCACTTTTATTAAGATTTATGGTCAATATTATTATTATCATTTTTGTAGTTATTACTTCTATTATTATTATTATTATTATTAAAATTGCAATATTATTAAGACAATGATTTGTAGTCAGAAACATAACATATTTGGTTATTAATTAAGCAGATACCTACACATATTCACATGTATTTAAATATAAGATTTAACCTTTTCGTTGTTCTTTAATTGAACGTTTATACGCAGTATCAAGTTGAAATCGTATATTTAAATGGCAAATTTGACCGAATAATGCATATGTTTATGAGACACATTATGTTTAAGAACTTTATCTTTGAAATGTTTAATATCTTTAACACTATTTACTGTCTTTATTTCATATGCGTCTGATGAGCAAATCAAACACACGAAACAACAAAAAAAACAAAAAAAAAACATTTTATTTATCACATCCACACAACCAACTTGTATTTAAATATTGTTTTTCACTAAACTTTCTATTAAATGTTCTATTTCCATTTTTATCCTGTTGGGAAATATTCAATTTTGGCCGATGAGGACCTATATTTTTACCGACCGCAACATATATAAGGGAGGTATTGTGATCATACCGATTTCGAGATTTCGATGGATCTCCACGAATTGAGGTCCCTACATAACGTTTTGACTATTTTTAGCATGATGTCTGTCGGTCTGTCTGTCCGTCCGTCTGTCCGTCCGACCGCCTGTCTGTCTGTGTACACGTGTACAGAGCAAATTCGGCTAAAAGGATTTTTATGAAACTTCATATTTAAGCTCCTGCCATCAATGGCACGAGTTGATCAACTTTTGGTAAAAATCAGTTAACTAAAAATGGGAGTTTACTCGTGTCGATTTTAAGATTTTTGCGAATATTTAGCAACAGAAAAATATTTCGAAAAAATTTATTTAACAAAAGTTGCTATAAATACAATAACTAATAACTTTTATTTGAAATGTTTTTTGATGAAACGAAAAATTTCGAAAAAATTGTCGTAAATTTTTGAAAAATTTTTTCAGTCTCAAATTTTCATACTTATGTATGTATATGTAACGTTTCCATGGTCATGATAAATAATATCTCTGTTATAAAATATTAGGCCAAGTTATTTCTACTCTGCTGCTAGAATATATTTTATACAAGTACTTTATAATGGCGGTCGGTCCTGTGGTGGCCACAGCTGATTTTTTGTTTCATAGTTAAGCACGTTAGTTTTATTAAAATATACAGTATATTTGCGTGCTTCATTCGATTCATTTTCACGTTTAAGTACTTGTCACAAATCACAACGACCGAACTAAGCTACGGGACACCGGCCGTAATTCACTAATACATACAACACTAACCTTCGCCGCTGTTGCCGTTACTAGTAAATTTTTGCTGCATATGTAGATAAGAACATTAGATATTCCATGTGGCAACGCTGTATCTTAGGACACTCCGTGGAGTGTCCTTCCGAGCGTTGATGTCTTGATTTAAAATTTTTAAATCTAACATTTATATGAAAAATCTTTGAATAAGAAATAATAAAAATAAAAATATGCAGATATATCTAGCTACTTTAATGCAATTTTAAAGAAGTATAAATAAAGTATTAAATTTAGCTTTTTTACTAAAAATTTTTAGGAGGTCACTGTCCCAGCGCCTCCCTGTCTCAGCCGCCACTGGACTGCGCTATAATATTTTCTATTGATATGAAAACTAAATTTGACAATCTATCTTGTGCCCATTGTACAATAGAACGCAAATAATTTTTTATTAACTTTAATTTACTAAAACTGCGTTCATTCGAAGCAACAGTTACAGAGAGCATTAAAAATATGCGCAGCGCAATGCTAATGTGTAATAGATGTGTACCCTATACACATCTATTACACATTAGGGTGCATCTATGTGTTTATACTTTATTTATTAAATTTTTAAACACAGCAATTTACTTAATAGAAGTTGAAGTTCAGGTTGCCATAGGAACCAATACACAAGTTTTATGTATCCATAGGCGTGCACTAATGCACTACAATTCGAAATAATATAGTTTGAATTTACTTTTCTTTTAATTTGAATTTACGTTTCCGGCTGAGATTAATGTAAAAATAATTGTACATTACTTATAATTTTTTCAGATTTTTAGTTTAACCCCGTTGGGTAAAAGGGACGAGAACTTTTTTGGCATATTTTTAACTAAAATCGTGTTAAAAGAAATAAATTTAAAAAAAACTACTTCCCGTTCCTTAATCTAGGTTTTAAGAGCATTCTTTTGATACCACACAATAATTTAAAAAAATATATTTATTGTTTTTAACGACACAAAAAAATCGATATTTTTCGAAAAACTAATCTGATCAAAAATTCCTGTTTAACTATTCCGGTTCCCATCAATGTAAATTATGGAGACTTTATATTTATCTCTTTATATTTATCTGTGGATGTGTTTCTTTGAACTCTCAGTATTTTTCCTATATGTGGGTCAAAGAGTTTTATAAGCATACCAAATTTCAACTTTCTATGTTAAGCCGTTTGGCTACAATTTCTACCGTACAGACAGACAGAGAGAGACAGACAGTCAGACAGACAGACAAACAGACAGACAGATAGACAGACAGACAGACAGACAGACAGACAGAGAGACAGGCAGACAGACAGACCTACAGACAGACAGACAGATACACACATGAGTGACGTTATAAGGGTTTTCAAGTAAGAGGATTATATCACGAATTATATAAATGTTTCATTGTAAAAAGCAGGTAGCTTTCACCTCTTTCTGCCACTATTACAAAAAGGCCACGACACTAATTATTCAGAGTAAAAATGTACTTATATAAATGTTATTTGCAAGCCACTTCTATAAAAATTAACAAAATAAAGTTTTACAATTATTTCAGGTCATTTCTAAACGAACTATAAAATAAATCAATATACAATACCCGCATAAAAAATCAATAATAAATTTGTATTATCTTTATTCGGATATTTTTTCGAAATGGATCCCCCATACTATTTTTCTTTGCAAGCACCTGATAATTTTACCTGATATTTTATAAATGCACCAATACTGTAAACCTCCATTGTACCAAAGATTATAAATATAATTTTATAATATTTTTTTGTACCAAGGTGCAAAGGTCTCAAATAAAACGGGTCTCAGACTCTACACGGTAAGCAGACGCCATGTTTCTGGGGCACTAAAACGAGTGTTTGGGGGCACTCTTTTCTGTTTGGTAGTCTTCCTTTTTTTGTCATCAAGTGAATCCGTCTTTTTTTGTCATCACTTGAATTTTTAGGGGCGTCCAATTTAAAATTACATCGGGGTAATTTAGCAAACAAAAATGGCAATTTGGCATGTTTGTACAGCTTTTTGACCCACATATAGGACAACTCTTCAGAATTTAAAAAATAACACACACACACACATTTCGGGGAAAATATAAACAAATATGTATTCAACGAAAAAATAAATGTATTTTTTTAGACTTTAGTTTGAGTATCCAATGACACTTAACACATTTGTATTTGGCTTTACGCCAACAAGATGCCATAACTTTAAAAATTCTCAACTATGTACATTAATGACAATCGGAATAGTTCAATAGTTGAATAGAAATCAAACTACCCAGCAAACATTCAACTAACGGCCGAATGCCGGCAAACTGCTTTTACTGCTGGTAAATTGCTGGCACCAAAAGTAAGTGCAACGCCAGTATTAATAATGTACTTCACATTTGTATTTCGCATTCCGCCTATACGAAGTACTTTACTAGCATTTTATAAGCACTCCTTATTTGTATTAATCCAAGCAAACATTTTTATACGGGCCAGTACTGTTGAAGCACATACTCCCCGGCATTGAAAGTAATGGGCCAGTGTTGGCATTTCGCACTGGGCCAGTATCCCGGTGTTCCGGTGGCCGTTAGCTGGGCCATCAACTGATACATCAATGGGCCAGTTAACGGCCACGGGGTCATTCCATGTCAAGTGGTCTAGGGCTCCCCGCGCGACCATTTCAGATTTAGCTGAAATTTTGTGTGAAGGACTCCCTATGTCCCAAACAAACTTTGGTAAAATTTTAGGTTCGCCGGCGGAATATTTGTGGAGCTATAGCCCTTTGTTTGACCCCATACTGGAACCCGCGACAGTACGCCAGCGAGATTTCAACAACTTTGAGTCCCAATATCTCATTCACAAGCTTTTCAAAATGCACGAAATTTTGCCAACTTGTACAACTTTATGGGCTTTATTCAATGATATTAATTAAACTTTTTATATGTTGCACCCAAAAAGTGTAAAGTGGTTCAAAGTTGGCCAAAAATTTTACGGTTCAGAAAAAATGTAAAGTTTAGTTTTCTACAGCTATGGCTGTAGTTAAGCTACAGTTGTGATACTTTGCACATAGTGTCTCTGTATAACTCTCTTTTCAAATGTTTGGTTTTAATTTTCTAGCTACTCTTGTTAGCTTACAAATTTAGTGTAAAGTCTGTGATTTGTGTAAAGTAGTCAAAAATAGGGTATTTTCAAACCGATTTTGCAAAAAAGAGTCATCCAGAAACTTTTTGAAACCTATTCCATTAGAAAGAGCATGTTTCAAACCCCCTAAAAAAGTGGGATATATGTTTCAACGCGGATATATAAGGCCCTAAAACCAGGTGTAAATCAGGGCGTCATTGCCACGGCGATGCTGTATGCTACAACATGCAATTCTCCTTTATCTTTCAAGAGGTCCCTACATAACGTTTTGACTATTTTTAGCATGATGTCCGTCCGTCTGTCTGTCCGTCCGTCCGTCTGTCTGTCTGTCTGTCTGTGTACACGTGCAGAGCAAATTCGGCTAAAAGGATTTTTATGAAACTGCATATTTAAGCTTTTGACATCAATGGCACAAGTTGATCAACTTTTGGTAAAAATCGGTCGACTAGAAATGGGAGTTTTCTCGTGTCGATTTTAAGATTTTTGCGAATATTTAGCAGCAGAAAAATATTTCGAAAAAATTTATTTAACTAAAGTTGCTATAAATGCAATAACTAATAACTTTTATTTGAGACGTTTTTTTGATAAAACGAAAAAAATTTAAAAATTTTGGTAAAATTTTTCGAAATTTTTTCATACTTACATGTAACGTTTCCACGGTCATGATAAATAATATCTCTGTTAGAAAATATTAGGCCAAGTTATTTCTACTCTGCTGCTAGAATGTATTTTATACAAGTACTTTATGATGGCGGTCGGTCCTGTGGTGGCCACAGCTGATAAGCTGCCAATGAGAATGAATCCGATTTTTTTTGCAATTTGGAATCAAATTATATAATGATAACGTGCAACGGGCATATAAAGTTTAGGAGACTCTGAAAAATAACCTAGAAATAATATATGACAACCTATAACTGTTCATGCTAACAAATATGGCATTAATAAAGCGGAAAATCTGAAGAAAAAAAAAACTGAAAAAATGGCGGTTATGTCATAGGTGATTGCCATAGAAATGTGTTTCAGGTATAGGAGGTTGCCAATGCAATGAGGTCGGTACGACAGTAAGACTTGGGTACTTATGCAGTACCTGTATGTAGTATAAAAACAACTAACAATCTGAAAGATAGAAAATTGCATGTTGTAGAATTCAGCATCGGCGTGGCAATACCGCCCTGCTTTGCACCCCGATTTTAGGGCCTTATATGTCTGCGTTGAAACATCTATCCAACTTTTTTAGGGGGTCTAAAATATGCTCTTTCTAATGGAGTAGGTTTCAAAAAGTTTCTGGGTGACTCTTTTTCGCAAAATCGGTTTGAAAATACCCTATCTTTGGCTACTTTACACAAATCGCAAACTTTACACTAAATTTGTAAGCTAACAAGAGTAGCTAGAAAGTTAAAACCAAACATTTGAAAAGAGAGTTATACAGAGACACTATGTGCAAAGTATGACGACTGTAGCTTAACTACAGCCATAGCTTTAGAAAACTAAACTTTACATTTTTTCTGAACCGTAAAATTTTTGGCCAACTTTGAACCACTTTACACTTTTTGGGTGCAATATATAAAAAGTTTAATTAATTTCATTGAATAAAGCCCATAAAGTTGTACAAGTTGGCAAAATTTCATGCATTTTGAAAAGCTTGTGAATGAGATATTGGGACTCAAAGTTGTTGAAATCTCGCTGGAGTACTGTCGCGGGTTCCAGTATGGGGTCAAACAAAGGACTGTAGCTCCATGAATATTCCACCAGTGAACCTAAAATTTTACCAAAGTTCATTTGGGACATAGAGAGTCCACCACAAAAAATTTCAAAAACAATTATTTTAAAAAAATTATTTTATTATTACATCAAAAGAAAGTTCTTAAAAATTAAGGAACGAAAAGTAGTTTTTAAACACATTTATTTTAACACGATTTTTGAAAATAAATATATTAAAAAACTTTTGACCCAAGGTGAGTCAATCTAAAAATCTGGAAATATTTTGAGTAATGCACATTATGTAAACCGGAATAGCACAACTTGAATTTTCGAACTGATTATATTTTGCGAACGTAATCGAATTTTTTGCAGCACTGTGCTAGCAATATTTAATTGACTAACTGAAGAACTGGACAATTGTCTTATTTTGCGCGCATCTTGTAATTATGTACGTTTATGTCTCTAAATGGAAGAATGAGAGTTATGTTTCCAAACCTTATGATTTTTAATACCCCACAATTTGTTGTCACTTGCTATTTTCCTACAAAACCGCTATGTGTGAAAATTCACACTTCACATCCATTTTTTAGGGTTTTGTAGGTATGACCAAAAAGCCCTTATACCGTCATTTTTTCGTCTGTCTGTCTGTCTGTCTGTCTGTCTGTTCGGTAAAAATTGTAGCCAAACGGCTAAACCTAGAGAGTTGAAAATTGGCATGCTTGTACAACTTTTTGACCCGCACATAGGAAAAATACTAAAACATCTAAAAAACATACCCCCTAAAAATATAAACAAATACGTGCTCATCGAAAAAAAAAAATATATTTTTTTAAAATTCTGAGTAGGGTATCAAATGAAAGCCCTTAGTACGTGGATTAACGATCAAAATTTAATTTTTGCAAAATAAATTATTTTGAGGCGATTTTTGCCAAAATTGTGCAAAAAAATTTTTGTCCCACACCCTGTAGCCCAGATGGTTTAAACTAAAAATGTGAAAAAATTCTAAGTAATGTATAATGGTGTGAACCGGAATAGTACAACAGGAATTTTTGATCAGATTATGTTTTCGGAAAATAACGCATTTTTTGTGTTTTTTTGTTGACGATGCATACATGTTATAACACACTAAGTTGATAAGCGTTTGGTGGTCTAGTGGCTCAGTTGCTCGACAACCACACAGGATCGTTATTCACTACACAGGTTCGTATGATTTAAGACAACCAATGAAAGCCATAGGCCCAATTTTCAAAATCTTAATGAACCTTGTTATATAAAAAAAATACTGCACTTATTTAGAAACCTAAATAATGATATTAGGTATTCGAATTAAAATTAACAAAAAAATATTTTAACATAAAATTTGTTTTTAAAGCTCTGAGATTAACAGACGATAAATTATTTTAAAAAGATCGTTCATTTTGCCTTGGTTACTACAAAGCAAAATTTGTCCTACACACTCAGCATGCCGCCTTCACTTATTATATACCTGCGAAACCCTACAATGTGTGAAAATTCACACTTCACATCAATTTTTTATACATTTATTCATTTCTGTAAATAATGAGAGATTTCAAGATTTTAGTTTTAGGGTATTTAATTTGTCAGATTCGTTTTGGCTATTGAGTAATAATGAAGATATATCAAGTTTTATAGAAAACTAGGAGAAAAGCCCGTCATTCGACGGGGTTAAGATAATTACCAAATTAAAAAGGAACTCTCGGTACAATATTAGAACATTGGTGGCGTTTATTGATTAGTCATAAGTCATATTACTTAGCTTTTTTTCTAAATATAATAAATTGTCAAGTAACTGCACAGTTAGGCAAAAAAAAAAAAAAATAATAATAATAAACTGATTAAAAAAAGAAACTATATACATCTGTAAAAAAATTATAAAGGGTAGCGAATATTTAAGCCATCTTCGTCATAGACTGCAGAAACAAGAATTAATATGGAGCTACTGCTCCTGTTAAACAACAACTTAGGTTATTTATATTTAATAATTACAGGGAAGACATGATAATAATAATTTAAAAAAAAATAAGTTGTGTTAATTTGTTGTCAAGTACACCACAAACCTTCTTTAAAAACTACAACTTTTGTAAAAAACGTACATGCATGCGAAACCCTAAAAATCGAATTGTGTTCAGCAGTAATAAAGGGGTAGACAATCAAAATTTCAGAAAACTGATAGCAGGGTCGTGTTTATGAGTCTAGAACATAACCCATATATTAAAATTAAACGTACTCAAAAAACTTTACTTTCTTGTCCCATTTTCCGACCCTTCTGGGAAGTGCGCGACAAAAGTTTTTAGACACATTTTGGGCAATTATTTCGGAAAAATATTTTTTGCATAAATAATATTTTGTTTGTTAAACTACGTGTCAATAGCTTTCATTTGATACCCCACTCATATTTTCATATAATATACCAGTGGTTCTTAACCATTCTCATATCTCTGTATGACAGCCGTATTAATTCTACGAAGTTCGCCTTTCATATAGCTATGGCAGGGTTCGGCGACACCCTGGTTGATAACCACTGGTGCAGGCAGATAGTCATACGAAACTATAAAAACTGGATTGTGTTCGTCAGTAAAAAACACCCCAACAAAAGTAAAAAACGATTTTGAAATTTTAAGCCATCTATCGGGTACCGATTTCGGAGTAGATAATCAAAATTTGGGAAAACTAATAACAGGGTTATGTTGAGGTGTCTTTAACACCCCCAGATATTGAATTTCAATGCAATCTAACAAACTTCATTTTTTGTCCCATTAAGATAACATGGGAACTTTTGTGGGTCGTAGGCTCGCCCCCTTTCTGAATTTTCTAGGTCTAGAATTTTTATCATCTTAAGAATGTTCCTAGGAAACCACATGCCAAATTTCAACTTTCTACGTCACCGGGAAGTACGCAAAAAACCTCTGGAAGTACATCTGACAGACACCTCAGGGATTTTATATATATAGATTTTAACCCGGAAATATCCCCTTAGGTTGGAAATTTTGAGATGCCATATAGCTTAACTGTATACCAAATTACATTAGAATATAGCAATTTTTGCGGACACTCAGACAGACATATTTTTTATGGATATTGTTTTACAATTACTTGAAACTCGTAGAAACGAGGTATGAGAGAGAACAAATAGGGAAGTATGTGGGCGAAACGAAGTATGACGGCAAACGAAGTATGGCGGCAAACAAAGTATGACGGCAAACGAAGTATGAGGACATAGAAACAAAGTAAGAGGGCCTAAGGTAAGCCAGTTACAGTATCTCTCGAATTGTTGGTCAATTTTCTATTGTTGTTTTATACACTTTAATAATTTATTATTCAATCAAAAAATAATAATCTACAAAATCTATATTCAAATATTTTGTTATCCTGCCGACAACAGATCAGGTACTACAACACGCATCTGTTCAGACAAATAAACTATTTTAAATTTGTTTAACGATAATATCAATCATAACATTAATAAATATGTTAAGCACTGTTAGAAATATATTATAAAAATAAGTTTTCAAAAATACTATATTTAATGTAGTATAAGTAATAGCCAAAAAGGGAACTCTAAACATTTACATTATGGTAAGAGACCATAAAATTATTACTTTTATAACAATATCTCTATCTCTCTATCTCAGAAAGACTGATAGTAATAAAATTTATTATTTGTAAAAAGTTATTGTTTTTTTACACAGAAGCGGCAAAACAAAAGCGACAAAATATGAATAGTTCGAAACGAAATATTGTTAAAAACAACCGAGTGTACTGCACATATTATATGGGAATACGAACTAGGGTTAAACAAAATAGATCATAAAAATTTTACCCTGAAATTTTGAGGAAAAATATGGTCACAGGGGTGTGTTTAATGATATGATAAATATGGTCACAGGCGTGCGTTTAATAAAATGATAAATAGTAATATAGAAATACACAAAACCAATTTAAACGTGTTTAAAATGTGCACGCCACTGGTAACTGCCTGACAAAATGATTTATTACTATTAGTCTTTCTGAGATAGAGTATAATTGTGAAAATCATGCTAATTAAAATGCAAACTACACCAAGTTTTTGTGCTATGAAGTCCGCGTTCTAAGCGCTCTGACAAAGTTATATAAATATACTTAAAAATAATTAATAGGTTGTCTTTCTAATAAACAATGTTTTAACCATGACTGATATTAATACAATATATTTATAAAAACACGATCATCGTTAAATTATTAATTTAGTTTGTATAAATTAAAATTTAATATATATGGAATAAATAAATGAACTTATTAATACTAGATATCTCACCCCTTTGTATTTGTGGTAAGAATTCAGTCAGTGCACGTCTTTTAGTGCGTCTCCTAGAGTTAATGCGTATGAGCTTCATGGTAAATCAAGCCAACTACTCGTATGACCGTCACCATTGTGTACGTTTGACACAATCAGAATTAATAAACATCAATGAGATAATTTGACACTGGAATTTGAGGATAACAGGTAATATTCGGCGTCTAAAAGCACACTATTTGAACGTCACACCCCTGCTTAAGAATGGTAGGCTCCAAAATACGTAAACATTTGTTAAATATAAGCCGTGGTAAATTAGGAAAATAATATAACAGTATTTATACTACATGTGTAAATATTTGTTTAAAGATAGTGAATCATATTTTATGTAAAAAGTGGTTTAGATAAATAAGTATTAAAGAAAAAAAAAAAAAACTGTGGTGTAATTTGTTATTTAATGCTTAAAAATTATTAAATGAATTTTAATTGTTCATAATACACAAACATCCTCTTTTACGCACAATTTAATTAAGCAGTAAATTGTAATACTTACGACTTTGTTGTTCAGTATTTGATTCAATATGTGTATTATTTGCTGCTGATTGATATATGGTGACTGGACCATGGAATTGCGTTACATTTCCAAAAACAACTTCACTTGAATTTTCGACATTAATGTTAGAGTTAACAGGTAAATCCGATAATTGCGAATTAGTTTCACTAACTTCATTATCCGCATCATTTAAAACAATAGGTAATATAACTGGAACTTCTGATATTGCATTTTCAGTCAAAGCCATAATAATTCACACATTGTAATATTTACTTTAAATTATTTTAAAATTTGTATACACATATTACTGACTGTGTAAATTACACAATGAGTTGTTGACTAATATTTCCCAGTTTTTGTAGTCCCGCACAATTATGACAGTTTTATGTTTTATCGACTTTATAGATGTTAGTACAGTATTTGACCGTACAATGTCATATCTAAACGTCAGTTTAACAGTTAGCGGTATTTTTGTGGTTTATTATTATTTGATATTATTGTCATAATACAAGTGAATATTTAAAAAGGTAATATTTCTTGTTTTATTATGTAGTGAAAAGTTATACATTTGGTGGTACTGTGCAGTATTAATTTATAACCTTCAATACTACATAGACTACGATAGTAATTCGTATATTGTGGTGATACAGAGAGCGCCATCTCTGAACCAGTAGCACAAGAACTACAGCGTGAAGGTTGGCTGTCGTGTGTTGAGCGCCATCTTTAAGCTAACAGTGATAATAAATGTAATTTTCCAAAATGGCAATTTTATCAATACAATTTGGTCAATGTGGAAATCAGATTGGACATACATTATTTACATATTTAGCAAACGATATAAAAAATAATTGTGAGTCCTTGTCAAAATCCTTGAATACGGATTATAATGAATTAGCTACTAATCAGTGGTTTTCTGGCAGTAAAAATAATTGTTTATTGCCTCGATCCATTTTGGTGGATACTGAAAATAAAGTTATATCCGCGATAGTTAGGCAGAAGCATTTATTAAAGTATAAAAATATAATAGCTAAATCTGATGGAGGTTCGGCAAATAATTGGGCATACGGTTATTGTGTAAAAAGTAATGTGATAAAGGACGAAGTTTTAGAATTGGTGCGAAAAGAAGCAGAGAATTGTGATGAAGTTTTACAAATTTTTAACATGCTGAGTTCAGGAGGAGGCACTGGGTCAGGAGTAGGAAGTAACGTTATTGAAACAATTCGCGATGAATTTCCTAATAAAACTATGGTAAATGTAATTGTGTTACCATATAATAATGGCGAAGTAGTGACGCAAAGCTATAATACATTACTTACCTTGGGAAAATTATACGATCTAACTGATGGAAGTATTTTATTTGAAAACGACCTATTACATAGGATTTGTCAAGAATTATTAGTAATAAAGAATGTTGATCTCACACACATAAATTCAGTAATTGGCCAAAAAATAGCAGCAATATTACAACCGACGAAAGACAATTCATTATCAACATTTGTGTCGCAGCTAACATCTCATCCCAGCTATAAATATGTACAAATAAAAACGACTCCACATATATCTGAGGAATATAGGATGTACGAAACAATTCAGGGTTGGCCAATATTAATAGGGCACGTGCGTAACACATTACGTCTGAATAATCAATGGGAGACTAAACCCCTGAGTACGTCTGGCCGCAGTTACCCCGGCATACAGTTCTGCAAGTCGGTCGGCAGCCTGTTGATTACCAGGGGCGGTGCTTGTCCTGAGGCAAAGATGTTAGAGCCGCTTTTAGAAGATACATTGTACGCTCGTTGGTTACCCAGAACAGATCGATTAAAACACTGTCATCAGCCACGAAACTTGTACAACACCACAAACTTTCTGTCTTTAGCCACAAATAACAATTCTGTTAGCAAAACAATTGAAAATACCCTTGAACAAGCTTGGACTTTGTTTAATCATAAAGCTTATCTGCATCAGTATGAAAAATTTGGTATTAATGAAAATGAATTTAATGTAGCTTTTGAGAAAATGGAGAGTGTTGTTAATAATTATAATACTTTATGAATTTCAATAAATATATTTATTGTATAAAAATTTTTTTTTTTTTTTTGACTTACCCTATGTGCTCCAATTATCTATCTGTTTTTAGTATAACAATTCTGATAATAGTAAATATAAATTCAAAACAAAGTCTTGATGCCATACTTGGTAAGAGTAGGTTCGCATGTTGTTTCTGACGGATGTACCATACTTATCAGACCATAAGACTTAGAGAAATTGACTTTAAACTGCGGTACGTCTTACGGTCCGAAGGTAGGTGATACATGGTTTTCGTCCGAAAATACTATAAAGTTGTGCGGGTACTGGCACAGTGTAATTCTGTGGGCCCCAACCTTTATTAAGTGACGGGGCCCTGCAGAATACAAGACACCGTGTCCTAAATTATTTGTATTATATCCGTATTAATTCTACGAAGTTCGCGACACCCTTTTATATACAAACGGCACCCGGGTTGGCAGTGCCGGCGCGAGGGTCTGTGGCGCCCGTAGGCAAATTTAATTGAGCGTAACTAGCTTTTTCGAGCCCTAAAAAAAAAGGTCCTCCTCACATCTAAATTTCAAAAAAAAGTTCCTCACTTGTAAAATTACATTTCACTAAATTATTACTTTTACATTCATTTGGCATTTGGTGCCCTTTCGAGTCTCACGTCAGCGCCCCCTTCGCAGCGACGCCTGTATGCGAACTTCTCGTTTAATTATTTATTATTTACCTATACTATCATGCATGTGACTGTCTGCCTCTACCAGGCCCGTAACTAGGGCGTGGCGAAAGAGGCGCAGCAGTGTGGAGGTCGCATCATTTTTAGTTGCTGTTTTTTTTTTTTTTGCTCATCACTTGTATGTTGGAGGTGAGGACCTTCTTGTTTGCTCATCACTTATTAGATTCGTTTTCCTTTTTTTTTACTCATCAGCATTTGAAATAGGGTCGCCAAAATATTCGAGAGGGCGCAACTTGGACACTTGACACCGGTGCTTAATATCCTCGTTACGGCCCGGTCCTATACAACAGAAATTGTGTTCAAACATCTGGACATACTCCTATATATACAGTGACTATATTTCTTTAGAAAAAATAAGGTGACAAATCTGGAAAATGTCCATAGAAACAGAAAACTATAGTGCGTTCAAAGGTGAGTTTGCAGTACAGGGCATATGGAGTAGTTCTTTTTCATACTCTCTAATGGGTTTACACAATGACGCTATCCTTTTCTTGCTTATCAACGTTGCCAGCTCTAAAACGCGCTGATCTGTGAAGACACAGTATTCTACAAATGGCCATTTTTTTTTGTTGAGTGTTATTTTAAGTTTTATAAGAGTTGATTTTAGTAAATCATACGAGTTTTTCATATTATTATAATTGACACATTTGACTCTTTTACAACATTTGGCAACACCGCTCCCATTTGCCATAAGAGCTATACTGCAAACTCACTTTTGAACGCACTATAGTTTATATTTATTATTTTCCAAATAAAGGTTCAAGAATAAAATTAAAATAAATTTATATCAAAAGATTTTCGTATAAAAATAATTAAAATATAATTTTATGTAAGGTAAACATAATGTTTTTTTCATATGAATGTACTTTTTTAAAATGAGGTTTATATTTTAAAAACTCAGAAAGTGGTATACAATTAATTCCTTAATTATGCTTGGTAGAACATACATGTTTCTACTGTTTGAATTGTTCGTTGAGTTTTTCGCTGGTGCACATATTGTTTATTATTGAAAATATTCGTTCGGTCAAATTGAATAATACTTAAAATATGTTGCAAAGATATTTGTTTATCCATAAAATATTTACATTGTAACCTATTTATAATGGCAGGTTAGTTCATCATTTTGTCGTCATTCCTCAAGCTTTTTATTAATAATACAATTATTAATTAAGTAAATTTCATTAAATTGCTGACCATCATCAATTTAAAATTTTTTTCTATTTGAAATAAAAATATCGATTTCCTCAACATTCGTCTCTCGTATAGAATTCATTCGAATTCCTTAATTTCAACAAATGCGATGTCCCAATGATTTTAAAACTATATTTCTCTACTTTCAATGACAAATTAAATAGTAAAGTGTAATAGTAAATTAAACAATGGTGGGATTTTCAGAAATAAATTAATATAAAGGAGAGCGCTCTAAATTTTAGTCTAAAATAAAGGACTATCCTTTATAATAAAGGACGTATGATCACCGTATCTATATACCTTATATATAACATAGCTATATATACCATTTCCAAACTATACTCAATTGACTTGGCTTTTTTGTTTCCAAAACTTACGAGCTCGTGAAAAGGATGCTGTTTTCCACAGATTGAAGATATTTAAGAACATTCGAAGGCTGATCTAAGAGATTCTGAAACGTGCCGAAAGGGTGCTTCTAGAAATATAATAGAAAATGCGTTCTCAGCAGTGTATAATTACTGCTATTACTTTGTAACGGAAGTATTTTAATTTATAATAATGTTAGTCTTAAAACGACAAGTCATGCTCGATTTACACGGTAGATGTGTTCCGGAAGTTATCGTGAAGTAATTTCGCGTAATTTCAAAAAGTTTTTATTTTTACTTTTTAAAATTTTCAATTTTGATTATTATGGTGTTACAGCTCGCCGTTTGTTTAATGTTATTCTCAGTAGCAGGTCTCATGCACTAAGTTGACCAGCTGCACGACAATTTGGCCTGAGCTTCTTCACTAGCTTACTATTCGTTTACTGAGCAAGCCGCACTTGAACAAACTTAAAACGAACCAACTATAGTAAAGGAGAATTTACTCGACAGATTGATCGATTGAGAATCGATAAAGAAATATATATCTATTTCACACAGTTTTATGTAAGATGTCAAGAACGTACATATGTCTGCTTCTTACTGTAACGTACGTTCATAGTTTTTGTCTTTTTTTTGTTATATTATAACATGGTAACTTCAACGTATGTCCCTTTGTATACACGCGCGGGCGTTCAGCTCCCACCACTAGATGGAAGACAGGCAAGTGAAACAAATGTATCTCTTTCTATATTTCTAGCTTTGTCTGTGAACAAATGATATGGCTCTATTCAAAAATGGAAATTTTATTGCTATAGTTCCCTCCCATTGAACCATATGCTTTAATTAACCGTCTTCTGTCAACTAAAGTCTCCTTTACTATATACAGGTTGTTTTTGGGTTAACTGTTTAAGCATTGCTAACTTCTTTAAAATGACATAAAGAGGTTAAATTAGGAAAGATCCAGTATTTCACTATTAATAGTATTTTATTAAATAAGCATATAATGGAGGCTATATTTCACGAGGATAAAGCGAACCACCCGAGCTGTAGGCGAGGGTGGTAATCATCCGAGTTAAATATAGCCTCCATTATATGCGAGTCAAATACAATATTTCATCTACAACTATATAGTTTTATCCAGGGATGGGGAGTCGGAGTCGGGAGTCAGGAGTCGAGGACTTGAAGCTTTTTGGAGGAGTCGGAGTCGGGAGTCGGAAAAAGTTATCGACTCCCTACTCTTAAATTAAATTTTTATCAAGGATGAGAACAAACCGAAAACGAAAGCAAAATAAACATATTACCAGCATTTTTAAAGCACGGAAACAGGAACAACATTTTGTTCTCTGTTCAAGAACAAAAATGAAATTAAAATATTCAATACCGGTTTTACCCGGTTTCCTTCATGTTTCCAGTTTAAAATTTGATTAATACTGCTCGTATTAACAGATTAATACGATGCAGTAAAGATATTTGTTTTTACTCATATCCATTTTATCTTTTTCTGTAAAGAGTTTATTACGTTTAAGAGGAATTAAACTGGATTTTTAGTTTCTTAAGTTGAAACGAGCTTCGTAATTATTTCATGTTGGCCGCCAAAATCTAGATGTCAAAAGGAAAAAGTGACATAAAATACAATAAAAATTTATGAAAATTATTAAATTCGAAAACTTGTATTAAAAATGACACAAAAAGTCAAGATGAAATGAAAATAACTTATTTATAAAAACAGCTCGCACCAACCCAAGATTTTATGTAAGTATACTCTTTTTCTTTAGTTTCGGCGGAACTGGATATTGAAATTGACTAACTTTTAACGATTGTATGAGGCTTTTTATGATTTTGTTTAACAAAAGCCCACTTCCATCGTTAAAAAGTGAGCTTAAGTGGTATCTTAAGAAAATAAAAAAATGCATTTAGTTCCAATTAAACATTCGGAATAGACTTTACGATTTACGAGTGAAAGGAGTCGGGAGTCGGAGTCGGAGTCGATGTCAAAGTCAGAGTTGGGAGTCGGAGTCGGAGTCGCTAATTTTTCTGCCGACTTATCATTAAAAAATAGTAATTTTAATTTAAAAACACAGAAATTCTGAGCGTCTATTGTTTAACTCCAGAACCTACATCATAAGATGGTTGTCGAACCATCAGCTGACTGTTTTTTTTTTTTTTTTTGTACAACAATACTATTATTTACTGTTTTATTTATTCTAACTTATAAATAATATTCTAGTTATAAAGATGGGTTGTGTGGTGCAAAGACAGCTATCGTTCCTGAGCGCCAAATATTTTAACTAACTAAATTACTTAATAAAACCTTGTAGTGTAAAAAAAACGTAAATTTTTTCGTGTGAGCAAGCATAAGCGTCACTTTTGTACACTTATTGCAATAAGAACAGCATTATGTATTTAGATAAACAAGTTATTATGACTTGATTATAAAAGTACAACCCTAGTAAAACAATTTTAATTGCAATAGGTCATAACCACCTTTTGAAATAACTATTAAAAATCAAGTCTTAATAACTTATTAATTAGTAATATATTGATAAATAAAAATAAAAAAGTTATTAAGACTTGCTTTTAACATTTATTTCATCTCAATAAAAAAGGTGGCTATGATTCACCATTATATTAGTTTTGCGTGTGATTTACCTACTTGTTTTATTCAAGTCTTAATGACCTTTTTAATACTGGGTTTAGACCTACAGTGTCATATGATTTATTAAAGATAAATACATTTTTTATGCGATAGACTATTTTTCAGTTTAATATTCTTAGTTTCAGTGTGGACTCGATCTTTCCAAATTTAATCACCTTGGTATCTCTTTATAGTACAGAAGTTATCAATACGTAAACAGTTCCCAAAAACACATGTTCATACTTCTTCATGGCTATTTTCGTGTTAACGTTCATAGTCAAATATCACCTAGCGCAGCGATGGCGAACCTTTTTTTCCCAGACGGGTCAAAATTGAATTTGAAATTTTGTAGATCAAAATCGCGGGTCAAATATATAAAGCGTTAGTAAAAATCTGCCGCGTTAGAGTGTAAGTATTTGTTTGGAACCTCCTACTAATCTCGTTAACTCTACCTAAGACAGCAGCCTTGTGTTTGACGTGCATAATACAGGTATATAATAGGTAATAGTTGAGTCCATCTCGCTATTATTATCATTATTTTTGTCGATTCTCCTATTTTGTGAATGCACTCGCTTAGACCCAACCTTAGTTATCTTAGAATCCCTCTTTAGAATCTTAAGAATTACAAAGATCTTCTTTTGTACGGGTCTGAAACGGGTTTGAAATCGTCATACGGGTCACTGTGTGACCCGCGGATCATAGGTTCGCCTATTACTGACCTAGCGTATAGTTTCCAAATAATATTTATTTTCGTTATAAAACTATATAAAGTATCAGAAAAAATAAGAAAATAAATAATTGAATTCGTTATAAAAAATGTATATATAGTCAGGCTCAAGCTGACTAATAGTGCCGAAAGAAGAAGCTAGATAGATCTAAAGCAGTGGTTCCCAACCTGTTTTGTGGTGAGCACCCCTTTGAATGTGAAAATAAGCTCCCGCACTCCCATAAAAAATGTGTTCAGATTTTTTCAGTTGAGTCATATTTATATGTCAAATTGATCAAAATAAAAAGTGAAGAGCAAAAAAAAGGAAATCGCCTGAATATTTCTTTAAAATTGATCAAATTAATTGATGTAGTATTCAGGGGTTCTTAACCTTAGTAAAATATACTTATTGAAAAATAATTTTATAAATTTCTATAAATCGTTTCGCATCCCTCAGAATGCTTTCCCGAACCCCTGGGGCTGCCGGCACCCCCAGTTGGGAACCACTGATCTAAAGAGTATAGGGTATACAAAATACTGAAGGAAGACCGGAATACAATTCGGCATTCCTCTTCTTCAAAAAAAAAGACAACTCGCTCTTCTATAAATACTTAATGCCTATTGTTTTTAGGATTTCGTAGGTATGTCCAAAAAAACGCTTATACCGTCACCAGAGCCTGTACGAGGGTCGATGACAAGACATAATTCGGCTCCCTCTAAATATAATTCAGTGGAGATATAAGAAAAATATTAAGATAGAATTTTTACATTCTACCCATAAGTACATAAAACTCATAGTTTCATGGCCTTCCGACGCCCCCCGGGATGGGGGATCCCGTGGCGCCCCTAGGTGGTTGCCTAGACTCGCCTAATGGCAAAACCGGCCCTGACCATTACTCATGTGTCTGTCTGTTCGGTAGAAAATGGCTGGACCTGTTAAGTTGAAATTTGGCATGGTTATACTCACCCTGTTGGCCGTTATCGCTTATAATTATGAATACCTGCGAAAGCCTGAAATGTATAAAAATTCACCCTTTACTTCATCTTTTCATGAGCTATACTGACATACATACATCATTAAATTTTTTATTTATTTTAACTTGAGTAGTGTCCCAGAAATATTGAGATTCAAAGCCATTCAAATTTTGCCTCTGAAAATTGTGCTATAATTTATTCAAAAACAAGAGTAGCTAGCGTCTCTGTCAAACGAATCTAAAAGTATAATATATATACCAGGGTTGACTAAAGTCCATAATAGCAAGAAACGAATACAAAAAAAAAAAGAAAAAGGTGAATTCTTGAGACTAGTCGATAAAAAATAGGTTTGAAAATTTGGTTTAAAATTTACAATTAGATAAAATTAGTTAAGATATGAAAAAGTATTAAAAAATCGTTCATCATGTATAAATAGCTGTGTCAGCCTTTTCTAAAGAGTCGCAATTTCCTTACCTTTGCTGGTATAGGTATACATAAATACAACGTTTTTAGCAAGTGCCAAATTTGATAATTTGACAGTTTGCCTCGAAACATCAATAAAGTACGTTCAAGTTAACTTCATCACAGGCGGATTTTACCAGGTCCCTTGCGCAGAAACCAAATTTCGTTCATTACGTTTTCAACAGTTAGCTTAACACATTTCAGTGGCGTCACTTACTTTGATTTGTGTTTGACTACGCGTATTGTGCGATGTTGTTTGTTTATTTCCGTTATTATTATTTATTTTTCGTACGTTTCAAGGTATACCGTGTACTAAAATGAGTAAAAATGTATTTGAACTACATGATTTCGTGTGTTTGGTTTCCAACGCAATTGTTTAAAACCCTAATGTACGTCAATGTGATCAGCTGTTTTCTCGCGCAGAATTGATGACGTAATTTATGATACCCTGTGATGAAGTTAAGATGAACGAGCTCTAATACTAGGATATTTTGTATTAAATAATATTTTAAAGCAGTAGCGTCGCTAACTTTTAAAATTAGAAGAGGAGTAGTGGACACCAGGAAATATTTAGCGGGAGTATAGTCTATTTCACGGTGAAGTGACTATCTACTTATGATCCTAAACACAGTGGGTGGTAATTACAAATAACACTATTCCCTTGTTTGCACCCATAAACTAGCCAGAGATGTATCAGGTATAAAATACATTACACCATGTAATGACACAATTGTAACAAGAAATAAACATAAGATATCATCAAAATAAACTTTATTTTTATTATAAATACAATTAATTTATAGAACTTATAATTAAATTTAAAACAATACAATTAGTATTTAAAACATTACAATAAAATAAATTTTAAATTAAATAATATTTAAGATAAAAAAAATCATTCTCTGAATCAGTCTCTAAATTAATGATTATAGTACGTTCTATTTGAATATAACTGTCCTCAGTTTTAATAACATGATTTACACAATTTTTCCAACTATCTACAGGGATATTTTCCACTTCTTTTTTTATAAGTTCTATCACAGTGCCGTTTAAAGTGGGAGAAACATTATACCGTTTTATTCTCGCCTTTAACTGACTCCACATTTGTTCAATAGGATTGAATATACAATAATACGGAGGTAGTCGTAAAACTGTGTGTCCTTTGCATTGAGCATAAATAATTTTGTCTCAAAAGTTTTAATCGCTCTGACGCCATAAGGAACTGCTTTTTATTTAAAGTTTTAAATTGAAACCCTATACTTTTAAGGGCACGCCATAAGGTCACCTTTGAACAATTAATTTCACACTGGTCTTGGATTAATCTTTTGAGCAATATGTCCAATGTTGGCACATTTTGTTCGGTGTACATTTGGTAATTTTTTTGCCGTATTACATCTTTCTGGAAACCATCCAAACATTTTGATATGCCTGAATCCTTTCGTTTTCTTCTCCTATCAATGGATTTATTTACAATATTCCATACTGTTGTCATCGCTACTTTCGTTGCCTTGCTTGTCTCTTCTCATACCGCTTGTTTGTTTTTGCGGTTCCTTAAATATAAATACACATTGGCCACAATTTCTTTAGTTTCTACAGGTAAATATATACAAGTTTTTTCCCGATTTTTTTTTTATTGTATCTTGTATTATATCATCATCTTCTATCATGGTCACATAGTCATCTGCTTCATTTGCTTGCACAGAAGTTAATTGTTCGTTCCAAGGACGCCACATTTTTCTAACACGTACTGAACTATTTAACACAGATCACAAGTTATCTGATAGAAAATTCAAAGCGAAGTGAAAAGATATTTAAAACATCTGCAATTTATACCTGATACATCACTGACTAGTTTATAGGTGCAAACAAGGGATTAGTGTTATTTGTAATTACCACCCACTGTGTTTAGGACCATAAGTAGATAGTCACTTCAGCTTATCGTGAAATAGACTATACACTTTTTTTTATCGATATAGATATTTGTACACCGAAAGGTAAAAATAAATACTGTTCATTTTGTAACCATATTTAAAAATTTAAAATATATACCTATTAATATTCTTTGCAAAATATCTAAATGCATGACAAATAATTATAATAATCAATTTGCACACTTTGTTTTTAATACAGATAATAGTTTCATGACTTGATGTTAACTGCATAAACTTTTTGGACATATAATTTATTTAAAACTTAAAAAATAATCTTTTTAAATATTACTATGTGCTAGAATTTATACCTGGTATTATCTCAAATTTAGAATATCGGGGGGGCAGCTCAGTGGCGGATCTAGCTTTTTGATGGCCCAGGTAGGGTTACCAACCCTACTCTTTAAAGAGTATATGTACTCTTTTTGAGCAAGTAAAATTATGTACTCGTAACTGCGTTGATTCGCCGACGCTAGTATAGGTAAACTCCATTTACCGTAACTATGAAATGACGTCACAGTTGAAAAACTCACCTTGTTGCCAATTCGTAAAGTGTCAAAAAAAGTTAGGTTATATCGAACAACTTGTAAAAATATATTGAAAACCAATATTTCCTATGGAGGAAAAGAATTAATGTAAATTACGATGCACAGCAGTTCTTTCTAACCGATTTGTCGCGAAATTTATGGTTTATATTATATTAAGTGTGTAATGTAGTATTTTAAAAAAAATAAATAAATTTCAGTGTATAAGAATCATCAGAAATATTTGTTTTTAGAAATGTGTCGTGTTCTTTTAATACAATTTACTTTAATTTTTCGCCTGGTGTCACATTGACACAGCGGGTTCGGGAAGCAAACGCGGAGTGTTCCGAGTCACACTGTTTAACTCCAGACCGCTCAAATAAACGCGTTTAGACCTTTTCTCGAACGCTCCGAGCTTGCTTTCTGAACTCACTAAATGATATCGAAAAGCAATGATAAAGAGTCAAATTTTTTATTATTCGAATAGAAATTTTTGAATTTCAGATGTTAGATACAATTTTGTTTCGAATAATGAATATTCAAATATTATTTCCAGTCAAACAGTTTATTGCCGCTAGCTGCAAGTGTAAATTTCATGAGTATGCTAAAATTAATTTTCGATGATAATAAACCGTTCTACGTAACAGACCTGTAGGTTAAAATTACAAAAAAAAAGAACGTAACAAATGTAAATAGAACATATTTTATTAATCATATATAATATTTGTTTATCGACCAAGATACAAAATTAAATATTGTTTTTGTTCACTAACATTACAAATTATAAAACATTATAAATTACATTACGTATCCCAACTGTTGTAAAATTGTCTAATTCTACAACAGATTTAGTACGTGTTCGTTTCTTTTTCGGGCTACTGACAGTTTCATTTCTCGCTTGTTGTAATGCCATCTTATTTACTTTAGAAATACTGACATCTAAAGCAGCTGCAACTCTCTAAAAAGTTAATTAACAATTATTTGTAGAAATATATTCAAGTGAAAAGACCATAGATATAAACTAAATTTTATATTTACTCACATCTCTGACGCATTTCACATCCATTAAAGGTCCACCATTGTCTCGGCTCTCTTTCAAAATAATTAATAAGAGACAAAACCATCCTTTGAGCACGGCTACTAAGAGCTTTGGGCATTTTTACATTTAAATTACAAATAAATTTAAAAAGAATAAAATATAACCTCACTGTTAATTTTAAGTACCTAAACGTCAACCTGACGTCAAAATAACGATTAAAGAATCCAATTTAAAACCGACAACACTGTAAAAAATTACCAACATGAAATAAATAAATGTTCTAACTGAGTTATGGATTGATGTTGATTAAAACATATCATAACGTTGGTACTTAAATTAACCAAGTGTGACGTCATCTCACATTTATTGTGAATGGAGTTTACGTAGGAATTGCTATATAAAATATGGGTATGATTTTTTTTTTAGAAATGTACTCTTTTTGGACTGGGCCGAGTTGGTAACCCTAGGCCCAGGGCTTAAAAATACCAAGGGGCCCTACACATGTTTCAATTAAAAAATTTAAAAAATAAAAGACATTATAAAAGGTTAATTAATATTTAAAAATTAATTAGCAGTGTTTCAATAATAACAACAATTAGTTATCGTATCTCATCGTACTTTAAAAAATCCATAAAGGGATAAGAGAAAAGATCGAAACAAAAATATTACTTTAAAAAACAACACAAAAAATTAAAAACATAAATTTACTAATATTTATTAAAAACAACATAAGTGGAATTATTTTTATTTAAACACTTATTGGTGAGAAATTAAATTTAAGTTCTAATACTAATCTAAGAAATGTTAATTAAACTTATATATTAGCACCCAGCACCAAAATTAAATTAATAACACTAATTAAAATAAACAAGTTTTAAGAATACCTGAACGTATGTTAGCGGTCAACTGAGAACTGAGATAGTCAAAATAATGCAATTTGAAGTAACAATTTTTGTTCAAGCTGTACCTTTGGGCTGGTGGGAGTTGTGTTGGGCAAAAAATTATTAGAATAATTTTAACTAATGTTTTAGTCTTTAAAAAGAACTTTTTTCTATGGTTTTAGTTACTGATCGTTCCTTGAGGTGATAAGTGATAAAAATTAATCACGGTTTAATGTTGGATATTATTTTTTTATAAGCTGGCGCTTCACTTATGTTGATTTTTAATAAATATTAGTAAATTTGTGTTTTTAATTTTTTTGTGTTGTTTTTTAAAGTAACATTTTTGTTTTGATCTTTTCTCTTATAAAGCCGTGCTTGGTCAAACAGGCCTGGGCAAATGGCGGCCCGCGTTGTAATTCTATCCGGCCCGCGAAGCATTTTATAAATTATTGTGTCGTGCAAAAGTATTCCTACAAAAATAGTCTGTTCAATATTCTTCCAAATTATCATTATTTCCAATTTTCTTTTTAATTTTTTTCTGTAAATAGAATAATAAATACACGTTTTGGTTTAAAAATATTGCTTCTAAAATTTATAAAATATCCTTCGAAACAAAAACAATATTTAAAATTAGATTTTTTTTTTTTGATCGCTGACAAATTTTCATCCACAATGTGACCCGACAACCAAAAGATTTGCCCACCCCTGGTATAGAATATAATAGGTATATGTCCGAGAGGTTGGGGGCCCCTTGCGGATCTGGGGCCCAGGGCTTAAGCCCTATTAGCCCGTATGCAGATCCGCCACTCGGGCAGCTAGGGTACACAATAGAATTTGGGGGGGCTGGGAACTTGGCTCGGCTTTGTTGGCATTTTTGTATTTACCAATATAGAACAAGAGATCAGCAGTTTGCTAAGTTTTCTAAGCAAGAAGAGGATTTTTATAAACTCATCAAAAACTAGCTTATAAGCTGTTCTTTTACACAATGGTAATACTTACTTATGCTTCACTGCCTGTGGCTCATTCAGTCCATATGAAGGAAACTTACGAAAATCTAGACATGATTTTAAAGAAAATTAACTATCCTGTTAACGATTGGACTATATGTGGAGATTTGCAAGTTGTTTGCATGCTCCTTGGCCAACAAAAGGGATTTACTAAATTTCCATGTTTTTATGTGAGTGGGACAGCAGAGTAAGGCATCGACATTAGTCTACAAAACCTTCGCCTGCAAGAAAAACCTTAAAACCTGGTGAGAAGAACATTTTGTATAAAACTTTAATAGATCCAAAAAAAGTTCTTCTACCACCTCTTCACATTAAATTAGGTTTAATGAAACAATTTGTAAAAGCCTTGCCTAAATATGGTGAATGTTTTAAGTATTTATGTGAAAAGTTTTCTCATTTATCAGAAGCCAAATTGAAAGAAGGGGTTTTCGTTGGGCCTGACATTCGTAGAATGATGTTCGATTCCAACATTGAAACAAAAATGACTACAAAGGAGAAGGAGGTTTGGATATAATTTAAGCAAGTTGTAACTAAGTTTTTGGGCAATGTTAAAGACTCAAACTATGTGCTTATCGTAGCTAATATGATAGACAAGTACAAAAATGGATGTCTGATGAGCCTTAACGTCCACTTCTTACACAACCATCTTGACTTTTTCCCTCACAGCTTGGGTGATGTGAGTGAAGAGCATGGGGGGGGGCGGTTTCACCAGGACATCAAAATGATGGAGAAACGTAACCAGGGACAGTGGAATGTCAACATGATGGGTGATTACTGCTGGTCACTTCACCGAGAACAACAAAATGCAACACATCCGAGAAAAAGCTACATAATAAGCTTCAAAGAGAAGAGAGAAATGAAATACAAAAAAATAAACATTTAAAATATATGTATTGAAGTGGTATATTGTGTGTTAAGTTAAATAAAATCTATAATTAAACAAAAGTACAGTATCAGCTAAGTTTTTTATTTTTTATATAGCCTATTTGCCCCATTTTTAAATACAATCGAGGTCATATTGTAAGAGAAATGTAGGTGATAAAAAAAAAAAAAAACTGGTGCCATATACGATTTCAACACTCAAAAATACATAAGATTCAGCTGCATTTGTTTAAAAAGTTTTTATAACATATTTTTTTGTCGGCCTGTGTTATTGCTTCTGATTCAGATTTTTTTTCTTCTGATTTTCGACACTACACTTTCTTAAGTGTTTTTGGGCAACCATTGGCAAAACCACTTGATCGATTTTGCCCACTTGGAAAAAGCTTTGATGAAATATTTTTATAATATATTTTAACACATACTTTCCACAATGCAAATAATGACATTTAATACACTTAATGATTATGTGCAGGGCCGCACTCAGGGGGTGCCCCCCCCCAATAGAGAGGACAATAAAAACACACTTGAAAATTTTATTACCACCGTCCTAGGTAAATATATGTATTTAAAAAAAGCAATATTCAGTTCAGGATATCAAAACAACCACAGGTTTCACTCAGAAACGATAAGCTAATGAATCATCCAAAAGCATGAAAAACAATAGTTTAATAGTTTATTGCAGCAATAAAGACAGATAAGAAACCTGGAAGTTTCAGTTATTCAAATGGACATTGAAGAGAGTTTTAATCTATATGAAATACAATATAGAGCTGCGCCATTGTTTTCTTATATCGTACAGGAGCGGCGTATAAAAATACAGTGCAAATTATTAAAATTTTTAAAAATAACACATAATGGATGTTTATTCGTTTCATTCAAATAAGAATATGAATTACTATCACTTATTAAACGGACGGTAGTCTGCATAGATCTTGTGTAGAGCAGGCGCGCCCTGGGGGGGGGGGGACGTTGTCTCAGTAGCAAGAGCGCCAAAAACAAGTGGTTTTTACGTGTTTTTGTCAAAATATAAGTGATGATCCCCTCCCACCATAGCTCCAAACACATGTGGTTGTTTGTTATGGCGTTTTTTTTTGTTAAAATAGAGGCATTTTCTTTCGGTCGTCACTTGTATTTCAGAAGCGAGGATCTTTTTTTTAGATCAGCACAGATAATTTAGAAAAGTGAGAACTTTATTCATAATTTAAATAATTTTGTCTTCTGGGCCCCCCTTCAAAACAAATTCCTGGGTGCGCGCCTGATGATGATATGAATACAATATTCAGAGGTATAAATGTTGAAATATTTACAGTGGCTTTAAGAGATTTTCAAATTGTAAAGCTAATACTTAAAATACTTTTCTCCCGATATAACTCTAATTCTACGAACACTCTTTTGAATATCGAATATGGTGTTCGTAAGATACTAGGTAGGTAGATGGACTAGTTACATTAAGTTAAAGAGGCGATATATTGAAAAGCTCTACTGATCAGTATTGCCTCCTGGTTGGTATTGCCTAACTCTCCCCTATTTTTGTATGAAATTTGGTATGGTGATAGATCAAAACTAGGCTTATATGGCATCTCAAAATTATTGTTGTTTACATTATTATTTATTTTTTCATGGTTTAGTAGGTATTGATTAAGTGAAAGCGGCCAAAATATGACTCTAATGTGAGAAACTTTATTTTTAATGAATTAATTGTTGTTAATCTAGTTTTCCAGATCTTTCATTTGATGCCCCATATTAAATGACATAGTAACTTAACATAATAAATTATAAAAAAATAATTAATTTCTTGAGCTAAAACTAATTAAATCAAAAATTTCGAGCCTATTATTCCAGTTCACATCAATGTGCATAAGTTGAATTTTTTTCACATTTTTGTACGAGCCTCTCAAGGAAACTGGTAAAAATATGAGTTGTAGGGGTTTTAAAACCCCTATAACTCCTATTATTCTAACCACCAATAATCTTATGCATTGTTAAAATATATTTTTGTTTTCATAAATAAAATGTTGTTCATTAATCTATAGTCCAGTTAACTGTTAAGCCGCATTCAGAGCTCTTAAATCAATAGCTTATACACTGTAGCCTTTAGACTGTTTACTGTCACTAGAAGTTTGACATATGGTAAGACGTGAACCGTGCAGACCTCTAAATTCAATACGTTGTTCGTTGTGCATTGTGGATAATTTTCTAAACTATATAATAGCTAGTGAGAGGTTTTAATGAGACATACATAAAAACACATTGGCTGTCGCATTCTATCAGTGACACCGTAGTTATCGAATGCCTTTACACAACCTAGCATAATGTCATCATTAACAAATCTTGCTCAAAATTACAAAGATGGACAGTAAATATGATCAATTTAGGTAATTAGGTAGTTAAAATCTAAGACAGAATTATAAGAACGATAATACATATAAAACATTTTACGAAGCCAAGTAGTTGGTTGGTAACACAGAGGGCGGTCTATTCGTAACATATTAATTTCTAACTAGCTATGAACGGTACGTACAACCTTAAACCAATGCATAGAAACATAACTTACAGCTAACAAAGAACAGTCTACAACCTGTTAATTTAAAGAGCTCTGAATCTTTTAAAGAGCTCTTTAGTGTGCAGCATTACTCTTATGGGAAATGAGAGCGGTGAGCTCTTATGAGTGGTGTTGTCAAATGTTGTAAATGTTGTCGAATGTTGCTAAGAATTTCAAGAAGAGAAGATGAGAATAACAAAAGCAAAAATAAGAAAGCAGGATATCGCACGTTCTGTACAGCACAGAAAAAGTTAATTTTCTTGTACCTACTTGACTGATACATATCATGTATAAGTCAGACTTTTATAAATGTACCTATAGATAGATAGATATACAGATCAATTCTGTAAAAAGTTACTGGGTAATAACGTTACTACAACATAAAATATTATAAAAAATACAATGAATTTCATTCATGATAGTAACTGACCTTGCCATAGTGACGAATTTAGTAACTATTATCATAGTAACAGAGTTACAGAATTGGTCTGATTGACTTTATTCGTGCCTTGCGGCTATGAATGGAGTACAGTTCTTACATAAATAACCCATAGTTAAATTTTGATATATGTAACAAAAAAAAAAATATATATATATATATATATATATATATATATATATATAATATACATATACATATATACATATATATATATATATATATATATATATATATATATATATATATATATATATATATATATATATATATATATATATATATATATACAAAAAGAATATATATATATATATATTCAATAAAGTTATTGGAAATATCGGTAGAGGAACTCAATATTTACATGTACCCGAAATTTCGAGTCTTCAGACCTTTTTCAAGGGCTGAAAAATATTTTATTGAAATAAATTAAATTAAAACATGAATTTAAAAATATTAACGGACTTATGTACTACTAAAATTTTAAGAGTTGCCTCTGTTGTAACATATTAAAAGAATAAATAGATTAAAGTTAAAATAGAACATTATAATTAAAATCACAATAAAATTACACTTTAAAATCTCTATCACAGAACTGTATAATCTGAATTAAAATGAATAAATCTTATTGGATTATAGACTAGCATGTGTTTTTCTTCTTATTTCTATCTTCTAATTTAGCGGGAAAGTTCCAACAGTTTTATTGTTATTGATGCGATCGGTAATATAGTTCGCGTAGTTAGGTTCATCTTCTTGCTTCTACGTCGGTTTGTTATTAAACATCCTTATATATATATATATATATATATATATATATATATATATATATATATATATATATATATATATATATGTATATATGTATATGTATATTTTATATATATATATATATATATATATATATATATATATATATATATATATATATATATATATATATATATATATATATATATATATATATATATATATTTGTTTCACCGCTTATACAGACCCAACTCGCTATACTCTGCAGGCGTTACCAGACCAAAAGTGACAAGTTCAGACCCGGCATCGGGTCTGACAACGTTTTCTATGCTAGAAGTAGGAATTAGGCCTCAAACAATCTTTAGCAATGAGTTTCAGGTGGGTCTGGGAAAGCGGTAGAACGTGTTTTTTTATACAAATTTAGTTCACGAAATTTCTGTGAAGATGGTGCGCGTGTCGGGCTTGTATAAAATATTTGTAATTCATACGACTTATACAGACCCGCTATACACTATATACCTTCACAGACCCGAAACTTGGCAACACTGTTTGGGTCTGTCAAGATACATACCGGGTCTGTAAAAGTAATATGGCTATCAGATATTATATATACTCACGACACCTACACAATCTTTGTTATTTTAGACTAAAGAAATTTTTTTTTTTCGATCCGTTTTCCCTTTTTAGGGTGGATATGACCTCCAAAAAAACTCTTATAACGTCACTCATGTGTTTGTACGATAGAAATGTAGCCAAACGGCTTAAAATATAAAGTTCAAATTTGACATGCTTATTCAACTCTTTGTCCCACATATAGGAAAAATACTAAGAGTTCAATACATCCCGAGATAAATATAAACAATTATGTATTTAATGAAAAAAAATATATATAAATTTTTTAAATTATGAATGGCATATCAAATGAAACCTTTTAATTTTGGATCAATAAGCAAAGTTTTATTTTTGAAAAATCTTTTTTTTTATGGGATATTTGCCAAAAATATATCAAGAAATTTTTGTCCCCCACTTTATCCGTCAGAGCGGTTGATCTAAAATTCTGTAAAAATTCTGCAAAAATGTGCTAAAAAAGATTTTTTCCCGCCCCCTTTTACGCAATGGGGTTAAACTAAAAATCTGTAAATATTATAGGTAATTTACATTAATGTGAACCGGGAACGTACGAGAGGATTTTTAGACCAGATTGCGTTTTTGAAAATTATTGCAGTATTTGTGTTTTTGACAAAATTAATTATTATTTTTTAATTCGTGGCTAAATTATGGATAATAATGTATGAATTGTTTGTATTTATGGCTAAGATAGTGTGGCTGTTTTTGAAATTAAAAATATAAAAAAAAAAAAATATACGTTAATTACACTATTATACTATTATACCTTGTGATTCAACCTTTTATTTTTAAGGTATCAAAGAGGAATAAATCTTTTTTAGTAATGAAATACTTATAAAACAAATAACACATTTTTAATAGTGAGAAATACGTTCCTGAAATTGAGAAAAATTATGCCATTTATAAATACTGATAAATATAAATAAATGAAGCCTTATATAATATATTTCTTATTAATCTAATGAAGGTTCTAAGGATTTTATCGGGACTATAGCTATAGCCATATTTCCTCGTAGAAAGTTTTCCCCTTTAATCAAAAGGGGTTAAACTAAAAAAAAATAAACAAATTCTAAGTAATGTACATAGCTCTTAACCGGAAACGGTCAAGAGAAATTTTTGAATCAGAATTCGTTTCTGAAAAATATTGCAGTTTTGATGTTTTTGACTAAATTAATTATTTTTTTAATGCATGGCGAAATTATCGCTAATACTGTTATGGTTTTTTTGTATTTATGACTAAGGTAGTGTATATCTTTTTTGAAATAAACAAAAAACATTTATAGTAGTGAAATATTTACAAATAAAATAGCACTTTCTTAATAGTGATAAACAGTGCCGTAACTACCTTTTTTCTGGCCCTGGGTAAGATTTTATAGTTGGGCCCCTTCACATATTTTGGGACCCCTAATATATTTTGGGCCCCCTAACTTATTTTGAGCCCCCTAACATATTTTGGCCACCCGCGCGCATCTTTAGGAACTTGGGCCGCTCTCATTAACAGTTCAACTCGCTGACTGATAAACCATTAATACAATTCTTTCATTTATATGTAAATTGTTAAGATTAAACTTTTGCATCTGTGGGTCTTACGTATTCAACTTTTCATCATTGCTGGGTGTTATATATTTATTTTATTACATTACCGTTTTAGAACAATATTATTTCTGTGATCTGTTTTGTAACGGACAGTGAAAAAAATATTTTATATCACTACAAACAAAATATTTTTCCTGTGAATATATATTTTCATTCAGGAATGTTATTCCGTAATTATTCAATAACAAATGTAATCCGTTTTTCGATAATATTATGTGAATTTTAATTTTATGGCAGACCATTTTAGGAACCCTATTTTATCAGGTCCCCTGACCCGTGTAATTATTTAAGAACTTTCTTTTGATATCACAATAATTTTTTCTTTACATAATTACACTTTCCAACGACACAAAAAATCGATATTTTCGAAAAACTTGTCAGATAAAAAATTCCTGTTGAACTAATCCTAGGGCTCTCAGATTGTCGACAGAGCAAACCGGGACGGAGTGACAGGGTGAGGGGGGCTTGATGCTGTATGCGAAATTTTTTAACTAATCGGGAGGAATTAATTAGATTTTATATTACAATTATTATTGTTTTATTTATAACACAAACATTAAAATTACGAATAATTAACAGAAATAAAAATAAATTCCTATACAATTACAATAAATAATTAAGAAATTATTACAATAAATCAGCGCTTTTTATTTAAAAAAATGATATCCAGATCATAACTTATATGAAATTTAAAGTATTTAGATTACAAGTTCACAGCAAATTCTTGTTCAATAGTTGATATAATAATTTTCAAATTAATTTTAATACTTTTAAATACCCGTCGAAAATAGGTGTCTGTATGTCGTTCCGGCGAGTTCTATGACAAAAAAGCACTGCAATAAATTATTTGCAAATAAAATCCATACAAAAGCATTTTATAAATACTTTTGGTTGAATTTAGCTCTTTTTAACAATTCACCTTCTTTTAAAACGTCATTACAACTAAAATCAAAATTTACCACGCACTGTAGAATAGCCTCTACCAGTGGAGCACCCAGGGGAGCCCCCCCCCCTAAGAAGGAAGGAAATAAAAATAAAAACACACAAACGCAATAGAAAATTTTTAAACAGAGATGAGGATCTTTTTTCCTGTCGTCACTTGTATTTTACAAGTGAGAACCCTTTTTTTAGGTCATCACTTTATATTTCCGAAGCGAGGACTTTTTTTTAGGTCATCACTTGTATTTTAGAAGTGAGGACCTTTTTTGTTTTAGATCATCACTTTGTATTTCCGAACTTTTTTGGTTTAGATCATCACTTGAAATTTAGAACCTTATTCATAATTTAAGTACTATTTGGTTGAATTAATAACTCTCATTTAATTCAATATTCTTATTGTTGAAGTAATTTAATGTTTGTTGTACATTTTTCCATTCTGGTTTTTCTTTTAAAACCATCCATGAAAATATTGAAAATGTTCAAGAGGTTTTATCCACTTATTTAAATATACAATAAATGTTTCATAGAAATTAGTAACTTCCATTTTAAAATTATTAATTTCATTTTTAGTATTCTTCCCCAGATTCTTCACGTTCTTTCAAAATTGTTTCTACATGTTTTGGTAAAAACACTGTCTGTATCTTTCTTCAAACATAGCTGCTGTATCTTTTAATACACCGAAAACTTCCATTATAGATTTGTATTTTCCCTCAATTTGTAATATTTTCAATTTGACCGATTCGGCCTGGCTATGAACGAACCAGAAGTATGCCTCACTTATGTCGGGTTGCTAACGTAAGAGTTTTCTCTAACTCGAGTTAAAATCATTTGTTTTTGTATGTTGTAGCATACAAAAACAAATGATTTTAACTCGAGTTAGGGATAACTCTTACTTTAGCAACCGGCCATTAATGGGTCATTAAAAAACTTTAATAGAGTTTTTGGCGCTTTACTTTCTTTACCGTCGGACAAATTTAAATTCGTTCCAATGATGTGCGTTCCCGCGGCGACTCCTGACTGACTTAATAAATTATTAAAATACACAAAACCGGGACAAATAGGCGTCCCGAGAGACTGTCTCGAGACACCGGGACATAGACCTCAAAACCGGGACAATCCCGGTTTTCCGGGACCAACAATGTACATAATGGAGATTTTTTCAGATTTTTAGATCAACCTCTCTAGGAGATAAGGTGTGAAACTAACGCTTTTTGGCGAAAATCTTTTAATGGCGGGTTGCTAACGTAAGAGTTTTCTCTAACTCAAGTTAAAATCATTTGTTTTCATATCTTACAACATACAAAAACAAATGATTTTAACTCGAGTTAGGGATAATTCTTACTTTAGCAACCGGCCATAAATGATTTTACAAAAATAAAATGTGTTTGTTTATTCACGGATTAAGAGGTTAAAGCGTAAAATATAGTAAAAAATCTTTAAGTAATAGTTATTTATTTTCAAAAACTCCAAAGACACCCAACTCGGCATACGTTACCATTTAAAAAATCAAAGTTGTCCTTGATAGCCAGTATTTCCGGTTTGTTCCGGAAAATTTCAATACTATAATTCGATTTTTTGGGCAGACTCGGGTTACCATAATTTTTTTCCCAAATTACTAAGACATCGTCTTTAAATAAAAAAGACGGTTGGTCAATGGTAAATTTAAATATGAAATGTACAATGTAAAATTCCTTAATGTAACAGGGTGCTAATAACCTATACTTTATCTCAGAAAGACTGATAGTAATAAAATTTATTATTTGTAAAAAGTTATTGTATTATCACACAGAAGCGGCAAAACAAAAGCGACAAAATATGAATAGTTCGAAACGAAATATTGTTAAAAACCACCGAGTGTGCCGCACATATTATATGAAAATACGAACTAGGGTTAAACACAATAGATTATAAAAATTTACCCTAAAATTTTAAGGAAAAATATGGTCACAGGGGTGTGTTTAATGATATGATTAATATGGTCACAGGCGTGCGTTTAATAAAATGATAAATAGTAATATAGAAATACACAAAACCAATTTAAACGTGTTTAAACTGTGCACGCCACTGGTAACTGCCTGACAAAATGATTTATTACTATTAGTCTTTCTGAGGTAGAGTATAGATGTTGGAGCACCCATAAATCAAATTATTATTATACATATATAAAAAAAAAAAACGACCATGACACGCTCTGTGTTGGTCGTACAGTAAAATGTTTTGAATCATTGTTTTATTATACTATAATTTTTATGGCGTACATAGAAAAACGTATCAAGAAATAGAAAAATTAGATTCACTTTAATTCTTGAAAAATAGTTTCGAAGTTCAAGTTAAATAATTTTAAAAATTCGTTAGTGAAAAGAATCATAGGAAGTACAAAGACAGTTCTGAGGATATAGCGGAATGCAAGTAAAAAAATTATTTTATTATTACCACTGCAACCGATCAAAAATGAAATTTTTGAGCCTCATATAAACTTTTAAATACTATTGATTGTTATTGACATTCATTGAATGTAAATAGAAAACATTAGATTAACCGAGAAACCTTATAAATGAACTATTAATCCTAAAATAAAAATTATGTCATATTGAAATATACGTAAATTTTATTACTATCGCTAGACAATCGTCAAATGCAGGTCAACATGAGGATATTTGTTTACAGAAACGATGTAAGTACCGACAACACTGTACGGGATTGCGTACGTCGTCAGCATATACAAATTATACACAAATGACCTGATTACGACGTAAACATGTATGGGGTTTAATACCGGTTATCAAATATAGCAAAAATTTTTTTTTCGTAATTCGTTACCCCTTGAAGGTTGCTCCAGGAGTGCAAAGTGCGCTCTTTCTATTTTTGATACATATACTCCTGAAATCCCATTAGATTCGGTGGGTCTGTGGTTGTCTGTTGCATGTACATGGCTTGATAACGTCGGTCAGATAAATATATATATATATAATATAATATATATAATATATATAATATATATAATATAATATATATATATATATATATATATATATACACACACACATATATATATACACATATATATATATGTATATATATATATATATTTATCTGACCGACGTTGTCAAGCCATGTACATGCAACAGACAACCACAGACCCACCGAATCTAATGGGATTAATTCCTCAGAACTTCCTCAGATTAATTCCTCAGAACTGTCTTTGTACTTCCTATGATTCTTTTCACTTACGAATTTTTAAAATTATTTAATTTGAACTTCGAAACTATTTTTTAAGAATGAAAGTGATTCTAATTTTTCTATTTCTTGATACGTTTTCCATTTACCATGTACGCCATAAAAATTATAGTATAATAAAACAATGATTCAAAACATTTTACTGTACGACCAACACAGAGCGTGTCATGGTAGTTTTTTTTTTTTTATATATAATAATAATTTTATTTATGGGTGCTCCAACATCTAGGTTATTAGCTCAACTTGTTGGAGCACCTATTCCCTGTTATATTAAGGAATTTTACATTGTACATTTCATATTTAAATTTACTATTGACCAACCGTCTTTTTTATTTAAACACGATGTCTTAGTAATTTGGGAAAAAAATTATGATAACCCGAGTCTGCCCAAAGAATCGAATGGTAGTATTGAAATTTTCCGGAACAAACCGGAAGTACTGGATATCAAGGACAACTTTGATTTTTTAAATGGTAACGTATGCCGAGTTGGGTGTCTTTGAAGCTTTTGAAAACAAATAACTATTACTTAAAGATTTTTTAATATATTTTACGCTTTAATCTCTTAATCCGTGAATAAACAAACACATTTTTATTTTTGTAAAATCATTTAAAAGATTTTCGCCAAAAAGCGTTAGTTTCCCACCTTATCTCCTAGAGAGGTTGATCTAAAAATCTGAAAAAATCTCCATTATGTACATTGTTGGAAACCGGATAGTTCAACAGGAATTTTTTATCTGAGTTGTTTTTCGAAAATATCGATTTTTTGTGTCGTTGAAAAATGTAATTATTTAAAAAAAAATGTATTGTGATATCAAAAGAAAGATCTTAAAACCTAGATTAAGGATCCAAATGATATTTTTCAAAAAAAATAATTCTATGTATATATATTTTAATATGTTTTCACAAATATACTAAAAAAATCACTGTCCCCTTTAATCGAAAGAGGTTAAACTAAAAAAACGGAAACAAATTCTAAGTAATGTACATAAAAAAATAAAAATATTGCAATTTTGATGTTTTTGACTAAATTAATTATTTTTTTAATGCATGGCGAAATTATCGCTAATACAGTTTTTTGTATTTATGACTAAGGTAGTGTATATCTTTTTTGAAATTAACAAAAAACATTTATAGTAGTGAAATATTTACAAATAAAATAGCACATTCTTAATAGTGATAAACAGTGCCGTAACTACCTATTTTCTGGCCCTGGGTAAGATTTTATAGTTGGGCCCCTTAACATATTTTGGCCACCCGCGCGCATCTTTAGGAACTTGGGCCGCTCTCATTAACAGTTCAACTCTCTGACTGATAAACCATTAATACAATTCTTTCATTTATATGTAAATTGTAAGATTAAACTTTTGCATCTGTGGATCTTACGTATTTAACATTTCATCATTGCTGGGTGTTATATATTTAATATATTACATTACCGTTTTAGAACAATATTATTTCTGTGATCTGTTTTGTAACGGACAGTGAAAAAAATATTTTATATCACTACAAACAAAATATTTTTTCTGTGAATATATATTTTCATTCAGGAATACTATTCCGTAATTATTCAATAACAAATGTAATCCGTTTTTCGAAAATATTATGTTAATTTTAATTTTATGGCAGACCATTTTAGGAACCCTATTTTATCAGGGCCCCGGACCTGTGCCCCTTCCTAGTTACAGATCTGGTGATAAATACGTTTCTGAAATTGAAAAAATACGAAGCCACTTATCAATATATTTTTTACTAATTTAAAAGAGATTTAGATACGAAGCAAACTTAGATACGCAGGATTTTTTAATTTAATTTTTTTGTGAAGAAATTTTTTGAAATTATTTAAATTTAGTTTTAAAAAATTAAATGGAAGCTCTTAGTACTCAAATATCGAAAAAAAAAAAAAAATTGTTGATTTGTGATCATAGAAAAAAATTTGTCCTGAAATCCAACATTCTGTGACTTCTTACACTTATTAAATACCTACAAAACCCTGAAATGTATGAAAAATCACATTGCACATTAATTTTTATTAATCCAACCAGGTAATATAAATTAACGTCACGGGCCGCATGTGGCTCACGATCTGTAGTTTGCTCATTCCTATACAATACTATATATCGGATTACGATTATTAAAACTACACTGCACAAATATTTGTTAAAATTAATATATATGCGTAAATATGTTTTATAAATGGACGGTTTCTAAATAAAAACAAAACAAGTGAAAAAGGATCACATTCTTAATAACATAAAAATTATTCAAAATCGCCATGTTGCCTCGTTCAATAGGACTTTGGTTAAACTTATTTTATATAAAATGATTAATCCAGTCTTTCAAAATCATTGACGTGTTTATATTTTGTATGTTATATTTATACTATTTACTTTGTATAGGTAGTTTTGAGGTTTTTTTTTTTGAAATTTTTGTTTTCAGAAAATTTTATTATAAATCCTAAATAAATTGGTGCGTAATGCTTCTAACAAGTTGTGACATTGTTAAAATACAAGTCAACTAAGCTAACAAGAGAATTAAAAAAAATAAAAGGAGCGTATTTTCAACTGAAGACAGTTATAGATAGGGTGACCATCCGTCCCGGTTTTCGGTCAATTGTCCCGGTGTCCCGAAGACTGTCCTCGGGACGCCCGATTGTCCCGGTTTTTGAATCTCTTTGCTCTTCACTTTGAATTTGAATAGGTGAGGACCTTGTTTTTTTTGCTCTTCACTTGGATCTGGGAGGAAACAAAAACCTTCTTTTTTTTTTCCTGTGTCCCGGTTTCCCTTCACTGAAATCTGGTCACCCTAGTTATAGATATAATAGATGGAGCTATTTTCATATAAGTTATAAATTTTGCTTAAAATTATCTATATAGGTAACCCCTTTTAAGATTGCAGCGCCAAAGTTTCAAAATTGAAACTAACCAAATAGACAATAACAACTTTTTGATATATGGACAATACGTTGTAATCTGACATTTAGACAGAATTTGTTAATATTTTTGTCTTGATTTGTATTTTCTTAATAAATATCACACTTATGCCAAACAGATACAAAATCTAAAAACCCAAAAATATGTAACACGTGCGTCAAAACAATAACAAACTTGTCTATTTGGTTAGTTCAACATAATATCGCAAGATAGAATCTCTGTTATGATCATTTACCTATATGTTTTAGCATTAAATTTGTGATTATCTTTTTTTATATAAATCATTTCTAACAATAGGAGTTTTGTTAAATTTTCTCCAATATTTAGAATTATTTTATTAGGAAAATCAAACTAATGTTTTAAATTGTTTGCAAGTTCCACTATTAAATTATTAGTTCTATTTTATTTTTAATAATGTTATTCTCGTTTTCTTTTAATCTAGTTATTAAATATCGTTTGCCTTGACCAATATATTTGGCTTCACAATTTTATCCAGGTATGCAATAAATAATATTTGATACTGCAATTGTATGATTACTTACATAAGAAATTATGGTACTTTTATTTATATATAATATTTTTTAGCTTAGTTGACTTGTATCTTAACAATCTCACAACTTGTTAGAAGATAGTGAAATAGTTTTTCTCTTAAATTAATACTAATAATATTATATATGTGTAAATAATATTTTTGTTGGATTTTACTTTTATATAATTGTATGTAAGTAAGTGTTTAAAATGTTCTTAAATACCTAATTTGTGTAATACATTGCATTTGATATATAATTAAATTAGGCTTTGATAATGTTAAGGCAAACAGAATTAAAATAAAGCTTACTTTAAAGCTTACTCTAGTCTAAAATAACAAAGATTGTGTAGGTGTCGTGAGTATATATAATATCTGATAGCCATATTACATTTACAGACCCGGTATGTATCTTAACAGACCCAAACAGTGTTGCCAAGTTTCGGGTCTGTGAAGGTATATAGTGTATAGCGGGTCTGTATAAGTCGTATGGATTACAAATATTTTATACAAGCCCGACACGCGCACCATCTTCACAGAAATTTCGTGAACTAAATTTGTATAAAAAAACACGTTCTACCGCTTTCCCAGACCCACCTGAAACTCATTGCTAAAGATTGTTTGAGGCCTAATTCGTACTTCTAGCATAGAAAACGTTGTCAGACCCGATGCCGCGTCTGAGCTTCTCACTTTTGGTCTGGTAACGCCTGCAGAGTATAGCGAGTTGGGTCTGTATAAGCGGTGAAACAAATATATATATATATATATATTTGTTTTACCGCTTATGCAAGCCAATTCTATGTACTCAATGGACAGTGTCAAACCAAAATTGACGTTTTCAGACCAGGGGAATGGTCTGAAAACGTTTTTCATGTTTTTTGGAGCTCTTGCACCCTGATTATATAGCAGCGATGACAGAGAAAATTTCACAAATGGTCTGAATACGAGGGTAGATCGTATATTTATATACAAATTTAGTTCACTGATTTGTCGTGAAGAGCGCGCGCCAGTAGTTTTTGTATATAACTTTTTATACAAAAAATGTACGATTCCGACTTTGTCAGACCAGCACAATTCAGTCGACGTTGTCAAGCCTTAAATCTGGCAACACTGTATAGAATGAGCTAGATAAACATTCCAGTCATGATAATTTTAGTTCATTGTAAGAAATTAAATATTTTCTTTCAATTTGTCTTACAGAAAAACTTTAAACTCAAATTTAGTTTTGGCAGACTCGTAGATACTTGAAAACAATGCATATAACCGATTTGTATCAAATTTGTTCAAATTAAAATTTTGGTATTTGCGCCATGAAATTCTTCTTTTTTTCCAATTTAGAAATAATTACATTTTTATAGTTTATAGATTTTTTAAAGCGTGCTGAATGTTACTGCTTCAAATGAGACGTAAAATTTATTTAATATTTTTATTAGAATCCCAAATAAATGTACATTTTAATAAGTTTGAACTTTGTTCATATATTTCACAGAAAATTATTCTAATACGGACATCAATGTCCATAATTTATTCTTAATTCCAAAGAAAAACACAAAAGGTTTCAAATTACAAATAACTCGTTTGAACAATTACTTTTCTTAATTGTAAAAAATAAAAATAATTGTAAAAAACAAAAGTTCCCATTTCATTTTGAGTATTGAACATTTATGTGTACGTTTAAGAGCGTACTGTACCTGGGTTACGCTCAACGGATACGTGCATTTGAAAGGGCCAAAGAATTTGAACCAAATGTTGTCGGATCAATTTGATTTTTTTTTTAATTTGAAGATAAAGATTGGCTCCGTTGGATTTAAGAGTTAAAATTTGGTTTTATTTTTAATTTTCAGTTTTACAATGTCCTAAACTTTGTCTAACTTCACATCACTGTTCCTCCGTAAATCAATAACAATTGCAAATTCCATAGCTAGAATCCTAAAGATTGTACTTTTATCTTTAAAATGAGCCCTTATTTATGAAAATTAATTAATATTTAGCACCAATTCTTTGGCCCACACCGAAACACTATTTATATGAAATACTGGCATTTACAAGCATCGAGAGATGTATCCATCTGGTAGCGTGGTTTTAAACTAATCTAATCATAGTAGAGGGAGTCTTAAGCTCCGCCTTCATTTCCTACACATATCTTTGAAATCGGTTGAAATGGGTAACAGAAGATCTTTGGAATAAAACAGTTTGTGACGTCAAATTTACCTGTTTTATTTTAGACTTTACGTGGTAGAATACAAATTCATATTGACACAAAAAAATGGTCCCAAAAATTAAGTTAAATAATTATGGCCGGCTTCTGAAAGCTTAGTTAACTATAACCAAATGGTCAGAACATGGTTGTTATGGTAACGTATGGGATTGTTATACTGTAATCGAGTTTAACCAAAAGGTTAAATCAACCCCTAAAGTGGTGAATCTATGATTATTAACATAATTTTTTGATGATAAAAAAAAACTATTATTTCTACAAAATTATCTGTAAAATCAGAATTGGTAATAAATATTAATCACTTTTCACATACAAGAGCTTATTTTAAAGATAAAATTACAATATAGAGTGGTTAAGTGTTAACATTTGTAATTTTTATTCATTTACTGAGTAACAGTCATGTGAAATTGAAAAAAGTATAGCACTGTAAAATTGAAAATTAAAAATAAATCAAAATACAAATTTAAACTTATTAAAATATGTAATTTATTTACTTTATTTTTTATTAAAATTTATTTACTTATTTACTTATTAAAATTTTGATATTTTCTTTCATATCTTGAAATTAAAAAAAAAAATCAAATTGATTCGAATATATTTAATCTATATTTTATGATTCCCAAAAATACAGGTTGATTTATAAATATTAGCACTTTTCCCTCTCCCTGTAAGCTACTTCCACTTTGGTCACTCCCCCAATGACGTAATACGACTTGTCGCCACCGCACCCCGCGTGCAACGATGGACTTTGGAGGTGGCTACATTCGCCTCTTAACTTCAAATTTTAAGATGCCATAACATAGGCTCGAAACCTGGTTTCACTCTGTCATGACATTAAATTACGAGAAAATATATATAGCTCTTGTTTTTTGAATGTCAGATAAATAAACCCATAGAAAAAAATCATATCAGACAGACAGAGAGATTTTTTTTGTGAATTTTGTCTTACATTCACTTGGAACATGTAGAAACGAAAAATGGGTACCAAGAAAAAATTATGTGAAGTGTGAATTTTCACACGTTTCAGGGTTTCGCAGGTATTTAGTGAATGATGATTATTTGGGAAGCCAAAACAAATTTTATGTTAAAATATTTTTTTATTAATTTTAATTCGAATGCCTAATACCATTATTTGGGTTTCTAAAAATTTGCAGTATTTTTTTTATATAGCAAGGTTCATTAATATTTTGAAAATTGCGCCTACGGCTTCCATTGGTTGTTTAAGTCATAAACTCCGCCCCTCTGATTTCGTATACATTCAAACATAGAATTAAATTATAATATCAACACTTCCCACTGGTTATTAAACGCTTTTAAAAATTAAATGCAACATTTGCCAAAATATAACTAGAATTTTGACAAAATAATTTAAACAAAATAAAAATGCAAAAAAAAAAAACAGAAAAAATAAAAATTGACGGGAGTTGAACAGTAGTTTGCAACTTACGAAGCGAGAACGTTACCACTGATCTACGAACGTTCACTCCTTTACTGTGTTAAATAGTGGATTAAATATTTTACATATTTTAGTTAAAAACACAAAAAATGCGTTATTTTCCGAAAACATAATCTGATCAAAAATTCCTGTTTTACTATTCCGGTTCACACCAATGTACATTACTTAGAATTTTTTCAGATTTTTAGTTTAAACCATCTGGGCTACAGGGTATGGGACAAAATTTTGCACAATTCTCGCAAAAATCGCGTCAAAATAATTTATTTTGCAAAAATAAAATTTTGATCGTTAATTCAGGTTTCAAGGGCTTTCATTTGATACCATACACAGAATTGTAAAAAAAAAAATATTTTTTTTTTTCGATGAGCATATATTTGCTTATATTTTTAGGGGAATATGTTTTTTAGATGTTTTAGTATTTTTCCTATGTGCGGGTCAAAGAGTTGTATAAGCATGTCAAATTTCAACTCTCTAGGTTTAGCCGTTTGGCTACAATTTTTACCGAACAGACAGACAGACAGACAGACAGACAGACAGACGACAAAATGACGGTATAAGGGTTTTACAAAACCCTAAAAAAGAACAGATTTAACCTCCAATTTTATTTATATATGTAAATTTTCCACAACTTTGTAAATTTCACTTAGAAGATAAAAGGTTGTTAAATGATGCTTGTTGTTACGTTTCACAGATTAGTTCACTGGCTGTAGTTTCGGCTCACCGTATATTTGAGAATTGCGAGAGCCGAAACTGCACTCAAAAAAAAAAAAAAAAACAGTGAGATATAACAAAAAGGTCTAATTAAACAACCTTTTACAAATATTATTTTTTTCTCGTTTATGATCCACCTGACACGCATACTTCTTTTTGGTGTATAGAATTTCGTTTATCGGTGATTCTAAGGATCTTGCTTAATTTTACTTATCACAAGCAAGCCTGTGGCTGCCAGCAATAAATCGTTTGTGCTTGCCGTTGACCGCTCGCAAGTAGATAATAATTAAATTGTTAAAATAATTTGTGTAAAAAATATTTAGACAAATTACGGGCTCTGCTTAGCAACCGGCAATAAGCTGTACGGGCATTTCTGTGTGTGCTAAAAAATAGACGTAATCCTGTCTATATTACTCCTACATGTACACAGATTGAAAATGTGGTCACAAAACTTGAAATCAAGAGATCTAGACTCATCTCGCGCTGTCGCGTCAATGATGATGATGACTTCTCTTTATTTTTCATATGAGAAATATAATTGTAAATATTACCTTTTATTATCACGACAGTAATAGTTTACTGAATTTATACAGTAATAAATGTCCTTAATAACAAAATACGTAAATAATACGCCAATATAATTAAAACCAAGATACAATTTGTAAAAATATATTTTAATGCGCAGTACAACCTAGTGGCTGTGCTTTTCGGGTCAGGTATGCGACAGTATTGACTAATATTTCTTCATTTTATTGAGTAACAAAATTATTTAATTTGAAGTGTAATCATTTTCAAAAACGCGTGATAAAAACAGCACAGGAGGATCCCCCGAATATATTTTATGTATAAAATAATAATCGGCATATATCAAATGTAATTACTAACTTATGATCAAAAAGTCTTTCAGTCTCAGATGGCTTATGTATTATAAATCGCAGATCTTCTTTTGTTAATTGAGTATTCATAATGCACGTGTCATTTGTCGAAAAAAAAGGAGATTTTCTTATATAAAACATAGCCGCCCGAAGAAAGGACATTTCGATCCACATGTTACATTGCAAATACGTATATGAATTATCAACAAGTGTTTTTTCACATATAATATTATTATTATTTATTTAAAATGCACTCTTGAGTGTAAACATATTCCTGAACAGTAGGACTGAATGAGTCGGTTTGAATGTTTTCAACTTTACAAATCATATTATACACTATGATAAAATTGGCAACGTCGCAAGGCTTGACAATGTCGATTGAACAACACTATTTTATACAGGTGATACTGAAAAAGCGGTTCCATATACTGGGTCTAATAATGTTTATTAAACATAGCGAATTTTTTTTTGAGATTTTCTTACTCCTCTCAGTGTGCCCTGAGAGTTATAACTGGTAGATTCTATATATGGCATATATACACGCGAAATCCTTTAAATAACGGTAGGTCTTAGGTCGCCTGTTGGATATCATTGGTCTGACCACGTCGGTTGTATCAATATATATATATATATTTGTATACAATATTATAACTAAAATATACCCTTTTTACTTTTATATTGCTATTACTCTCTCTTTTTCTCTTCTTCTAGTTGGGAGCTGGGTTGACATGGTTGAAAAGGGTGCTAGAGAAAAGAAGAGAAAAAAGAGAGAGTGTTAGCAATATAAAAGTAAAAAGGGTATATTTTAGTTATAATATTGTATACAAATATATATATATATATATATATATAATCAACCCGGCTCCCAACTCGTCCAACAGTTCTTGAATTTTCTTTGGCTCTCTTCCTATTTCTGTACAATTTTGTAGGTGTTCTGTCGTTTCTTTTGCTTCGCCGCATGTTCTACATAATCTCCCATTTTCTTCTTTCCAATATTTGCTTGTCTCTGTCTCATTTTCACACCTAAATCTTGCTATGGTTTTTTGGGATTTGTTGCACATATTGTGGCAGCCATTGCGATTATATTCTCCCATATTCTTTAAAGTACCTAGACTTGTTGATTTTATTCTGTTGGTTCTGCAGCTGTACCTCTCTATCTGTTTCTGTTGTATTTGTTCAATTGCAACTCCTTCCTCCTACTTTCTTCTTATCTCGTCTGTGCTGTAGCCGTTTCTCTCGTAATATTTTCTTCTTTCGGTTTTCCAATTTGTTTGTGTATCATTTTCTCTTTCTTTCCAGCTTTCCTTCAGGACTTTGTTATTGCAGGCTTGAATTTTTTGTCCATATTTTACAGCTCTTGTTCCGGTTTTTAGTCTTATTTTGTCTCTCTTTGTTTCCGATAATAATATATAGCTCGGTATTTGCCTGTCTAATCCCAATGTCAATTTAATGCACTTTCTTGTGTTCGTTCTACTTCTTCCCACTCTTTCCATCCCCATATATCCGAGCCATAGGGGAGAATTCCTTGTATTAAGGTATAAAAAAGAAACATTCCTTTTTTATATTCGTGGTTTAGTTTTCTCTCTCCGATACTTCACACTTTTCCCATCGCCATTTTCTCCTTTTTTGTCCTTTCCTTTATATGCTTGCTGTCTCCTTTGTTCTTTTGAAAAATATATCCTAAGTATCTAAATTCCTTTACTTGTTCTATTTCTTGTCCTTTCCAATTCCAACATTCTTTCTTTTCTCTACCACCCCCTTTTCTGAATTCAAGTACTTTCGATTTTTCTGCACTTAGTCTCATTTTCTTTCCTCTCAGGTATCTTTCGAATCTCTTAATCATATCTTTATAAATGTACCTACATGTATTTAAAAAAATTAATGTCCAACTTAATAATGACTTTCTTTCCCGAAGTAAAATCTCAATTAGATTTCTGGATGTATCACCACCAGTGATGGGCGTTTACACGTAAACTTTAATTGTTTACGTTTACGTGTAAACTTATGTAAACAATTGGTAAACTTGTCAACAATGTAAACAATGTAAACTGTCAAATAATGAGGTTAGTTTTAGTTATTTAATACGAATAATAGAGAGTTAATGAACAAGTATATTCAGTTCAAAACAATAAATTTATTAAAAAAATGGTGGGAATAAACCGAAAAATAGTTCTAAAGAACTAGGTTTTGTTTTAATTAAAGAAAATGAAAGAAAATATAGGGCGTTATGCAAAATTTGCAATGTATCTTTTCGTTATTAAAAAATATAGGCTGATTTTCTGAAAGGTGAAATTTAATGTATTTTGTTATTAAAAAAATTAGACTAAATTTTTTAAAGAAAAAAGTTTTTTATTTTTCATATTCATATTTACTGTACGTAACACCTGTATAATGATGCAAATTCGATTTTTATTAATATGTATATTGGCTTGTCCTAATTTTATATAGTTGCTTTTTCATTTAAAATCGTTTCATTAAAATTTTATTATTTATAAAAATGTATTGATAATAAGGTTCTGTAATTCAAAACAAGTGCGCATGTCTAAATCATTGTTTACATTGTTTACGTTGTTTACATTGTTTACAAGAGTTTTTGTGTTTACTTTACATCAATTGTTTACGCGTCAACAATGAGGTAACTTACATCATGTAACTTACGCGCCCATCACTGATCACCACCATAAGAGGTTTCCACGAACCGCCATTGCGTAGGTACCTCTATTTTTACTTTTCTGTATTGTAAAGACTGGTATTTCTAATAACGAATAATAGTTACATCTGTGTTGGCAAACACAACAGGTGTCTATTTAATGTTGGTCTACAATACTATATAAATCTGATATTTATTATTTAGAAATAATTGTTAAAAATATAATTGTACTGTCGTATGAAGTAGAAGAATCTTTACTGTGCTATATTTTATTATATTGAAATATACAAAAACATTATATTGAAGTTTTATTTAATAAAAATTACAATAAAATTAATCTTATTATCAAGCGTAAGAATAAAACTATTGTTTAAAATCGCTAAAATCCAAAACCGCATCTCTACGACCTTTTGACACGTACCTAGTTCAATTTACTTGGAAACTATTGACATCCAATTATCAAGCTGTAATTGTTCATTATATAAATACTAGCTGTCGCGCCCGGTTTCGCTCGAGGACAATTAGTTATTATTGACTTTATGGAACGTACAACAGACCTAATAATAATTAGGTGACCGGACCGAAGACAATACTATAAACTTGAGAAGGTGTCCCAACATGTGAACATACGACAGATTAACATGCGACACTTTAACATGGACAGATTATCATGCGACAGATGAACATAGACACATTTTAACACACGACAAATGAACACTGTGACACATTATCATAGCGACAAATGAACATAAATTCAATTGAACAGACGACATTTGATCTTACATTTCATTTTTATTTTTAAAAATTAAATATTGTAACAAATACTGTCGTAAATTTTGGATGTTTATTAATACACAAGTTTTATACTCACACCCAACTTGATAAAACAAAAAATAACAAAAAATTCACAATAAAATATTAATTTAAACAAACGGTGAATATTAGACATAATTTAGATATAATTTAGACATAATTTAGACACAATTTAGACACAATTTAGACACAGACACCGATACATTTAAATTGAACATAAAATCAGTTAATTTTTATCACTTGATTTTTCACATTTATCTAATTTTGACACTCACTTGTTTCACTACCTACTAGATGTATACAACTAACTGTAACTATGACAATTCTGTCAGCCAGCAAGGACTGTTACAATATTAAAAATCAGCTGTGGCCACCACAGGACCGACCGCCATTATAAAGTACTTGCATAAAATACATTCTAGCAGCAGAGTAAAAATAACCTCGCCTAATATTTTCTAACAGAGATATTATTTATCATGACCATGGAAACGTTACATGTAAGTATGAAAAAATTGAGACCAATTTTTTCATTTTATCAAAAAACGTCTCAAATAAAAGTTATTACTTATTGCATTTATAGCAACTTTTTTTAAGTAAATTTTTTCGAAATATTTTTCTGTTGCGAATTCTCGAAATATTAAAATCGACACGAATAAACTCCCATTTCTAGTCAACAGATTTTTACCAAAAGTTGATCAACTCGTACCATTGATGTCAAAAGCTTAAATATGCAGTTTCATAAAAATCCTTTCAGCCGAATTTGCTCTGCACGTGTACACAGACAGACAGACGGACGGACGGACGGACGGACGGACGGACGGACGGACAGACCGACAGACAGACAGACAGACGGACGGACAGACAGACCGACAGACATCATGCTAAAAATAGTCAAAACGTTATGTAGGAACCTCAGTTCGTGAAGATCCATCGAAATCTCGAAATGTCAAAATCGGTATGATCACAATACCTCCCTTATATATGTTGGCGGTCGGTAAAAATACTTAGCTATATGATTATGTGTTATAACAATGTTTGTAAGTGTTTTATGTGGTGTATATGTAAACGTTTTTCATTATTTTATTGATTTTTAGGGTTTTGTAGGTATGACCAAAAAACCCTTATACCGTCATTTTGTCGTCTGTCTGTCTGTCTGTCTGTCTGTCTGTCTGTCTGTCTGGTCTGTCTGGTCTGTCTGTCTGTCTGTCTGTCTGTCTGTCTGTTCGGTAAAAATTGTAGCCAAACGGCTAAACCTAGAGAGTTGAAATTTGGCATGCTTATACAACTCTTTGACCCGCGCATAGGTAAATACTAAAACATCTAAAAAACATATCCCCCTAAAAATATAAACAAATATGTGCTCATCAAAAAAAAAAAATCTTTTTAAATTCTGAGTTGGGTATCAAATGAAAGCCCTTAGTACGTGGATTAACGAACAAAATTTTATTTTTGCAAAATAAATTATTTTGATGCGATTTTTGCCAAAATTGTGCAAAAAAATTTTTGTCCCACACCCTGTAGCCCAGATGGTTTAAACTAAAAATCTGAAAAAAATCTAAGTATTGTACATTGGTGTGAACCGGAATAGTACAACAGGAATTTTTGATCATATTATGTTTTCGGAAAATAACGCATTTTTTGTGTTTTTAACTAAAATATGTTAAATATTTAATTCGCTATGTAACACGCTAGGTCAGTAGCTTTAGTGGCGTAGTTGGTTTTGTCGTGCGCCTTGTAATTTGCAAACTAGAGTTCGAATCTTGTTAATTTAATTTTTTCTGTTGTTTTTTTGAATTTTTATTTTGTTTAAATTTTGTCCCACACCCTGTAGCCCAGATGGTTTAAACTAAAAATCTGAAAAAATCTAAGTAATGTACATTGGTGTGAACCGGAATAGTACAACAGGAATTTTCTGTCTGTCTGTCTGTCTGTCTTTCTGTCTGTCTGTCTGTCTGTCTGTCTGTCTGTCTGTCTTTCTGTCTGTCTGTCTGTCTGTCTGTCTGTCTGTCTGTCTGTCTGTCTGTCTGTGTACACGTGCAGAGCAAATTCGGCTGAAAGGATTTTTATGAAACTTCATATTTAAGCTTCTGCCATCAATGGCACGAGTTGATCAACTTTTGGTAAAAATCGGTTAACTAAAAATGGGAGTTTACTCGTGTCGATTTTAAGATTTTTGTGAATATTTCACAACACAAAAATATTTTGAAAAAATTTATTGAACAAAAGTTGCTATAAAAGTAATAACTAATAACTTTTATTTGAGACGTTTTTTTGTAAAACGAAAAATTTTGAATAATTTCTGTAAAATTTTTCGAATTTTTTTTTCTCAATTTTTTCATATTCATATGTAACGTTTCCATGGTCATGATAAATAATATCTCTGTTAGAAAATATTAGGCCAAGTTATTTCTACTCTGCTGCAAGAATGTAATTTATGTAAGTACTTTATGTTGGAATATGGGGTTATTGGAGATTGTTAAATAAAACACATACATAGGCTTTAAACATCTTTATTCAATCATAGCCAGAATAGAACTGTTTCAGCATAAGTATTTTATCTTAAATGCTTGACGCTATGATGTCACACCATCATTTTGCAATCTCAGCCTAATTCTGATTATTTATTAGAACAGGCGTTCTTTATGTTTTTTGTTTTGCTGACTTAACTTTAATTACTTGAAACCTTAATCTTTATCGATTGCAAGAATGAAATCTCAACACTTTATGATGGCGGTCGGTTCTGTGGTGGCCACAGCTGATTTTTTATATATAGACTAGTGGGTATACCCGTGCTTCGCTACGGCATTTCACTACTTTAAAACAAAGAAAGTAGAACATAATGCTCACAACGTTAAAGTTAAATATATAAAACGATAATATAATTTGCGATTAACTATTAGGCTATTGAGAAGTGACATTACCGTTGGCGGCGCTGTAATTCATGGCAAAATGGCTGAAGTGTCTAGTATTCAGCTGTCAATATGCTAACAGGGAACAGGTTAATTTAAGCACAGTACATTTTTATTTTATGAAAATGTATCTATCGACGTTCTAACAAAAAATCAACACCAGAACATATGTAATAATTTCAAACAGTACTACAGTCGCGTAGTTCAATATTTGACCACCAGACTGCGTATCCGAGCGTGTCAGTTCTCAATAGGAAATAAAGAAATCTCCAGCACTGCCATCTATTGGTAAGTTCCGCACTAAATAGCGACATACATGTAAAACTTTAAACATTTCCGTGCATATGTACACTTTACACTGTGATAACTCCATTAACATTAATCTTTGATGTATAGTGTTAAATACATTATGATTCTACGTGAAATGCTCTAATTTATAATTCTAAAATAATTGATACATCACTATAAAACTCCGATGTTATGCACCCACAAACTTTATAATACAAAAACTATTACGTTTAAAAACAGAATATTGCCCAATACACGATATCGGTGCATGATCGGTATAATCTCTCTCGGACTTGTTTTTATATCTAGTGAACATCTACATTTTTTGTCTACATTATATCGATATATCTCTTAAGGTTTAGCTAACGTAATCAATTCAAACACCCTTCATAACGCTCCCTAATTTCCCTGGTTTTCTTCATAACGCCCCATAGGGAGACATGGACGAAGTTGGAACCCTCACTAAAACCTCCCTCGGATTACCCCCCTGTACTAAATTGGGTGAAAATCTGTCCATCCGTTTGGCTTTGCATAAAGAACAGACAAACAGAAATTGATTTTTATATATTAGATAGATAGTGATACACAATGCTGTGAACCCCTTTTAACTGCATTATTTCTTTGTTGTTAGGATGTCGTCTGAAGAAAGTACTGACGATGAATACGTCCTGAGCTCGAGTGATTCGGAAGAAACGGAACATGCGAGATCTAAAACAGCACAGACCGTATGTCAAATGAAAGAATATCTTGAAGATGATCCTCAGCCATCAACGAGCAGAAGAGGGCTCAGAGAAAGTCAAATTGAATCTGCTGAAGCTTCCACTAGTAAAAGACCACGCAGAGATGGTCATATTCCTGAACAGTTCAATCCAGGGTCAACTGCTTGGACTTTACCTGAAAAACAGCTGTTTTTAGAAGCCTTAAAAGATTTTGGTACTTCCAGTTCGAAAGCTATAAATAATAAAATACCAACAAAAAATGAATTTGAAATCAAAGAATTTCTGTTAAGAGAAACGAAATTAGGAAGAAAGTCATTAAGAGAAAATGCCACAAATGAAAGCAGACAAGCACCTATAGATAAATGGATACATTTTTTATCGAAAAAAGTACCTCAGGAAAATTATAAATTTTTCTATATAGCTAGAGTTTTAAAGTACATTGCACTTTTTGAAAAGAGAGAACCTATGAAAAAATATATCAATCAGGTGAATTTAAAGTACGTATAATTACAAATTATTAATTAACAATGGTATCCGTAACCGCAGGTCCGTGACGATAGAATTTGATGATTGAGACAAACTGGTGGCAGGGGTGCCTTTTATCTGTTTTTGTCTAATTGGCTTTAAAAAAAAAAAAAACATTCATTATTTGTTTTGCCGCCTGAGACGGTTGTCTTTCTGCTTAGCTTATCGGCACGGTCCAGCGTAACTGTTGGATTTCTGTTTGGATGACGATGGGTGCCCGGGTTCTCGCTACCCAACCCGTTAAGGTTGTACCCGGTTCCAATTTTGAATATCCGTTACTATTATCTAGCCATTACCGTTGACTAACAGGGTAAGTAATGGGTAGCAGGTTACTAATGGGCAGCGGTTAATTAATGGGTAGAGGATAATTAACGTATAATTGTGTGAGGTATTTCGAGTATTTTGTTTATGTATGAGTATTTTGTTCAACTGTTCTCATTTAAAGATTACGTATGCATATTTCATAACGCACCTGACATATTTTACGTGTGAACAAATCTTGATCAACCAGTTTCTGGGATATCGGCATTAAAAATAGGGACAAAAGCCAAGAAATCGGAAAACAATAAAAAAATCGTGTGCAATATCGGGTAATCAACGGGTAGCTGGTAATATCCGGGTATTTGTGTCGGGTATCCGGTTCCAGAAATTTTTAATTTTTGTCATTCCTAATTTCTGTATTTGTGGGGTTTATGCGTCTTATTTTTCGCGAAAAAGTTTTCAAAGAAAATCAAAATTGGCGTATAAATTATCCCAGATGCTTTCTATGTACAGACTATTCCAAAGTATTAATCGGAAATAAATGGAAATTTAATTTCTTAACTTGTCATTAGTTAACTTTTTAATGATTGAAATAGGCTTTTGTTAAACAAAATTATCAAAAGTTTTATTCAATCGTTAAAAGTTACTAAATTTAAAAATGTAGTTCCGTTTAAACCAAATAAATCGACTATATGTTTAAATATTTTCGTAATAATTTATAATTACAGGAAGTTGTTTAAATGTATTTAAAAGTTTTTATCTTTGTTTTAAACAATAAATATTACCCGCTTCTTTCTATTGCTGCAGTCGTGAACTTTTTGATCTGCTTTGAAATAATATTCTGCATTATACCGTTGATTATACCGGCCTTGACAAAATTGAAATTAATCGGCCCCAGTGGTGCAAGGGCCGACCCCGTTGCGTCCATTTAAAAAGCTGCTCAGTTTCGGGATGAAAATTGAAGCTATCTTTAAGCAAAAAGCAGGCTGATTTGAAGCAGTTAATTTTTGTATGTGACTTTTTTGTTTCGAAAACTGAAGAGTTTTTTAAAAGGATGACTTTTTCAAGAAATAAAAGAAAAATTGGAGGTAAATTTAAGAGCGATATCTAATAAGTCGTTAGGGTGTCCGGAATACGTTTCCGCCGGAGTGTAACTGCTGTACAGGACTAATCTCAAGAAGACATTTTTACTTTCGAATATATATTTTTTTAATACTAGGTTAAGTTTAAAATGTTACATTTGGTAAAGATTCACAAATATTATTATTTGCCATGCTGACTGCAGTTTCGGCGTTTTGAAAGCTACAATGATATTGTTACAAACTACATGACATATAAGGTACCAATAGAGGGGGTGGGGGCAGGTAAAATCAAATACTTGAATAATAATATATTTTAATCTAATCTCTAATACTATTAACTGAGAATTTGAGTGTATGTCTGCGCATTAGGTCGCTACATGTAAATCAGGGCATGTAGATTTCAGAACTGCATAGATATTTAACTGCGCATGCAACTGATCTTTGTCCGTGAAGAAGACGGAATAATGTGCACAATATTGAAAACAGTTTCATAGATAGATTGCTTAAAATCCCACTCTCTGAATATAGTTTCAATAGAGAATTAAACACTATTTTCAAAATTGCATACAACAATGGCTATTCAAGAAAAGACATAGATAGAATTTTAGTAAGAAAACAAAGAAAAAAACTACTTAATTTTTGCTACAGTATCAAAAGTCCGTCCGTCAAAAATTTAAAAAAAATCCCATTTTTAGGTAAGATTAGTTACAAAATTGGCAGTACGCTCAAAAATTATAATATTTCTCCAGCATTTTACAATAAAAAAACCGTCAAAAATTTCTTAGTGAATAATAAAATAGATAATAGAAAACTCAAAGAAAAAAGTGGTATCTATAAAATTCAGTGCCAAGATTGTGATCACATTTATATTGGAAAAACACAGAGACAATTTGAAACTAGATTCAAAGAACACCTAAGAGCCGTAAAAACTGTAAACCCGATTCCTCAAACGTTGCAAAACACCTCATCACTAATAACCATAATTGTGCAATAGAAGATTGTTCGGTCATTCACATTAACAACAATAACCAGAAACTTACCTTATTTGAACATTTGGAAATTCACAAAAATTTAGAGTCGGGAATTCCCTTAATGAACGAGCAACTAATATTATACAATAGTCCTTTACTGAAAATTAGAATATAATATATTGACCCTTGATCTGCTTTCTGCCATAAATATTTACCTGTATAACTATATAATAGAAAATAATTTTTGTATTTGTTAGTTTGTAAGAAACTCTTGAAAATGGCATCATAGCCGAAATACGTATCGAGTATTAAAGAATTTGTGAAACTTAACCTAGTTTTTTTATTTTTATATCAATACTTTTTTTCTTCTTTATTTCCTTTGGTGCTTAATTTTTCTATAATTGTTTCATTACTTTTTGCACTATTAAAAGATAGATCGCACAATTCGTCGTCTGTTAATTGATACGTCATTTTGTATAAGAAAACTAGAGTCTAATATACTCCGTAGTCGAGTTTGAAGTTCTGGTTTTAGTCCTATCTGTGATGCTTTATGTTTTTTTAAATCGTTTTTTAATTCGCTTACTTTTAAGTTTTTAATTTTTGTACTTTCCTTGCTCATTTTGATTAAATAATAACAAGATAATAAGGTTACAAATCAATTAGAAGTTTCAGATAAAGAGATTAAAGAAATTAGGTACCCCTGTGCGTATGCAACCAGGTTGACACCTTAGATTTCGGGTAGTATGAGCTCCGACAGTTTGTGGTATAATAGATGACGTTAGTTGTACCGTTAACGAGCTAGGATTTTTTTTACCGGTTTTAGATGAAAGGTTAGGTTACACTAGCTTAATTTTTACACTTTTAGTACACTTTATTTATTGTAGGTATTATTTTTAGTAACAATTTCCTTGCTTTTTATACCAGATACAACACTTCTCGTACTCAAAGCGATTTTAGTGCGACGCGCGGTCAGGGACGAATTAAGTTCGTAAGTCGAGGTCAGGGCCGGAGGAACGCGGTAAGCAGGGTAAGCAAGGCATTAGGGCGCTTGATGCCGGAGGGCGCGCCAAAGTTAATGGACCTTTTTGTTTAGCTCTTCACTTGCATTTTAGAAAGGAAGACGGTTTTTTTTAAGTCTTCACTTTAAATTTAGAAGTGAAGACTTTTTTTTAGGTCTTCACTTAAAATTTTGCCCCCTATTAATCTTGCATAAGGGCGCCAAAGAACCTCGCTCCGGCCCTGTCGAGGTATCACTCACATATAGATGTTGGATGTTTTTAAATATTTTTATTGACTATATTCATAATAGATATTTATTTCAAGACAGTTCTACTGAATAAATTATAAATAAAAACCTAAGAAATTTTATGCTGATTTATATAAAATTTAAGGTGATGTGTATTTGTATTATTCGCGACTGAAACTAACGTTGGCGGCGCTGCGTACAACAGTTAATGGTTGACGAGCAGGGGCGCACACAAGGGGGAGGCCCAAGGGGTCCGGACCCCCCCCCGTACTGTGAGAAGTGAGGACTTTTTTTTTTTGCTCTTCACTTAAAACTTAAAAGTGAGGGCCTTTTTTTTTTGCTCTTCACTTAAAATTTAGAAAGGAGGACCTTTTTTTGCTCTTCACTTGAAATTGAAATTTTGCCCAGTGTTTATAAAAATTATGTATAATTGCCCCCCCCCAGCCAAAAATCTGTGTGCGCCCCTGTTGAGGAGAAGCGTACATGTCAGAAGTTTTTTCTTAATATTTCGGCAAAAAAGCACTGTATTTAAGTCACTATATTTAAAAATACGTCTTAATTCACATAAACTGCAGCACAACACACTAAAATTATTATCCAAATATACGCTTCTGTTTAATTTAGCCAGTCACCACCAGATGTCTCACTGTTATTTGCAGTCGCGAATAGTTAATAAATAACAATAGAATCGAATACAAATATAATTTTAGAAATATTCAAATAAAAATAGAAAAACAAATTGCTATAATAATATAGTAATAGGGGATAGGCATGATTTTTTTATTTATTTTTTTTTATTATATTCCTCTTGTTGCATATAACATAAATAACAGTTTTGCATTTTTTTTAATTTGATGGCTTAAAAAAATCATAAATGTATGTAGCGCGCGAAAACCACGTGTGACGTCATACCCTACTTAAGTGTACTGCGTACAGCATACCCAGTGTACAGCGTGCAGCCTACACAGTCTGTCGTGAACTTATTTGCTTTTATAACTTTTATAGAATGTGTAAAGTTAGATTGATTTTAATTAAAATAAAGTTGAATTCTATAAAAACAATTTATACATGTTTACCGAATTAAATTTTATATTTAAATATATAACCTATATTGCAGTATTTCAATTATGCCTCTAACGTTTTGTAACTTCATGTAAACAACGTAGTTAAATTATGGCATCTAAATTACATAAATATTTACATTTTACAGAGTTGCAGCGTTTATTGTTTACATAAAGTTATAGAATAAATAAATGGTTATTAAAAGACTGTTTTGACACCACGTATTTCTTCAGCACTGTAGCATTAATTATTTTTCGTATATTCCATGAGCATAAAAGCATCAATGTTGGGTAAATTATCACTCTGAGCCCAAACAAAATCTTTATCTGCCATTTTAATAATAAATACGTGGAAAATTGTTTAAAAACAAATACAAAACTCTCGAACAATACAATATACACACGTAAAGATTATGATGTAGTCTGGGCTGTCTGCTGGGGTTTGACGTCATGCTCAGTCGTATTTACTCGGCAACCTTCGCGCTGTGGTCGGCTTATTTCAAATTTACAATATTTTAATTAAAAAATTTGGCTGTAATATTAATTAAAATGTGATTTTTGTTTTGTTAGGTGACATAACTAACATTAAAATATCAAAAAAATGTAGTTTTAAGGAAATATAAATTTTATGCGTATCCCCTATTAATAAAATGGAGGTTATATCAGTTTTTAAAAACGGCTGGACATATTTTAACGAAATTTGGTACAATAGAGTAGAACCAGGATCAAATATTACCATGATATCTCACAATTTTCTTTCTTTGGGGGCGTTTCTGGGTTAAAACTGGTACTAAAAACTTAAAATATTTCATGTAGAAACAAAACTATCTTATCAAAAAAACTATACAATAAAAATTGTTTATAAGAAAACAAATCTTATTTATCTATGCAATTTTTCAATTTGATGAATATCAGGGTAGTTACGGGGGGACACCCTAAAACTAAAGTATTAAAATATTTCACTTCACATCAAAAATGAAGATAAGAAAATTTATTTAGAACGAAGAAACCTTCCTTTTATGTTCACTAAGATGAATAATGGGGCGGGAGCATGTAGAGCGCTACTTATACTCTTGAAATATCTCACTTATTATTTACATAATAAGAAATGTGGTTTCGAATGAAGGAATGATTCTTTTCTGTTTAATGTAGTTTTTAGTTAGACTTGCAAGCAGCAACACTACATATCGTTGCAGTCATTTTAACACTAATAACTTAACACTAATAATATATTAACTTAAAACATTACAATACACTAAAAAGAAATTTAAACCAGTAGAAAATCAAAAAATTAAACGATATTTTTATATTTATAGACAAAATTCGAACTTCACATGTGTATAACATATACGATAAACAAAGGCTGACGTCCCGTTAGCACACAGATGACGTGTAGCTTCGCTATTTACCCCCACCACCTTTTCTTTAATAATCTTGGTCTACTCTCACTATTTCGCCACAAAACCACTGCGCATCCATGTTTGAAGTTGAGTCCTAGAATACGTTAGGTTTATGTAATTCCTAATGTTGGTCTACCCTGTTCGAAATGCAGAAATAATAATAAAATCACGTAAAAGATTGAAGTCGCTACTCTATTGGATCTCGTATAAATTTGATAGCTCAACAGCCAACGAACGACAAAATTATCACGTGAAAATTGCATGATTACTACTTCTTGATTTTGAACAGAGTATAGAGGGACGCTAAACCAATATTAAGCGTTTACATGATTTTAACATCGGATTTTTGATTACTAATACAGTTTGTACAAGTGAATTAGTTAAACCTAGAGTTCTTTTTGACATTCAATTTAATCGAGAGCATAAAGTGATATTCATTTTGAACTTCGAGAGTAGCAGTGCATGTAAGCTAATAAGGCCCACAGGTGATACGATTTATTGTACAGATCATCGAACAGATTGTAGACTGTGTAAACCAAGTTTAAACAAATAAAATAAAGCTTAGGTTGCTTATTTAAATATTTATTACAAATAAAAATAAAAAATATATGTATATGAAGGTCTAAAAATTATATAATCTGTCTCAAATGGTAATACAAAACTAGATCTGGTTACTTTGGTGACTATTGTGGTATAAACAGACTTTGGCGTATCCGTGTGAACCAATACTATGATAATATTATAAATGTATTGTCAATATACAAAATTAAAAATGAACTTTCCCTGTTAGTTACGTATTACAATATGAGACAGAAAATATCAATAACTTTTTTTTTTGGCACTATCAGCTGGGCTGTCTTTTGGTGTCACTCTAGTCCTCTATCTTGATATATTGCTTGTCAAGTGTCAAAAAATATTTATATGTCAGATAACCTAAAAAATAACTGCGTAAAAATTAATTACATGGAGAATTTTCTCCATAAAATCTACGCCAAGAATATAAATAAAAGTCTGAATATGTAAATAATAATAAAATATACGAAAAAAATAAAGTAATATAAATAATATATATTTATAATTTACAGGCTGTTCCAAACGATTAGGCGGAACTAACTGGAATTTTCATTTTTGTAGGTTGTCATTAGCTATTTTTTATATACATTGAAGTTGGCATTTTTCTGAACAAAATGATCAAAAGCTTTAATCAATCTGTAAAAATTACTAGATTTGAAAATCTAGTTCCGCCTAATCGTTTGGAATAGACTTTACGACACTGAACATCTGTCAACTTGGACTAAAAACAATATTTTAACATTTTAATAGGGATAACGTTCTAAACCAATCAGAAATTACGACAAACAGCTCCTATCTTCGTACACACATTTTTCTAAGCTGGCATAGTGCATAGCAAAAAGGAGCACCAGAATCCTGTCATGATCAGTGGCGGACTTTCGCAGAGACAAAAAAGACATTTGTCTTGGGCCCGTAATTTTCAAGGGCCCGGATTTTTTTTTTTTTGGTCTTCACTTGGGTTTGGGAGGTGAGAACTTTTTTTTTCCTCTTCACTTGGATTTGAGAGGTGAGGACTTTTTTTTTGCTCTTCATTTGGATTTGAGAGGTGAGGACCGTTTTTCTTTTTTGGCTCTTCATTTGGATTTGAGAGGTGAGGACCTTTTTTTTTTGCTCTTCATTTGGATTTGGGAGGTGAGGACCTTTTTTTTTGCTCCTCACTTTGAACGCCTCTAGGTTGAGGGCCCCTAAATCAAAAATGTCTTGGGCCCGGCGAAGGCTTCATCCGCCACTGGTCATGATGGTATTTTTCATATAAATAAATATATTTTCTTTTATGAAATGGTGATACATTGCTTTTATAAATGTTTCATTATTATTAACATGATTGTTATTTGAGACCATTGTCTTACAGTTTTTTTTTTTTTCGCTGGGGAAAGCTTTGTTCTCTGCAATACCGGCTACCTGCAGAGTGTTCTATGTGGTTTCTATCATAGACTTTTATGGGTTCTGTGGTGTTTGACACGTCATATCTTTAATCATTATATGGTGTTATAATAACGTGAAAACTAAACTATTGACCTACGTTCGAAAGCTGGTTTTACTCTTTCAGCCGTTTTTGCGTGAATCTCGGACAAACGAACAGGTCGAAAGAAATTTTTAGTGGATCTCGTGTTATACTCACCTGAAACTCTTTCTAATAACATTTTTCTATGAACATACATTGGGAGCTAGGGTATGGCGTTAGTAGGGGAAGGCGGGGCTTGTTGTTAAAAAATGAATAGTACCAATTATCAAGCAACTATTTAACTAAATAAACAAAATATTCTCTTTTACATATTAATTATACATTTATCAACTGTGATATGACATATTTCCATTAAAATATAGGCCACAAAAATGAATGTTCAAATTAAAAAAAAAAAAAAAAAATGTAAATTGTAACAATGTGCCCCCGTTTGGGGCAATTTGTTACAGGTTAGGGGCATGTTGTTACTAAGTGAAAATTTTAACTAAAACTGTAATAATTACTAAAATTATTGTTATTTTACAACAATTATTCGTACTCACTATTAAAAGCTATTGCAGCGTCACAATTTGGACATATGAAGTTAATATATTACCACTAATACAATAAAGCAATGTGAGTACATTGCTTTCACGTAGTGCATTGGATCCATTTCTGTCCAGCTTTCTTCGATTTCGGACTCCAAAGAAAATGAAATCATCCTTTTCTTCGCAAGCTTCTTCAATCTGTTCTATTTCCAGTATGTGTAAAGAATGAGTTGTTTCTAAAGCTAAAGGTCTTACAAAAGTGCCACTGCTAGATGACAACAAGTAAAAACTTGCCCCCGACTTACAACTGGCCACATTAAACAATTTAAAATTTAAAGTGTAGTATTTTTTATATAGAAATTACTATAGTTAAGAAAACCAAATATAAGCAGAAATATATGAAATTACATTAATTTACGAAGAAGCAATTCACCTATCATAGTGACGTGACAATATTACTTCAAAGTGTTACTTTAAAAGTTACTTTGATACACGAAATTCAATAAAACATAAATAACATTTATGGCACTGGTCCATCAGAGCTATCGTTTTGCAAGGTACTACGGTTGACAAAAAAGCATGAGTGATGCATTCGCCAAAATGAGATGCGGTATGGGATTTATCGACGATGTAACAACGTGCCCCCGTAACAACTAAGGCCCCGCCTACCCCTAAGGCATTTTTAAAAATCTGTCATATACTGGGTGAGAATTAAAATAAGTTTAAACGTGTGTGCATATTCGTCACGTGTTGGACAATTCCAGCGCTGTGTGCAGTTTATGATATGCAAATGGAAAATAAATGCTTTTGGAAAGGTTTTATTGAAATTTATTACGAACATTCATGATTGTGGGATGTGAAGTATAACAAAGTATTCCAATAAACATGAGCGAATATTTTGTTAGAAATACCAAAAGAAATTCTACTACAGACATTCAATTAGTTATACTGCAGTCATTTAATTGAATCTACACGTCTGGATAATAATGTGCGTTTACTGTATACAGTGTTGCCACCTGCCTGAAAGGAAAATTCCCTTTCGGTACTGCAAAAATTCCCTTTTTCTCAAGAAAATTCCCTTGTCCATACAAAAAAACTTCTTTTTCAAAAGTAATTACACGTAGGTATAATAGAATATTTTTTCATTTAGTAGGAAAATTAATTTTTTTGTTTTTTTATTCCTATTATTACTATAAAAAACGAAGTTTTTTCCTTGGCTGTTGTTCGTTGTCATTGTCTGGATCTGGATACTCACTCACACTCATATTGGATTTGAATAATAACAATAAACAATAACACAAATGCACTAGTATACGACATGCGACACAAAAACCTAAAACTACACTATTTTCAGTATTTTCTATTGAATAAAATACTTGCGCAATGACAAATTCACTCCTGGAATTTCTCGGTTCCTGCTGAGGAAACGACGGTCGTGCATCTTGCGCTAGCGTGCTTTAATTTTTCTGGTTTCCTAATGACATAGACCCGTAGACATATAATTATACATCGACGAGAACATATAAGTAATAATAACATCTATTAAATGGCGATCATTTTTGAAGTAAGTAAGACTGGAAGAATTAATTATAAATTAAAAAAAAAAAGAATCTATCAGATGTGAAAAATTCCTTTTTTTTTTGTCGAATTTTCCCTTTTCCCTCTAGACATAAAAAATTCCCTGAAAAAGGAAAATTCCCTGTCAGGTGGCAACACTGACTGTACAACTAATCTGAATTCAAGTCTGAACGTTAATGGCGTTTCAACTGTCTGTCCAATCTGCAGTACTGCATGTTGTACACCAGGTCGTATTGTCTGTGGGCTGTTAGGTTTAACTACGGTGATGTACTGCGCAGGCATATTGTAACGTGTGTAGACAGTTTTACATATGCAAGTTATACAGTATGTAATATAAATCAATAATTTGTTCCATAACCCCAGGTGCAATTTATAAATATACAAGTTATTATTTGGATCTTTCCATGTGTAAAAATAGTGCAAAACATCTGTAAAGACTTAATTTTACAATGATGTTTATTTACAAATAAACATCTGAAATGGTATAATGTAGATCTAAATTAAATAACGTGATATTTTTAATTATTATTTATTATAATGAATATTATAGTCTATTTCCTAGGTTTATACGGAACTATACCTTTTACAGTATGATTTCGCACTTATAAAATATAATATCACATTAACGAAAACAGATTTCCCACAAATGAAATATAATTTCACATTAACGAAAACTGAATTCACACAAATGAAAACTGAATTCACATATACGAAAATTAATTTATCTGGTGTGAAATTAATTTTAACAAATGAATCAGATTCAAAGGTTTTTTTATTCCTTATAATATTAAATATACTTTTTAATTATATTACATTTCAATAAGGTCTTCTTCACGCAATGATACAGCATAATATCGTTCAACATGGTTTGCATATCCAGGAAGATGTTGTTGTGAAATCTCTTGAATTGCCACATTAGCAATGTCTTCCAAAATACGTATTCGAAATTCTGAAATGGTTGTTGCTTGATTGTTAACATGTGTATTGCTCAATATGTCATGCATTCTGCCCTGAATATGTCGTTTTACTGATGATTTAAAGGAACACATCAATTCAATTGGATTAAGTAGGTAAGAGTGCGGAGCAAGACGTATTATTTCTATGTCTTCTCCTGTTCTAAGCACACTCTCAAGATTTGAATGGACAGGTGCGTTATCAATAATAAATGTTGGACATTGAATTCCTTCATCATCACATGTTCCTATTAACTGACGCAGCCACGCTTTGCAGTCTTCCGCTCTGTAAGAACCACGTCTGAGCTCAAACGCCAAAACACGTGCGGAACTTACTGCACCAATGCAATGAAGGTTAGGTTAGGTTAGGTATGACTATTCTTGCTCTATGACCAATTTTTGACCTACCTTCCTTTCTGCGGCAGTATATGTTGAAATTAGTTTCGTCAATCCAAATTAATGTTCGACCATTCGCTCTGTTTTGCAAAATTTGGTCAACATAATTTCTTCGCTTTTCTTTATTTTCGTTGGAATTCATATTTCCAATATGTGGCCTAAGAGCTTTGAGCGAAAATAAATTACCATCCAGCCAGTTTTTGATAGTGTTATGGCAAACACGAACTTGGAATTCGTTATTAACACGATCACATATATTTTTTAATGATAACGTGCAATCTTCCTCAATCCATCTTACCATTGCGTCTTCAATTATTGTCGTTTTTATTTTGTAGACGCATTACCACCTTTGTTTTTAGGAAGCACTTGCCCTTTTTTTATCCATTCATAGGCTGTACGTATATTCACACCTAATGCATTTGCTGTTTCTTTCCAATCTTTGTCTTCTTCACAAGCTTTAATAATCCTGGCTCTATAATTTGACGAAATTTTATTATATTTACCACGAGGCATTTTATTAATTGTTATTCAAGTTAGGCCTAGGCGTAATTATTATTATTAGTGTTTTGTTTTTATTGACGGAAGCTTACTAGTCAAAATCAGTTTTCATTTGTGTGAAATCAGTTTTCTTTAATATGAAATTATATTTCATTTGTGTGAAGTCAGTTTTCTTTAATGTGAATTTATATTTTATTTGTGTGAAGTCAGTTTTCTTTAATGTGAAATTATATTTCATTTGTGTGAAATCATTTTTCGTTAATGTGAAATTATATTTCATAAGTGTGAAATCATACTGTAAAAGGTATAGATTTTGAAATCTAGTAGCCAAGTAAAATCTTGACATATCTCACTTATGATTTACTTTACAGTAGTAAATATATTTATTTATACCTTTACGGTGTTAAATTTACATTTGTTCATTACAGTATAATTATTATTACAGGGTGGTAATTATTTATAATTTATTTTATTATAAAATGTTTGCTCGTATTTGATTGATTTGTTTCATCCAAGTGACGTCCGGATAGGTATCGTTTAGAATCTGCAGGGCCGATTTCGGATTTCTTATGTTTTCTTGGCAGTCTCGCATTAGGTGTTGAATCGATTCTTCGCTTGTCCTACATATTCTGCATTTCTTTTCTTCATCGCTTCTCCAATATTCGTTCTTTCTTTCTTCGTTGCCTACTCTAAACCTTGCGATAATTTTCGTATTTCTATTTGTTCTTTTTAGATATGTTGGTACATCTAGCGTTTGCAAAAACTTATATCTGGGATTGTAAACTCATGTATTTTGTATTTTTTCTCTTCTCGGCTACATTTGGATGTCTTGGTATCGGGCTATTACTTCTCTCTTCATGTTGATTCCTTGCAATCTTCTATTTTCTATTTCTGTTGTAGAGTATCCGTTTGTCATGTAAAAGCTTTCTCTGTGTTGCTCTCATCCGCTTTTCGGTTTAATTAATTCTTCTTTTCTTCTTATTTCTTGCCAGCATTCATATACCAGTTCCTTCTATGTTGTTATTCTTATCTTTCCCTCATAGCTGACCGCTCGTTTACTTGATTCTCTCCTGATTTTGTAGATTTTGGCCTCTTCAAGCAGTATGTACAGTGGCGTTTTTCTGTCTATTCCGAGTGTCCATCTGATATATTTATTTTATATCCGTTCAATTTGTTCTTGCTCTCTCGGACCCCATATCTCCGCACCGTAGAGCATTATCGGAGCTACAAATTTGTTGAAGAGTATCATCCTTAAGCTGGCATTGTTTTTGAACTTTCTCTGCCCGATACTCCATACCTCTGCTAGAAGGATGTTCACCTTTCTTAAGATTTGTTTTATATGTTCATATTCTTGTCCACCTTTCTGAAATGTGTAGCGTAGATATTTAATTATTTTCACTTTCTCCAGTTCAATTTCTTTCCAATAAAAAATCTCATTAGGTTCTTTTCTTCTAGCTTTAGTAAATCTGATTACTTTCGTTTTTCCAGTGTTTAGGAGCATGCCTTTTATGTCCAGGTATTTTTATAGCCGTCTAATAAGCGATATCATTTCTTCTTTGCACTTTGCTACAATCACTAGGTCGTCTGCTTATAATAGTGACCAAAATTTCTTTCTCCCTATCACTATACCTCCCGTCTGTCCTTTGCTAAGGTGTTTTTCTATGTCTGCCATATATAGTGCGAATAGCATAGGGCTTAGTGGGCAACCTTGTCTCAATCCTTGTGTTGTCCAAAATACCTGACTTTCTTGTCCATCTACTCTAACTAGGTTTGCTGTTTCTGTGTATAACTCTGCAATTCTATTTATAAATTTCACGTTTATTCCCATTTTCTGTATTGTTTCTATCATCTTTTTCCGGTTTGCTATGTCAGATGCTGACCGTAGATCTGCAAAGAGAGCGTATAGTTTCCCTTTTTTTTATTCTCTTCTTGTATAGTATTGTTCAATATGTATATGTTATCAATAGTTCCTCGCCCTTTTCTGAAACCAGCCTGGTTGTCTGGTAAAATCTCGTTTAATTCGTCTTCCTCTGTTAATTTTTCCTTTAGGAGTAAGGCATAGATCTTGTATGCGGTATCAAGAAGTGTAATACCTCTATAATATTTTGTATCTTGCGAGTTACCTTTTTTGTAAATCGGTATGATTACTCCTTTCCTCCAGTTTTTGGGAAACCCCCGCCCTTTCCATATATTGTTAATGATTTCCGTTAACTTTCCTATAATCTTGTCCGTGGCGTGAATTCAAGCTTCATTTTGTATAGAGTCCTCGCCAGCAAATTTCTTCTTTTTGTTTTTGGATCTGTCTTAAAATATCCTCTTTAGTTATATCTTCCATTTGCATCCTATGGTCCTATATCTGCTAAAGGTATTGAATTTCTTTCGTTTGTTCCTGATTTACTTTACAGCAAAAATGTGTATAAGAAAAGTTATTTAGAATCAAGAAATGATTCTTTTGTGTTGAATTTCTTTTGGATCAGTTTTTAATATCATGTATATTTGGGGAGCGTTTTATTTTCAATTTACGTAAACGTGAACATGTAAATTTTTATCGTGACACACTAGGGTGGCTTGATACGGCGAAGAGAACAGAGCTGCATTACAGCTGCTTTATCCACAAAAATTTAAATTCAGGAACTCCTTCATATCTAGTGGACAAAATCAAACTTAGACATGAGCATACTTCCGTAACAAACACATCTTAAATGTTCCTAAGCATAACAGCAAAATATACGATAGAAGTTTCTTCTATATGGTTCCTTCAATATTCAGCTCAATTCCCAATGATATAAGATCTCTAAATATGAAAAAATTTAAAAAATATAGGAAACATAACTTTTAAATTCATATTTTTTTTATCATGTTTTACTTGAGAATGCACATTTTATCAATTCAATGTGGATTTTGATTTTTTGATTTGATTTTATTTATTTTTTTAAAATTTTTGTATTTGTTTTAATTTTATTGTTTAATTTATTTATTTATATAAGATTTATTATGTTAATAATATTATATTTTTATATTCTTTTTGCACATGTATGATATTTTTATCTAATTGTAAAAATTTCCATTTTCGAAAGGTTAAAGTGTAATCAGCCATTGGCTGTTCTTTAGTCCAATAAATTATATTATTATTATTATTATTATGGGGTTTGTCAGGTCTTGACAAGCGTCCACTAATCTCAAACTTCAGCAACCTTTTGAGCCGCGTCATACTAGAGACTAGTGGAGCTAAATACACACGACTGCATCCCAAACCCTGGCGATATGCAGCCGCGGAAATTACGCCAGATCCAGTGCCCGCACAATGCGGAGCGACCCGAGCAGCACTGCTTTCTGCATCCTGCAGATCAAAGAGTTGGCAGAAGATCTACAGGCGGGAATGGACTTGATTTCCCTTCGATAGGAGGCTTTCATGCCACCCAAAACACCAACTATCAGGACTACAAGCTTAACTTTATACCCGGGATACAGCTTTCTAAGCTCGGACAAGAGGTCCATATACTTGGACCTCTTTCCTCCTCCTTGAGAGAGATTATTCTTCTCAGCTGGACTTGAGAATTCGATCACAAACATCTGTTTGGTCTCGATATCCAGGAGGGTTATGTCCGGCTTAGTGGCTGTCAGTAACCTCGAGGTGGGGAAGGAATAATTCCAATAAATTCGGCACTTGGAATTTTCCACCACCGATTCTATGTCAGAAGGGACGTACGGTATAAACGGTATTTGGTCAATACCATAGGCATGTCTAAGATGATAGTAGAGCACGCGGAGAGCAGCATTATGTCGAGACACGTAGCCCGACGCTGCAAGAGATGGACAAGCAGACAGAATGTGCATTATCGTTTCAGAATGGTGGTGGCACAACCTACAGAGTGTGGACTCCGCTATTTGGAATATGCGGGCCCTGTATGCCAAAGTATTTATAACACCATCCTGACACGCAAACACCAAAACCTTCTGTTTCCGATCTCAAACCAGCAGACTTAAGAAACGAGAACGTGAGTTCGGTGGACAACTCTAGACTTTTAATATGTTTGAAGAACACAGAGTGCATACTTTTACTCATGTGTTCTTTTGTCAACATGTCTGTCTCGCCTCGTTTCACCGAACCGGTAACTCTGTTGTACTCCTCCCGAGAGAGTTGTACTCCAGCGTTTTCCCTGACGGGACTCAAGTCTGCCAGGTTAAATCTCGTTGCTGCTCTTCGCGCTGCCTGGTAAAGAAACGGCCCTTTGCCACTAAATTCGTGCTCACTAACGAATTTTAATAGTGGGTCCTGACTTCTGAGGATACTGTTAGCTGTAACCAGGACGAGTCGATCGTGCAAGCACTCCAGATTTAGTAATCCCCGACCCCCATTTTGACGAGGGAGGTAAATGCGCTGCACAGAAGATTTCGGGTGAAGACTTCGGTTGATGTTCATGATCTTTCTGGTTCTTCTGTCGAGATCCTTAAGATCATCAACATTCCATTTCATTACACCAAAAGTGTATGAAATTAATGGGACAGCAAGCATGTTTGTGGCAGCGATCTTGTTCTTGCCAGACAGACATGATCTCCATATCTGCCTAAGTCGTGCCATATACTTGCTGCGAAGCTTGCTGCGGAAGGGCCTTCGAAGAGTGACATCTTGGACACCTCTCTCACTGATGCCTAAAAATGTGTAAGACCCTTCGGCATTAAAATGTTTTATAATGCTCCCATCAACCAATTGAACGTCTTCACCGTTGTCTAAACCTTTTCCTCTGTAGATATGAAAAACAGCGCATTTTTCCAACCCGAATTGCATACCTATCGCGGCAGTGTACTCAGCAACAGTATCTAAGGCGGTCTGCAGATTCCTCTCGTTCGAGGCGTAGAGCTTCAAATCATCCATGTAAAAAAGATGGGTAATTTTGTGCTTACGCTTCGACGGAGGATCCGCCATGTAGCCCCTGCCGCGCCTAAGCTCGACCGATAGAGGAAGAAGTGAGATGCAAAATAGAAGCGGCCTTAGGGAATCTCCCTGGAAAACGCCACGCTTGAAATGTATCCACTCTGTCGACACTGCGGTTGATCCGCTTGGGACAACAAATTGTGTCCTCCAGAGGGACATAACTTGCCCATTGCATCTCTCTATCTCCGGGTGGGCTCGCAACATGCGCAGTAATGTTAAAATGAGAGCGTGTGACGTAGTGTCATAAGCTTTTGCGTAGTCCACCCAAGCCATTGACAGGTTGCGTTTGAAATACGCCGCGTCATGACAGACTGACCGGTCGATAATAATGTTTTCTTTGCAACCTGCTTGGCCCCTCTTCGATCCCCTCTGTTCGTAGATGTCTGACCAAACAGCGGCAATGGAGCTCAGTATCCGCTCGTTTAATACGCTGGTGAAGATTTTATACAGCGTATTGAGACAAGTAATAGGTCTGTAGTTCTTCGGGTTGGTTAAATCACCTTTTTTGGGGATTAATACTGTACGCCCCTCTGATAACCAAGATGGTATTGGTATTTCTCCACGGATAAAAGGAGTAAAATTTCGTGCAAGATGGCCGTGCACGCTAGTGAATGACTTCCACCAGAAAGCAATAATACCATCAAATCCTGGTGCAGCGAAATTGCGTGCTTTGGAGATAGCACGTGTAACTTCTTCCGTGGTAATAGGGGGGCATGCCGGAGGATCTGTCAGGTGTTGTGAACAGAATTCCTCAAATCTCTCCAAAACTGGAGTGTCTTGCACGATCGCCTCGTGTTCATAAAGTTCCCTCCAGAAAGTCTCTGTCTTGTCGACTGATAATAACGGTTCAGAAACCTAAGGTTTGGCCATGAAAAGGCGTGACGGGCTCGTGAGGAACAGAGTATTTTCCTCCATGGTCCTAACCCGGTTGATCAGTTTCTTTCTAGCCAGGGCTAGTGCTCTCAATTTGTCCACCGATTTCTGCTTTAGCAGGGTGAGAGTGGACAAATTCAGTGTATGATGCTTTATGCGCAGTTGGTGTAATATGCGCTTAGTATTCGTAATTAGCGGCTTAATACTTCGTAAAGCATCAATAGCACACTGAATATGAGAAGCTTTCTGGCGTGAACGCGTCATTTTCTTCTCTAATTGCTGTATACGCAGTTTTCCGTTAAAAGCCTTAGAGGCCAAAGCCCGTTTTGGCGTCAGCAGAGCTGCTGCAGCGTATACAGCACGGTCGATTTCCCAGAGACTACTGTGAGGGGAAATTTGCTTGTCAATAAGTTCATTTAGTTGTGTGAGGTCATCAGCACGAACTTTGAACTTATTGTGTCCAAGTCGGGTGCGTTCAGAATGAGGCGAAAGAAGGGCTAGAAAATCTTCGCGAAGATTTTTTCCTGGTGAAGTGGATGTTATTCCTGCATTAACTGGGGAAGACCCAGTGGCTATCTGCCCACTTGCCGTTGGTAGGCTTGCAGGTGTCGATGGCTGTACCGGTGTTTGGGACAGCCTTCTCGACTCTCTTCGTCTCGATCGCCTCATTCTGCGTCGCAGGCGTGCTACTTGGTCGCGCAGATTTGGTTGCGTCATGAAGTCCAGCTCGGGATGATTTTTACACCATTGTGAGTGGACTCTGACCATGTAGCACCTGCGATGAGGTGACGCTGCCGCGTAAACCTGAAGCAGGTCTTCCTGCTCCTCGGGTGTCCATCTGTGGTGGGTCTGGCTAGTGGGATTGTAGCTTCGCCCAACTGTTTGTGGGTCCCCATCCGAGAAGGACCCATTGTGGGAAGCTGTATGGTTTCTTGTTTTATCTTGAACCATTTTTTTACGTTTCATGGGAAGGTTGGCCCCATGAAACGGTGGCAGGATTCATCGACCAGATGGTAGGGTCGATGTTACCCCCAATTGGTTCCTGCCGTGGTAAAATTGTGGTAGCGATCCGGAGGGAAAGGGCGCTAAGCCTTTTCGGCCAAAAGACTGCCGTACCCGGGATTATTATTATTATTATTATTATTATTATTATTATTATTTTAATTATTATTATTATTATTATTATTATTATTATTATTATTATAATTGAAGGGGGGTTTGTAGTCTCGCCAGTACCGTTCAGGTTTGCCCGCAACGTGTTCGGCACAGACAAGACGCTCTTCTCTAACCTTCACGAGAAGGTCGAGAGAGCTGTTTCCCAGCAATCGGTCGCATCCCAAACCCTGGCGATATGCGACCGATGGGCTCACACCAGATCCAGCGTCCGCACAATGCGAAGCGATCCGAGCAGCACTGCTTTTTGCAATCTGCAGACCAGAGAGGTAGCAGATGGTCTGCAGACGGGAATGATCTCGATTTCCCTCTTAAAAACAGCTTTAAGGCCACCCAATACACCCAAAATCAAGACTACGAGCTTTACAGAATAACCCGGGTACATTTTTCTTAGCTCGGACAAGAGGTCCAGGTACTTGGTTCTCTTCTCGTCCTCTTTGAGATTGATATTTTTCTCAGCTGGACAGGATAATTCGATGACAAAAATTTCTTTTGTCTCGAAATCCAGCAGGACGATGTCCGGTTTATTGGCTGAGAGAAGCTTAGTGGTAGAAAATGCATAATTCCAGTAAATACGACATCTGGAATTTTCCACCACTGCTTCAATGTCAGTGGGAGCGTAAGGTAAGACAGGTATTGTGTCAATACCATATTTCTGTCTCAAAAAGAAGTAAAAAACTCGAAGAGCAGAATTGTGTCGTGATATATAGCTAGATTGAGCTAAAACGGGACACGCAGAAAGTACGTGCATAAGCGTTTCAGGGTGACGTTTACATAGTCTACATTGTGTAGACATCGCCGTCTTTGATATTATGTGGCGATAAACTAAAGTGTTCATGACGCCATCCTGGCACGCAAGCACAAAACCTTCCGTCTCGGACTTGAGACCTGCAGACCTGAGAAAAGTAAAGGTTAGTTCCCGTGACAAACCGGTGGTCTCCATATGCTTGTAGAACACGGAGTGCATGTTTTTCTCCATGTGTTCTTTAACAAGCATATCGTGCTCTGCTTTTCGTATGCGGGAACACATCCTTTCTATGTCTCCGCATCCGAGGACTACACCAGAGTTGGTTGCCTCAGGACTCAGATCATGCAGTTCTAATTTCTCTGCTGCTCTTCGAGCTGCTTGAAACAGAAATGCCCCTTTTCCCGTGAGTTCGTGAAGAGTAACGAACTTCAATAAGGGATCCTGACTTCTCAGCACTTGGTTTGCTGTACCCAGGACGACTCGATCGTGCAAACTCTCCAAGCTTAATAATCCCCGACCTCCGAGATGACGAGGGAGGTATATGCGTTGCACAGAGGAGTTCGGATGAAGACTGCGGTTCATATTCATAATTTTTCTGGTCTTCCTGTCAAGAATCTTGAGATCATCGACTTTCCATTTCATAACACCAAATGTATATGAAAGGACTGGAACAGCAAGTATATTTGTAGCTTCTACCTTGTTCTTGCCTGACAGACAGGATCTCCATATCTGTCGAAGGCGTGCTAAATACCTGCTGCGAAGGGTCTGACGAACATGGAGTACATCTTGGACGCCCCTCTCACGGACACCCAGAAATGTATAAGACCCTTCGGCATCAAGATGTTTTACGATGCTTCCGTCGACCAGGTGAACATCATTGCCGTCGCTCATACCTTTTCCTCTGCGCACATGAAAAACGGCGCATTTATCCAACCCGAATTTCATTCCTATAGCGGCAGAGTACTGAGCAACAAGCTCTAGTGCTGCTGTCAGGTTTTTCTCGTTTGAGGCGTAGAGTTTGAGATCATCCATATAAAACAGATGCGTGATCTTATGCTCTCGCCTTGTCGGAGGACCTGCCATGTATCCGCTGCCGCTTCTGAGCTCGATCGATAAGGGGAGTAGTGAGATGCAGAATAGAAGCGGGCTGAGGGAGTCTCCCTGGAAAACCCCGCGTCTGAAATGCACCCAGTTTGTGAAGGCAGTTCCGTCCACAGTCGGAACAGCGAACTTTGTCTTCCACAGGGGCATAAGCTGTTCTATACATCTCACAACTTCCGGATGGACCCGTAAAATCCGCAAAAGTGTCACAATAAGTGAATGCGGTGTGGTATCAAATGCTTTTTGATAGTCTACCCAGGCCATCGACAGGTTGCGCTTGTAGGTGACAGCGTCATGGCAGACTGACCTGTCTATAAGGAGATTTTCCTTGCAACCTGCTAGACCCCTTTTCGATCCCCTCTGTTCATAGATGTCATTCCAAACAGGGGCAATGGAGCTCAGCACCCGCTCATTCAACACGCTCGTAAAGATCTTATATATCGTGTTGAGACAGGTGATAGGACGATAGTTTTTCGGGTTGTTCAAATCGCCGTTCTTGGGGATAAGCACAGTGCGTCCCTCTGCAAGCCATTCAGGAATGGGTTCTTCCCCACGAACAAAACGTGTGAAAATCCGTGCTAAGTGGCGATGCACGGACGGGAAGGATTTCCACCAGAAGGCGATGATGCCATCCATTCCTGGTGCTGCGAAATTACGAGTACGGCTTATGACACGAGTCACTTCGTCGACTGTAATAGAGGAAAACGCTTGAGGATCTGCAAGGCGTTCATTGCAGTACTCCTCAAAGTGCTCAAAGGCTGGAGTGTCTTGCACAATCAAGTCTTTTTCATAAATCTCTCTCCAAAAAGTTTCTGTAACATCAACACCTAAAGACGTGTCGGAAGATTTAGCCCTGGATTGAAACAAACGAGTGGGAGATGAAAGAAAGGTAGAGTTTTCTTCGACTGTCCTCACCCGAGTGATCAATTTCTTCCGTGCTAAAGTAAGTGCGCGCAACTTGTCTACAGATTTCTGTTTTAAAAGTGCCAAGATAGACACATTCAGTGTGTGATGTTTGCGCCGCAATTGGCTAAGTATGCGTCGGGTTTTGTAACCGAAAGGTCCGCCCTTACGCAATGCATCAGTAGCACACTGAATTTTAGACACTTCTTGGCGGCACCACGTCATTTTAGTTTCTAATTGCTGTATACGCCTCTTGTCCTTAATGGATTTATTTACGGCGGGGCTCTTGGGTGTCAGTACTAAGGCCGCGGCGTATACAGCGCAGTTGATGTCCCAGAGACTGCTCGAGAGAGAGATTTGCTCGTCAGTAAGTTCATTAAGTAGAGCGAGGTGTTCGGCTTTGACTTTGAACTTACTGTGTCTTATTGGGGTACGTTCAGGGCGAGACGAGATAGCTTCGAAGAAATCGTTTCGGAGATTTCGTTCCGAAAACATTTCCTCAATCCTGGTTTCGGCTGGAATATGTCCAGGTGACACTGTTTCAGTCACAGCCGCAGTTGTTGAACCAGGTGCCGGAGTCACGAGTGGTAATCTCGACTGCCGTCTTCGTGATCGTCTCGCTCTTCGTCGAAGATAAGCTATATGGTCACGCAGGTTTTGTTGTGTCATGAAGTCCAATTCGGCATGGGACTCACACCATTGCGAGTGAACTCGGTTCATATAGCCTCTTCGGTGGGGTGACGCTGCTTCATATATCTGAAGCAGATCCTCCTGCTGCTCAGGCGTCCACCTGTGCCTACGCCGAGTGGTGGGAGGGATGTTGCTTCGCCCAACTCTTTGAGGGTCCCCATCCGAGAGGGACCCGTTGTGGGAAGCGATATGGTTTCCTGTTGTGTCTAGAACCATTTGTACATTTCATGGAGAGGTTGGCACCATGAAACGGTGGCAGGATTTATCGACCAGATGGTAGGATCGACGTTACCCCCGATTGGTTCCTGCCGTGATAACTTCCTGCTAGCGATCCGGAGGGAAAGGGCGCTAAGCCTTTTCGGTCAAAAGACCACCGTACCCTTATTATTATTATTATTATTATTATTATTATTATTATTATTATTAATTTGAATTATAAAATTTCACTTATTATTTTCGCTACAGCAAAGATAGAAAAGAAAAAGTACAAAGTACGATTCTTCAGCTATTATGTTATACATGCTGTAATGTATAATAACTTCGAATAGTGCAAGTAATTTATAGATTTTATTTTTGCAGTCACGACTAGGGATGGGAATTTATTTTTGAATATCGATATATGCGCGATTCGATATATCGTAAGTGTGATATCGATATTCGATATATATCGAAGTAAAAATATCGATATTTTCGATATATCGAAATAACTAAAACGGAACATGTAAGATATATAAATTACAGTTTTAGTTGGCTTAGCGGGAAAAGAAGCCACCACTTGACAGACAATCACTTTACAGTTAGTACTCACCCAGCTACCAACCAACTTTCTAATATTTTTGTAGTTAACTGCTCTCATAATTAAATATATATATATATGCTCTTCACTTTTGTAAGCACAAACCAGATCTTTTGAGTTAATTTTATAGTGTATTACGGACTAAATGTCAATTAAAAACATTCCTTACGCTGTAAAACCGACTTCGGTTTGTTTGTTGGTTATGATCATTATTCAGAAATTGACATTTTTTATAATTTTTTAATACCAACATGACATACAATTTCAAAGGTGCAAATTATTGAAAACAAAATTTCTCGTTATAAGCTATTCCAAACGATTAGGCGGAACTAAATGGAAATTTAATTATTTTAGGTTGTCACGACAAGGAACCTTGCTTGGGTTATATCATATTTCAGGTTTGGTATGTGAAAATATAAAATTAAAACAGTGAAACCATGGAAACGAATGACATACATCAAATATTTTAATACATTTTTCCATATTTCGAAAACAAAAAAATAAATAAATGGGAAATTTTGATTATGAAAAAAATTATGCAATGAAAATGACAATTTATAATGACAATCAATTTAATCTAGAATTTGCAATGTGAGTATGATTTACAAAGCTTAAACAAAATTACCAAAAGTCCGAATTAATAGATAAAAATTACTAGATTTCAAAATCTAAACGTTTCGCCTAAACGTTTGGAATAGCCTATAGTTTGTTTTTACAAAAGTGAACAGCATATATTTAAATGTAAAAAATATACAAGAATACGATATTTTGTGTGAATATCGATATTTAGCGCGATATATCGCATTTAAAATATCGATATAAAAATATCGATATATTTGACGTAAGTATCGATATTTTCGAAATATCGATATATCGTTCCCATCCCTAGTCACGACTACGTTTTATATTGCGATTAATACATTGTGCCTGAACATGGTACCGTATTAATGTTCCTCATGCATTAGGCATTGGTTGCGTTATCATATCTAGCACCGTAGCAACAGGGTGGCGTCGGGGCATTTTCCAGGGGCGCGGGGTTTCATGAGGGGCGCCATTACGGGTGAACACTTTTTTTTTGTTCTTCACTGGTATTTGGGAGGTGAGGACTTTTTTTTGTTCTTCGCTTTGGGAAGTGAGGAAAAATTTTTTTTTGCTCTTCGCTTGGATTTGGGAAGTGAGGACTTCTTTTTGCTCTTCACTTGAATTTGGGTGGTCAGGACATTTTTTTTGCTCTTCACTTGAATTTGGGAGGTGAGGACATTTTTTTTGCTCTTCACTTGAATTTGGGAGGTGAGGACATTTTTTTTGCTCTTCACTTGAATTTGGGAAATGAAAATATCAAAATATTAAAAATCATTATAAATGTTAGGTGCAGCAATTAATACCCAATGACAGTTATTAATTATTTTTGGAAACAAATTTAAGTAATATAAGATATCTTAACACTAACATAACGTAATATATAATAAATCAGCTAGCATTCGCCATTAAAAAAACTAACAAGAAAATATGCCAGTAAAAATCGAATAGGAATAGAATCTCAATTAGCTACAAAAAAATGTATTGCATTGATCTACGTATCTTACATTTTCTATATTACATGATTCTATTGAGAATTTCGGTGGCCCCTCTGTTGCGCGTTCAGTGGCAACTGCCCCCCCTCCCTCCTACTCCACTGTGTCTGTGTACTTGAATATGGTATTCTGTGTTATCAAGATGTTATATTTTATGTAATTTTATTTTTAGAGACGTTTATTCAATCCTGTCGTCACTTCTTAGCGGAGATGGTCCTAAATATACCAACAGGGAAACATCATATTTCCTGAATTCATTATTTCAAGATTTAGGAAGAGATATTCGAATGCAAAATAATGCTGAACAAATCAAAATTTTGTCCCTACAATCTTGGAAAAAAAGGACTCAGTGTTATGGGAAACAGGTATGCATAAATAATTATCTGAATAATGTCATTATATAATAAATTATTGTAATAAATATTGCTCATTTTACAGAAAAAAGAAAGCGGGTCAGTTTTGGACGATGCAGTTGTTAACCCATTGCAGATCCCTGAAAATATATTGCAAAAATAAACAGTATTAAATAATTATTTGCTATAAATAAAATGATTTTTATTTTGTTATTTATTGTAATTATTTAATTCATTGTAATTATTTTTAAAGCATTTAAATATGAAAATAACATTGAGAAAAAAGAATTATGATGTTTTCCCAAATTATAGTACACCCATTCTTATAAATGGCTCCAAATGTAGATAATAATGGCGCTAATAGAAGTAAATACTGTGTGTCAATAATTTTAAATAACTAACTAACTAAATAGACGATATCCAAAGTGACTTCAGCAACACTAACGCAAGTGTGCTATTGTCAAACTAGTATTACAACATATCTCATTTGTACATTGCTGGAGTATACTGAATAACTTTATTTTCGTATTAATGACAACGACGTACCGAGTGAGAAATTAAAATTTGTTAAAATAAGAGATCATCATTCTATTCAAGAATTAAAAAGGTGATAGATGTCGAGCACTACAAATAACTGGAAACATGAAAGTTCACTATATTAAAACTTTCATGTTAGGTTAAAGTAAAAATCGATTTTTTATAATAATAATAATAAATTATCCAAATTTCACTAAAAAATATAAATTCGTTTACGAAAGTCAGTATCACGAAAACAACTGTCAGAATAGTTCGACTGACGGCTCACTGTCACTACTATCGATTTTAAATTGAATATCGTCTATTTAGATTTTCTATTTTCAAATTTAATTCGTCACGGAACCCTTATACGATTATCCAACGATTGCAGAACCCTTGCCGTACCCATATTTTACGTATGATTTCCACAACTGTAATAGCACATTAATGATCGGTTACTAAAGAACGAGTTTAGCTCAAGTTATACTTCACTGCAGTCAAAACAACATACAAAAACGTATCATTTTAATCTGAATTAGGGACATCTTGAGTTAAAACATTTAACTTATTCTTTAGCAACCGGTTATTAATGAAAGAATAGTATTTTGTTTATCAAACATATAATGGAAGCTATATTACACGAGAGCGAAGTTTACCACCCATTCACATTTTATTGCTTTTCAGTCTTCTAATATGAAGAGATGAAATGTTATAAAAGACCAGGAGATCTGTGACGTACTTCTATAGAACCACATACTCACCGGAAATTACGTTTCTTGGATGTTTAGACCAGCATCAGCTAGCTATGGGCAGGTTATCAAAGTTTTGGAATATATGTTGTCGGCTTCGAATTTTATTGTAACGGAATTTATTAGTGCTGTCATAAATTGATCTTAACGGAACCGAATCCTTAAAGAAATCGGTTCTGGGTTTCGAATACCCGGACCTAGAACCGGGTATTCGTTAAAATAAAAAATGGTGAGTAAAAAAAAAAGAAAACGTGTCTAAATCGAGTATCCGGAAACGGGTATTCGAAACCAGGTGCCCGGCACTGGGTTATTCGAAGATTACATACCCGAAAACCGGAACCAGATTCGATTCCCAGCTCTATTCAAATTATCCTCATGCCAGGGTAAAGGAGTGAGAGCTCCAAAACTGGAGTTAGCCTCTGGAGTCGACAATGAGAAGCTGGTACTAGTGCTACGCTAGAAACAAGGCTAAAGGTTCGCAAACTCTGTCTTTTAGCCAACTACGGATTGAAATCCAGCCTAGACAGATGTAAGGGATGTTATGAAGTACTCTACCTGGTCATACATAACCACATCATATGTCGTACGTTCCTAGAGGACAACTCCATAAACCGGCAGATTATGTTGCCGCTGCGGTTGCAATATTCAGTCTAGATGACGACTTTGTGTGTGTTTATTCTACCTGCCAATTTCACCATGACAAGTTATCTAGAGATATCACTGATGGCGGTAAAAAAGAGTGTATAGGCCACGAACCTTTAGATGAATTCCCTTTATTAAAGTTTTTTTAGTAATTATTTATAGTTAACAACTACAAAATTCTTAAGGATTGTTGGGAATATTAATACGTTTCTTTTATGGTACATCTTCGCACATGAACCTTTGTAACACGACAAGAGGTACCGTTTTGCTTCAAATTTTCAAATGATTAATGAAAAATAAATGTGAGATTTTTAAACATAACAAAATGGTATATTCTAAAATGCTATATTAATTAGTTATGCAGATACAATTATCACTAACACAATTTCAATAGTTATTTAAGTATCTAGGGAGTAAAGTTTAATCCGAAGAATGTAAGCAACGACACGACTGAAGGGAGTCGAGGATATTTTCATTGGAGGGATTAATGCACCTTACTCCTGAGATGCATAAAAAAATTTTGTCACGACGATTAGTTACAATTTATTTACTCAATGTGAAATTTTGATTTTATATAATTTTCAAACAGAAATATAGGTTATTGTTATGTTTATGACAGCTTGTTTATATTATTAAAAATATAATTTGTTTATGTCACGTTGAATGTGCCAATATTGTTATAAGTGTTTTAAATGTAATATATAATGTGAAGATTTGTTAAAATGTATTCAATTAACACTGTTAATAATTTAAAAATGGAAATAAATCAGATATTGCGTCAATTGTACAGTGGCGTAGCGAGCATAATTGGCGCCCGGGGCACGATACCTTTTTGGCGCCCCCCGAAAAACATATAGTAATATAATATATGGAATATCGTCGTCTAAGAAGCAACATGACATAACTCATTTTTGCAAAACTTTTCAGCAGGAAGAAAAAACTGTTTTATTTTAATTTCGTTAACGCTTTCAACGGGATTTCAATACATATTGTGTATTATGTTTTTAAACAATGAAAGCAGTTAATATATATTATATATAAGTAGATATATTTATTATTAATAATAATAATATAATATTATAATACATTAATACAATTAATTACTATGTATACATTTTTCTTGCCTTTGGTGAAGCAAATTTATCAATTATTTCATCAAAGTTGATAATTTTAAATTTTTCTCTTTCCACACTTAAAAATGCTAGGTCACTTAGGCGATCTTGTCCCATCGTCAAAATTAATTTTAATTTGCTGAACGAACGTTCACAGCTAGCAATTGGTACTGAGATAGTAAGGAGTATTTGAACGGCGACTCTCAGGTTTGGAAAAACATCTCCATACGAGATTATAAAGGTAATAAGCTCGAATGGAGTTTTAGGGTCAATTTCTTTTCTACTGCGGAGTAACATCTTTAAATCACATACCCCGTCGCTCAATAAGCCTCCGGTCTAACTAAGAAAAAAAATATTTTTTTTTAGAAATTCGACTTTATTCATCAACATACTCTTCTTCAAGAGTAATACATTCAATCCAACGCTCCTAAAATTAAAAAAATTAAAATTAATTAATTAATTTAAATTCAGTATACCAATCAGTAATAGTTGATTTGCCTGGTGCAGAGTCTCTATATCGCTTATCAAGCCATTGTTTGGCTTCAACAGTATTTTATTCCCATCAAAAAACATCAAAAATGTTTAATCAACACACGACATTCTTTTTTATCCATTCTTTTGAAAATTACACTAACTGTCAGAATGTCATGAAATTTTCACACGTATCGTTTTAAGGTTGGTACTGTCCAGAAATCATATGTCTGTGAACAGTGTTGCCATATATATGTCAGACTGGAGACTTATTGAGTGAAGTGTTATTTCGACATAGAGTTCTGTTCTATTAAAATCTGTATTATAAAATTCACCCAGATTTTTACAATTCTTTTCAAGATCGTTATCAACATTATCCTTGTTTAATAAATTTTCAACGTCCAGTGAAAATCCAAATTTGGAATTAATATCACTCAGTCGTGTAAATAGTGTACTTACAGAGCCGCAGTAAGGAAAACTTGCGCTAGGGGCAAAACTGAGTTTTGGCGCCCTTGGCAAATAAATGTAAATGATAAGCAAAAGCAAGATTCTCACCGCCCAAAATCTAGATGATGAGCAAAAAAAGGTCCTCACCTCGCAAATTCCAAGTGAAGAGCAAAAAAAAAGGTCCTCACCTCCTAAATTCCAAGTGATGAGCAAAAAAAAAGGTCCTCGTTTTCGCAATGTGGCGCCCCTTAATCAATCGGCGTCCTTTTCCTTAGTGCGCTATGGGCCGTCGCCCCCCCCCCCCCTTACTGCGGCTATGTGTACTTATTTCCTCCTGCAGACGATCAAGAACGCTTTTCATAACTCGAGAAATTTCACTTTCTGCGAAAAGGCCAATTTTCCGGGCATTTTTCGGCGTTGTGTCAATACCCCATTTTTCACAAAGAGACTTAGTCTTTTCTATTGCCTCTTCACAGATCTCGTCTCGAATTTCTGCAAGTTCAGTCGCTAATGATTCAAGATCATGGAACGCTTCTCTAAAATTCATTTTAAAATCTTGTAATTTTAGCTGCACACGATCAATTCTCCTCAAGATTCATGCCAGAAATGGACTAAAGTTATGAAATTAAAATTCAGTATATTTTGCAATAAAATGGTAGCTTCACTTCTAGTGTCACTTGTGGTAGTACTGTCCTCTGCTAATTTACCTGCGGAGGATTAACGACTGGATTTGACGACGGTTATTTGTCACATTATTGTGTGGTAATGAGTTGTTTGTTACCGGATTAGTGACTTGAGGATTAAAAGGATTGTTTTGAATAATGGAAAGCCAGAGTTGAGGAAATTCTATGCTGGCTTGGCTGACAGCATTTCCAGAGTTTTCGATCAAAGCAGACTCTTTCAATTTTTTTTTGAACTTGTTTTCCTCATAATTTAAGGGTTTAGCATCTTTCCATTGGAAATGGTGTTCATTTTCCCAAGCATGTTCAGCCAGTTTGGAACTGTAAATTTCGCCATACTGAACTTTCTTCTTATGCTCGTTTACCCTAACATGTAGAGGTCTGCAAGTCTCGCCAATATATTGTTTCCCGCACTGGCAGGGAATAGAGTAGCCACAGTTTTTGTTTAGGATAGATTTGGGTTTCGTACATGATAGGATAGATCTTAAGGTCGAACTCGATTTGAAGGCTACTTGGATGTTATGCTTCTTTAGTCTAAAAAAAAAACTGGAAAGTGTGGGAGCGGTAATTTCAGAAATAAAATATAATTATTAATTAAAATAAAATTATTCAATTAGTTAAAATTATTAAAATTATTTAAATATAAAACTAATCTATTTTAAGATAAACATCCTCAGAGATTAGTTGAGTTATCATATATTTTTTTAGTTAAATGTTGTCACCGTTTATTTCAAGTACACGGACTTCGTAGGTAATTAGAGTCTGTAATAGGACTACATTTTTGCGCGGAGACCAGTCACCACTACTGCTCTAACATTCCTCCGTCCGTATACAACTCAAACGTATATTGAGAACTTTTTCTATGGAGGCAGTCAACCCCGAGTGTTTAAGAACGTCGTGTCACTTTTACTCAACCTATCTATTGTTACATTTTACATAAGTTTATACATTGATATTAACTTATTATATCAACTTATGTTAAAACCTGTAATTTGTGAATGTTCGATGAAGCTTAAATTTGTAGTGAACTAATGTTTTAATATTGAAACCTGCTACAAGTCAAAATTAATTATTTGGGTTTATGAATTATTGGGAATAGAAATATGAGCTTTCAAGATAAGTTAAAAGGTTTTTGTAGTTATTATTTTTACAACGACAAAAAATGGGGTTCAGAGATCAAATTATTAGTTTTAAGTTGGAAACCCGGTATCATGTAGTGGGCGAATCAGAAGTAGTCTGGAAGTGTTTGGACAGTTTTTAATGAAATAAAAAAACCTTAATACGGGATTAAACATGGTGAGTGTTGTGAGGCGTTGTAGAGCAATTGTGAGGTGTTTACGAAGCTCGTGTGTTGTATGGTGATTGTGACGTTTTTGTGGAGTGTCTCTCATGGGATTTCGTAGCCATAATTTAATTGTAAGTTCTTGTGTACTCTTTAATTTAAATCTTATCTAAACATTAAACGTAGATTAAGTAAAATGCGGATATTATTCCAAACACCCTTAGTCCTGCCATAAAAAATCATAGCAACCGACCAGCGGACAATTTTATGGTTTCAGACTAGATCCGCTCGCAAGTTGGGAAACCCACTATGTGGAAGGGCCTTTCAAAGTAAGTACCATGAAGTACAAAATATTTAAATTCATTTAGACAACCGTGACGTTTCGACTGACCTTAGAAATTCCCCCACAAAAGTGTAGGTTGCTATATTAATGTTTGTATTACAATAAATAATTATGGAATATCTCTTTTTTACATCTGTCACTTTATTCCCTAGGGAATTAACTGACAATTTATATGTCAAAAACTAGGTACAAAAACTCGGTTTTACACGCGGTCTTGAGAAAAAATATTACATTACATTAGAAACGTCATTCGTACTTATTTTATTTCTTTCATTTGTACTCCCACAGCCGACCACTGGTAGTCGCAGTTGAAACAGGTAGGCCATGCCTAGGGTGACCAGATTTCAGTGAAGGGAAACCGGGACACAGGGGAAAAAAAAGAAGGTCTTTGTTTCCTCCCAGATCCAAGTGAAGAGCAAAAAAACTGTCCTCACCTCCCCAAATTTAAAGTGAAGAGCAAAAAAGGTCCTCACCTCCCAAATTCAAAGTGAAGAGCAAAACAAAAAGGTCCTCACCTCTCAAATTCAAAATGAAGAGCAAAAAAAAGGTCCGCACCTCCCCCAAATTCAAAGTGAAGAGCAAAAAGAGTCCTCACCTCAAAAACCGGGACAGTCGGGCGTCCCGACAACATTTTTCGGGACACCGGGACAATTTACCTAAAACCGGGACGGATGGTCACCCTAGCCATGCCGCAAATAAAGACGAGCCTGCATAAATATAATAATTCTTATTTTTGTTTCTCAAAAAAATCACAATAATAACCGTTTACGGACTTTTCTGGTTGAATGAAGTCTCTTACGAAGGGTGAACCCTTCGTATTCTATTAATGTATTGTCGCAGACACTTAAAAGCTGTGTAACGGCCAGAAATGGTTATTTTGAAAACTGATTGCTTAAGATGCATTTATCTATCATGTACTAAAAGAAAAATCAATTATCTTAAAATTTTGTAACAGTATTTATAGCAAGACTAATTAAATTATTTTTATAATTCAATAGATTCCAATGTAATAACCATTTACATGTAAACTTTTTAATGTAACTAATTCTCAAGGCATTTTTTAACAATTCAAATTTATTTATTATACGATATAAATATTTTTCATTAAATTCCGTTCTTCCAATGATTCAAATTCCGCACCTTACAAATTACGACAAAAGTGATGCATTTTTTGTGCTCAGCGCAGTAGATCAGACACTACGATTTGGGGGGAGCAGAATTTATGGGGCCCTATAGAATGTATTTGTGCTATATTTGTTCCCTGAATTCAGTACGAAGCGGACTAAAGGGCTACTTATGACCCATTTCCATCTTTTCTGCAAAAAATTAGGTCTTAGCCCGACTGGATGCGAAGAAAGATTTTTTTTGATGATGAGCGGGGGGATTTGAAGCTACGCTACTGTATGTGCTATGTTTGTGCTTTCTTGAAAAAATAGACTATAGCAGTAGCGCACGCGTTTTCGTGGGTGTATATATGCGTGCGTGAGAGTGTGTGTACACACAAAGGTATATATGTATTGTAAAAAATATATTTATAGTATTACCTTTATTAGTTATTATTCTTTTAAAAATTTCATACATTGCACTAAAAATTTCTTGTTCAAACACATGTTAACTTATTATGTAAATATTGTACGAAAATTTAAATTTTGATCAGGTTTCCAAATTTTTTCTATAAAATCAAGTTTTTCGTCTATCGAAATTGATCAACTTGCTTTTCTCATCTTTTCCGCTAAACATGCAATATCGTTCTTATTTTCATTTGAGTTACCAATGCTGGTCTTTACGTTAACATTTTGTGTTTTCGTGTCTGTACTAACTTGACATGTTTCTTTAGAACTATGAGGATGATCATTATGTTCGTCTTCAGTTTGTTTTGGTTTTTTTCATTACAAAATTCCATAAGGTATTTATCTGTCTTTTTTGCTGCCATGTTTCCAAAATTTACGCAAAGAAATTTTATATCCAACTAGCACTAAAACTAAATTAATCAATTCACTTCTACCAAATACCTACTACAGCAAATCTATTTAGTACTGGCGTGTGGGAAATCAGTTTCGCGCAGAGGAAGAACGCATTCGGAAAGAAAGAGAGGGTCGAGCGCTTGGACTGTACAGTACGAGACACAAGTTTTCATCAAAATATTATTTTTTTCCACAGTTTAATGGATTACTTTTTATATTTCATATTTTCTGTTCACTTCTTTCTTTCTGTTTTCTAGGTGACGAAAATGTGGAACATTCACCTGAATTTAGAAAATAATAATGTATAAATAATATAACAATGAAATAAAAATGAAAAGCCTGTTAAGAACTGAACTAAGTTTACCACAAAATAAATGTTTTTGTTGAACAGCTTTGTTGTGTCTTATAACAAAGATATTTATTATGATTGTTAATTTAGAACGTGAAATTTCGGATTCTTTTGTTCAAAATATTTGTTCCGTCCGTGTCTCATCTTTGTATTAAAGTTATATTGTATTACAACTTTTAACTTGTCTAACCTGCAGACACTTTTTTAGGGTTTAGTAGGTATGACCAAAAAACCCTTATACCGTCATTTTGTCGTCTGTCTGTCTGTCTGTCTGTCTGTCTGTCTGTCTGTCTGTCTTTCTGTCTGTCTGTTCGGTAAAAATTGTAGCCAAACGGCTAAACCTAGAGAGTTGAAATTTTGCATGCTTATACAATTGTTTGACCCGCACATAAGAAAAATACTAAAACATCTAAAAAACATATCCCCCTAAAAATATAAACAAATATGTGCTCATCGAAAAAAAAATATTTTTTTATAATTCTGAGTAGGGTATCAAATGAAAGCCCTTGGTAGGTTTTTGCCAAAATTGTGCAAAATTTTTTTTGTCCCACACCCTGTAGCCCAGATGGTTTAAACTAAAAATCTGAAAAAATTCTAAGTAATGTACATTGGTGTGAACCGGAATAGTACAACAGGAATTTTTGATCAGATTATGTTTTTGGAGAAAAAGGCATTTTTTGTGATTTTTGGCTAATAATGTACACAAGTTATAGCTTTGTAACACGCCACACTGGAACATATATGCTGGTGTAGTGGTATTAGTCGCTGATTTTTCAACCAAGTAACCCGATCCGAAAGGGATCGAACCCTGTGAGAAGAAACTATATTATTTTTTTTTTTTTAATTTTTATATTGTTTAAATTATTTTTTCAAAATTCTAGTTATATTTTGGCAAATGTTGCATTTAATTTTTAAAAGCGTAAATTTAATAACCAGTGGAAATTGTTTAAATTATAATTTAATTCTGTTTCAATGTACACGAAATCAGAGGGACGGAACTTATAACAACCAATGGAAGACATAGGCGCAATTTTTAAAATTCTTAATGAACCTTGCTATATAAAAAAAAATACTGCATATATTTAGAAACTTAAATAATGGTATTAAGCGTTCGAATTAAAATTAACAAAAAAAAATATTTTAATATAAAATTTGTTTTCGCATCCAAAATAATCATCATTCACTTACTAAATACCTGCAAAACCCTGAAATGTGTGAAAATTCACACTTCACATCAATTTTTTTTCCTTGTTAAATCTTCTTAAACTTCTGGCAGAAACGCCTGTGCACGCTGAAACTCGATCTAAAATATTCTTCAAAGGTATAATCACGTTCCCTGCTGCAGCTTACTTAGTCATAAAGTCAATCACATTACTAATAATCTCCTTACACTGACTATGGTTTACGCGCCCGCATAATTTCGTCTTAAATTCCATTATACTTTTTCATCCGAATGTACTTTCACTGATGCTTGCAGCAAGACAGTCTGAAGTCAACTGACGTTCCCACTCCAATTTCTAGTGATTGCTGCTGCGCACCCAAGGTCATCTGCCAGGCTTAAATAGATGGACTGTACATTTATTTCTGTTTTATGTTGTTAGTTACATTTTTAACACTGCAATTATTAATAATAAAATTAAAAATTAAAATCTCTCTTAAATACTCTCTTAAATATTTCACAGTTCACAAAACTGAAAAGAGCACAGAAATATCTGACCCACAAAAAGAACACCAATGCCGGGTTTACATTGGTAGAGTAAAAGAGCTAGTAACTAGCGCAAGTACTACGCGCTTTACTCTACTATCTTATTTTCAGGATAGTAGGTGTTCATACGCAATTGACATACATATCTTATTTTCTGGATAGTAAGTGTCAAAACACATTTGACATCTTCACTGTGATTTTGTAGTGAAATTATCTTTTTGCAAAAAATAGTTTATGAATGTGGATATACATCGTCGCCGGCGTGATGCCATTAAAAAAATTGTATTTTGAATTACATCATTTCTTGTGGAGGAAATAATTGATTGTCTTATTGAAGTATTCGGTACAGAATATAAGCCTAAACAAAAATGGGTTAAAAAATGGATTGATACAAGAACTACCCATGGCGCATCAGTCCTTCTATTTCGTGAATTAGCCGTGGAAGATCAAAAAAAGTACAGACTGTGTTTAAGAATGACACCAGATGATTTTAATAGGCTATTAAATTTAGTTAGCCCATTAATACAACGAACTGATACACTAATAAGGGATGCGATTCCAGCAAAAATAAAATTGGAATTAACGCCTTATTTCTTAGCCACAGGAAATAGTTATTGTAGTCTGTGTTTCAGTGTTTCTCAGTGTTTAACAGTGTTTCTCAACAGGTGGTCCGCGGACCACCAGTGGTCCCCAGAAAAATTTTAGTGGTCCGCGAAAGTTTTTATATGTGTTTTTTGCAGTTTTATTTTTAATTTATTTTGCACATTTTTTATGTAAATAGTTTATATTTTGTTTATTTTCTGTAAACTTTCTTTGATTTTTTACTAATAAAATAAATGTGTTTAGTAGCACATTAAATATATTTGTTTTCATGCAAAAAATAAACCAACAATTATTATTAGTAGTCCGCGTTAGAAAATTATATATTATTCTGGTCCACGGTGCGTTTTTGGTCGAGAAACGCTGGTCTACAACATCTTTTTCGTGTATCAAAGACAGTTATTTCACAGATTATTTCAAAAATCATCAATTAATAAATCAATGTTACGCAATTTATGTAAATAAATTGTAACTTACCTGATATGGGTTTTTTTCTATTTGTTATGACAGGTTACCGCTTGCCGCCAATTTGAAATGAATCAATTTTGAGTAGTGGGGGGAAAAGATAGTACAGAGTAAATCGACGAGCTAGCTGCTATCCTAGCCCAACTACTGGCAGCTAGTACTCTACTAGTCACAATATCAACTGTTTACACAGGGGTAGTAACTAGTTGCTAGTTACTTGCGCTAGTTACTAGCTCTTTTACTCTACCAATGTAAACCCGGCACAACTGACTAAAATCAGGGACACGCTTTCACCATCACTCGATATAACGAACAAATAGAACAATTGTAACTATTGTAACAATGCATCGATAGAAAAGTAAATTTGTGTATGTAGTAAACAGAGCTTTAGAACACCCAGTATGTTTTTATGATAGTCGACCAGATATATTTTTGGGGATTCCTCTTTGAAATGAAATGAAATGTGGTAGCGATACTCAATTCAGGATTTAAATTAAATAAACAAATCTCAATAATCATTAAATAATTTGGATTAAGTAATAACACATTTTCATATTTTATTAAATAAAACTATTAATAAATATTAGATGCTTAATTTTATTATTATGTTTTTAAATTATTATTATTATCTATTTGATACCAGAGCGGAAGCCAAGGCTTGTGTTGCTCCAAATTGAAATTAAATATTGTAAAGCTAACATTTTAACAAAATAAATTTCTATAAACTAAATTACTAGAGACATACAAATGAAAAAAAAAACAAGTTATAACTTATAATACCAAGTCCAAATAGTTTTTAAAAGCGTTTAAAGACGAAGATGCAACCACATTATCTGGAAGGCTGTTCCACACATTAAATGTTCTGTTGCTTAAAAAGTACGCACGCACATTTTTTTTAAATCGTTCACGCACTAACTTAAAACGATGGCCACGTAGTCGAGTGTCCGAATTAAGCACAAAAAGATTGGTTAGATCACTGGTAAAGTCCCCTTTAAAAATCCTGTACAATGTAATGAGGTCACCTCGAAGTCTTCTGTGTTCAAGAGATGTTAGTTTCAGCTTGTGTAGTCGTTGTTCGTAAGGTAAGTGTCTGAGGCTCGGTGACAATTTAGTGGCTCTGCGTTGAATTTTCTCCATAATTTCTATGTCTTTTCGTAAAAATGGAGACCATACAGTGACTGCAAATTCAAGATGTGGCCTGATATACGTGCAATACAGCCGTTTGGCAAGGTCTGGTGACGGGTTGCAAAATGCTTTTGATATGATGTATAACATATAATTAGCCTTTTTAACAGCTTTTATTACTTGAGATGACCACTGGAGATCAGATGTTATCGTAATACCGAGGTCCTGCTGTTCAGTTACAACTGTTATTTCTCTGCCGTCTAAGTAGTACTTTAATTTAGGGTTATTGGCGCCTACATGTAGAACTGTAGTCTTGTTTCGGTTCAGAGGGAGCTTCCACTGTTTACACCATTCAGCCACTCTATTGAGGTCATCTTGAATTTGTGCAGAGTGCGTAAGAGGGTTCGCGAAAAACTTCGTATCATCCGCGAATACTGCTCTCGGAGACTGGATGCAATTGATCAAATCAATTACGAAGATTGTGAAGAGGATTGGCCCAAGTACCGAACCCTGTAACACGCCGCTGAATATAGGTCTAGTAGTAGAGAATTCAGAACCGATGCGCACTTGAAATTTGAGGTCAGTAAGAAATGCTTGGATCCAGCGCAGCAATTGCCCACGGATGCCGTAATGGTCCAACTTCAAGCATAATCTTCTAATTGAAACATTATCAAAAGCTCCTTTGAAGTCAAGATAAATAACATCCGTCGGTTCAGATCTGTCTGCAGAAAGAGTCCATAAGTTTGAGGCAAAAAGTAAGTTCGATGTAACAGATCGACCCGGTAGGAATCCATGCTGTTCGCTAGGTATTACTTGGTTTTTTGTAAGGAAGTCGATTATATTTCTAGCAATAATTCTCTCAAGTAATTTTCGGACGGACGATCCTACACTCACCTGTAAATGAAACATCCTTGTAGTTGATATTTAATTATAGAGGGTTCTGGGGGAGGGGGGCTGCAGCCCGACAGCCCCCTTTGGGTGCGCCACTGGACTATAGTGATTATTATTAATTATATTTATATTTGAAATATAGGTAAAGATATTTAAATAGGTAAGAAAATACTTTTAGTACTAAATTTTGTTTCGGTTTCGATATGGTTTCGTGTGGTTTCCATGCCGGCGATTACAGAAGTGAAGTTGATAATAACTAAAAATAACTCTGGTATATGAATCTCTAAATACGGCAACACTATTTTATTATGCTTTAGTAGATTTCATACAAAGTATTCAAAATGATTTTGATAATTTGGAAATAGATCCAGGAAAAATTAGAATGATAAGAAAGGGTAAAGAAAACGGAAACTATTTTACGACGATGATCCAGAAAACTCAGCGGACGGGAAAGTTTTAAAGTTAATGTGTTATTTATAGTGAGTTAATGTGTTAGTAATTGTTGTAACTCCGCCTTTAGGAAGAACAAAAGAAATAGCGTAGTCAACAAATAACAAATTAATTGGTAAATAATATTGAGACTGTAATAGTTTTTTGACAGTAAATAAATATTAGTGTGGTTTCTTTGTGCGTTTTTATCCCTGAAACGGATACCTGTTTTTAATTTTTGAGTTTTAATTTTCCGCGTCGCGTTGAGCCGGTGACGGCTTGTTCTCGTGTCTCAACATAAGTTTTGGTGACCCCGTCGTGATGGATAAATTAAAAAGAAATAGGAGACCGTTCAGGGTTCAGCTTACAAGATCCATAAACGAACTAACAGTTATTGGAACAGACAGTGCCAGATTTGGTTCAAATTAAAGCCAAATTGAAGTGTATTATTATTTATTACCAAGACTTGAAAGAATTGGATGAAAAGGTAATTGACGCTCTTTTGGATGATGATACTTTGTCTGATGATGAGTAAGATAAATAATTTGCCGCGATTGATGAGTAACGTTGCAAATATACCATTATTAAAATAAGAGTTGAACAAGTTATTACTAAAGCCCAACACCACTGTAGCACTGTGGAGAGTGCCCAGATTGATTCATATGTTGTTCGGAATAATACAAAATATCCGAAAATTACACTGAAAAAATTTGATGGTTATCTTAAAGAATGGCTAGGCTGGTGGGCACAATTTAAACAAATCCATAAAGATCCACAACTGTCCACTGCAGACAAATTCCAGTACCTGGTTCAATATATGGTGAGAGGTTCCAAAGCTTATATGGTAGTTACTAGTTACCCACAGTCTGAGGAAAATTATGATAAGGCCGTGGACGCACTTCGACGTAGATTTGGAAAAGTAGAGACCCTAGTTGAATTCTATGTTAGGGAACTTCTTAAACTTGTTATTGACAATAATCGTCGGAAAAATTATACGAATCTCAGTCAGATGTATGACGTTTTCGAATCACATCTACGAGCCTGGGAATCACTTGGTGTAACAAGTGATAAGTACGCTTCTATGTTATTTCCACTTGTTGAATCCAGCCTGCCAGACGAAATACTAAGGGCATGGCAGCGTAGTCCATTCGCAAACAAAAATATGAACAAGGAAGCTGCTACAGATGATCCCACAAAGAGTAGACTAACTTTCCTGATGGAGTTTATGCAGGCAGAGGTCGAAAGACGAAGTACGAAATATTTTAGCCAAAGAAGGTTTTGGTTGCACATCAAAAACTGATGAACAAAAAAAGACAGAAAAAGGCGTCCCTACAGCTATTGGTTTACATGTAGGCAATGAAAGGACCAATGGGTGCATTTTCTGTGATGGTCAACATGATAGCGATAGATGCAAGGCGCAATTGATGTCCATAGAAAGTCGGAGGGCAAAAGTTCGAGAAGGAAAATGTTGCTTCGGTTGTCTCAAAAAAGAGGCACACTGTCTACAAATGCAAGGCATTTGTAAGGTGTCATGTTTGCGGCAAGAAGCATTACGTCATTTTATGTCCTCAAATTCCTTCTCAAAAAGTGGACTCAGATTGTAATGAGACACCCCTTTCAAGGGAAACCGAAAGGGCTGTGGTGACGACTAACTGTGTGAACTCTGGACAAGTACTGCTGCAAACTGTTACAGTGAATATTGCAGGAAAGTCTGGGAAGAAAACGGTACTATTATTGGATAGTGGCGCCCAAAGGAGTTATATTAAAGAAAGTGTAGCTAGTTCAGCAGAACTCAATAAAACAGGAGAGGAGCGTCTGCAACAAACTGTATTTGGCGGTACGACATCGCAACTAGAATCTCATGTAAGATATAGTTTTGTATTGGAAAGTTTAGATGGGAAAACATGTCTTAATATAGAGCCACTCAGCCAACCTATAATTTGTGGTAGAGTTCCAAAGTTATCAAGAGGGCCTTGTCTCAAAGATTTATCAGCAAATGGCATTTGGATCAATGACATGCAACCATACTCTCCTGACGTAGATATATTAATAGGTGCCGATTTATATGGCAAATTTTTAACAGGAAAGTCGTGTCATTTAAAATATGGTTTGACGGCTTTCCAAACAATTTTTGGCTGGGCTGTGATTGGAACAATACCAACATCCAAAACAGAGGAGTCGCTTGCGATGTTAGTGACAAATTTACACGTGAGTGATTCAACGATAGCAGATCTTCCATCTCGAGGAACCATGCCTTTTAAATTACTCGAACCTCGCTGGTGGGAGGGACCAAATTGGCTAAGATTGACAGAAGAACACTGACCCAGCTCGGATGCTCTAACTAACGAAGAAGAAGTAGCTTCCGAAATGAAGAAAACTGTAATGGTGAACTTAGTACAAGATAACACGCCCTGGTATGGACGACGGTTCTCTTCTTACTCCCGAATAATTCGGCTAATAGCTTGGATAAGAAGATTTGCTTGTAACGCCAGAAAGGAACGATTATCTGGTGAACTATCAATTACAGAAATAAAAGAAAAGTGCCCAAGACAAAATTGAAGAGACTGTCGCTCGACGCAGTAGATTAGATAAAATGCCTAGTGGATATATTTAAAAAAATATAATTTAATTTGTTCTTTTTAGGATTATAAATAACAAATTAAACGTGGGAGGATGTTGTAACTCCGCCTTTAGGAAAAACAAAAGAAATAGCGTAGACATCAAATAACAAAATAATTGGTAAATAATATTGAGAATGTAATAGTTTTTTGGCAGAAAGTAAACATTAGTGTGGTTTCTTTGTGCGTTTTAATCCCTGAAACGGATATCTATTTTTAATTTTTGAATTTTAATTTTCCGCGTCGCGTTGTGCCGGTGACGGGTAGTTGTCGTGTCTCAATAGTAATATTAAAATAAAATTCAAAGTTTACAAAAGTATGAACAATAAATTTAGATCAATTTTAAACTGAGATATGAATATTATTTATTTATCGTATGGCGTATAAAATGTACAAATCACAGTAAATATAAGAAAATAATAACAATAATTATGAAAATAACTATAAATAAGATAAGCTATCAGTCAATTAATAATAACAAACATATATCTAAGTTTAATATATATTTAACTGCACTCTCAGTCCCACTCAGGAAGTCGTTAGTTTGACTAGGGTACGCCTCAAAGGGCGTGCACGATGTGGTGGACTGTTGCCTGTCGGTGCCACAATTGCAGTGTGAGAATGATGCTCTGCCCCATTTGTGGAACGAGTCCGTACATCTACCATGCCCTATTTTTTATACAGGCGAAACCTTTTATAGGCACCGGTTGGGGTCTTGATTTACCCCCCGGTAGTGTCGGATTCTATAAATGGCGTACCGAATAAAAACCCTGTTTGGCTTCCACAACGTTACCACGGTACTGCCCGTAGGACTTGCTTCGTGGTAACAAGCCTACCAAGACCACCTAGTCAGCGTCAGCCTATCAGGCTCTCACTGCCGTAGCTCCCTGCTGTTGTTGCTGTTCAACTTCGCTCTTTTGTCGAGAGCGCTCCTCCCCCTCCTTGCATGCGCCTATCTTCTTTTTGATTCCGGACAGCTGGACCCATTTTTTCCTGCTGAATATCATCTAAGCGATGATGTCGTCTGGGCCCAAGACCCCACTGGCAGCCAAGTTCATTTCACACCTCGTCGGTGTCCTTCCCGATACGATGCCCCGTGCCCCGTGAAGCGTGCATCTTTGTCTTTAGCCACGGCTCGAGGCGCGGTATCAGCCTCTTTATTCACCTAGCCTTCCCGGTGTCCAGATCCCACTCGCTCTGCCACGCAGCGATGGTCGCGCTTCTGGCTTCGGCTTTTACCTCTGGTGTGGACCCATTCTCGTACACCACTCTGCGCTCAGCTATGCACAGGTGAATAGGAATTACACCAGTGATAATCTGTAGCGCAGCACTGGAGGCCGTCCTGTAAGCTGACGAAATCCCAAGCAGGGCTTTCCTTTGGCTACTCCCTAGTATCTCCTTGTACTTTCTGTACCTACCGTGACTTGCCCTAATTCTATTAAAGCCGGACCAAATTTTCCGAGATAGTTCGAAATCTGGTGTTTATCTGTTATATACGGTAAGCTGAGAACACGAACCGGTGCCTTTTCTTTCCATTTTCTACTCCAAGACTGCAAGGTTGAAGCTATTTTCTTGCGAATTTTTGGTTTTTATAAATCGGGGATGCCTAGACCGCTGTCTATTGATCTCAATGCTATTAGTCAGTAATGCCCGGTTGCAAGAATGGAGATCAAGTCTCAGATCAACTGTTCTCGAATCACCGTTGATACCAGATTAAATTTTAACACCATTGTTTGAATGCAAGATCAGTTGATACTGTACTTTCTGAGTTAATCGTCCATTCCAAAATTTTTACTGGGTCAAGTAATTGTGAATGAACTATTCTAACCTAAAATTTTATTCGATCTGTCATATTGTTATAGCGACGTATACTTGCAATATTACACATAATTAGTTTGTTATTAGTTTAAATATTTGTTATTAGTTTAAAAATAAGTTTATTAGTTTAAATATTAGTTTAAAAATAAGTTTATTAGTTTAAATATTAGTTTATTAGTTTATTTATTTACTATCATTAGTTTTGTTACACTACAATAATTTGTTTCTTTCCTTTTAGTTATTAATATTGTATTTTAGTTTATATAGATATAGTTCTTCATATTTTGTATTAGATTAGTATTGCCTGTTAGTTGCTTAATTAAAATTAAATTAGTTTTTTCCATTATTTTATAGATTAGTGTAGTTTAATAGATAGTTTATTCCATTACTTTATACTTAAATAGATAGCTAAGTTACAAAAATAGGTTTTCTTCTCTTTATATTATTTTATTTTTATACATATTCTTACACATTGTTTTACATTTTATACATTTTCTTATACATATTTTAATAGACAGTAATTTTAGAGAAATGGCAAAAGAAGTTTCATTTAAACGGGGGGAAAATTTTACCGAACGAGAGAAAAGCGACTTATTAAATATAGTTGACAAATATAAAGATATTGTCGAAAATAAAAAGACAGATGGGTCAACCAGATTAAAAAAAATTAATGCATGGGAAAAAATTACTCATGAATATAATGCTGTATCGGGTAATGAAAGAACAGTGGCACAAATTCACTTGTTTATAAAAATTTAAAGCAATGTGCAAGACAACAATTACATGATGACAAGGTATGATAAAATATAGGAGTAATGAAACATTTCTTTCTACTAATTTTATTTTTTTTCAAAAATACAGGTTGAGCTGTATAAAACAGGTGGTGGGTCATTTACACCCAGTCTTTCTACCGTTGGAGAAAGAATAACGGGAATGTTGGGGCAACAATTTAAGCCCTTAAAAAATATCTATGACAGTACAGCTGGTTACTCAGGTGATTACATCGAAACAAGTAAGTTATAAAGTCTTTAAATCTAAGGTTAAATTTTACTTAATTTTCCTGTATCCTGTTTTTAAACCCAGGGCCGTAACTAGCTCTTTCGGGCCCTGGGTCAGATTTTATAATTGGACTCCCTAACATTATATATACTAGTAGGGGGCCATAAAATCTGCGGGTAGGCCTCAAAAATAAAGTTATGCCATTGAAGAGCGACCTTTTGTTTTTTACAGACTTTTTGTTGGCTTCCCTTTGATCTGGGCCTGTGCCCCTGCCTTGTTACGGCACTGTCTAAACCTATATATAATTTTTTTACAGCCAACTATGAAATCGAATTTCCCGAAATAATTCAAGATCTTGTCCCAGAGATACCTGTCCCAGAGATTCCTGTTCCAGAGCTTCCTGTTCCAGAAGAAATTATCCCAGAAGAACTTATCCTAGATGATCCTGTAACACCGATCCCAGAACCTAGTGTATACAATGCCACTGTCTCAAAGAGAAAAAGAGACAATAATTTAGACATAAAAATTAAAAAACAAAAAATTGAATTAAATAATTTAGAAAAAGAACATAAAAAAAAAAATTGTATGCATCAGAACTAAAATATGCAGAACAAAAAAATGAATTGATAGCTTTAGAAATAGAATTGAAAAAGAAACAATTATCTGATGCTAATAAAATATAGTTGAAATATTATATAGAGTTACAGAATTCATTTTTACCACTCGATAATGTAATAAGATGGGTTAACATACGTTAGGCATCGATGGTCGAGACGTAGGTTAAAATAAAACAATACAGTGTTTTACGGCTACTAGTTTCGCTGTTTATTATCAGCATCATCAGGCCTATAATATACATAAATATCATGTAGAAAAAATATAAACAAAGATAATGTATACTTAACGTACCTTGAAATTCATGAAATGATAAAAATCTAATATTTATAACCATTAGATTGTGTGGTATTCAGAATTACATAGTAAGGAGTTCATCTTGATACAATGAGTGAACAAATACCAAGTTTCTAGTTGGACGGCGACAAAACCACATGGTAGCTTGTAGGTTATGTTATTTAAATTCTTGTCAGGTACAGATGGTAGTCTAGCTATAACATAGAAAACGAAATAGAATCACGCTAGAAGTGAAAAATATGAAATACGTACCACACTTCGTCAAAGCAACGAAGATGGATGGAAAAGTATAGCGACGAAAGACGAAGTGGACTAGACTCCATTTACGCCAGTATACAAAAAGGAAGAGCCGTATGACATGCGTGCCGCACAGCGCACAGAGCGGCACGCATGTCTTACGGCTCTTCCGTTTTGTATACTGGCAGTCCCAATTCGTACAAATGGAGTCTAGTCCACTTCGTCTTTCGTCGCTATACTTTTCCATCCCTCTTCGTTGCTTTGACGAAGTGTGGTACATATTTCATATTTTTCACTTCTAGCGTGATTCTATTTCGTTTTCTATGTTATAGCTAGACTACCATCTGTACCTGACAGAAATTTAAATAACATAACCTACAAGCTACCATGTGGTTTTGTCGCCGTCCAACTAAAAACTTGGTATTTTTATATTCATTGTATCAAGATGAACTCCTGACTCTGTAATTCTGAATACCACACAATCTAATGGTTATAAATATTAGATTTTTATCATTTAATGACTTTCAAGGTATGTTAAGTATACATTATCTTTGTTTATATTTTTTCTACATGTTATTTACCAGGTCTACAAGTATGAAATACGGATTTTTTTTTTAAATAAAACACATTAAACTCAAAAGAACAGTAAAAGTTTATTTATTCAAAGTATGCTCCATTAGAAGTTATACATTTTTCCCATAGTTCAGGCAATTTGTAAATACCTCTCCAGTAGAACTCTTCCCCTTTCCCCGCAAACCATTCATCTAGCCATTCTTTCACATTTTCATATGAACAAAAGTGCTGCTCGGCAAGTGCGTGACCCATCGATGCGAACCAGTGGTAATCTGAAGGGGCCAAGTCTGGTGAGTAAGCGGCATGGGGTAGCACTTCCCACTTGACTGCCTCCAATGTGTTGCAAACTGCTTTTGCCTTATGTGATGGAGCGGTATCAGGAAAAAAGATTACCTTGTGCTGTCTTCTTTCGTATTCTGGTCGTTTTATGAGCAGCGAATGGTTCAATTCGATCAGTTGTTGTTGGTAGCGTTGGTTATTAACTGTTTCACCAGGTTTTAACAATTCATAATAGACCATACCCTTTTGGTCCCACCAAGTACAGAGCATTGTCTTTTTGCCAAAGCGATTCGGTCTTGCAGTTGATGTGGATGGTGAGCCTGGGTTCACCCATGATTTTTTGCGTTTGGGATTTTCAAAATAAATCAATTTTTCATCGCCAGTAATGATACGATGCAAAAAAGACTTTCTTTTGTATCGTGCAAGCAAAATTTCACAAGTGTTTTTGCGTTTTTCCATCTGCCTCTCAATGCATGTGGAACCCATCTGCCGACTTTCTGGATCTTATCCATCTCTCGTAGGCGATTGGAAACAGCTTGTTGACTAACGCCTAACTGCTCTGCTAGTTGTTTTTGTGATTGACTGTTGTCTTCCTGTAGCAATGTTTCCAATTTTGTATCTTCATATTTTTTTGGAGGTTTTCCATGTTCTTTGTCTGTAAGATCAAAGTCACCACTTTTGAAACGCCGAAACCATCGTTGACACGTATCTTGCTATGGAGCATATTCGCCATATGCTTCTCGAAGCAGTCGGTATGATTCAGCAGCAGTTTTTTTCAAATGAAAACAAAACAGTAGTACTGTCCGCGAATGCTCTTTATTTGGCACAAAATTTGACATTTTTAACACAGTAAAACAAAACTATATGATCACTTTTCAAATTATAACCTATACACATTTGACACTTAATGATAACTTAACAAAACGCCATATGTGTTGAAACTTTGAACTATACAATCTGTTAGCGCGGCAAGTTTGAAAAAAATCCGCATTTCATACTTGTAGACCTGATATGTATATTATAGGCCTGATGATGCTGATAATGAACAGCGAAACTAGTAGCTGTAAAACACAGTATTGTTTCATTTCAACCTACGTCTCGACCACCGATGCTTAACGTATGTTAACCCATCTCATTAAAATATTATATCATGAGATTTTTCTTTATTTAGTAAAAACATCATTTATAAGAGCTGTTCTTGCAGATATTTGACCCGAATTGCTGTTCACTGGAATCGTTATAGCATTCGGATTCACAGGGATATCTCCATTCATTTCCGGTTCGTTACGACTTCGAGCAATGTTTTGAAGCACAGCAGTAGCGATTATAATTGTCAAAGTATTTTCAACATTAGTGCGCATTCCATACATTAAAGCAGGAAATCTTCTCTTCCAGTTACCAAAACAGCGCTCTACCACATTCCGGGTCTGGATATGTGCTCTGTTATATTTGTTTTCAGCTGGAGTTTGTGGATTGAGCAATGGGGTTAATAAATATAAGCGACAGGGGTATGCACCATCGCCTAATAGTACACTATTCGGGAAGTCGTTGTTTTCAAAACGTGCACGAAGAAAACAGCTGTTGAATATCGTGCTGTCATGCACAGATTCCTGATATCTGGCCACTATATCCATTATTTTTAAATGTCCATCGCACGTCACTTGCACATTTATTGAAAAATATCCTTTTCTATTTCTAAATAGTTCTGCGTCATTGCCTCCAGGTGATTGTATCTTTACATGCGTGCAGTCAATTGCTCCGCATACAGTTGGAAATCCTGATATTTTATAAAAGTCGTGTTTAATGGTATTAATATTAGCTGCAGTAGGCATATTTATAAATTGAGGTGCAAGTGATGCAATAGCATTTGATACGCAATGTATTGTTCGACAAACAGTCGACTTGTTAATATTAATATGATCGCCTAGCACAGATTGAAATGTTCCTGTTGAATAGAACCGCAAAGCTACTAATAACCTTAAGCGTGGCGATAGAGGCATACCTTGGTTGCTTTTCGGCTGAATTCTATGTTCTGTCAATGATAAGATATAAATAACTGTAGTTTTAGAGAACCTAAATCTTAGACGGAAATTTTCTTCATCATATTTTTCAAATGGATCTACTCGCTGTTCTATTATCCTTCTTCGTGGTGTATGTACAATATCTAATTGTTCATCGCTAGAATCGCTTGAGCTTGAATCGGAACTGGTGTTAGAAGAGGACGAGGATGAGGACATGAACTGGAATAAATATAAACGAATGATTTATGTTTTTAATTGATGCCTGTTATAAAAATATTTAATTAATAAATAATTAAATAAATTCTAAAACTGTTATTTTATTAGGTTAATTTTTTTAACTTGTAACTTTTTATTAACTAAAACAAAACTTACCCTGTCCATATCTCCAATAAATATTCTCAGTGTTTGTATTACCGTATAAAAATGATTGAAAAAGGGGTAAACGATTATAAAAATGTTTTAAAACGAAATCTGTCATACGTCAAAATATTTAACATAAAATGGCGGTACGAATTTGGCTTGATCCGTGTATTTTTGGGTATCAATTTAATGCGTGATTTGTTCCGCGATCAAGAGGTAATTTGTATTCTTGCAATAGTTTGATACACGATTTGATCCAAATCAACGTTGATCGGATATCAAGCCATTTGATCCTGATTCTTGCAACCGGGCATAAGTGAATGGGAAGTTGCTGGTTATCTTGTACTGCTTGAATAATGTCAATGCATCGAATATTAGCAGAACATCATCTCGACAATCGAAGAATTAAAAATGTATAAAAGTGACTTAAATATAATGAAATTAAAAATGAACTTGTACAGTTTAGGTCCTATATTAACTCTTTTACGCCGCAATTAATATCCTTGCATATTTTAAAAACAAATTATAGAATTCCCAGCAAACATTCAACTAACGGCCGAATGCTGGCAAACTGCTTTTATGCTGGTAAATTACTGGCACCAAAAGTAAGTGCAACGCCAGTATTAATAATGTACTTCACATTTGTATTTCGCATTCCGCCTATACGAAGTACTCTACCAGTATTTTATAAGCGCTCTTCTTCACTCATACTTTTTACTTAAAACCATCAGAAATAAATCTGCAAATAATGCGATTATTTTGCACTTTACCGTTGCTGGGCCAGCAACTGATACATCAATGGGCCAGTAACGGCCCCGGGGACCCCGGGGTACTGGCCCATTACTTTCAATGCCGAGGAGTATGTGCTTTACCAGTACTGGCCCGTATAAAAATGTTTGCTGGGTTACATTATATTATAATATATAATTTTGAATTGTGAATATGCTTGTATATTTTTCAGATTTGGCTTCAGACTTGTCCTCGGTCTGGAGACACCAGCCAATAACAATGTCAAAAGAAAACACAATAAAATTTCTTATTTTGTTTTTATTAGATTACATATTATTAAGGTTATTTTCAGTACCTGTCATAGCAAAAAAAAATAAATAAAATAAAAATAAGAAGCACTTTTGATTATGAAAAACTTAATGAACTTTTGGAATTAAAATTTTAAAATAAATGTGAAAGTCTGTCCGTCTGTCTGTCTGGAGCTTACTTTAATTTTTTAAAAGAGAAAACTAAAGTAGTGTGCATCAGAGCCGGACAAAGGTATTTCTGCGCCCGAGGCAAAGTACTAGTCTTGCGCCCCCATCCTTGGTCATTACCAAATAAAAAAGGATGACGAGTCGAAATTATGACCAAAAAAAGGGTGTCGGAATGATTTTTGCGCCTTTACCAACTTTGCATCCGAGGCGACCGCCTCACTCGCCCCACCCTAGATCCGGCCCTGGTGTGCAGTAGCATTTAGTATTTGTATAGCTGCACTTCGATGTTTATGTAAGGTCCATTTAAATACTAGCTTATAGTTTATTAAATTTTATGTAAAATTCCAATATAGTTTATTTACATGTAATATTTAAAAAATATTGATTCATTATAATTATTATCAATTTCCCGAGCAAAGCTGAGGAGACTTCTAGTTAATTTACATAATTACATAGATATTGTAATTAATAATAAACATTTTTTAACGAATGTTTATTTTATTGGTAGGGCATGCAATGAGAACCTTGCCTAGGGCCCCAATGTACCTTAATCGTCACTGTGACAGATACGCAAGACACGTCTGCCGTGCAGACAACTAATTTTACATATGAGTATTGCGTACTGTAGACTCGACGCTTATGACGTCATCTCAATATATTTAGTAATGAGCCACTGCTTCCTGGCCCAGAATAATTCCTATTTACCAACTGAAGAAGAAAACTAGACGGAATTGTGGATGCTGCTACTGCAAGAACGTGAGGGGGAGACATGACTTTATTCCTGTTAGACAAACAAGGCTACAAAACGAAGAATATAAAACTAGTCACTACGACAAAACCAACTCTAGAATCCATGAATACAATTTATTATGTCTTTGAAAAAGAAGTATCTCAACTAGAATATGCTGATGTTTCTGTGAGGAACTCAGTACTGGTCAATGGGATTCTTTGTAGATGACCAACGGTGTGCTAGAAGGGAAAAAGAATAATAATAATAATAATAATAATAATGTCCCTCTGGAAGACACAATTTGTTGTCCCAAGCGGATCAACCGCAGTGCCGACAGAGTGGATACATTTCAAGCGTAGCGTTTTCCAGGGAGATTCCCTAAGTCCGCTACTATTTTGCATCTCACTTCTTCCTCTATCGATCGAGCTTAGGCGCGGCAGTGGCTACATGGCGGGTCCTCCGTCGAAGCGTAAGCACAAAATTACCCATCTTTTTTACATGGATGATTTGAAGCTCTACGCCTCGAACGAGAGGAATCTGCAGACCGCCTTAGATACTGTTGTTGAGTACACTGCCGCGATAGGTATGCAATTCGGGTTGGAAAAATTCGCTGTTTTTCATATACACAGAGGAAAAGGTTTGGACAACGGTGAAGATGTTCAATTGGTTGATGGGAGCATTATAAAACATCTTAATGCCGAAGGGTCTTACACATTTTTAGGCATCAGTGAAAGGGGTGTCCAGGATGTCACTCTTATTAAGCAGGCCCTTCGCAGCAAGTACATGGCACGTCTTAGGCAGATATGGTGTAATGAAATGGAATGTTGATGATCTTAAGGATCTCGACAGAAGAACCAGAAAGATCATGAACATCAACCGAAGTCTTCACCCGAAATCTCCTGTGCAGAGCATTTACCTCCCTCGTCAAAATGGGGGTCGGGTATTACTAAATCTGGAGTGTTTGCACGATCGACTCGTCCTGGTTACAGTTAACAGTATCCTCAGAAGTCAGGACCCACTATTACAATTCGTTAGTGAGCACAAATTTAGTGGCAAAGGGGCGTTTCTTTACCAGGCAGCGCGAAGAGCAGCAACGAGATTTAACCTGACAGACTTGAGTCCCGCCAGGGAAAACGCTGGAGTACAACTCTCTCGGGAGGATTACAACAGAGTTACTGGTTCCGTGAAACGAGGCGAGACAGACATGTTGACAAAAGAACACATGAGTAAAAGTATGCACTCTGTGTTCTGCAAACATATTAAAAGTCTAGAGTTGTCCACTGAAATCACGTTCTCGTTTCTTAAGTCTGCTGGTTTGAGATCGGAAACAGAAAGTTTTGTGTTTGCGTGTCAGGATGGTGTTATAAATACTTTGGCGTACAGGGCCCGCATATTCCAAATAGTGGAGCCCACACTCTGTAGGTTGTGCCACCACCATCCTGAAACGATTATGCACATTTTGTCTGCTTGTCCATCTCTTGCAGCGTCGAGCTACGTGTCTCGACATAATGCTGCTCTCCGCGTGCTCTAGTATCATCTTAGACATGCCTATGGTATTGACCAAATACCGGTTATACCGTACGTCCCTTCTGACATAGAGTCGGTGGTGGAAAATTCCAAGTGCGAATTTATTGGAATTACTCCTTCCCCACCTCGAGGTTACTGACAGCCACTAAGCCGGACATAACCCTCCTAGATATCGAGACCAAACAGATGTTTGTGATCGAATTCTCAAGTCCAGCTGAGGAAGAATATCTCTCTCAAGGAGGAGAAAAGAGGTCAGAAGTATATGGACCTCTTGTCCGAGCTTATAAAACTGTATCCCGGGTATAGAGTTAAGCTTGTAGTCCTAATAGTTGGTGGTTTTTGGTGGCATGAAAGCCTCCTATCGAAGGGATATCGAGTCCCATTCCCGCCTGTAGATCTTCTGCCAACTCTTTGATCTGCAGGATGCAGAATGCAGTGTTACTCGGGTCACTCCGCATTGTGCGCGCACTGGATCTAGCTAATTTCCGCGGCTGCATATCGCCAGGGTTTGGGATGCAGTGTGTATTTAGCTCCACTAGTCTCTAGTATGACGCGGCTCAAAAGGTTGCTGAAGTTTGAGATTAGTGAACGCTTGTCAAGACCTGACAAACCCCATCATAATAATAATAATAATAATCTTTATTCGTGCTTACTTACATTACAAAGAATGTTTTCACAAGTCAAAAAATAATAATAATAAGAGTACATTAAGTCAAAAAATTTAAAAAATCATTACACAATTCAAATAACACATTAAAAAAATAATTAAAACAATACATGTTAATTAGAATTAATATTAAAAATAGAAGAAATAAGTAATTTTTCAAATTTCTAGCTAAAGGCAAGGACAAATAAATATTTATGAATTACGAGTTGTAAAATTCCATCAAATCACTAAAATTATTTAATAGAAATTCTTCAGTGGAGTAAAAGGCTTTAGCTAACAAATATTTTTTCGTTACACTTTTAAACTTAGTAATGGTCGCGTTTCTTAATAGAGATGGCAGAACATTATAAAATTTAATAGCGTAGTAATTACAACTATATCTAGATTTTTGTAAACGTTTATATTCTGTTCTAAAATCGTTCTTATTTCTGGTATCATATTGGTGGATGGAACTTTGAAGATGAAGATCGTTACTTTTGCCATGTATGTATAGGAGACATTGAAGGATATACAGGCAAGGTAGTGTTAATATAACTAATTCTGTAAATTTCAGCCTGCAATCTATATATCCTAACATACTCATGATGCGGATAGCTCTACGTTGTAAGGAAAACAGCCGACTTGTATGCGATTAATGGCCCCATACTTATAGGGCATAGCTAAAATGGGATTGAAAGCAGGCAAAATAGTAAATTTTTAAAATGGAATCTGTCACGCAAATTTTTAGATTTTTTAAACAATAAATAGAGGAGCATATTTTTAGTTATTTATATGGATGTCCCAGGTTAGCTTACTGTCAATCTTTAGTCCTAGGAAGGTCACCGATTCTGGATTATTTATTTCAAGGAGGCTTTTAGTAGAGAAAATCAGGTGTTGGGTCTTGTTATCATTCATCGTTAATTTGTTGGCTGTAAACCAATTACAGTAGGAAGATAAGGCAAAGTTTCTTTCATCTATGAGCGAAGTTATGGAACTATGGGAATGCAAGGCTGTTGTATCGTCGGCAAAAAGAATGGTTTGTAGATTGGTATTGATATTTGGTAAATCATTAACGTATACAAGAAATAAAATAGGGCCCAAAAAGGACCCTTGTGGAACTCCATATTTTATTTCTTGTACCTTTGATGTTTCATTTCTAGAAAATTGATCTAGACAAACTGCCTTCTATTGGATAAATAAGACTATAAGTTTCGTACTCGCGTGGTCAAATTTGTAGAAGCGTAGTTTTTTTTAATAACGTATCATGGGAAACGCAATCAAAGGCTTTGGTAAGGTCGAGAAAGCTGCCTGAACAGTATAAACGTCTCTTTTCATAGCAATTTGTGACATAACTCATAAACTCTAAGATGGCATCAGTGGTAGATTTGTTCGATCTGAAACCATATTGTTGTGCTGAAAGTAGTTTATACGTCTCTAAATGTGAAATTATTTGATTTTTTAATATTTTCTCAAAAATTTTGGAAATAACCGGTAATAGGGAAATTGGGCGAAAGTTGTTAATATCTTCTGCATTACCCTTCTTGTGAATAGGGAGTACACGTGCTAGTTTTAGGGAATCAGGAAGTTTACTTTGTTTTATAGAAGAATTAATAAGTTTGGTGAGCGGAGATACCAAAATGGTCTTAACGTATTTTATGGCCTCAACATTTAAGCCATAGGCATCAGTGGATTTACTATTCTTAAGATCGCTTACTATGTCTCTAACTGTTATTTCAGATATTTCTTTAAAAGTAAAAATTGGGACAGTGTTATTGATGTTAATATTATTACTGAGAAATTCAATAGGGCATAGTTCATTTGGGGAAATATCATTATGTAAAGAAACAGCAACATTGCAAAAGAAGTTATTTATTATACTGTTGACTTGGAGCAAAGTAAGGAAGGTTTGGCTCTTCTATTATTGTTTATTATTTTCCAAGTGGCTTGTGATTTGCATCAATTTTAGAATATCTAAAAGGTTTAGAAATTTGTCCACCTACCTAACTGCTATCAAAGAATAGAGTTGCAAAAGTACTAGAAGACACACCCAATGACATATCAGAGACCCAGCATAGGGTCCTGATCATTTCCTGGGTGAAGTTCCGGATTAATGTAGAAAATTGTTGCAAGAGATGTACCGTTGTACAACAAGATGTACAAATGTAAGGAGTTTTAGTGATAAAGCAATCTATATATTGAGATAAGAGTCTATACTAGTGTATCTTAACCGTTGTTCCGGGAAATTGTGGCTTGTATACGTGTTATTGATTTTGATGTTCTGCAAAAAAATGTTTTATAATACAAAGTGTTCCATGTCTTTGTGAAAAGTTTAAGAACTACTGATCTACACCGATGTGATCAAAGATATTAAATGCAGATTAGTGGTAGAAAAAGTATAGTGAACTGTAATATTGATTAAGTGTTGATGTTGTAAAAAAATGATCACAGATTTTATCACAACAAAATTCGTCATATTTAATTGTTACCACGTAACAGTACCATGAATACTGTAGTGCGGGACACGTAGACATTGACAGTTTTCCATGCTCTTTTCTCTACGCAAATTTGTTTCATCTACCTCCCACTTGGCATTTTAGAACTTATAAAATTCGATATGTTTGAAACGTCATTGATCAGCTGCCGCTTTTCTTTGTACAAATGCAAGCTGTTAATACCTACAATGTATATTGTGAAATGGTTCGAATCGATTGATTTAGACTTGATAATTTTCATACTATTTCTGATGCTATCGCTCGACTTTTCGAGAGAGAATTGCACTATAACCAATGAATGGTGCGATTATGGTCCAACATGTAAATCTTACAGAATTTAAGGCTAAATGAATCTTTAACTTCGACTGTTAAATTATTTAAAAATTTGCTATTATGGTCAACTAAATTTAAATACTTCAGCTACAGAATTGTGACCTTGTTAGAGGCTAATTAAGTAACGTTCAACTGAGCATTGTCTGTCTCTGTCTGTGCGCATTGAATAAAGAGAGAAAAAACAAATAGTAAAGACTTGTTAATTTAGTGTTTTTAGTGCTGGCTGTCCAATAACTTTTGCTAACCAATAACAAAAAATACATAGCAAAATGAATTCAAAGTACATGATTTATTAAACCATGTTTCCAATATTTACCTTAAAAATAATAAATAGTAAAAGTATAATTTTCAGATAAAAATATATGTTCATAGGTAATTTTCATAGAAAATACCACACATGGCTTAAGCGATTCGTAATGATCCTGCATACTTGGTTTATAGCTTTGCTTAAACTACTCTGGCTCATGCAATTAAAAATAGAATTCCCCACAGCTTTTTGGTCAGAACCAGTTGCCAAAAAGTTGATAGTTCCTAACACTTCGTAAAATTTCGTAGAAAATCATTTCTTTTGACAGCCGGAAAAAATTTCTAAAACTCTCATTAGACATTTCAAATGGATTTTCTGTGTCTCTTATAAATCTTCGTTCTATGCGAAGATTGTTCCTTAAAATACATAGTACATATTTTTGATAATTTATAATGTTTATAAATTTATCTTTTATTACCTGTTGTCATCTTCTTCGGCAATTAAATGAACTAAAACATGGATCAATTCCATTTTCTTGTAAATAAAAATGTTTAACTTTAAATACAATTTCGGGAAACGTTACAGTCTGATCCAGTGTCAAACACAACCTCAAATTTAGCGCTATGGAGAGATATATCTGGCTGTAGCTTAAAGAAAAATTTAAGGATTTATTTAACGTTAAATGGTGACCGTAATTGCACTTCACGCTAAACCCTGTGACCTTCACATTTAAAAATCTTAAATATTTAACTGAAATGACCATAATCGCACCAGAAGTAGTGAATAATTTACGTTTCTATGTAAAACTATTTCCATATTCCTCTTGCTATGTTAAAAATCCGATTGCTTTGAAAAGCAGAGTGTTCATTGTAACAATCTATGTCGATAACGATTCTATTAAAGGAGCAGGAAAACGAAACACAAAGCTTGCTAGATGATTAAGTTACGAACACATAGAAAGATTGTTTTCGGCGCTAATTATCGACTCATTTAAGCGCTTGTTGATGATTGTTAGTGCACAAGTATAAAGATTGTTACTGGCAACGGTTTATTAAAATCTTCATTAAAAAAATTGCTTGGTTTAGAGTTAATAAGTACAGACCTGCTTGGAAGTGTTATATACCTATTAAAACGTACCGCTTCTGCAGGCAGGATGTTGCAAAACAAATTCATAACAAGATATTAAAATTTATTCTAGCAATAAATAATTGTTTACGTCGGTGACTCGCTACAGTGAAGAAATTGTATTAATATTTATGAAATGTAAGTGGTTCGCTACAAATTAAATAAAAAAATTCAACAAAATATAAAAATAGGGACTGCCAGCTTCTTGTAAGCTGGTAAATAATATTTCAATCTTTTTTATTTATTTATAGGTACATAGTCTTATATTTGAATCCTGGTTCTACTCTATTGTACCAAATTTCTTAAAAATACGTCCAGTCGTTTTTAAAAACAAATATAACCTCCAATTTTATTAATTACTATATTATTATAGCAATTTGTTTTTCAATTTTTATTTAAATATACCTTAAATTATATATGTATTCGATTTTATTGACATTTATTAACTATATTACAAATACACATCACCTTAAATTTTATATATAAATCAGTATAAAATTTCCTGAGGTTTTTATTTATAATTTATTCAGTAGAACTTTCTTGAAATACATATATTAATATTAAAAAAATATTTAATAACGTGCAACATCTATATTAATTTTGTATGCTAATTTGAACTACGCATACGTGTGACGTATTCCATCTCACGCTCTGATTGGTCAAAAGTTACGAGATAACTTTTACTTTAATAATCTTGATGCTGACTGTCCTATAGCGTCTTAGGGTGGAAGAGGACTGCGCGCGAATGGTCCGAGCACGCCTTGCTCAGTTCAGTTATAACGTTTTACTGGTTGCTGTGTGGTTGCAGTGGTGAAAGTACATGTAAATAAAATTTTCCATTTGTTATTATTTTGGTATAATAATTTGGGTGATGGTATTTCCATACTTTGTGCAATACCTTATTGTAAGCTAATGTTTCAAGTTTCATATAATATCGCTCAAATTGAGATCCACATGTTAATTTATTCTACTTAACCTCAAAATTAAAAGCAACTACTGTTGGGGTAAAAAGATCAGTGGTGGTCCTTTGTGCCCCACTGTGGACCTTATTACCTCATCATGTTTTTCACTCTGTTTTGTAATTCCTTTGTTTCAGAATGCGTAATTATAAACGAAAAACTGACAGAGGCACGAAATCGGTCGCTTTGATGCAACGTGCAACCGAACTAGTGATGAAATAGAACCAACCACTAAGAAATGTGTATCGGGAGTGTAAAATATGCAGAACATCAATAATAAGATGTATATATCGAATTAAAGAAAATCCCGAATGCCCAAGCTTTGGTTATGGAACACCAAGACAGATTTTTAAGCCAGAGCAAGAATCCAATCTCACACAATATTTGCTTAGACTTGCCCAAATTTTTCATGGGATAGGACTTAAAGAAGTACGTCGCCTGGCATATGATTGTGCAGTTAAATTTAATATAAATTTTCCAGATACTTGGAATTCAAATAGAATGGCAGGCAACCGTTATAAGTTTACAGCTTCTTCCATATGGAACGCTGATGAAATTGGTGTTTCGAGCGTCTCCAAACCATCAAAAATAGTTGCCGCCAAGGGTTACCGTAATTTTGGATCAGTTACGTCGGCAGAAAGAGGAACTAACGTGACATTATTGGTAGCTGTTTCAGCTTCAGCACTTTTTGTACCACCCATGTTTGTGTTTCCGCTAAAAAAATATCAGGATCATTTTGTGCGAGTTGGCCCCCCTGATTGTATTGGTGTGGGTAATACAAGCGGCTGGATGACGGATACTGAAGTTTTCATATTCATGCAGCATTTTATCCAGCATGTGAAACTTACTAAAGATTCGCCCATATTGTTGATTTTGGACAATCACTCGTCACATTTATCATTGCCAACATTGGACCTAGCTAAAGATAATGTAGTGGTGATGTTTTCATTGCCCCCTCATTGTTCCCATAAGCTGCAGTCGTTAGATGTATCAATCTATGGACCATTCAAAAAATAGCTATCATCGGCTCAAGATGCATGGATGCGAAACAATGCGGAGAAAACGATGACTATCTATGAAATTCCAGGAATAGTTCGCACATCTTTACCACTATCCTTGACTCCAGTTAATATAATGAGTGGATTTGAGAAAATGGTATTTTTTCCCATTTAATAAAAATAAATTAGTGGATTCTGATTCTGCACCAAGTTTCGTTACGGATCGCCCAAACCCGGACAATTCTTAGTAGTCTGTGGATCAAGTAGCTGCATTGAATAAAGAAAATTTGTCTTTAAATACATCAGAACCTTAACTAAACGATGTCATATCGCAGTCTATATCATTGTAGAGTCTCAGCCATGTAGTTTTTTTGAACTGTATCTCTCCACGTCTTTCAATCTTCAGCCTTCCATATCCCTTGATTCGCAGTCTTCCACATCTTTTGAGCCGCAGCCATTCACTTCTTTTCAGTTAGCAACAACGACAAAAGATTTCTCCCCCGAATATGTTAGACCGTTTCCCAAGCTAGTAATCGAAAAATTAAACTAGAAAACGTCGTAAGGCTGCCATTTTGACTGATACTCCTGACAAAAACGCCTTACTTTTAGAAAAACAAAATAAGAAACAAAAAGTTTCTTACTGACTTTTTGTTTCTTATTTGATAAAGTGATAAAGAAAAGAAATATCGAAAAAAGAAAACAAGTTAAAAGAAAGATTTTACAAGGGTCCAAACATGATAATTCGAGTTCTGAAGAAGAATACTTCTGTTTAATATGCTGTGAATCATACTATGAGAGCGTTCCAGGAGAAGGCTGGATTCAGTGCACCGCTTGTAAGGGTTGGGCTCATGAAAAATGTTCCAGCAATTCCACAGCTCTTTACTATGTTTGTAATAATTGTAATTCCGATGAAGACTGATTATTTTACTACGTAATGTAATTATAAGAGATAAGACATGTGCAAATGTATTAATTGTTGTGAAAGTTAATAAAAATTCTGATTATCAAACCAATTTTGATGCAGTTATTTCCTTCTATTCCGTAGAAAAATTAATGTTACTATTCTTGGCCCAACATACCCCGTAGCAGGACCTTTTAACCCCGCTAGTGGGACAAAAAGAGACAAAAAACTTGAACATTTAAAACGTGCGTATCACACAACTTGAATGAGTGTATGCTCTGATAGTTGTAGTGTTTGTAGCAATTGAATGAAACTATTCATGAGAACAAAAAAAAAAAAAAAACTTACCCCTAATACTTTTCGTAGATATGCACAAATATAGGTAAAATTGCACTTTGTGCCCCGCCCTACCCTATCACATGCCGCTGCGCGCCGTATAAGATTATTACCGTTGTAAACAGAAAATAATTCTTTGAATTCGGGTATATTATAATTTTATTTTTGAAATGGTATGGAAATTTGTGTTTATTACTAAGCATTTATATCAAATCTCTCTAGTTTTTATAATTAATTAATTAATTTCACAGTTCTCTTTCTGTAAGCATATAATTTCATTTTCAAAATTAAAGTATATTTTAAACAGATTGCGAAATTGTTAAAGTCAGGATAATTTAGAAGCTTTCTTGCTCATATCATGCGAGAAGGATATTTTGGAAACATTAGAAAATGAAAATCATTATCTAATGTCATCAATCATTAAAATTCCGAAAAGAATCATTTATTAAATCGTCTTTTAACGTAGATTTAAATAAAGAATAACATTTAATTTTATATGTGTAATTTTTATAATTCATCTTTATTTTTCTGTAATGTCATATCCATGTAAATTAGAATAAATTTTTTGGGTTACAAAATATCCAGCAACTTTCCCCGGGCCTAATTTTTTATCCAGTTCAACCCTGCATCAGTGGTTCCAAAATGAAGAGCACTGTAATGCACTGAGTAAAAATGAATCGTTTTCCCATCTTAAAAAGTTTATGAATAAATAATTCGGAATAATTATTTGTCTAGTTTTTAATAATGGGCGAAAAGTTGATTAATTTTGAATTGGATGAAATAAGGCGTATGGCTAAAGAAAGAGGCGTCGAGCAAGTTCCACATTAAGGTAATGATGTGTTTGTCAACACAGTTGGCAACGGGTTTACTAGTTATATAATAGTCAGGGAAATCCTGCACTAAACAATAATAGTGTTCAACAGGCACTCTCAATACTGATCCCCTATAATTCTAAATAGCGAATTTTCTCGCCCCCCTCCTTCTAAATATTTTCTTTCCGACCTTCCGAGTTTTATTATTGAGGCCCTGGAGATTCTGAGCACCAAAGTGCGTGTTGGGTGCGTCTATGCGGTGATCCACCACTGCTCCAAGGACGCATTAAATAATCTGAGCATTTCTATATGGAAAATATTACAAAGAACCTGGTCAGATATATTAAGTTAACGAAACGCGCCACAAGATATATTGCTCTGGGATCAGTTACCACAGTCATTCAAGACCCCAGCTATGACTGCAAAAAAGAAGAATGGTGAAAATCGTTATCGCTTCCCAACAATGAATGAATGAATGAATGCATGAATAAATGAATAGATTCATACTCGTACAGTGACGCGACTCAACTATTCAATTTTTTATTTCAAAAACTTATAGTAGTTTTGTCCCCAATAAAGAAATTCAATTTTAGAATCTGTATTACACTTATTACAATCTTATTACAGTATTATATATAGGCATAGCCAGTGGCGCACCCAGGAATTTTTGTTGGGGGAGGCGGAAGACCAAATTATTTAAATATGTTGATCTAAAAAAAAGGTCCTCGCTTCGGAAATACAAAGTGAGGACCTAACCAAAAAAAGGTCCTCACTTCTAAAATATAAGTGACGACCTAAAAAAAAAGTCCTCATCTCTGTTTTTTAAATTTTCTAGTGTGTTTGTGTGTTTTTATTTTTATTTTTATTTTTATTTTTATTTTTATTTTTATTTTTATTTTTATTTTCTTCCTTCTTAGGGGGGTGCTCGGGCCCCTGGGCACCCCCTTGGGTGCACGACTGGGCATAGCCGTAATTAGGGTATGGCCAATAGGACCCCTGTAGTGGCGGCGTCAACGTGGGATCCGGGGAGCCCTGGCCCCCCTTAAAATCGCTCTGGTCCCCCGTTGGTGCCCCAGAATTTTTTTGTTACTATCGCTATTACTTGTGTTTTAGAGCAATGGTTCTTAAAGTGGTGGGCCGCGGCCCCCTACGGGGCCGTGGTGTTCTCACAAGGGGGCCGCGAAGAGTCGCAAATAAAACACTTAATTATTTTATTGCTTAAAAAGGATGAGTAGCTTTAACTTTAATGCTACATAAATATTATTCTTCATTATACATAGATTATTAAATGATCTGAGCGTAAAAAACTATATATATATATATATATATATGTATATATTTGAACTAATCTTGGTTCCAAAAACAAAAATTAGGGGGGCCGTGGGTTACTGATTTTAGCTGCAGGGAAGCCGTGACATCAAAAAGTTTAAGAAGGACTGTTTTACAGGGTGAGGAGATTTTTCTTTTAAGTTTTTACATCATTTATATTTTAAAAGTGAGAAAGTGATGACTTTTTTAGATTATCGCTTAATATTTTAGGCGAGGACCTGTTTTTTAAGGGTCATCACTTTTTAGGGTCATAAGTATTAATAACGATAAAAACATGGTGCCCTTCTCAAATAGTTCCAGGCGCCCCAGATTTTAAGGGCTAGCGCCGCCACTGGACCCCTGCCATAAGTGCCAATTTAATAAAAACCCTTACCAGAAGGCCTTCAATCAGTGGCTTAACTATGGACTCACTACGCATATATTGGGGGTGGGGGGCACGTTATGTAGGGGCTCATCTATCCTTCAAATTACTTTTTTGTCGCTTGGTTTCTATGCAATGCTGCAAAACCTACTAGGGGTCCCAAAGAAAATTCTGCCAGTTACGGCACTGTCTATAGTTAATATGGCATTCGAAACTATATTGCACAAAAAAAAAAACAAAAAAAATACCTACAATTATATAGTATTTATAACCTGTGATACTAACAGTGGCGGCTGGCATATAAGTGGTGCCGAGGTGCAGAACCTAAAATTAAATGAATTTAAACATTACAGACGTTTACGATTTCTTTCGCTCTCCCTCGCTTTCAAAATTCAATTAATAACAATTAATATTTCGTCTGTCGTGCGTTTTGCTTATTACAATTAATATTTCGTCTGCAAGTTATGATATACAATGACTAAAGTGACCACACGTCCAGGTTTTGGCGGGACAGTCCCGCGGAGTTATAAAAAAGTCCCGCTTTTGAGAAAATATCTGCGTTTCTCAGTTTAAATGTACTATAAAAAATATATAATCCAAATTGACCGTAAAGTATAATTTAACAAATTCATGAGAGAAATTTCACGATTTTTTTTGATAAATGATCCTAACCGAGTGATTCCCAAACTTTTCAGTTCACGGCGCCCATAATGTTTCAGAATTTTTCTGTGGCGCCCCAAGTCAAAACATTGGTCTAACTAACGCAAATGGAGGAATATTGGAATATTTCCGCGGCGCACAGTTTGGGAATTGCTGATATAGATAAGAAGTAAGTATTAGTTTATAAAGATAGTTAAAAAAAAGGGGGTAGGTTAACATTTCATCGGCTGTGAACCTTATTGTGGACTGTTTTTTTTTTATTTTTTTGCTGCAAATGTCTAAATTTTAGACCTTAACTCAAAAGTGACCATATCTTCAAAATGGACAAAATTTTGTTGATCTATGACCAAAAATACATTTTTATACCAATTTTCAATTAAACCGGAGATTAAAATTCACAATTTTTTAAGGTCTACCCCTTACGATTTTTGGCCATTTTCAAGGGTTTCGGATTACTACCCATACAAAACTTAATAATCGATTTATTAAAGCTCTTTTTAGACTAAACAATCTAGGTGGATTTTAAAAACACAAACCGCAGATTTCTATCCCTAACCATTTTATAGCTAAGATATATAAAAAATTTCAAAAATTTTGTTTGTTTCAAAATATGGTTAAAAATCAATTAGGACCTCAAGATTTTAAAAAATTCAACCGAGGGCTTTATCGCATATCGTTTTTCAGATACGTCCATGAGAAGATGAAAATTTCTATAAATCACGCCATATTAAAATTTGTCATAATTTTAAAATACGCTGAATAAATCATTATCAAACTTTTTCGGTTCCCGGCGCCCTTAATGTATCACAATTTTTCCGCGGTGCCCCAAGTAAAAACTGGTCTAACTAACGCAGGTGGAGAAATATTGTAATATTTTCGCGGCGCCCCTGTAACCCATCTGCAGCGCCTCAGGGTGCCGCGGTGCACAGTTTGGAAATCGTAATTTTCAATTATTTTTTATGGTGTGAGGCGAACAAAAATTAATGTAAGTCAAATTCTTTAAAAATTAGTTTTTAAAGAGTTTCAAGCTACGCTACCGGCTGCAACATTTGCATTAGAGGTTACCTTCAGTACTGAATTCTAATTAATACATATAACAGATGTGCACGTGCAAAAAAAAAAAAATGTACACCACTTGTCTGTGGTTCTCTTGACTGAGTCTGTGTGTGGTATCATATTAAAACATTATTAGCACAGAGTCAGTTTTATAATTTGATTATAACTCTTTTTATAAAATATGATTAAAGTAAAAATATTAATTAATTAGTATTAATAATTTATATCTTAATATTTGCTATACATGTTAAAGCAAGGTAATAAAAATAGAAAAACAATATTTGTAGAATAAATCATAAATCATCAAATGTAGCAAAACTTAGCAAATAAACAAAAAATTAAATTAAATTACTTAAATAAAACAAAAGTACAGTGTAATAAGTATACAAAAAAAAACACACTCAATAAAATATATAAATAAATAAATAAATAAATAAATAAATAAATAAAATAAAATAAGATAAAGTAAGATAAAATAAGATAAAATAAATTATTTGGTTATGTAAAGGATATGTACAGGTGGACATACTTCTAGTGGCCGGGCGTGAGACATGCGCGCGAAAGTTGTAGTGGGGATTATAACTTTGGCGAATTGCATTATTTCCTACACACGCTATTACAGTCAAGTGCATAAGTGTAACATTCAAAATATATTAAATATTTAAAATCATGGCGACAAAAAGCAAACTAGGTGGACGTGCTATTAATAGTCAAAGTCGAGAAATAATTAGCAATGTTCTTGATTTTTGTAAGCCTTTATTATTTACAATCTACTTGAAATTGCTGGAGTTTGGAAAAAGACGCGGTACGGGGGTGCTCTGGCCAATAAACAAGTCGACAAAGTGAACGTCAAATGCAGTAATCACTTAAATCAAGCAGTTACGTTTCTATAGTTTTGTTGTTCGACTGTAATGGGAGGAACTTGTGTTTATAGACGTACCTAACTGATAAATATAATGTACACGTGTAAGAATGTGAACTTGATTCTTTGACTGTTCTCTGTATCTGTCTCTGTCTTTCATAGTGCCCTATCTATGCGCACCATAAGCCACGCCCGGCCACTAGAAGTTTATCCGCCTGTAGTAATACCCAATAATACATTTGCACATTATTATTATTTTTTCCTGTTTTATCTTATCAGTTGTCAAAGATTTCTAGTAGATTTACGTTGGTTAGTTGCTTTATGAATTGCTTAACCCTTGTATTAAAATTTTAGCATGTGCAGTTAAATTATTAACGTTTAAGAAGTGTTGGAATTTATTAAAAATTTTACGCGCAAAATATAAAAAGCTTTTTTGACCAATATTTTTACTTACTTTTTTTGGTACAGCTTGTTCCTTTTGTATGGTACTGTAACTATGGTTAGGGTAATTGATAGCATCAGAATCCTTTCCTAAATATTTTAAGATAGAGAGCGAATATAATTGTGATATTTGATTTATTTTAGATTCACGGAATAATGTATTAGATGGATAAGTGATACTTTTATTATACATTGTTTTAATAATTCTCTTTTGCAAAGTTATAATTTTTTTAATGAGTATGTTTGCAGCTCCACCCCATTCAGTCAACCATATGAAATTGTAGACTGCACAAGTCCATAATAAAATATTTTAAGTTTTTCAGTTGTCAGCACATGCCTGAGTTTTTTAAAAATGTACAAATATTGTCTTAATTTGGTACATAGATTATTTATGTGATAGTCCCACCTAAAATATTTTATAAAGTTTACTTTGTTTATTTGATTGACACAGAGGCAATTATTTCTACAACAGTTAGCTTTATGAATAATTATTGAGTTGAACGTTTCTTGTTTGTTTGCAGTGAAGGTAATAAATTTGGTTTTATCAATTATAGATATATTTTAAATAGTTAGCTAAATTTTTTGGCTAACAACGCTGGCTATTTGCGTATATTTTAAAAATAAATTCATATTTTTATAGTAGGTAAAGATGGATATTTATATCTAGTGCATGGCTTAATGCACATTGTTAAGGAGATCAGAAATTGAAAATGTCTGAGGAGGAACCCCCTTTAACAAAAATAAATAAATAAACTAATAAAAAAATAAATTAATAAATGACAACACAAAAAAAGACAACAATCTAATTAACATATAATTACAATTATTACTTTAATCACTGACATTGTTGCGCCCGTAGGCCGCGTTTTATAATAAATTAAATTTATCTTAATTTAATTTAAAACATAAAAACTTTTTATGTTTCCTAAATGTTGAGTGCCGCAACTTGCGAGTTCCAACATTGTCTAACTCACTAATCACCTGTCAACTGACCTGTTCAGAGTACATTCCGCTAGTGAATATATTTTTACAAGTGTTTAATTAATAATTCGCGAATCTATCGCGATTTTAGTGAAGTTACACCTGCTGTGCTTCATTAAAATATTATCAGTGTATCTACACGAAGTCCAGGAACATCCAGGACCTGTCCAGAACCCAAGAACCTGTTTTTTGGGACCAACCAGTGCCACATCTGTAAAATTGGAATAAATATTCTACATATTTATAAGAATACAGCTACTGTAAGTCTGTTCCAATTTTACACACATTTTATTCATTGTTAATTTAATATTATTTTATTTTTGTTGTAATTTAAATTCTATTTGTTATCGCCTCTGTGCGATTTTGTATTTTCTTTGTTCACACACGCTGATCTCCTGATCACGTGTGCTGATTTAATTTCAATTTAAATTTAACATTTAAGATCATTTTTGTAATATTATTAATTTGTTTTTATCAGTGTATTTTTTAATATTGTATTTGTGGCACTGTATTTCATTTATGTGATACGTCCACCGTGTTGAGCACCGTTCTCCGCATTTTTGTCGCTTGAGTAGGGTTTTCAGAGACGTCGTGGGATTTTAGGTTTGGTTCCTCCATAGCCATTACTTGTGGGCCTAGGATTTTACCCGTCTCCACCCCAGCTTAGGGCTACCATTACCCTTGTGTTAGTCTCCTAGAGCAGCCCCTAGGAGCAGAAGAGTTTTTATCCCCTCTCCTCTCCTCTAGGTCGTCCGTGTCTTCCTCTGCGGCTCAACTCGGTGCGTTTGTGTCACATAACTCCGTATATCTTTCTATATTCCAGCCTTCTGCTGGTGGTCCTTCGAGGTGTCCGCCCCGAAGACCATTTGTGTGACTGTCTGGCCACCCTACCTTACTTAGGCGGGGAGCGGGCGCCACAGACATGATACTTTCTTTTTTTCGACAGTTCTTTGATTAGTTGAAATTAAAATAGAATTATAGATCACTGGTTTAAATATTTGAAATTCGATCTATAACTTTTAATACGAACAGTTTTTATGCATATCTTGAATAAAAAAACATATTTCCTTTTGTCAGAGCGGTAAAGTGCACACAAATTTAACAATAAAATCATATTAAACTTCTTACGCTAATTTATTTTTTTATAGAATTTTCGTAATTTTTGGAATATTTTATAAAAATGCCAAGTGTTATGAAGTAAGAAGATCATTAGAATTATTATCGACCATAAAGGACCATAAAAATCATATGTGACATGCACCCAAAAATAGATATTTCTAGCGCACATATTAAATTTGAAGAAACACAAGACTATAGTAAGTTAGAAAGATAAATAAACCGATAGACAGAAAACCATAAACCCTTTTTAACCATTTCTCTGCGGGAACTGAATAAATACGTCGACCTTACTATTGAATGTGGCAGCTGACTGTGCCGCATCGAAAGAGTTAAGGTTTTTTAGTAATCGGATAAGTAACTACATCTGCTGAAAATTCAGTATTGAAAATACAAGTGTCCTGGAATGTTTTCTTCTTTTTGAAAGTACAAAAATCTTTAAAAATGTTATCTGTTTGAAATATTTTTTATTTTAACGTACAAAATTACTTGTGAAAAATTATATCAAGGAGTCTTCCTTCGCGCCGATGTACATCCTCAAGGCGGTATTGAAAATTTTCCATAACCCGTCGACATAGTGCTGGTTCGGTGCTCTGGTTTTTTTCGCTAATTCTGGCTTTTAATTAAACTGCTGTGAACCGAAACCGTTTCTCAGGTAAAATTGGGCTCGTAATTCTTAAGTATCTCGGCTCCAAATCCTGGTATTAAGTAAATGGTACCGAATACTATTTTTAATTCATTACTTTTTTGCGGTTATCCGGTTTCGAATACCCAATTCTGACTACTCGGTTCCTAATACTCGTTTTCGAATATCCAGTTCCGGATATCCGGTTCATAATACCCGATTCCAGGGTAGGGTATTCGAAACTGGGTAAACGCGGAATTGGTTAGTTTTTTTGGAATCGGTTGCGATTCTGGTATGCTCGATTTCTGATAGCACTGCTTCGATCTGAGATAACCATATAGGAAGAAATTCATGGTTCCTAAATATTAGCTTCTGGGCGACCAGTTAATGGGAGCGTTAAGCGAAGGCGACTGTTGGCAACTGTTGAGTATGTTGATTAACATAGGGCGCGTTTAGTGCACGTACTTGCTGAGAATCAACACTCAAGCTCTTTAATTTGGGATTACCGTCAACTGTTCGTTAAATAAACAGCAAACGTCAACATATTCAACAGTTGCGTTCTCTAAACGCGTCCAATAATTCTTCGCTTGGAGATCCACTTCCAGGGAACATGGCCTTAATGGCCTTAATGGCCACATCTTGCTGATAACAAGTGACCTCATTGAATCCAGCAAAATTATCAAGTTCTGGTCGCAAAAATTCACTAGCATAACCTTGTATGATTAATGCATAAGTAATGGTGAGTGCAACACCGTTTGTATTCTCATACAAGTAAGGGCCGATAATACCAGATGCGCTAATTGTCGCATCGGCTCGTAGTTTTTTTTAAATTAATAATAGCTGTTAATTAATTAATAGTTTTGCTTCAAATTTATTGATCCACGATTTAAGTAATTCCACTAAGATGGTAGCATGGAACAGCAACGAACTGTTAAAAGAGAATCAGTTGCGTAGCCAGGGGGGGGGGGGGTTCAAAATTACCATACCAGGTAACGAATGAGAAAAAAAAATCGATATGATCACAATAAAGGAAGACAGTTCAAGGGAGATGACCAGAAAAATAAGCACAAATTGAAGTGATGAGGAAAAAAGGAGGACGAAGCAAAGTGATAACCGAATAAAAAGGACGAAATGATGTGATGAGAAAAAAATTCGGAATAATAGGGGGGTTGCTAACCCCTACCTGCTTACGCCATTGGATAGAACGATGGTTCTCGTAAAAGCTTTTAGCACACATTGCACATTGTTCATCGGTGGGTCTATCCATTGCAACTAAATTTCCAATCAGTGGTCTATAACAACTAAATGCTTTGGTTAGCCCACTTTTCGAGACATTTAACAAAGAAATGAGGAAAACATTTAATGTTTTCCTCATTTCATTACAAGATGAAATTTTCATCTTATAGGCCACTTTGTAGTTTTAATATATTACTCCTACTATATATGTAGGTCAGGGGTGGGCAGACTTTTCCAGGGCACGGGCTACTTCTAATTTTCAAGATTGTCGCGGTCTACCAGATATTTATTGCAACGTAATAATGATTATAATAATAGTCACAAATATAATAATTACAAATGATGTATTTATTAATAAAATCTTCAAAATACATTAAAAAGTTAGTGTAAATTATAAATATAAAGTGAATCAGGTTCGTTTATGAAGTTACAGTAGAAGAAGACTTAATCTGCATTCTGCCCGCTAATCTTGAATATCTTGGTATATAATTACTAACTGCTAATCTTGCACTGGATTCTAAATGGTCGTATGTGAGACGGAAACGTACGGTTGACTAAATTATATTCATCGTCACAAATGCAGATGTGAGCAGGTAGGTAGAACTAAAAAGCGATGTTAAATGAAATGCAACCTTTATTAAATTAGGACACTTTTTTTTCGTCTATTAGATTCCAAAAGTTATTTTTAGGTTCTGAACTATGTGTTTTTAAAATTATGCCGTTTTGAAGGAGAAGAGATTCATTTTCCTCGAGAGATAAAGAAAATTTTATATATATTTATGGTTATATCTTCTACATCAGTGGTGTTCAAACTTATTTGAGTCGTGGAACCTTTTACAGTATAACAATATTCCGTGGAATAAAAAAAAAAAAATAATAATAACATAGGGTGATACCTATGCAAGGTGACCAGATTTCAGTTGAGGTAAACCTTAAGATTGAAAAAAAAAAAAATAAACGGCAAAAAAAACGGCATAAAAAAAATGGAAATACAGTATATTTTATTAAATTTTGCTCACCTCCAAAATATAAGTGATAAGCAAAAAAAAGGTCCTCACATCCAAAATTCAAGTAATGATTAAAAAAAAGGTCTTCACCTCTAAACTACGCGAGGAGAAAAAAGAAAGTATAAGTCGACGCCTTAAGTTTAAGAAAAAGCTCGTGGAACCCTTGAGGACCTTGTGTGGAAACCTACGGTTCCATGGAACACAGTTTGAATATCGCTGTTCTACATCAACATTGCCAAATGGGTAACATATGAAAATAACAATTGGTTCTAGTCTAGTAAATTCTTGAAAACGTCTCTCAAATTCGTAGTAAAGAATTATAATACATTTATATGTATTATTTCACATAAGTGAAAGTAAGTATTATTAATATGCTAATCTTACCATAAATACTGTCACAAAGTTTTCAATGAAATTCCATAATTTGATAATAAGAGGCTTAAAGAAATTTTAACTTTCATTTAGATCAGGCATAGTAACAAATGTATTTTAAACAAGGAACACCACTCAGTTTTCAAAATGACCACATCTGGCCTTAAGGCAGCTCTTATATCTCTGAGGCCATTTGTCAATAGAAGACGGGTTTCTGTATGAAAAATCTAAGTTGCCTTTATCAAGGACCGCTTCAGACTAACGATATTAAGGTGTTGTTTATTGTAGATCATGTCCTGAAGCACGGGCCGCAATTAATAATCCAGGGGGTTAAGGTCAGACCTGCTCGACGGCGAAGCAGCAGGAGAAATGAAGTCCGGTATATTGATTTTAAGCCACTGCTGCCTAGTCTTCGCTATATGGGCTGGCACTGATTCTTGCTGGAAGCTCCAGGGGTGACCAGCGAAGAGGGAGTTGATCAGTTCTTTAACTATCGACTCCTACACGGTTTCCTGGTCGATGTTTTTGTCTCTTGTCTTGCAAAACTTAAGCTTAGTGGAACTGACATAGCTGAACAGTAACTATAGCAAGGCAGTTGAAAGAACCTTCTATATAAAAAATGTTTTCGTTAGTGAAAAGAATTTTCGTGTGTAGAAATCCTACGTAATTGTATTAACAAGTGATCACAGAGATTTAAGAGCTGCATAATGGCCAGATGTGATCATTTTGAAAACTGATTAGTTTTTCTTGTTTCACATACGTCTGTTTATTATGAACTAAAAGAAAATTAATGCTAATCTAAAGAATATTTTGTACAGTAATTATATGAGTAGTTTTTTTTTTTTTTTACTATGAATTTCATATTTTATTATATAAGTTTATGGCTTTTAGGTATTTCAGAATGTTCCTTGTCATTGCGGTTTCTTGTTTTAATGCTTGTTGTATGTCCTGTGGTATGTTGTACATGGTGCGTGCATGGTGGTATAGTGGGCAGTCTGTTAATACGTGCCTGACTGTCAGGGGCTGGTTGCAGGTCTCACATATCTTTTGGTGTAGCCTGGCCATTATGTGCTCATGTGTCAGTTTCGTGTGTCCAATTCTCAACCTGGTTATCACAATTTGGTCTCTTCTATTTGTCTCAGTTGTCCATGAGCAGATGTAGTTTTTTATGTGTCTCAGTATATTTTCGGTTGTTGTGGTCCATTTATTCACTCGGACCTGGTGGAGTTTATTTTTGATGAACTGTTTTGTGTACGTAATATTTGGAGCGATTTGCAGTACTTCGTCTTCTGTGGGGTTTTCTGTAGCTGCTGCGTTTGCTGCTTTGTTGCCTTCTATGCCAACGTGGCCTGGTGTCCAGATGAAAACGATTGTCTTACCGTTTATAGAGATGTTGTGTGTTTTGTCCTGGATTTTTTGGATTGTTGGACCGTTGCTCTGATGGTTTTTTAGCGCCTGTATTGTACCGAGGGAGTCGGAACAGATGGCAGTACGTCGGTGGTTGCTCCTACGTATAATGTCCAGGGTTTTAGAAATTGCGTCTGTTTTTGGTTGATAGATGCAAACGGTGTTTGGTAGACGGTAGGTTCGAGTGCTGTCTTCTGATACTATGGCGATTCTGCAGGTATCTTCAGTTTTGGAGGCATCTGTGTAGTAGAATTTGTGTTGCCGGTACTTGTTTCTTATTGCGTTGAATTTATTTACGATTTCTTGGGCTGGTGTGCTGGATTTTTTGTGTCGTTGAAGTTCGGTGTTTGTGTCGATTTCGATGAGTTTCCAGGGGGGAGTTTTGTGGAGTGAGGAAGGTTGTGGTTTTGGTATTTGCAGGTGTATTGTGGCTAGAATGTTGTGCATGTATTGTAATATTGGTGTACTGACCTTAAGTTGTAAGTTGTTTTCTGGTTATGCGTGTTTGAAAACGATATTGTAAACCGGATTGTGTGGTTTCGTAGCCAGATTGGTGACATACATCACGGTTAGTTTCTGTCTTCTTTCTTGCAGTGTTGGCTCCCCTGCTTCGTTAAGTGTGCTTGCAGTAGGACTTGTTCTGTAAGCGCCGGATGCGATTCGTATGGCCGCATGGTGTACTGTGTCCAGTTGCTTTAATGTCGTCTTACAAGCCGTGGCGTATATTAGGCAACCGTAATCTATTTTTGGTAGGATTATTGTTCTATACAGTTTCAGCAGTGTTGATTTATCGGCTCCCCAGGTTTGGTGCCCCAATGTTTTTAATATGTTTAGTCGTCTATTACAGTCAGTTTTAAGTTGATTAATATGTTTTTTCCAAGTCAGTCTATTGTCATTCCAAGAAATTTGGTCTCTTCAGTATAGTTAATTTGGATGTTATTTAAGGTTAGTACTGGGTTTGGCGGTTGTGGAGTCTGGTGAAATGCATTGCTTTAGTTTTTTCATTGGAGAAGGTGAATCCAGTAGATTCGGCCCAAGTCTGGATAGCTTGTATTGCTTCCTGTAGTAGGCGTCTTATGTTTTCTATGCACGCTCCTTTGCAGTATATGACTAAGTCATCTGCGTACAGTAATGTCTGGACTGGCTTTTTAATATGAGCATTAATTTTGTTCATGCATATAAGAAAAAGTGTAACACTTAACACTGAACCCTGTGGTACCCCGTTTTCTTGAATTTTTGTTCTGGATATTATTGACGCGGACTTTGAACATTTTATCTGTGAGGAAATTTTTAACAAAATGAATTATATGTCCGTTTAGTCCGTAGTTTAATAATTCATTTAAAATGTATCTTCTCCAAGCAGTTGGAAAAGCGTTCTGAATATCAAAAAATATTGCACAAAGGTGTTGCTTCTTGTGAAAAGTTTCCTGGGTTTCATTTACTAGGGTGAGTATTTAACCTATAGTGGAGCGGCCACTTCTGAATCCCGCTTGATGTTTATTAAGAAAATTATTTTTTTCCATGTACCACTCTAGCCTTTTATTTATTATTTTTTCAAATAATTTGCTTAGCGTGTTTGATAATGCGATTGGTCTATAGTTTCTTACGTTAGTTTTGATTTTGTTTGGTTTTGGTATAGGTATGATTTCTATTTCTTGCCAAAAGTCTGGAAATTGGTTGTTTAGCCACATGTAGTTGAAAATAAATTTAAGTTTGTGGACTGCTTCTAATGGAAGTTGTTTGCGGAATTCAAAGGGGATTTTATCCGGGCCAGAGCTTTTGTTATTTTTAAGCTGTTTCAAGGCTGTTTCTAGTTCTGATGTTGTGATGGGCTCATTAATTTGCAGATCCGTGTTTTCTATGACTATTGGCGTTTCTTCGGCATCGGATTTGATTTGTAAGAACTCATGGCTGTAATTTTGATCGCTGGACTGTTCATAGAAGGATTCTGCTAATATATTGGCTATTTCTTCTGGTTCTGTTATGATAGTGGTTCCTTCTTTTAATGCAGGTATTGTAGAGCTTTGTTTTGTTCCAGAATTTCTCTGTCCAATCTATCTGCCAAACAATCTGCTTAAACTTTAAATTCAGCCAATAGGAGACCAATAATCTTTTAACCAATCAGATTGCTTCAAATTCAAATTCAGCCAATAGGAGACAACTAATCTTTTAACCAATCAAATTGCTTTAAATTAGAATTCAGACAAGAGGAGACAATTAATCTTTTAACCAATCAAACTGCTTTAAATTTAAATTCAGCCAATAGGAGACAATTAATCTTTTAACCAATCAAACTGCTTTAAATTAAATTTCAGCCAATAGGAGACAATTAATCTTTTAACCAATCAGATTGCTTTAAATTAAAATTCAGCCAACAGGATACAATTAATCATCTAACCAATCAAATTGCTTTAAATTCAATTCAGCCAATAGGAGACAATTAACCTTTTAACCAATCAAACTTCTTTAAATTTAAATTCAGCCAATAGGAGACAATTATTCTTTTAACCAATCAGATTGCATCAAATTCAAATTCAGCCAATAGGAGACAACTAATCTTTTAACCAATCAAATTGCTTTAAATTCAAATTCACCCAATAGGAGACAATTAATCTTTTAACCAATCAGATTGCTTTAAATTCAAATTCAGCCAATAGTAGACAAATAATCTTTTAACCAATCAAACTGCTTGAAATTTAAATTCAGCCAATAGGAGACAACTAATCTTTTAACCAATCAAATTGTTTCAAATTCAAATTCAGCCAATAGGAGACAACTAATCTTTTAACCAATCAGATTGCTTTAAATTTAAATTCAGCCAATAGGAGACAATTAATCTTTTAACCAATCAGATTAGTTCAAATTCAAATTCAGCCAATAGGAGACAACAAATCCTTGAACCAATTATACTGCTTTAAATTCAAATTCAGCCAATAGGAGACAATTAATCTTTTAACCAATCAGATTTCTTTAAATTCAAATTCAGCCAATAGGAGACAAATAATCTATTAACCAATCATATTGCTTTCAATTCAAATTCAGCCAATAGGAGACAACTAATCTTTTAACCAATCAAATTGATTTAAATTTAAATTCAGCCAATAGGAGACAATAAATTTTTTACCAATCAAATTGCTTTCATTTTAAATTCAGCCAATAGGAGACAATTAATCTTTTAACCAATCAGATTGCTTTAAATTCAAATTCAGCCAATAGAAGACAAATAATCTATTAACCAATCATATTGCTTTTAATTCAAATTTAGCCAATAGGAGACAACTAATCTTTTAACCAATCAAATTGCTTTAAATTCAAATTCAGCCAGTAGGAGATAATTTATCTTTTAACCAATCAAATTCAGCCAATAGGAGACAATTAATCTTTTAACCAATCAGATTGCTTTAAACTAAAATTCAGCCAATAGGATACAATTAATCTTTTAACCAATCAAATTGCTTTTAATTCAAATTCAGCCAATAGGAGACAACTAATCTTTTAACCAATCAAATTGCTTTAAATTCAAATTCAGCCAGTAGGAGATAATTTATCTTTTAACCAATCAAATTCAGCCAATAGGAGACAATTAATCTTTTAACCAATCAGATTGCTTTAAACTAAAATTCAGCCAATAGGATACAATTAATCTTTTAACCAATCAAATTGCTTTAAATTCAATTCAGCCAATTGGAGACAATTATTCTTTTAACCAATCAAACTGCTTTAAATTCAAATTCAGCCAATAGGAAACAATTAAACTTTTAACCAATCAAACTTCTTTAAATTTTAATTCAGCCAATAGGACACAATTATTCTATTAACCAATCAGATTGCATCAAATTCAAATTCAGCCAATAGGAGACAACTAATCTTTTAACCAATCAAATTGCTTTTAATTCAAATTCAGCCAATAGGAGACAATTAATCTTTTAACCAATCAGATTGCTTCAAATTCAAATTCAGCCAATAGGAGACAACTAATCTTTTAACCAATCAAATTGCTTTAAATTCAAATTCAGACAATAGGAGACAATTAATCTTTTACCCAATCAAACTGCTTTAAATTTAAATTCAGCCAATAGGAGACAATTAATCTTTTAACCAATCAGATTGCTTCAAATTCAAATTCAGCCAATAGGAGACAATTAATCTTTTAACCAATCAGATTGCTTTAAATTCAAATTCAGCCAATAGGAGACAATTAATATTTTAACCAATCAAATTGCTTTAAATTTAAATTCAGCAAATAGGAGACAATTAATCTTTTAACCAATCAGATTGCTTTAAATTCAAATTCAGCCAATAGTAGACAAATAATCTTTTAACCAATCAAACTGCTTAAAATTAAAATTCAGCCAATAGGAGACAACTAATCTTTTAACCAATCAGATTGTTTCAAATTCAAATTCATCCAATAGGAGACAGCTAATCTTTTAACCAATCAAATAGCTTTAAATTCAAATTCAGCCAATAGGAGACAATTAATCTTTTAACCAATCAGATTGCTTCAAATTCAAATTCAGCCAATAGGAGACAATAAATATTTTAACCAATCAAATTGCTTTAAATTTAAATTCAGCCAATAGGAGACAATAAATCTTTTTACCAATCAAATTGCTTTAATTTTAAATTAAGCCAATAGGAGACAATTAATCTTTTAACCAATCAGTATGTTTTAAATTCAAATTCAGCCAATAGAAGACAAATAATCTATTAATCAATCATATTGCTTTTAATTCAAATTCAGCCAATAGAAGACAATTAATCTTTTAACCAATCAAACTGCTTTAAATTTAAATTCAGCCAATAGGAGACAATTAATCTTTTAACCAATCAAACTGCTTTAAATTCAATTTCAGCCAATAGGAGACAATTAATCTTTTAACCAATCAAATTGCTTTAAATTCAATTCAGCCAATTGAAGACAATTAATCTTTTAACCAATCAAACTGCTTTAAATTTAAATTCAGCCAATAGGAGACAATTAATCTTTAACCAATCAAACTTCTTTAAATTAAAATTCAGCCAATAGGACACAATTATTCTTTTAACCAATCAGATTGCATCAAATTCAAATTCAGCCAATAGGAGACAACTTATCTTTTAACCAATCAAATTGCTTTAAATTCAAATTCAGCCAATAGGAGACAATTAATCTTTTAACCAATCAAACTGCTTAAAATTTAAATTCAGCCAATAGGAAACAATTAATCTTTTAACCAATCAGATTGCTTCAAATTCAAATTCAGCCAATAGGAGACAACTAATCTTTTAACCAATCAAATTGCTTTAAATTCAAATTCAGACAATAGGAGACAATTAATCTTTTAACCAATCAAACTGCTTTAAATTTAAATTCAGCCAATAGGAGACAATTAATCTTTTAACCAATCAGATTGCTTCAAATTAAAATTCAGCCAATAGGAGACAACTAATCCTTGAACCAATCAAATTGCTTTAAATTCAAATTCAGCCAATAGGAGACAATTAATCTTTTAACCAATCAGATTGCTTTAAATTCAAATTCAGCCAATAGGAGACAATTAATATTTTAACCAATCAAATTGCTTTAAATTTAAATTCAGCAAATAGGAGACAATAAATCTTTTTACCAATCAAATTGCTTTAATTTTAAATTCGGCCAATAGGAGACAATTAAACTTTTAACCAATCAGATTGCTTTAAATTCAAATTCAGCCATAGAAGACAAATAATCTATTAACCAATCATATTGCTTTTAATTCAAATTCAGCCAATAGGAGACAATTAATCTTTTAACCAATCAAACTTCTTTAAATTTAAATTCAGCCAATAGGAGACAACTAATCTTTTAACCAATTAAATTGCTTTAAATTCAAATTCAGCCAATAGGAGATAATTTATCTTTTTACCAATCAAATTCAGCCAATAAGACACAATTAATCTTTTAACCAATCAGATTGCTTTAAATTCAAATTCAGCCAATAGGAGACAATAAATATTTTAACCAATCAAATTGCTTTAAATTTAAATTCAGCCAATAGAAGACAATAAATCTTTTTACCAATCAAATTGCTTTAATTTTAAATTAAGCCAATAGGAGACAATTAATCTTTTAACCAATCAGATTGCTTTAAATTCAAATTCAGCCAATAGGACACAATGAATCTTTTAACCAATCAGATTGCTGTAAATTCAAATTCAGCCAATAGTAGACAAATAATCTTTTAACCAATCAAACTGCTTTAAATTTAAATTCAGCCAATAGGAAACAACTAATCTTTTAACCAATCAGATTGTTTCAAATTCAAATTCAGCCAATAGGAGACAACTAATCTTTTAACCAATCAAATAGCTTTAAATGCAAATTCAGCCAATAGGAGACAATTAATCTTTTAACCAATCAGATTGCTTCAAATTCAAATTCAGCCAATAGGAGACAATAAATATTTTAACCAATCAAATTGCTTTAAATTTAAATTCAGCCAATAGGAGACAATAAATCTTTTTACCAATCAAATTGCTTTAATTTTAAATTAAGCCAATAGGAGACAATTAATCTTTTAACCAATCAGTATGCTTTAAATTCAAATTCAGCCAATAGAAGACAAATAATCTATTAACCAATCATATTGCTTTTAATTCAAATTCAGCCAATAGAAGACAATTAATCTTTTAACCAATCAAACTGCTTTAAATTTAAATTCAGCCAATACGAGACAATTAATCTTTTAACCAATCAAACTGCTTTAAATTCAATTTCAGCCAATAGGAGACAATTAATCTTTTAACCAATCAAATTGCTTTAAATTCAATTCAGCCAATTGGAGACAATTAATCTTTTAACCAATCAAACTGCTTTAAATTTAAATTCAGCCAATAACAGACAATTAATCTTTAACCAATCAAACTTCTTTAAATTAAAATTCAGCCAATAGGACACAATTATTCTTTTAACCAATCAGATTGCATCAAATTCAAATTCAGCCAATAGGAGACAACTTATCTTTTAACCAATCAAATTGCTTTAAATTCAAATTCAGCCAATAGGAGACAATTAATCTTTTAACCAATCAAACTGCTTAAAATTTAAATTCAGCCAATAGGAAACAATTAATCTTTTAACCAATCAGATTGCTTCAAATTCAAATTCAGCCAATAGGAGACAACTAATCTTTTAACCAATCAAATTGCTTTAAATTCAAATTCAGACAATAGGAGACAATTAATCTTTTAACCAATCAAACTGCTTTAAATTTAAATTCAGCCAATAGGAGACAATTAATCTTTTAACCAATCAGATTGCTTCAAATTAAAATTCAGCCAATAGGAGACAACTAATCCTTGAACCAATCAAATTGCTTTAAATTCAAATTCAGCCAATAGGAGACAATTAATCTTTTAACCAATCAGATTGTTTTAAATTCAAATTCAGCCAATAGGAGACAATTAATATTTTAACCAATCAAATTGCTTTAAATTTAAATTCAGCCAATAGGAGACAAAAAATCTTTTTACTAATCAAATTGCTTTAATTTTAAATTCAGCCAATAGGAGACAATTAAACTTTTAACCAATCAGATTGCTTTAAATTCAAATTCAGCCCATAGGAGACAACTAATCTTTTAACCAATCAAATTGTTTTAAATTCAAATGCAGACAATAGGAGACAATTAATCTTTTAACCAATCAAACTGCTTTAAATTCAATTTCAGCCAATAGGAGACAATTAATCTTTTAACCAATCAGATTGCTTTAAATTAAAATTCAGCCAATAGGATACAATTAATCTTTTAACCAATCAAATTGCTTTAAATTCAATTCAGCCAATTGGAGACAATTAATCTTTTAACCAATCAAACTGCTTTAAATTCAAATTCAGCCAATAGGAGACAAATAATCTTTTAACCAATCAAACTGCTTAAAATTTAAATTCAGCCAATAGAAGAAAATTAATCTTTTAACCAATCAGATTGCTTCAAGTTCAAATTCAGCCAATAGGAGACAATTAATCTTTTAACCAATTAAACTTCTTTAAATTTAAATTCAGCCAATAGGACACAATTATTCTTTTAACCAATCAAATTGCTTTAAATTCAAATTCAGCCAATAGGAGACAATTAATCTTTTAATTAATCAGATTGCTTTAAATACAAATTCAGCCAATAGAAGACAAGTAATCTATTAACCAATCATATTTCTTTTAATTCAAATTCAGCCAATAGCAGACAACTAATCTTTTAACCAATCACATTGTGTAACGAATCGAGTGGTCCATCAGAAACTTTCACAAACACCCGTTGCGAGAATTTCTTAGAAAAGGGGTTGCCATCGGTTTTTATGATTTTTTAAAAGGGTATACTTTTGAGAATATAAATAATAAAATTTTAGAAATTTTATGTATCTTTAGAAATATATTTTTTAAATGGTTCTTTGTTCAAGGATTTATTTATTCAGAGTTATTGCTTAATTAACAATTTGAATAGGAGACAACTAATCTTTTAACCAATCAAATTGCTTTAAATTCAAATTCACACAATCGGAGACAATTAATCTTTTACCCAATCAAACTGCTTTAAATTTAAATTCAGCCAATAGGAGACAATTAATCTTTTAACCAATCAGATTGCTTCAAATTCAAATTCAGCCAATAGGAGACAACTAATCTTTGAACCAATCAAATTGCTTTAAATTCAAATTCAGCCAATAGGAGACAATTAATCTTTTAACCAATCAGTATGCTTTAAATTCAAATTCAGCCAATAGGAGACAATTAATATTTTAACCAAGCAAATTGCTTTAAATTTAAATTCAGCCAATAGGAGACAATAAATCTTTTTACCAATCAAATTGCTTTAATTTTAAATTCAGCCAATAGGAGACAATTAATCTTTTAACCAATCAGATTGCTTTAAATACAAAATCAGCCAATAGAAGACAAATAATCTTTTAACCAATCAAATTGCTTTAAATTCAAATTCAGCCAATAGGAGACAATTAATCTTTTAACCAATCAGATTGCTTTAAATTCAAATTCAGCCAATAGGAGACAAATAATCTTTTAACCAATCAAACTGCTTAAAATTTAAATTAAGCCAATAGGAGACAATTAATCTTTTAACCAATCAAACTGCTTTAAATTTAAATTCAGCCAATAGGAGACAATTAATCTTTTAACCAATCAAACTGCTTTAAATTCAATTTCAGCCAATAGGAGACAATTAATCTTTTAACCAATCAAACTGCTTTAAATTCAAATTCAGCCAATAGGAGACAATTAATCTTTAACCAATCAAACTTCTTAAAATTTAAATTCAGCCAATAGGACACAATTATTCTTTTAACCAATCAGATTGCATCAAATTCAAATTCAGCCAATAGGAGACAAATAAGCTTTTAACCAATCAAACTGCTTAAAATTTAAATTCAGCCAATAGGAAACAATTAATCTTTTAACCAATCAGATTGCTTCAAATTCAAATTCAGCCAATAGGAGACAACTAATCTTTTAACCAATCAAATTGCTTTAAATTCAAATTCAGACAATAGGAGACAATTAATCTTTTAACCAATCAAACTGCTTTAAATTTAAATTCAGCCAATAGGAGACAATTAATCTTTTAACCAATCAGATTGCTTCAAATTCAAATTCAGCCAATAGGAGAAAACTAATCCTTGAACCAATCAAATTACTTTAAATTCAAATTCAGCCAATAGGAGACAATTAATCTTTTAACCAATCAGATTGCTTTAAATTCAAATTCAGCCAATAGCAAACAATTAGTATTTTAACCAATCAAATTGCTTTAAATTTAAATTCAGCCAATAAGAGACAATAAATCTTTTTACCAATCAAATTGCTTTAATTTTAAATTCAGCCAATAGGAGACAATTAATCTTTTAACCAATCAGATTGCTTTAAATTCAAATTCAGCCAATAGAAGACAAATAATCTATTAACCAATCATGTTGCTTTTAATTCAAATTCAGCCAAAAGGAGACAACTAATCTTTTAACCAATTAAATTGCTTTAAATTCAAATTCAGCCAATAGGAGACAATTAATCTTTTAACCAATCAGATTGCTTTAAATTCAAATTCAGCCAATAGGAGACAAATAATCTTTTAACCAATCAAACTGCTTAAAATTTAAATTAAGCCAATAGGAGACAATTAATCTTTTAACCAATCAAACTGCTTTAAATTCAATTTCAGCTAATAGGAGACAATTAATCTTTTAACCAATCAGATTGCTTCAAATTCAAATTCAGCCAATAGGAGAAAACTAATCCTTGAACCAATCAAATTACTTTAAATTCAAATTCAGCCAATAGGAGACAATTAATCTTTTAACCAATCAAATTGCTTTAAATTCAAATTCACACAATCAAATTGCTTCAATTTCAAATTCAGCCAATAGGAGACAATTAATCTTTTAACCAATCAGATTGCTTTAAATTCAAATTCAGCCAATAGGAGACAACTAATCTTTTAACCAATCAAATTGCTTTAAATTCAAATTCACACAATCGGAGACAATTAATCTTTTAACCAATCAAACTGCTTTAAATTTAAATTCAGCCAATAGGAGACAATTAATCTTTAAACCAATCAGATTGCTTCAAATTCAAATTCAGCCAATAGGAGACAACTAATCCTTGAACCAATCAAATTGCTTTAAATTCAAATTCAGTCAATAGGAGACAATTAATCTTTTAACCAATCAGATTGCTTTAAATTCAAATTCAGCCAATAGGAGACAATTAATATTTTAACCAATCAAATTGCTTTAAATTTAAATTCAGCCAATAGGAGACAATATATCTTTTTACCAATCAAATTGCTTAAATTTAAAATTCAGCCAATAGGAGACAATTAACCTTTTAACCAATCAGATTGCCTTAAATACAAATTCAGCCAATAGAAGACAAATAATCTATTAACCAATCATATTGCTTTTAATTCAAATTCAGCCAATAGGAGACAACTAATCTTTTAACCAATCAAATTGCTTTAAATTCAAATTCAGCCTTTAGGAGACAATTAATCTTTTAACCAATCAGATTGCCTTAAATACAAATTCAGCCAATAGAAGACAAATAATCTATTAACCAATCATATTGCTTTTAATTCAAATTCAGCCAATAGGAGACAACTAATCTTTTAACCAATCAAATTGCTTTAAATTCAAATTCAGCCTTTAGGAGACAATTAATCTTTTAACCAATCAGATTGCTTTAAATTCAAATTCAGCCAATAGGAGACAATTAATCTTTTAACCAATCAAACTGCTTTAAATTCAATTCAGCCAATAGGAGACAATTAATCTTTTAACCAATCAGATTGCTTTAAATTAAAATTCAGCCAATAGGAGACAATTAACCTTTTAACCAATCAGATTGCCTTAAATACAAATTCAGCCAATAGAAGACAAATAATCTATTAACCAATCATATTGCTTTTAATTCAAATTCAGCCAATAGGAGACAACTAATCTTTTAACCAATCAAATTGCTTTAAATTCAAATTCAGCCTTTAGGAGACAATTAATCTTTTAACCAATCAGATTGCCTTACATACAAATTCAGCCAATAGAAGACAAATAATCTATTAACCAATCATATTGCTTTTAATTCAAATTCAGCCAATAGGAGACAACCAATCTATTAACCAATCATATTGCTTTAAATTCAAATTCAGCCTTTAGGAGACAATTAATCTTTTAACCAATCAGATTGCTTTAAATTCAAATTCAGCCAATAGGAGACAATTAATCTTTTAACCAATCAAATTGCTTTAAATTCAATTCAGCCAATTGGAGACAATTAATCTTTTAACCAATCAAACTGCTTTAATTTTAAATTCAGCCAATAGGAGACAATTAATCTTTTAACCAATCATATTGCTTTAAATACAAATTCAGCCAATAGAAGACAAATAATCTATTAACCAATCATATTGCTTTTAATTCAAATTCAGCCAATAGGAGACAAATAATCTTTTAACCAATCAAACTGCTTAAAATTTAAATTAAGCCAATAGGAGAAAATTAATCTTCTAACCAATCAGAATGCTTAAAATTCAAATTCAACCAATAGGAGACAAATAATCTTTTAACCAATCAAATTGCTTTAAATTCAAATTCAGCCAATAGGAGACAAGTAATCTTTTAACCAATCAAATTGCTTTAAATTAAAATTCAGCCAATAGGAGACAAATAATCCTTTAACCAATCAAACTGCTTAAAATTTAAATTCAGCCAATAGGAGACAATAAATCTTATAACCAATCAGATTGGTTTAATTTCAAATTCAGCCAATAGGAGACAACTAATCTTTACCAATCAAATTGCTTTAAATTCAAATTCACACAATCGGAGACAATTAATCTTTTAACCAATCAAACTGCTTTAAATTTAAATTCAGCCAATAGGAGACAATTAATCTTTTAACCAATCAGATTGCTTCAAATTCAAATTCAGCCAATAGGAGACAACTAATCCTTGAACCAATCAAATTGCTTTAAATTCAAATTCAGCCAATAGGAGACAATTAATCTTTTAACCAATCAGATTGCTTTAAACTCAAATTCAGCCAATAGGAGACAATTAATATTTTAACCAATCAAATTGCTTTAAATTTAAATTCAGCCAATAGGAGACAATAAATCTTTTAACCAATCAAATTGCTTTAATTTTCAATTCAGCAAATAGGAGACAATTAATCTTTTAACCAATCATATTGCTTTAAATACAAATTCAGCCAATCGAAGACAAATAATCTATTAACCAATCATATTGCTTTTAATTCAAATTCAGCCAATAGGAGACAAATAATCTTTTAATTAATCAAACTGCTAAAAATTTAAATTAAGCCAATAGGAGACAATTAATCTTCTAACCAATCAAACTGCTTTAAATTTAAATTAAGCCAATAGGAGAAAATTAATCTTCTAACCAATCAGAATGCTTAAAATTCAAATTCAACCAATAGGAGACAAATAATCTTTTAACCAATCAAATTGCTTTAAATTCAAATTCAGCCAATAGGAGACAATTAATCTTTTAACCAATCAAATTGCTTTAAATTAAAATTCAGCCAATAGGAGACAAATAATCCTTTAACCAATCAAACTGCTTAAAATTTAAATTCAGCCAATAGGAGACAATAAATCTTTTAACCAATCAGATTGCTTTAATTTCAAATTCAGCCAATAGGAGACATTTAATCTTTTAACCAATCAAATTGCTTTAAATTCAAATTCACACAATCGGAGACAATTAATCTTTTAACCAATCAAACTGCCTTAAATTTAAATTCAGCCAATAGGAGACAATTAATCTTTTAACCAATCAGATTGCTTCAAATTTAAATTCAGCCAATAGGAGACAACTAATCCTTGAACCAATCAAATTGCTTTAAATTCAAATTCAGCCAATAGGAGACAATTAATCTTTTAACCAATCAGATTGCTTTAAACTCAAATTCAGCCAATAGGAGACAATTAATATTTTAACCAATCAAATTGCTTTAAATTTAAATTCAGCCAATAGGAGACAATAAATCTTTTAACCAATCAAATTGCTTTAATTTTAAATTCAGCCAATAGGAGACAATTAATCTTTTAACCAATCATATTGCTTTAAATACAAATTCAGCCAATAGAAGACAAATAATCTATTAACCTATCATATTGCTTTTAATTCAAATTCAGCCAATAGGAGACAAATAATCTTTTAACCAATCAAACTGCTTAAAATTTAAATTAAGCCAATAGGAGACAATTAATCTTTTAACCAATCAAACTGCTTTAAATTTAAATTCAGCCAATAGGAGACAGTTAATCTTTTAACCAATCAAATTCAATTTCAGCCAATAGGAGACAATTAATCTTTTAACCAATCAGATTGCTTTAAACTCAAATTCAGCCAATAGGAGACAATTAATATTTTAACCAATCAAATTGCTTTTAATTTAAATTCAGCCAATAGGAGACAATAAATCTTTTAACCAATCAAATTGCTTTAATTTTAAATTCAGCCAATAGGAGACAATTAATCTTTTAACCAATCATATTGCTTTAAATACAAATTCAGCCAATAGAAGACAAATAATCTATTAACCTATCATATTGCTTTTAATTCAAAGTCAGCCAATAGGAGACAAATAATCTTTTAACCAATCAAACTGCTTAAAATTTAAATTAAGCCAATAGGAGACAATTAATCTTTTAACCAATCAAATTGCTTTAAATTCAATTCAGCCAATTGGAGACAATTAATCTTTTAACCAATCAACTGCTTTAAATTTAAATTCAGCCAATAGGAGACAATTAATCTTTTAACCAATCAGATTGCTTCAAATTCAAATTCAGCCAATAGGAGACAACTAATCCTTGAACCAATCAAATTGCTTTAAATTAAAATTCAGCCAATAGGAGACAAATAATCCTTTAACCAATCAAACTGCTTAAAATTTAAATTCAGCCAATAGGAGACAATAAATCTTATAACCAATCAGATTGGTTTAATTTCAAATTCAGCCAATAGGAGACAACTAATCTTTACCAATCAAATTGCTTTAAATTCAAATTCACACAATCGGAGACAATTAATCTTTTAACCAATCAAACTGCTTTAAATTTAAATTCAGCCAATAGGAGACAATTAATCTTTTAACCAATCAGATTGCTTCAAATTCAAATTCAGCCAATAGGAGACAACTAATCCTTGAACCAATCAAATTGCTTTAAATTCAAATTCAGCCAATAGGAGACAATTAATCTTTTAACCAATCAGATTGCTTTAAACTCAAATTCAGCCAATAGGAGACAATTAATATTTTAACCAATCAAATTGCTTTAAATTTAAATTCAGCCAATAGGAGACAATAAATCTTTTAACCAATCAAATTGCTTTAATTTTAAATTCAGCAAATAGGAGACAATTAATCTTTTAACCAATCATATTGCTTTAAATACAAATTCAGCCAATCGAAGACAAATAATCTATTAACCAATCATATTGCTTTTAATTCAAATTCAGCCAATAGGAGACAAATAATCTTTTAACCAATCAAACTGCTTAAAATTTAAATTAAGCCAATAGGAGACAATTAATCTTCTAACCAATCAAACTGCTTTAAATTTAAATTAAGCCAATAGGAGAAAATTAATCTTCTAACCAATCAGAATGCTTAAAATTCAAATTCAACCAATAGGAGACAAATAATCTTTTAACCAATCAAATTGCTTTAAATTCAAATTCAGCCAATAGGAGACAATTAATCTTTTAACCAATCAAATTGCTTTAAATTAAAATTCAGCCAATAGGAGACAAATAATCCTTTAACCAATCAAACTGCTTAAAATTTAAATTCAGCCAATAGGAGACAATAAATCTTTTAACCAATCAGATTGCTTTAATTTCAAATTCAGCCAATAGGAGACATTTAATCTTTTAACCAATCAAATTGCTTTAAATTCAAATTCACACAATCGGAGACAATTAATCTTTTAACCAATCAAACTGCTTTAAATTTAAATTCAGCCAATAGGAGACAATTAATCTTTTAACCAATCAGATTGCTTCAAATTCAAATTCAGCCAATAGGAGACAACTAATCCTTGAACCAATCAAATTGCTTTAAATTCAAATTCAGCCAATAGGAGACAATTAATCTTTTAACCAATCAGATTGCTTTAAACTCAAATTCAGCCAATAGGAGACAATTAATATTTTAACCAATCAAATTGCTTTAAATTTAAATTCAGCCAATAGGAGACAATAAATCTTTTAACCAATCAAATTGCTTTAATTTTAAATTCAGCCAATAGGAGACAATTAATCTTTTAACCAATCATATTGCTTTAAATACAAATTCAGCCAATAGAAGACAAATAATCTATTAACCTATCATATTGCTTTTAATTCAAATTCAGCCAATAGGAGACAAATAATCTTTTAACCAATCAAACTGCTTAAAATTTAAATTAAGCCAATAGGAGACAATTAATCTTTTAACCAATCAAACTGCTTTAAATTTAAATTCAGCCAATAGGAGACAGTTAATCTTTTAACCAATCAAATTCAATTTCAGCCAATAGGAGACAATTAATCTTTTAAACAATCAGATTGCTTTAAATTAAAATTCAGCCAATAGGATACAATTAATCTTTTAACCAATCAAATTGCTTTAAATTCAATTCAGCCAATTGGAGACAATTAATCTTTTAACCAATCAACTGCTTTAAATTTAAATTCAGCCAATAGGAGACAATTAATCTTTTAACCAATCAGATTGCTTCAAATTCAAATTCAGCCAATAGGAGACAACTAATCCTTGAACCAATCAAATTGCTTTAAATTCAAATTCAGCCAATAGGAGACAATTAATCTTTTAACCAATCAGATTGCTTTAAACTCAAATTCAGCCAATAGGAGACAATTAATATTTTAACCAATCATATTGCTTTAAATTTAAATTCAGCCAATAGGAGGCAATAAATCTTTTAACCAATCAAATTGCTTTAATTTTAAATTCAGCCAATAGGAGACAATTAATCTTTTAACCAATCATATTGCTTTAAATACAAATTCAGCCAATAGAAGACAAATAATCTATTAACCTATCATATTGCTTTTAATTCAAATTCAGCCAATAGGAGACAAATAATCTTTTAACCAATCAAACTGCTTAAAATTTAAATTAAGCCAATAGGATACAATTAATCTTTTAACCAATCAAACTGCTTTAAATTTAAATTCAGCCAATAGGAGACAGTTAATCTTTTAACCAATCAAATTCAATTTCAGCCAATAGGAGACAATTAATCTTTTAACCAATCAGATTGCTTTAAATTAAAATTCAGCCAATAGGATACAATTAATCTTTTAACCAATCAAATTGCTTTAAATTCAATTCAGCCAATTGGAGACAATTAATCTTTTAACCAATCAACTGCTTTAAATTCAAATTCAGCCAATAGGAGACAATTAATCTTTAACCAATCAAACTTCTTAAAATTTAAATTCAGCCGATAGGACACAATTATTCTTTTAACCAATCAGATTGCATCAAATTCAAATTCAGCCAATAGGAGAAAACTAATCCTTGAACCAATCAAATTACTTTAAATTCAAATTCAGCCAATAGGAGACAATTAATCTTTTAACCAATCAAATTGCTTTAAATTCAAATTCACACAATCAAATTGCTTCAATTTCAAATTCAGCCAATAGGAGACAATTAATCTTTTAACCAATCAGATTGCTTTAAATTCAAATTCAGCCAATAGGAGACAACTAATCTTTTAACCAATCAAATTGCTTTAAATTCAAATTCACACAATCGGAGACAATTAATCTTTTAACCAATCAAACTGCTTTAAATTTAAATTCAGCCAATAGGAGACAATTAATCTTTAAACCAATCAGATTGCTTCAAATTCAAATTCAGCCAATAGGAGACAACTAATCCTTGAACCAATCAAATTGCTTTAAATTCAAATTCAGTCAATAGGAGACAATTAATCTTTTAACCAATCAGATTGCTTTAAATTCAAATTCAGCCAATAGGAGACAATTAATATTTTAACCAATCAAATTGCTTTAAATTTAAATTCAGCCAATAGGAGACAATATATCTTTTTACCAATCAAATTGCTTAAATTTAAAATTCAGCCAATAGGAGACAATTAACCTTTTAACCAATCAGATTGCCTTAAATACAAATTCAGCCAATAGAAGACAAATAATCTATTAACCAATCATATTGCTTTTAATTCAAATTCAGCCAATAGGAGACAACTAATCTTTTAACCAATCAAATTGCTTTAAATTCAAATTCAGCCTTTAGGAGACAATTAATCTTTTAACCAATCAGATTGCCTTAAATACAAATTCAGCCAATAGAAGACAAATAATCTATTAACCAATCATATTGCTTTTAATTCAAATTCAGCCAATAGGAGACAACTAATCTTTTAACCAATCAAATTGCTTTAAATTCAAATTCACACAATCGGAGACAATTAATCTTTTACCCAATCAAACTGCTTTAAATTTAAATTCAGCCAATAGGAGACAATTAATCTTTTAACCAATCAGATTGCTTCAAATTCAAATTCAGCCAATAGGAGACAACTAATCTTTTAACCAATCAAATTGCTTTAAATTCAAATTCAGCCAATAGGAGACAATTAATCTTTTAACCAATCAGATTGCTTTAAATTCAAATTCAGCCAATAGGAGACAAATAAGCTTTTAACCAATCAAACTGCTTAAAATTTAAATTCAGCCAATAGGAAACAATTAATATTTTAACCAATCAGATTGCTTCAAATTCAAATTCAGCCAATAGGAGACAACTAATCTTTTAACCAATCAAATTGCTTTAAATTCAAATTCAGACAATAGGAGACAATTAATCTTTTAACCAATCAAACTGCTTTAAATTTAAATTCAGCCAATAGGAGACAATTAATAATTTAACCAATCAGATTGCTTCAAATTAAAATTCAGCCAATAGGAGACAACTAATCCTTGAACCAATCAAATTGCTTTAAATTCAAATTCAGCCAATAGGAGACAATTAATCTTCTAACCAATCAGATTGTTTTAAATTCAAATTCAGCCAATAGGAGACAAATAAGCTTTTAACCAATCAAACTGCTTAAAATTTAAATTCAGCCAATAGGAAACAATTAATCTTTTAACCAATCAGATTGCTTCAAATTCAAATTCAGCCAATAGGAGACAACTAATCTTTTAACCAATCAAAATGCTTTAATTTTAAATTCAGCCAATAGGAGAAAATTAATCTTTTAACCAATCAAACTACTTAAATTAAAATTCAGCCAATGGGATACAATTAATCTTCTTACCAATCAAACTGCTTAAAATTCAAATTCAGCCAATAGGAGACAATTAATCTTTTAACCAATCAAACTTCTTAAAACTTAAATTCAGCCAATAGGAGACAATTAATCTTTTAACCAATCAGATTGCATCAAATTCAAATTCAGCCAATAGGAGACAACTTATCTTTTAACCAATCAAATTGCTTTAAATTCAAATTCAGCCAATAGGAGACAATTAATCTTTTAACCAATCAGATGGCTTTAAAATAAACTTTAGCCAATGGGAGACAATTAATATTTTAACCAGTCAAATTGCTTTAAATTTAAAGTCAGCCAATAGGAGACAATTAACCTTTCAACCAATCAATTTCAGCCAATAAGAGACAATTAATCTTTTAACCAATCAGATTGCTTTAAATTAAAATTCAGCCAATAGGATACAAATAATCTCTTAACCAATCAAATTGCTTTAAATTCAATTCGGCCAATTGGAGACAATTAAACTTTTAACCAATTAAACTGCTTTAAATTCAAATTCAGCCAATAGGATACAATTACCCTTTTAACCAATCAAGTTGCTGTAAATTCAATTCGGCCAATAGGAGACAATTAATCTTTTAACCAATCAGATTGCTTTAAATTCAAATTCAGCCAATAGAAGACATATAATCTATTAACCAATTATATTGCTTTTAGTTCAAATTCAGCCAATAGGAGACAACTTATTATTTAACCAATCAAATTGCTTTAAATTCAAATTCAGACAATAGGAGACAATTAATCTTTTAACCAATCAAACTGCTTTAAATTTAAATTCAGCCAATAGGAGACAATTAATAATTTAACCAATCAGATTGCTCAAATTAAAATTCAGCCAATAGGAGACAACTAATCCTTGAACCAATCAAATTGCTTTAAATTCAAATTCAGCCAATAGGAGACAATTAATCTTCTAACCAATCAGATTGTTTTAAATTCAAATTCAGCCAATAGGAGACAAATAATATTTTAACCAATCAAATTGCTTTAAATTTAAATTCAGCCAATAGGAGACAAAAAATCTTTTTACCAATCAAATTGCTTTAAATTCAAATTCAGCCAATAGGAGACAAATAAGCTTTTAACCAATCAAACTGCTTAAAATTTAAATTCAGCCAATAGGAAACAATTAATCTTTTAACCAATCAGATTGCTTCAAATTCAAATTCAGCCAATAGGAGACAACTAATCTTTTAACCAATCAAAATGCTTTAATTTTAAATTCAGCCAATAGGAGACAATTAATCTTTTAACCAATCAGATTGCTTCAAATTAAAATTCAGCCAATAGGAGACAACTAATCCTTGAACCAATCAAATTGCTTTAAATTCAAATTCAGCCAATAGGAGACAATTAATCTTTTAACCAATCAGATTGCTTTAAATTAAAATTCAGCCAATAGGAGACAAATAATCTTTTAACCAATCAAACTGCTTAAAATTTAAATTCAGCCAATAGGAGACAATTAAACTTTTAACCAATCAGATTGCTTTAAATTCAAATTCACCCAATAGAAGACAAATAATCTATTAACCAATCATATTGCTTTTAATTCAAATTCAGCCGATAGGAGACAACTAATCTTTTAACCAATCAATATGCTTTAAATTCAAATTCAGCCAATAGGAGATAATTTATATTTTAACCAATCAAATTCAGCCAATAGGACACAATGTATCTTTTAACCAATCAGTTTGCTTTAAATTCAAATTCAGCCAATAGGAGACAATTAATATTTTAACCAATCAAATTGCTTTAAATTTAAATTCAGCCAATAGGAGACAATTAATCTTTTTACCAATCAAATTGCTTTAATTTTAAATTAAGCCAATAAGAGACAATTAATCTTTTAACCAATCAGATTGCTTTCAATTCAAATTCAGCCAATAGAAGACAAATTATCTATTAACCAATCATATTGCTTTTAATTCAAATTCAGCCAATAGGAGACAATTAATCTTTTAACCAATCAAATTGCTTTAAATTCAAATTCAGCCAATAGACAATTTATCTTTTAACCAATCAAATTCAGCCAGTAGGAGACAATTAATCTTTTAACCAATCAAATTGCTTTGAATTTAAATTTAACCAATAGGAGACAATTAATCTTTTAACCAATCCAATTAAGCTAATAGGAGACAATTTATCTTTTAACCAATCAGATTGCTTTAAATTCAAATTCAGCCAATAGGAGACAAATAAACTTTTAACCAATCAAACTGCTTAAAATTTAAATTCAGCCAATAGGAGACAATTAATCTTTTAACCAATCAGATTGCTTTAAATTCAAATTCAGCCAATAGGAGACAACTAATCTTTTAACCAATCAAATTGTTTTAAATTCAAATTCAGACAATAGGAGACAATTTATCTTTTAGCCAATCAAACTGCTTTAAATTTAAATTCAGCCAATAGCAGACAATTAATCTTTTAATCAATCAAACTGCTTTAAATTCAATTTCAGCCAATAGGAGAAAATTAATCTTTTAACCAATCAAACTGCTTTAAATTAAAATTCAGCCAATGGGATACAATTAATCTTTTAACCAATCAAACTGCCTTAAATTAAAATTCAGCCAATAGGAGACAATTAATCTTTTAACCAATCAAACTTCTTTAAATTAAAATTCAGCCAATAGGAGACAATTAATCTTTTAACCAATCAAATTGTTTTAAATTCAAATTCAGACAATAGGAGACAATTTATCTTTTAGCCAATCAAACTGCTTTAAATTTAAATTCAGCCAATAGGAGACAATTAATCTTTTAATCAATCAAACTGCTTAAAATTCAATTTCAGCCAATTGGAGAAAATTAATCTTTTAACCAATCAAACTGCTTTAAATTAAAATTCAGCCAATGGGATACAATTAATCTTCTTACCAATCAAACTGCTTAAAATTCAAATTCAGCCAATAGGAGACAATTAATCTTTTAACCAATCAAACTTCTTAAAACTTAAATTCAGCCAATAGGAGACAGTTAATCTTTTAACCAATCAGATTGCATCAAATTCAAATTCAGCCAATAGGAGACAACTTATCTTTTAACCAATCAAATTGCTTTAAATTCAAATTCAGCCAATAGGAGACAATTAATCTTTTAACCAATCAGATGGCTTTAAAATAAAATTTAGCCAATGGGAGACAATTAATATTTTAACCAGTCAAATTGCTTTAAATTTAAAGTCAGCCAATAGGAGACAATAAATCTTATAACCAATCAGATTGGTTTAATTTCAAATTCAGCCAATAGGAGACAACTAATCTTTACCAATCAAATTGCTTTAAATTCAAATTCACACAATCGGAGACAATTAATCTTTTAACCAATCAAACTGCTTTAAATTTAAATTCAGCCAATAGGAGACAATTAATCTTTTAACCAATCAGATTGCTTCAAATTCAAATTCAGCCAATAGGAGACAACTAATCCTTGAACCAATCAAATTGCTTTAAATTCAAATTCAGCCAATAGGAGACAATTAATCTTTTAACCAATCAGATTGCTTTAAACTCAAATTCAGCCAATAGGAGACAATTAATATTTTAACCAATCAAATTGCTTTAAATTTAAATTCAGCCAATAGGAGACAATAAATCTTTTAACCAATCAAATTGCTTTAATTTTCAATTCAGCAAATAGGAGACAATTAATCTTTTAACCAATCATATTGCTTTAAATACAAATTCAGCCAATCGAAGACAAATAATCTATTAACCAATCATATTGCTTTTAATTCAAATTCAGCCAATAGGAGACAAATAATCTTTTAATTAATCAAACTGCTTAAAATTAACCTTTCAACCAATCAATTTCAGCCAATAAGAGACAATTAATCTTTTAACCAATCAGATTGCTTTAAATTAAAATTCAGCCAATAGGATACAATTAATCTCTTAACCAATCAAATTGCTTTAAATTCAATTCGGCCAATTGGAGACAATTAAACTTTTAACCAATTAAACTGCTTTAAATTCAAATTCGGCCAATAGGAGACAATTAATCTTTTAACCAATCAGATTGCTTTAAATTCAAATTCAGCCAATAGAAGACATATAATCTATTAACCAATTATATTGCTTTTAGTTCAAATTCAGCCAATAGGAGACAACTAATTATTTAACCAATCAATTTGCTTTAAATTCAAATTCAGCCAATAGGAGACAATTTATCTTTTAACCAATCAAATTCAGCCAATAGGAGACAATTAATCTTTTCACCAATCAAATTGTTTTAAATTTAAATTTAGCCAATAGGAGACAATTAATCTTTTAACCAATCCAATTAAGCCAATAGGAGACAATTAATCTTTTAACCAATCAGATTGCTTTAAATTCAAATTCAGCCAATAAGAGTCAATTATTCTTATAACCAATCAGATTGCTTTAAATTCAAATTCAGCCAATAGGAGACAAATAATCTTTTAACCAATCAAACTGCTTAAAATTTAAATTCAGCCAATAGGTGACAATTCATCTTTTAACCAATCAGATTGCTTTAAATTCAAATTCAGACAATAGCAGACAAATAATCTTTTAACCAATCAGATTGCTTCAAATTCAAATTCAGCCAATAGGAGACAACTAATCTTTTAACCAGTCAGATTGCTTTAAATTCAAATTCAGCCAATAGGAGACAATTAATATTTTAACCAATCAAATTGCTTTAAATTTAAATTCAGCCAATAGGAGACAATAAATCTTTAAACCAATCAAATTGCTTTAATTTTAAATTCAGCCAAAAGGAGACAATTAATCTTTTAACCAATCAGATTGCTTTAAATTCAAATTCAGCCAATAGGAGACAATTATTATTTTAACCAATCAAATTGCTTTAAATTTAAATTCAGCCAATAGGAGACGATAAATCTTTAAACCAATCAAATTGCTTTAATTTTAAATTCAGCCAATAGGAGACAATTAATCTTTTAACCAATCAAATTGCTTTAAATTCAAATTCAGCCAATAGGAGACAATTAATCTTTTAACGAATCAGATGGCTTTAAAATAAAATTTAGCCAATGGGAGACAATTAATATTTTAACCAGTCAAATTTCTTTAATATTAAAGTCAGCAAATAGGAGACAATTAACCTTTTAACCAATCAATTGCAGCCAATAGGAGACAATTAATCTTTTAACCAATCAGATTGCTTTAAATTCAAATTCAGCCAATAGGAGACTATTAATCTTTTAACCAATCAGATTGCTTTAAATTCAAATTCAGCCAATAGGAGACAATTATTATTTTAACCAATCAAATTGCTTTAAATTTAAATTCAGCCAATAGGAGACGATAAATCTTTAAACCAATCAAATTGCTTTAATTTTAAATTGCTTTAAATTTAAAGTCAGCAAATATTAGACAATTAACCTTTCAACCAACCAATTGCAGCCTATTGGTCTCCTATTGGAGACAATTAATCTTTTAACCAATCAGATTGCTTTAAATTCAAATTCAGCCAATAGGAGACAATTAATCTTTTAACCAATCAAATTGCTTTAAATTCAAATTCAGCCAATAGGAGACAATTAATCTTTTAACCAATCAGATGGCTTTAAAATAAAATTTAGCCAATGGGAGACAATTAATATTTTAACCAGTCAAATTGCTTTAAATTTAAAGTCAGCAAATAATAGACAATTAACCTTTCAACCAATCAATTGCAGCCTATTGGTCTCCTATTTGAGACAATTAATCTTTTAACCAATCAGATTGCTTTAAATTCAAATTCAGCCAATAGGATACAATTAATCTCTTTACCAATCAAATTGCTTTAAATTCATGTCGGCCAATTGGAGACAATTAATCTTTTAACCAATCAAACTGCTTTAAATTCAAATTCAGCCAATAGGATGCAATTAATCTTTTAACCAATCAATTGCTTTAAATTCAATTCGGCCATTTGGAGACAATTAATCTTTTAACCAATCAAACTGCTTATCATTCAAATTCAGCCAATAGGAGACAAATAATCTTTTAACCAATCAAAGTGCTTAAAATTTAAATTCAGCCAATAGGATGCAATTAATCTTTTAACCAATCAATTGCTTTAAATTCAATTCGGTTATTTGGAGACAATTAATCTTTTAACCAATCAAACTGCTTATCATTCAAATTCAGCCAATAGGAGACAAATAATCTTTTAACCAATCAAAGTGCTTAAAATTTAAATTCAGCCAATAGGAGACAATTATTATTTTAACCAATCAAATTGCTTTAAATTTAAATTCAGCCAATAGGAGACGATAAATCTTTAAACCAATCAAATTGCTTTAATTTTAAATTGCTTTAAATTTAAAGTCAGCAAATATTAGACAATTAACCTTTCAACCAATCAATTGCAGCCTATTGGTCTCCTATTGGAGACAATTAATCTTTTAACCAATCAGATTGCTTTAAATTCAAATTCAGCCAATAGGAGACAATTAATCTTTTAACCAATCAAATTGCTTTAAATTCAAATTCAGCCAATAGGAGACAATTAATCTTTTAACCAATCAGATGGCTTTAAAATAAAATTTAGCCAATGGGAGACAATTAATATTTTAACCAGTCAAATTGCTTTAAATTTAAAGTCAGCAAATATTAGACAATTAACCTTTCAACCAATCAATTGCAGCCTATTGGTCTCCTATTGGAGACAATTAATCTTTTAACCAATCAGATTGCTTTAAATTCAAATTCAGCCAATAGGATACAATTAATCTCTTTACCAATCAAATTGCTTTAAATTCAATTCGGCCAATTGGAGACAATTAATCTTTTAACCAATCAAACTGCTTTAAATTCAAATTCAGCCAATAGGATGCAATTAATCTTTTAACCAATCAATTGCTTTAAATTCAATTCGGCCATTTGGAGACAATTAATCTTTTAACCAATCAAACTGCTTATCATTCAAATTCAGCCAATAGGAGACAAATAATCTTTTAACCAATCAAAGTGCTTAAAATTTAAATTCAGCCAATAGGAGATAATTAATCTTTTAACCAATCAAAATGCTTTTAAATAAAATTTAGCAAATTGGAGACAATTAATATTTTAACCAATCAAATTGCTTTTAATTTAAATTCAGCCAATTGGAGACAATTAACCTTTAAACCAATCAAATGCAGCCAATAGGAGACAATTAATCTTTTAACCAATCAGATTGCTTTAAATTCAAATTTAGCCAATAGGTTACAATTAATCTTTTAACCAATCAAATTGCTTTAAATTCAATTCAGCCAATTGGAGACATTTAATCTTTTAACCAATCAAACTGCTTTAAATTCAAATTCAGCCAATAGGAGACAATTAATCTTTTAACCAATCAAATTGCTTTAAATTTAAATTCAGCCAATAGGAGACAATTAATCTTATAACCAATCAAATTGCTTTAAATTTAAATTCAGCCAATAGGAGACAATTAATCTTTTAACCAATCAAATTGCTTTAAATTTAAATTCAGCCAATAGGAGACAATTAATTTTTTAATCAGGGCTTCGAACCTGAACTGAACCGAAAACCGAAAACCAAAAAAAAAACATTATTTTTGTCGGAGCGAAACCAGGAGCTGAACTGAAAAAAAATGTCGGTTTATTTCGTTTCATAATGTTTATGGGAGTGAATATATTTAGAGAAAATTTATTTTATTAACAATTAAATTAATAAACAATTGCGCTTCTATTATTTCGGGTGGGGAGGGGGTCTTGAACGCCCAGATCCTCTCTTTCTCTGGCAGTAGCCTTGGTTTGATTATTACAAAATAAGGAGTAAAATGTTCTTCTGAATTATAGTAGAAAATAAATTTCTAATACAAATAAAAGCATTTAAAAATTTATCACTTGGAACTGAACCGAAAACCAAAAAAAAAAACGTTATTTTTGCCGGAACGAAAACCGGAACCGAACCGATATTTCCTTTTTTAATTGAACCGGAACAAAAACCAAAACGAAAAAAATTACGGTTCGAAGCCCTGATTAAAAGTTTATTTAAAATTCTTTTTGTTGATGTTTGTTTATGTTTTATAATTTAAACGTTATGAGTGCATTTAAAAAAAATTATATACGTTACTCATCCATATCTGGAGGGCCGTCCCCTATCCGCCATATGAAAGGCATTTTTTAGGAGTTTTTGTCTCCCCGGTGAATTTGTATATTGGTTTGTCATTAAATTTAACTATATTGTTTTTGGAAGAATAACAATTTCGTATGAGTATACACATGCATAGTGTATTTGATTTCGTGCTTTCACAGGAGATTTCAGGAAAAAAAAAAAGTTCGATTACAAAAGATGACGTTTTCTAAAATCAAATATTAAAGTTTATAAACTTATCGCCCACTTGTCATTATAAATTTTAGAATAATTTTTATTTTTTAGTTCTATTATAATTACTTGTCGCCATCAGGGTGACCGCTTGGGTTTCAGCCGCGCGTGTGCCAGCATTCATAAGACCGCCTTCTACTAGAAATGAACTAAATCTATGATGATTAAGTAATCATCCTAGAACTAAATGCCGCCTGTTTGCAACTTATATAAGGCATTCCTCGCTTAGAAGGATTCTACTAGTTACCAATTCCTGTCCCAAATGTCGCCCGTGTACGGGGCTCACTTAACAATTACACGCGGCGGCCCTGGCTGCTCTTATCTAAGGAGTAAAGATAATTGTAAATTATGAGTGGTGAAAGATAATCGTCCAAACACAAAAAATAGTGGTTTATGATCATTTTTTCCTGGAAATGACATCGATATATAGGCTAACGGATGTAACCCTCAAAACACAACATTTACAAGAAGACAAAAACGGTACCAATTTTCTAGTTTTTTCACTTCTTACAATTTTCGGAGTATTTCACATTTATTTTAAATAATAAATAAAATAATAGGTTCCCAACGCCTGGATAGGCGTATAAGTTTTTAGACCGCCAGTCATAGATATGAAAGTCACGTGGTCAGTGTGATGTTTCGACCGGTCCTATTATCCCTGAATGAACAGGTACTCATTTATAAGTATTAAATACTTCAGGCTGAATCGACTCCAGAACTGTCTGCACAATACCTGAAGATAAAATCCGAAGGAGGTGGCAGGTATCGAACCAGCGTCCCTGTGCTCCGTAGGCAACCGTCTTACCACGGAGCCACGGCAACTCTTCAAATTTATGTTAGACAATAAAATTGGGAAACATGAAAATGAATTTTTTTTTTTTTTTGCTTAGATATATTGCAAAATAATAAAAAGTTGTCAATGAAAAGGAACGAGAACAAAATTGCACAATTGTTTTATTTTTCATTTAAATGAACGTAAACGAACAGTATAAAATAACGGCCTACGAATTTTGTCTGGAATGTACGAAACAATCAGTAAGATTCATAATGCATTATTCTAAATTTTTTGGATTTTAGGGTTACGGCTATCAGGCACGCATCCAGGAATTTTTCTAAGGGGGGGGGCGCAAAAAGACGAAATTATTTATATTATGGAAAAGGGTCTCACCTTACATATACAACCTTTGATGACGAAAAAAAAGAAAAAAAAAACTGAATAATTTTCTTGGGCTCTGATCAAAATTTCCTTTTGATAAAATTTTTTAAAGTGCTCATAATTTTAGATAGTAACGAATAGTCATTAAATATCAACTAATAGCTGAGAATAATATCTCCAAAATTGAATTATAATCGTTTTCCCCCTGGACTCTTCATATGTTGACGGTAATAAAAATCAAAGTTTTCTAAATAAATGTGGTAAATACGGTAGTTTATTTAGGTTATTAGGCACACAATATATAATTTACTACTGAAAAGACCGGTATTTCGGTATTGGAAGGGGTGGAACATAATTGTCTGGTGGGACAGTATGAAGACCCCAAAGACTGCACTGTGCAATCGTTAATGATGATGGTGATGTCTATTAGTTTATTGTCAATAAATTTTCAGTCTACCGCCTGTTGCTCTGTAAATTATACCTGTAGATATTTTGTGGTTAATTTATATAACCAATTTAATGGTTGGTTAAATTAAAACATTTCGATATTTTGGTCATTTAAAATTAATTTAAAAAACTATTAAAGGAAAAGGAGTCTTTAAATAAGTTACTTTTCGCCAAATTTGGTAGTAATTGACATAATTCTTTTTGCTTAAATTTATCAAACTGTGATATTTAGTAGGAAGTTTTTTTATATAAAGTACAACAATTTATGTGAGGTGTGAATTTTCACACATTTCAGGGTTTAGTAGGAATATACCAGATCTACAAGTATGAAATGCGGATTTTTTTAAAAAATAAAACACATTAAACTCAAGAGAACAGTAAAAGTTTATTTATTCAAAGTATGCTCCATTAGAAGTTATACATTTTTCCCATCTTTTAGGCAATTTGTGAATACCTCGCCAGTAGAACTCTTCCCTTTTCCCCGCAAACCATTCATCTAGCCATTCTTTCACATTTTCATATGAACAAAAGTGCTGCTCGGCAAGTGCGTGACCCATCGATGTGAACAAGTGGTAATCTGAAGGGGCCAAGTCTGGTGAGTAAGCGGCATGGGGTAGCACTTCCCACTTGAGTGCCTCCAATGTGTTGCAAACTGCTTTTGCCTTATGTGATGGAGCGTTATCGAGAAGAAATATTACCTTGTGCTGTCTTCTTTCGTATTCTGGTCGTTTTATGAGCAGCGAATGGTTCAATTCGATCAGTTGTTGTTGGTAGCGTTGGGTATTAACTGTTTCACCAGGTTTTAACAATTCATAATAGACCACACCCTTTTGGTCCCACCAAGTACAGAGCATTGTCTTTTTGCCAAAGCGATTCGGTCTTGCAGTTGATGTGGATGATGAGCCTGGGTTCACCCATGATTTTTTGCGTTTGGGATTTTCAAAATAAATCAATTTTTCATCGCCAGTAATGATACGATGCAAAAAAGACTTTCTTTTGTATCGTGCAAGCAAAATTTTACAAGTGTTTTTGTGTTTTCCCATCTGCCTCTCATTCAATGCATGTGGAACCCATCTGCCGACTTTCTGGATCTTACCCATCTCTCGTAGGCGATTGGAAACAGCTTTTTGACTAACGCCTAACTGCTCTGCTAGTTGTTTTTGTGATTGACTATCGTCTTCCTGTAGCAATGTTTCCAATTTTGTATCTTCATATTTTTTTGGAGGTTTTACATTAAATTTGTCTGTAAGATCAAAGTCACCACTTTTGAAACGCCGAAACCATCTTTTACACGTATCTTGCGATGGAGCATATTCACCATAAGCTTCTCGAAGCAGTCGGTATGATTCAGCAGCAGTTTTTTTCAAATGAAAACAAAACAATAGTACTGTCCGCGAATGCTCTTTATTTGGCACAAAATTTGACATTTTTAACAAAGTAAAACAAGATTATATGATCACTTTTCAAATTATAACCTATACGCATTTGACACTTAATGATAACTTAACAAAACGCCATATGTGTTGAAACTTTGAACTATACGCTCTATTTGCGCGGCAAGTTTGAAAAAAATCCGCATTTCATACTTGTAGACCTGGTAATAAGTGAAAGCGGCATACTGTGTGTGTAGGACAAATTTTGCTTTGTAGTAATCACGGCAAAATGAACGATATTTTTAAAATAATTTATTGTTTGTTAATCTAAGAGCTTTAAAAACAAATTTTATGTTAAAATATCAATAAATACGTTCCCAACGCCAAGATAGGCGTATATGGGGCAGAGAAGGTAAGTTCTTCGTTTCTAGACCGCCAGTCATAGATATGAAAGCCACGTGGTCAGTGTGACGTTTCGACCGGTCCTATTGTCCCTGAATGAACAGGTACTCATTTATAAGTATTAAATACTTGAGGCTGAGTCGACCCCAGAGCTGACTGCACAATTTCTGAAGACAAAAATCCGAAGGAGGTGGGAGGTATCGAACCAGCGCCCTGTGCTCCGTAGGCAACCGTCTTACCCCGGAGCCACGGCAACTCTAAAAATGTTAAAATATTTTTTTGTTAATTTTAATTCGAATACCTAATACCATTATTTAGGTTTCTAAATATGTGCAGTATTTTGTTATATAGCAAGGTTCATTAAGATTTTGAAAATTGAGCTTATGGCTTCCATTGGTTGTCATATGCGCCCTTTTGGTTTCATATGCATGACATACAGAATGAAAATATAATTACAACATTCCAACTGGTTATTAAATTTACGCTCTTAAAAAATGAATGCAACATTTGCCAAAATTTAACTAGAATTTTGACAAAATAATTTAAAGAAAATAAAAATGGAAAAAAAAACAAAAAATTAAATTGTCTCCTCCGACCGGGAGCGAACCTAGAATTCTGGGTGGCTAGCCATTACACCATGATACGTCTTCTAGTCTAGTGTATTACATAACTATAACTTTTGTAAATCGTCAACAAAAAACACAAAAAATGCTTTATTTTCCGAAAACATAATCTTTTCAAAAATTCCTGTTGTACTATTCCGATTCACACCAATGTACATTACTTAGAATTTTTTCAGATTTTTAGTTTAAACCATCTGGGCTACAGGGTGTGGGACAATTTTTTTTTTTGCACTCGCATCAAAATAATTTATTTTGCAAAAATAAAATTTTGATCGTTAATCCTCATACTAAGGGGTTTCATTTGATACCCTACTCAGAATTTTAAAAAACTATTTTTTCCTCGATGAGCTCATATTTGTTTATATTTTTAGGGGGATATGTTTTTTAGAGGTTTTGGTATTTTTCCTATGTACGGATCAAAGAGTTATATAAGCGTGCCAAATTTCAACTCTATAAGTTTAGCCGTTTGGCTACAATTTTTACCGAACAGACAGACAGACAGATAGATAGATAGATAGACAGACAGATAGATAGATAGACAGACAGACAGACCGTCTGTCTGTCTGCCTGTAACAAAATGACAGTATAAGGGTTTTTTGGTCATACCTACAAAACCCTAAAAACTAATTAAAATGATAAAATTAGAAGCGAAGTTATCCAACAACACCTACTAACAAAACCGGGCGAAGTATTAGTGAAGGAAGGGCAGCTTATGTGGCTATGTGATGTGCATAGAATGGACGAAAGGCAAGTAGCTAGAAGAGTTCAGGATGCAAAACCGAAAAAGAAAACCAAGAGGGGAAGATATAGATCTTCCCCTCCTGGGACATGGGAACATGGAAAAATATAAGAAAGCATACCGCGGACAAGAAGAAGTGGGAGAATTGTGGAAATCAAGCAAAATTGCAAATTCAGCCTTGCACCTAAAGGTAGAAATCCTTAGGACTACACACTTTTAACACGTTATGACATTTTGTGTACAATAATTCAACGCATCAAGAAAACATTCATTTAGGTATTTTGGAAGTAGCACATTCTACAAATCAGTTTATAATTTGATTTGATGTTCTATTGACAAGTTTATAAAAAATTTAATATAGTTAAAATGTATTTCCCGTGGTTCAATTTAGTGAAAATTGTCATCAGTTTTACATTACGTACCCCACTAAATTACACAATTGAGTTGTGTAGATGCAAGCGTGCGCTTTTCATCCTTGACATGCAAGGGCTGTGACCCAGTTTCTATAAAATAACATCTCCCACCAGCGACTCACCTGTTACATTTTGGTCTACTTGAAAGCATTCTGCAACAATGATTTAAAGCCCTTATTATTAAAATATATAACTCAAAGACTATACGTATGTTATAACAATAATTTAAAATCCAAAATTAATAAGTAAGTATTAAAACAAAAGATAATAAAAATTTAATTTGCGAAAGATGAGCTAGTAGGTTGGAAAAATATTTGTAATATTAAAGAAGTAAATATTTATAAATTGTTATAAATCGTAATTGTGTTATATAGGTTGTCCTAGCTACAGGATGCAAGTATCAGACGGAGCTGAAGAGCGTAAGCGGTTAGTATGGCAGGAGCCGCACCGGGGAGTAGCTTCTGGATCAGGGGGATATGAGAGGTAAAGGGTGGATTTATGGAAGTGTGTGCGTGTTTGAGCAGGTGTGCCGAGGGCTGGATGTAGCGCGGCGGTGGCGGCGGCAGCGGCGGCGGCAAGCAAGCGCCGAGGCGAGCAGGTGGAACGTCCGGGCCAGGCCAGGCTGGGCTCGAACCGCGGTCCACAGTCTGCGCGTAGCTACCCTAGCCACAACTCTGCGCGACGAGACACTGACGTCGACGCCATTCAACACTGCGCTGTTCGCAACAGGTAGGACAAATTTGACGCTTATTCTGCACGACTGAATTACGTGTCGAATAAATCAAATCTCGCACTTAAAAACTTATTCCTAAAAAAATATAATTTATATAACATTTCAATTTATTTGTAAATTGTTTTTGAAAACGGAGAATATTTAGATATTCATAATCATCTAAATATGAAATTGTTTCATAAGCTTAATCGCTGAACTGTTTGCGTAGATCATGCGTGATCAGATTCTTTCCAAAATTTCACGGCACATTTAACACTTTGCCTGTTTATTTATAAGTTCACTTCTGTGAGTGGTCATTATATATACGGAAAATTAAGACAGAAATTGATCATTAAATATTTAGCCGTAAACCAATGTAATTTATTATTTTCTAATGCATACAGTGTTACTAATTTTCTAAACTGGGAAACTAGTAGATAAAATGGAGTAGTTACTTCATATTTTTTGAAGTGATCAGTGTTGTTTTTTCTGTTATGAATTGTATGACTAAGGAATTTATCTTAAACTTTAAATTGTGTAGCCTGCTACTATATTAAATCTTGTTAACATAAAATATTTTATTGAAATACCTTAAGGCATAACTTGCTTTGCTACTTTAATAACGCCTTTATTAGCCAGAAGACAAGCCTGGCTACGTATTTATTAGTCCATTTTTAATGTTAAACGACCCAATTTCCAGTATATTAACTGCAGATCCCAGATGGTTGCATGTTCTTGTATGTTGAGTAAATAAAAATAGTTCATAATTTGTTAAAATTTGAGGATTAAATTTTTAATACCATAATTAATAACACCATTAATACTTAAAGAGGTTTTAGTTAAATATTTTTTTCGAAAAACTATTATTATCTTTTTCAGTTTAGTTAACACAATTATACTTGATGAAATATAAGCAACAAATTTCTGCAAAAGAACGTCAATAACTAGTTTGTTTTTATATAGTTGATGGTGTAGGTCGTTACTTTGTGAAAATTCATATTAATAATATTCATACTATTATTATTTGTTTGTTTTCGATAAAAATTTGACAGTGATAGAATAAAAACCAGATAGAGGGAATGTTGGGTCGCGAGTTATGGCCTAAGAAACACCTATCTAATTCATCTCATTACATAAAAAAAATGATTAATGTATTATCAGCGTGTCTATCTCTAATGACAATGATTATATTTTCTAACAAATTTTACAAATGGAGAGGTGTGTTCTCGAAGGAAATTGTTTAATAATGTGACCAATAAATCTTACAACTGAAAGTTAATTACTAAATGTATTACATCAGATCTACATCAAATTTATTTAACCCTTTTACCCAGCTTTGAAAATTGTAAAATAGCTCTATATTGATTGGTACCATAAGAATAGTAAAAATAACCAGGGCACATAACTTATGAGCTCGGAGTAACGCTTTCTAAACTAGACGAGAAAAGTGCGCTGGTCAGAGGGGGTACATTACCAAGGAAAAATGCTTAGTTTTGTGATGGGGATACTGTGTTCTCTTTCTTTTGATTTAGTGTTCGTTTTATATGTATTACTTGCATGCAAAGTATATTAGTGCTGTATTTAGTTTTGCATTTTTTTTTTTCATTTATCGTACAGTAGATGGGTATTCGTGGTACATTGAGATACCTCTACATGTCATGTACTGCTGTGGTGGTACTTAGAAATACCATGTGTCGATATAATGATAAAATTGTTTCTTTATTGTAACTGAACTATTTTCATTCTTACAGTAACCGAAACTTAAAATTAAGTGTCTCTAATGAAATTAAAAGATAAGAATAATATATTGGGCAGGTATATGACGATATTAATCTGGTACCTAAAATATCAGTCGGTAAACAAACGGCTGATAAACTGAAAATGATGCTTGTACAAATAAATTTTATGTTATACTATCTAATCAGTTCTTACTCATCAGATTTAAAAATTTCGATATGTTTTTGGGGTTTTTGTTGCCCATAGTACTTGAATATTAGGTTGGCATATAAAATGTCGGATTTTATAATGAAAAATTAAATTTTATATTTTTAGAAATCTCGCTTTTTGAAATAGTGTGCTTCAAATCTCGTTTTTTAAAATAGTGTGCTTCAAATCTCGTTTTTTAAAATAGTGTGCTTCAAATCTCGTTTTTTAACATAGTGTACCTCAACAATACACATTTGACAACGACTTATAAAGCCGTGTCTGTTATTTTTAATGTCTCTTTTCTTCTTCTTTTAAATCTCTGTCGGCTTAGGTTTTTATTTCCGCCAGTGCTTTGCATTATGAATTACAAATTTCTATTTATTGTATGTAAGTAGAGTAGAATTGTGCTGCATATTTCAGGATTTGGAGATAATGGCGTCTCGATTGTTTTTCCGAGTTCTCGGTATAATTTGGAGGAGTGTTGGTAATTGTTGGGGCAGTTAAATAAAATGTGCTCGACAGTACCTGACTCCCTACAAGGGCAAATGGCTCTTTTGATTTCTTCTTCCTAGTAGAATTTTTAATTTTCAAAAATCTTGTCGCTTTAAAGAATCAGAGACTTTACGTCATAGTTACGAATTTCTGTATGATTTTAATATAAAAAAAATTGGCATATTAATTTTTCTTTGTATAATCCTATTAGTATTTTTTCAAGTGACTTTCTGAATTTCTGCACCCCGCTCTTCAAATGATTTTCTAAATTTCATCTCCCGCATTTCAAATAATTTTTCATATTTCTGCTTCTCTGCTCCTCTCAAGTGATTCTCAAGTGATTTTTCGAATTTCTGCTGCCCGCTCGTTAAAAGATTTTCTATGATTCTCCAGGATCAAAACATTTTTTTTCCTGGTCAGAATGAAGCGCTAGATGGCAACCTTACTTGTTGACCATATTTTGTTTTATGTATTAGGGTGGGCCGCGAAAAAATATTACAAAATATACCGGGTCCGCTGTCTGAAAATTCCGAGAAACGCAGGTCTAGAAGTTTGCAGAAGTAATAGTCCGTCAGGTGAATACCTGTTCATTAAGTTTCATGTAATTTTCGATATATGAGATATTACATTATCATGTAAGCTGTATCTTCAATTTATCATGCATATGTTCAATATATTTGCAGTACGTTTCTGCTATTATGGCTTCATCGGTAGGCGAGAAGGAATAATCAAATACAACATGTTTCCTCCACCACATTGTTATCAGTAAATTCCAGGGATTGAGTGAAGGTTTTGGATTATGTTGTGGGGCTTCATTTTTGTCTAACATTTGAGCTGATTTATTGCTATTATCGTAAAATATTCTTTTATCTTCACACGTTATAATTAAAGTTCAGAAATTATTATCGGCTGTTCTGAGTAGGACGTGAAGAACATGTATTTAATCGGTCGAACATGTGTCTATTGGAAAGGCACACACTTATCCATTTACTTAACTTTACCTGTGGTATGGAGGTGTCATAATTAGAGTGCTGGAGAATATGCAATTGCATATTCTATAGCAGGGTTTCCCAAACTGTGCTCCGCGAGCAGATTAGACAGAAAAGTAAATAAAATAAATGAGATCAGATTTGAAAATATTGTTTGTTTTTATTTTTTCAAAACGTTTCACTCAGAAATGATAGGTTACTGAAGGTAACAAAAGCTCGAATCTCAGTAGTTCAACTGATCATTGAAAAAGTGTTAACCATTATGAAATACAAACATACAGCTGAGTGACTGTTGATATTACAAGGCTGATATATTACAAGAGCGGCATATAATACCGTCAAAATTCCTTAAAATTTGCCAAATAATAGATAATGGATGTTGTGATGTTTCATGCAACGGGAATATGAATTACCTATATTCTTTATATTTCTTATAATTCAGACAGGAAGTCAGTAAGTCATAATGGTGCAGTGTTATTTATTTGTTTTTGCTGCAACTATTTTTCGATGGATCGCTGGCTTAAGTATGGATTGTTAAAAAAAGCTGCCAAAGTCTCCGTCTCAGAACGTCCAGTAGACGATAAGTGTGTTCAAATATTATAAAGATAGTATTTTATAGTTTTTTCTTACGCTTAAGACTTATGGATTAAGTTTTTACCAACCGCTACATACATATGCATAGATATAAGAGAGGTACTGTGATCGTACTGATTTTGACATTTTTAAATTTCGATGGATATCCACGGATTGAGGTTCCTACCTTATGCTTTTACTATTTTTAGCATTATGTCTGTCACTCTATTTGTATGCCTGTCTGTCGGTCCTTGGACACTTGTAAAGCAAATTTGGCTAAACGGATTTTTATGAAACTTCATTTTTAGGCTTCTCACACCAATGGCATCAGTTAATCAACTTTTGGTAAAAAGCGGTCATCTAGAAATGGGAGATTTTTAGCGGTCAGTCCTGTTCAAAAAAAAAAATTTTTACGTTATTTTGACTTTATTTTTAGTAACAATACTTATTAAGTATTTATTTTGTCATACGTATATGTAATGTTTCCACGGTAATGGTAAATAATTTGTGTTAGAAAGTATTTTGTTTAAGTACCTATTTTGTGATGTCGTTCGACCTTGTGGTGGCCACAACTGATTTTTTATTAATATTTTTGCTTTTAACTAACAAAGCATTCTGACATTTTGCTCAGTTTATAATCCGTACCAGATAACTTTTCAAGATCGGCATAAAACAATTATCCTGTATCGATCAACTTAGAAATTAATTTCCAGAACATATCACACGCCAAGATCCTCTAAAATATATATAAATATATAGCCAGTAGTGTACGTGCTCGCATTCTCAATACGTATAAATTCCGATGTTGTGAATATCTCCCCCTTCCCTCCGAAACATTTTTCTGCCTACGCCACTGTATATAGCAACGATAGTGCTCCGTGACGAATTATTCTCGTGAAAAGTGCTCCGCGGCTCAAAAAGTTAGGGAAACTCTGTTCTATAGCTTCAAATGCACTCAAATCATTTTCAAATATCTTCATGGATCACAAGAAAAGCTATATTTTGATACCAGTTTTATGTTGCTTACTTTACACATTTTGAGTTGTTACGAAATATTTTGCATATTTAGAACAATAAGTGCATATTTCGGACTATTTTTATTATTAATTAATTTTTTTTGGTATATTATTCCTAATCCATGTAAGGTCATTTAAGGATCACAATGGCATGTTTGTTATTTGTTGACCTCAGGGTTTTACAATGTACATGTGTGGGATGTCGGCAAGTTACATAAAATGAATTCTGTAGTGAGATAGATGTAACGTCGTATGATCGATCAAAACGGAGTAATAAAAATCAAAATACAAAACTATTCAGTTATTGTGTTTTTGTGGAGTGAAGATCGTTTTTAGGGTTTTGTAGGTATGACCAAAAAACCCTTATACCGTCATTTTGTCGTCTGTCTGTCTGTCTGTCTGTCTGTCTGTCTGTCTGTCTGTCTGTCTGTCTGTCTGTTCGGTTAAAATTGTAGCCAAACGGCTAAACCTAGAGAGTTGAAATTTGGCATGTTTATACAACTCTTTGACCCGCACATAGGAAAAATACTAAAACATCTAAAAAACATACCCCCCTAAAAATATAAACAAATATGTGCTCATCGAAAACAAAAATATTTTTTTTTAATTCTGAGTAGGGTATCAAATCAAAGCCCTTAGTACGTGGATTAACGATCAAATTTTTATTTTTGCAAAATAAATTATTTTGATGCGATTTTTGCCAAAATTGTGCAAAAAAATTTTTGTCCCACACCCTGTAGCCCAGATGGTTTAAACTAAAAATCTAAAAAAATTCCAAGTAATGTATATTGGTGTGAACCGAAATAGTACAACAGGAATTTTTGATCAGATTATGTTTTCGGAAAATAACGCATTTTTTGTGGTTTTTGGTTCACAAAGTACAAAAGTTATACCAATGTAAGACACTGATAAGCTAAGCGTCCGATGGCGCAACGCGTTAGTGCGCTGGTGTCGGAAGCTAAAATTCTCTGGAAAACGAAGGGTTTCGAGTTCGAGTACGGACGGAGTGAGTTTTATTTTTCTGTTTTTTTTTTGCATTTTTATTATGTTGAAATTATTTTGTCAAAATTCTAGTTATATTTTGACAAATGTTGTATTTAATTTTTAAGAGCGTAAATTTAATAACCAGTCTTATTATATGATTAACAGACGATAAATTATTTTAAAAATATCGTTCATTTTGCCGTGATTACTATAAAGTAAAATTTGTCCTACACACTCAGCATACCGCCTTCACTTATTATATACCTGCGAAACCCTGAAATGTGTGAATATTCACACTTCACATCAATTTTTTAACTTTTGTATAGTACGAAATATCTTTTAAGAAAGGCCTGAAAATGTTGTGAAGTTCAGGGTATTAAGAATTAAAGATGAGCGTAGAGAAGTCTTTTGCAATGTATGGTGTACAACTGTAACTTCCTTATTTCATTTTGTAGCATACATTTTAACAAAAAACAGCGGCGCTAGTAGGCAGTATGGAGGGGTTTGGGCTCCTCCAAAATTGCTCTAGCCCTCAGTTGCCCTTCTCACCCCGAAATGCTTGAAGAAAAATATGCGCGCAGGAAGGACCTGTTTTTAGGTCATCACTAATTTTAGAAGTGAGGACCTTTGTTTTATTTTTTGAGTCATCATTTGTATTTTAAGAGTGAGAGAGTGAGGACCTTTTTTTAGGTCATCACTTGTATTTTCATCTATCTGCACGAGTATTAATAACGATAAAAAATGATGAATAATGACCTCTCACAACAAAAAACAATTAATTAACTTATTTTAATACAAAAACAAATAAGTTTGAAAGTGGAAAAATAAAAGTAGACAGAGGGTTTCATACAAAGCACATTATTATTTTTTTCTCGTCTGAAACTCTCCTACACAGTTATAGAGGATTATAATTAGCTTTAATTTTTAAGATTAGTATTTAAATACTAATAAAATAAATAATTGTGTTCATAATTTAAATTTGAAATGATTAGACAAAAATAATAAATGCTAGTAATATATAATAATATGCTAAGAGAGATAATAAATTTGCTGTGGCTATATGATTTTCTATTAAACAAAAATAATGTTTGCTAATAAATATTGTTAAAAAGAAAAAATTGATATGAAGTGTGAATTTTCACACATTTCAGGGTTTCGCAGGTATTTAGTAAGTGAATGATGATTATTTGGGATGCCAAAACAAATTTTATGTCAAAAAATTTTTTTATGAATTTTTATTCGAATGCCTAATACCATTATTTAAGTTTCTAAATAAGTGCAGTATTTTTTTTTTTTTATATAGCTAGGTTTATTAAGATTTTGAAAATTGCGCCTATGGCTTCCATTGGTTGCTTAAATCATAAGCCTGATTTCCTATGCATTCAAACCTAGAATTAAATTATAATTTCAACATTTCCCACTGGTTATTAAATTTATGCTTTTAAAAATTAAATGCAACATTTACCAAAATATGACTAGATATTTGACAAAATAATTTAAAAAACACAAAAAATGCGTTATTCCCCGAAAACATAATCTGATCAAATATTCCTGTTGTACTATTCTGGTTCACACCAATGTACATTACTTAGAATTTTTTCAGATTTTTAGTTTAAACCTTCTGGGCTACAGGGTGTGGGACAAAAATTATTTTGACGCGATTTATACCAAAATTGTGCAAAATTGTGCAAAAATAAAAATTTGATCGTTAATCCACGTACTAAGGGCTTTCATTTGATACCCTACTCCGAATTTTAAAGAAATATATTTTTTTTTTCGATGAGCACATATTTGTTTATATTTTTAGAGGGATATGTTTTTTAGATGTTTTAGTATTTCCTATGTGCGGGTCAAAGAGTTGTATAAGCATGCCAAATTTCAACTCTCTAGGTTTAGCCGTTTGGCTACAATTTTTACCGAACAGACAGACAGACAGACAGAAAGACGACAAAATGACGGTATAAGGGTTTTTTGGTCATACCTACTAAACCCTAAAAAAGAAAAAATATTGCTGTCATGAGATTTATTGATTCATTTTTTTTTTTTTTTTTTATTCTTAAAAAAACCACAGATCATGACAAGACTCCTAATTACACTGTGGCGCACAAGCATTCATGACCTGACCGGAGTTCGAACCCGGAACCTTTGCCTCGTGAAGCAGCAGTTCAGTTTGCTGAGCCGGCTCATTGATCCGGCTCAGTGATCGAACTCATTGATTCGGCTCGGTGAACGGGCTCATTGATCGGGCTAAGTAAACATGTTCCCGAGACACAGGTCGGTCAGTTGTCGGTCGTTCGTTCAATACGATTGTTGGTTTGCAATATGTAGGTAGAACGTCGCTCAGACACAGTTCGGTCAGTTGTCGGTCGTTCATTCAATACGGTTGTTAGTTGGCAATATGTAGGTAGAACGTGAACTCAGTTAAATAAATAAAACTCTATAGAAGTGAATTATCTAACATTTTTGCCGGGTTAATAGTAAACAAACAATTCACTTATGTAGCTACTGTATTTTAAACCAGATATGTTAAATTTATGGCGATGTTTATTGCCCTTATAAATCGAACATCTGGGATTTGGGCAATATTTTGAATATTTTTATATAGTATGGTTGTAAGAATATACAGACTAAGCCTATTAGTTTCAAATAGACTGCCCTACAAATTGATGACAAAATACACTTTATGATAATACACTACAATGAGAGTTCTCGCGAAGTTCAACATGACATCGATCCAGATCCGGATCACTTCGGTCACTGCTCACAATCGCCCGATCTATCGTATCTTTGAAACTTAAAACTATGCAGTGAGCCGTGAGCTGGCTCATTTCAATTTGGTGAACAGTGTCATTTTGGTCAGTGTTCTGAGCAGGCTCAGTGAGCCGGTTCGTTCGTGAACGACCCATCTCTAATACTAACTGGATTAGTGTAATAAAATTTTGCAGTGTAAATTTGCACACAAAAAAATAAATAATAAATCACTCGAAGTTGTTTAAATAAATACATAAATTCAGTAATTAATATACAAATGTATATTCATTATAATGGTACGTAAATCAACGGATGCTGATGTGATTCTACTACACACTGGCGGTAAACTTTTTTATAACAATATTAAATCACACAAGTGGTTAACACGCTACAAAAATTATTAATAATTGAATTGGTGAACTGTTCGGTCGGTGCGTTACAACTGTCAACAACAAAAATTTTCATGGGTATTACCAGCGGCTCTAAATATGTTTTTATTTAAATAAATAAAACTAAAAATATATTATAATTAATAAAATAATATATTTTAGGAAATATACATACATATATATATATATAAAGTTATTCCGTGTGTATATTACTGGGCTTCGAACCGGAACTGAACCAAAAACCGAAAAAAACTGTTATTTTTGTCGGAACGAAAATCGGAACAGAACCGAAAAAAAATATCGGTTTATTTCGGTTCAGATAATGTTTATGTGAGTGAATATAAAATACATTTTATATAAGATTATTTTTTAAACTAATGAACAGAAAAAAATCGTAATTCGTAATTATTTAAACTGACTTAGTTTTTGCTTACAAGTATTACCCATACAAATGCCGAAAAACCAATTTCGTGATTTGGCCCTAATCAACCCCTAAAGGGCTGAACCTACAATCGGGGTGGATTATACATCCCGTTGTATTTCCTGTGTTCGTTTAGTTGCAAGTTTACTTTTTGGCACATAGGTGTCTTTTTAAAATATCTCGAAATGGTACTGACAGTTTTTTGAAATTTCACCCCTATAGGATGAAAAGGGGTGAATTTTGAATTCAAGGATTCCTTAAATCTCTTAGGGCCAATAAGATATTGACTCGCTTTTTGCTTACAAAGATACCCATACAAATACCGAAAAACTTATTTCAGGATTTTGTCCTAATCAACTCCTAAAGGGGTGGATCTACAATCGGGGTGGATTATACATCCCGTTGTATTTCCTGTGTTCGTTTAGTTGCAACATTACTTTTTGGCACATAGGTGTCTTTTTAAAATATCTCGAAATGGTTTTGACAGTTATTTAAAATGTCACCCCTAAAGGGTGAAAAGGGGTGAATTGTGATTTCAAGGATTCCTTAATACCTCTTAGGACCAAGATATCGACTTGCTTTTTGCTTACAAGGACTATCCATGCAAATTTCGAAAAACTTATTTCAGAATTTTATCTTAATCAACCCCTGAAGGGGTGAACCTACAATTGGGGTGAATTATATATTCCGTTGTATTTCCTGTGTTTGTCGAGTTTTAACATTCATTTTTGGCACATAGGTGCCTTTATATGATATCTCGAAATGGTTTTGATAGTTTTTTAAAATTTCACCCCTAAAGGATGAAATGGGGTGAGTTGTGATTTCAAGGATTCCTTAATATCTCCTAGGATCAATAAGATATCGACTTAAAGGGGTGATTCTACAATTCGGCTGAACTATACATCCCGTCGTACTTCCTGTGTTTGTTTAGTTCCTTTTCAACATTCGTCAACATTCCTTTTTGGCACATAGGTGTCTTTTTAAAATATTTTGAAATGGTTTTGACAGTTTTTTTAAATTTTACCCCAAAAGGATGAACAGGGGTGAATTGTGATTTTAAGGATTCTTTTATGTCTCTTAAGACTAATAAGATACCGACTTGGTTTTTATTGGATATACCAACGTAAAATCAATATTATTACTCAAAATACAATATTTATTTTAATTCATATTATAACATAAAATATATCAGCAATTTGTTATAATCAAATATAATATCTCGTCTTTTTTTACTAAGCCAGATTATTAAATTTTCAACATAATCAACAAACTCCCCTTTGTTGAAAATTTTCTTCAAGACCATAGCCTTCTTTTTCTCTATTTAATAAATTTGGTCCTAAAGGTTTTGTCATTCCATCTGCTATCATCTTCTGATTTGAAATGTAGTTAATTTCCAAACGATTATTTTCAATTTCATCTCTTATAAAAAAATATTTTAATTCTATATGTTTCGTTCTTTGATGTCTAATTGGATTCTCCGATAAATATTTTGCTGCTTGATTATCGGTGTAAATTTTGAAAATTTTATTATTCAATTTCCCAAAACCGATTTCGCTCAAAAACATTGCTAGCCATTTACCTTCCTTTACAGCTTCTGTAAGTGCTATGAATTCCGCCTCACATGTCGAAAGAGTAACCATGGACTGTTTCACTGATCGCCAACTAATTGCAGTACCACATAATTTAAAAATTGATGTGAAGTGTGAATTTTCACACATTGCAGGGTTTTGCAGGTATTTAATAACTGAATGATGATTATTTGGGATGCCAAAACAAATTTTATGTCAAAATATTTTTTTATGAATTTTAATTCGAATGCCTAATACCATTATTTAAGTTTCTAAATATGTGCAGTATTTTTTTTACATAGCAAGGTTCATTAAGATTTTGAAAATTGCGCCTATGGCTTCTATTGGTTGCTTAAATCATTAGCCACGCCCTCTGATTTCGTATACATCAAACAGAATTAAATTATAATTTCAACACTTCCCACTGGTTATTAAATTTACGCTTTTAAAAATTATATGCAACATTTGCCAAAATATAGCTAGAATTTTTACTGTTAAATTTTTTAATTTTTAATATTAAATAATTTAAACAACGGAAAACTGCAAAAAAAAAAAAAATGAAAATTGACAGGATTCGAACTCTAGTTTGCAAGTTAACTGTGTTTAGCAAATTAGAAAACCAATGACTAAACACACATCGCTATCAGCGCTGACGTCTGAACTTGGTTACATAACGAATTAAATATTTAACATATTTTGGTTAAAAACACAAAAAATGCATTATTTTCCGAAAACATAATCTGATCAAAAATTCCTGTTGTACTATTCCGGTTCACACCAATATACATTACTTAGAATTTTTTCACATTTTTAGTTTAAACCATCTGGGCTACAGGGTGTGGGACAAAAATTTTTTTGCACAATTTTGGCAAAAATCTCGTCAAAATAATTTATTTTCAAAAAATAAAATTTTGATCGTTAATCCACGTACTAAGGGCTTTCATTTGATACCCTACTCAGAATTTTAAAAAAATATTTTTTTTTTCGATGAGCACATATTTGTTTATATTTTTAGGGGGATATGTTTTTTAGATGTTTTAGTATTTTTCCTATGTGCGGGTCAAAAATTTGTACAATCATGCCAAATTTCAACTCTCTAGGTTTAGCCGTTTGGCTACAATTTTTACCGAACAGACAGACAGACAGACAGACAGACAGACAGACAGACAGACAGACAGACAGACAGACGACAAAATGACGGTATAAGGGTTTTTTGGTCATACCTACAAAACCCTAAAAACATATCCACTCGTAGATTTTCCATTTGAAAATGTTGAATTCCAACTAGCATCTGAAAAACCTTCTAAGGTTTCATAAGAATTTTTGTATACAAGTTTATGCTCTTTTGTTCCTTTCAGATATCTTAATATTCTCTTGAGTGCTGTGAAATGTTCTTGTCCATTAAAATTGTTAAATTGACTCAAATAATGTGTCGCAAACGCAATGTCTGGTCTGGTTCCTTGTACGAGATACATTAAGCTTACAATTATTGATTGATATTTTTCGTTAATTTCATTTCCATTTATTTTTTTTAAAACAATTCCTGATTCCATAGGCGTCTTTGAAATTTTACATTCTTGTAAATTATTTTCTTCTAATAATTTATTAATTAATGTTTCTTGGTCTATGGATATTCTTTTATTCTTTCTGTCTCTTGAAATTCGAATGCCTAAAATACATTTTGGTTCACCCAGGTCTTTTAAGTCTATTTCTTTTTTCAATTCATTAATATTTTCTTCCATCATTATTTCATTGTTTGAAGCCATAAGAAAATCGTCAACGTAAAGGGTTGCGATTATATAATCATCACATCTTCTTTTAATATAAACGCATGTATCCGATTCACACCTTCTATAACCATTTTTTCTCAAAATTGTATCTATTGTTATATTCCAAACACGGCCTGATTGTTTCAGTCCATATATGGCTTTATTGAGTTTACATACCATCGTTTTTCTCTTTTCGTCTTCAATATTTAAACCTAACGGTATTTAAATCTTCTTTCAGTTTATCGTGAAGATAAGCTGTCTTTACATCCAGCTGTCTTAAATGAAGATTTTCTAAATTTGCGATTGCTAAATTTGTTCGAAGACTTTTCAGTCTCATCACCGGTGAAAATGTTTGTTCATAATCAATCCTTTTCTCTTGAGAACATCCAACCGCCAAAGTCGTGCCTTGTATTTAATAATAATATCTTTTATTTTAATTTTTTTACAATTTTTTACAATTTGTACATAATCATACATAATTTTATTATAAATATAATGAATGATAGATAAGGATTTTTTATACAACAACAAAAAAAGTTTATACATATAAATACTTATTAGTTTCCTTTATTCTGAACAGCCATTTTGATTTTATTATTTTCTTTTCATCAGGTTTCGGTACTAACGACCACGTTTTCATCTTTTCATGTGATAATAATTCATCTTCTACAGCTTCCATCCATCTTCTCGTATCAGTTCCACTCATTGCTTCATGGTAAGTTTGCGATGTGTTTTCTAAAATTATTGTTTCATAGGATTTTGTATTTGGTTGAATTTGTAATACTTCGGGCTTCTTCTTCTTCCTTGTTGATCTCCTTAGATTATTATTATTTTCAATTATTGCTTCATTATTTTCTATAACTTCTTCGTTTCTTCCACTGTTTTCTTCATTCCTATCTTCAAAATTTCTATCGTCAAATTCATCATCTTGTTTATCTGTTTCATAATCTTCTCGTAAAATAATTAAATTTTCAACCGATATTTTTTCTGTTCGTTTTTCTTGAAATAATTCTGCTCCATATTCATTTTCTAGAAATTTTGCATCTGTACTTGAATATATTTTCTTCTTGATTGCATCATGAAATATCCAACCAAAATTCCAGCTTTATTTTTTGCTTCAAGTTTTCTTCTATTTTCTTTTGGAATCCAAGCGTATGTTTTGCACCCAATTACTTTTATATATGACAATGTTGGTTTTCTTCTGGACCATATTTCTTCTGGTGTTCGATCATTTAGTTTCTTTTTAATTAATCTATTTCTTATATATATTGAGTATTAGCTGCTTCAGCACAAAAATTTAAAGGTAGTTTAGAATTATTAAGCATTGTTCGGGCTGTATCAATTATTGTACGATTTGCTCGTTCTGCAGTCTCATTTTGCATTGGAGTATGTGGCATTGTAATTTCATGATGAATCCCGTTATTACTGAAATAATTATGAAGCTTATGATTAATAAACTCACCTCCATTATCTGATCTTACTCTTTTAAGTTTTCTTCCAGTTTCTTTCTCGCTTTCAGTTATAAATTTAATTAAGTAATTTGCTGTTTCGTATTTATTAGTCATGAAGAATCCAAAAAAATTTCTACTAAAATCGTCTACAATTGTCAACATGTATAAGGTCTAATATTCCTGAACTTTGTTTCTTATTTATCGATTTAAATGATCTTCTTGAATGCTTTCCTTTTATGCATTCTTCACAAATATCCTTATCTGTCAACTTTATGTCAAAATTTCGAACTGACATATGTCCGCTCATTTTTACCGACCGTCAACATATACAAGGTGTCTCAAAAGAAATTTTATATTTAGTGGATCGATTAAAAAAAAAGTAAGCCGTATATAGAAAAAATGTTTATTAATTATTAAAATACACTTTTTGGGGATTTATTTCTTAAAAATAATATCGTCTAAATGTAGACCCTCGCGTTCTCGGCACTCATTTAATCGAACAGTAAAATTACTTATGACGTCTCGGCAGGTGGACTCAGGGATGGCTGCCATTTCGTGACGGATATTTTCTTTCAAATGCGCCAGTGAAGTCGGTTTATTGGCGTAAACTTTAGATTTAAGATAACCCCATAGGAAAAAGTCCATAGGGGTTAAATCTGGACTGCGTGGAGGCCAATTTATGTCACCTCTCCGGGAGATCAATTTGCCTGAGAAAATTTCACGAACACGTGGCAGAGACATATTGGACGTGTGTGAAGTTGCTCCGTCCTGTTGGAACCATGTTCTTTGGTTATAGCCAGGAAAGATTTGCAGTTCAGGTACCAAGAAGTTGTCTAACATCTCCACATAACGCTCTGAATTCACTGTAACTGCACGCCCCCTTTCGTCTTCAAAAAAGTAAGGGCCGATAATTCCTCGCGCCGACATCGCAGCCCATACGGTCACTTTAGGCGAATGTAGGGGTTTCTGATGTTTGCGTTTCGGATTCGTTGCGCTCCAGTAGCGGCAGTTCTGCTTATTTACGTGGCCATTAAGATTAAAATGAGCTTCATCCGAAAACAAAATGTTGGTAAACGTTAAAAATCGCTCAATCACCTGATTTACGAAATTAAGCCTCTGACTGGCATCTTGGGGTTTTAATTCTTGCACCAATTGAATTTTGTAGGGGTGCAGCTTTAGGTCTTTGTGCATAATGCGATGTAATGATGATCTATGCACATTTAAAGCACTTGCGCGCTTCCGAATTGAAAGGTTCGGGTCGTCACGAACAGACTGATTAACATTCTCCACGTTTTCTACCGTTCTTGATGACCTAGGTCGCCCGGATTTTGATTTATCCAGCGTTGTACCAGTCTCTTCAAACTTTTTAACCCAATGTCGAATGAGAGGAATGCTTGGCGCATCATTTAAGTGGCGAAAACCTCGAATACTGCAGAATTTTCTACGCGCTACAGTCGCCGAATCACCGTTTTTGTAAAACTCTCGCACGCATAACGCGCGGTCTGCTCCCGAGAAACGCTCCATAGCCGCTTAATTCCCAAGAGCCAGGCTACCGATTGACATAACCCCCGCGCCCCTCGGATACGTTGCGTTCACGCAGTAAGCTAAATAAATATAAAATTTCTTTTGAGACACCTTGTATAAGGGAGGTATTGTGATCATACCGATTTTGACATTTCGAGATTTCGATGGATATCCACGAATTGAGGTCCCTACATAACGTTTTGACTATTTTTAGCATGATGTCTGGCGGTCTGTCTGTCTGTCTGTCCGTCTGTCTGTCTGTCTGTCCGTTTGTCTGTCTGTACGTCTGAGTACACGTGCAGAGCAAATTAGGCTGAAAGGATTTTTATGAAACTGCATATTTAAGCTTTTGACATCAATGACACGAGTTGATCAACTTTTGGTAAAAATCGGTAGACTCGAAATGGAAGTTTACTCGTGTCGATTTTAAGATTTTTGCGAATATTTTGCAACAGAAAAATATTTCGAAAAAAATTATTCAACAAAAGTTGCTATAAATGCAATAAGTAATAACTTTTATTTGAGACGTTTTTTCATAAAACGAAAAATTTCGACAAATTTTTGTAACATTTTTTAAAATTTTTTTAAATTTAAGTCTCAATTTTTTCATACTTTTATGTAACGTTTCCATGGTCATGACAAATAATATCTCTGTTAGAAAATATTAGGCCAAGTTATTTCTACTCTGCTGCTAGAATGTTTTTATACGAGTACTTTACGATGGCGGTCGGTCCTGTGGTGGCCACAGCTGATTTTTTTCATTAAATTTAAATTTGCGTGAGCTAATCTTCTATGCCAGAGCATTGTATTTTCATCCGTAATTTTACTTACATTCTCATAATTACGAATTATTTTTGCATATATTATATATATAAACCATTTCGATTTTCAGCTGTAAATATCAATTCACCATTTCTATCATTATAACCTTCACACAAATCTTTATAGAACATGATTCGCATTCCATTATTTGTCAATTTTCTTATTGACAGTAAATTATCAATTAAATCAGGAACTAATAAAACTTCTGTTGCTACAAAAGTGTTTACATCTGTTTTGCCTCCTACCTTAAATTTTATTTTACCAACACCGTTTGAACATTTTATGCTTCCATCGGCTAGTTCTATGCTTCTTTTTGTTTCTGTTCTATAGTTTTGTAATATTTCTTTTTTCCATGTAATATGGCTAGTAGCTGCAGAATCTGTTATCCAGTTACTATTTTCTGAAATCTTCTCTGAGCTCTTATTTTTTCTTGATGCGTATACTGTCTTACAATACTCGGAACTTACGTTTGCCTTTCCCTTGTTAACATTTTTATTCTTCTTGTACGTATTGTTTTGATGACTTTGAATATATGTTCTACAATTTCTTGCTATGTGACCATAACGATAAAATGTGACCATAACCATAAAATTTCTGTTAAAATTTGTTTTCTGATAGCTGTCTTTATTGGTATGTATTCTTGTTCTGTGAGCAGTTTCATCTGTTTTGTATTCCTCTTTCATCATTTCTTCTTCTTTCAATAATGCATACTTGACTTTCGATAGTAAGATTTTAGAAATGTCGCTCATACTGAAACTAGTAGTAATTCTCGAATATTGTTTAGGCAAGCCTTGAATTGCAACTGACGCAGCTTCTATATCATCAATATCACCTTCCAATGCACGCAATCTTTCTACTAAACTTTGAATTTTTTCTATATAGGATTCAGCATTATCTCCGTCGACCCAATTTATTTTGTTTATTTTCCTTTTAATATTTAATTTTTCTTCTATTGCTTTTCCTTTGTGTATTTCTTCCAGCTTTTCCCATACACCTTTCGCAGTCTTCTGGTTCAATACATAATAAGTCTGGTTTGTGCTCAAAGACTGTACTATGAAGTTCATTGCCCTTTTGTCTTTTTTCATCCAGTATATTTTATTAGCTTCATTTTCTGGTGGATTCTCTACAATTACATTCCACAAATCTTTTGCTTCTAAATACAATCTTACTTTGTATCTTCATATCCAGAAATTACTTCTATCCAATTTTTCTATTATTTGTGTTCCATTTGCTTCAGTCATCTTCAGCTTAATTGTAAAACTCGAAGATTTTAAAACAAAATATTTTGGACTCCTGGGCCCATAACCATATATTGGATATACCAACGTAAAATCAATATTATTACTCAAAATACAATATTTATTTTAATTCGTATTACAACATAAAATATATCAGCAATCTGTCATAATCAAATATAATATCTCGTCTTTTTTACTAAGCCATCTTATTAAATTTTCAACATAATCAACAGTTTTTGCTTACAAATACTACCCATGCAAATACCGAAAAATTTATTTCAGGATTTTGTCCTGATCAATGCCTAAAGGGGTAAATCTACAATCGGGGTGAATTATACATCCTGTCGTTTTTCCTGTGTTCGTTTAGTTGCAACATTACTTTTTGGCATATAGGTGTCTTTTTAAAATATTTCTAAATGGTTTTGTTAGTTTTTTTTTTTTTAATTTCACCCCTAAAAGATGAAAAGAGGAGGTGTGATTTCAAGAATTCGGTAATATCTCTTAGGACCAATAAGATATCGACTTAGTTTTTGCTTACAAAGATTACCCATGCAAATATCCAAAAACTTATTTCAAGATTTTATCCTAATCAATCCGTAAAGGGGTGAATTTATATTCGAGGTGAATCATATATCCCGTCGTATTTTATGTATTTGTTGAGTTATAACATTCCTTTTTGGCAAATAGGTGTCTTTTTAAAATGTCCCGAAATGGTTTTGACAGTTTTTTTAAAATGCACCCTTAATGGATATTTTTATTCGATAGAACGTTCCTTTGACATAGATATATGAAATTCGCAAAGTTGATTCCTTCCATGACGCAAGTACCCACTAAGAAAAGATTCTTCGAAAGTCGACTTCTAAAAAATTTAAACATACATACAATAACATACAATAATTTTTAAAAAAATTATAATTTCGTCCCAATCCACTCCAAACGGGATGAATTATAGTGCCCGTAGTTTTTCCTGTTTGTTGAGATATAACATTCATCTTATATGGCATATACGTGCCTTTTTTAAAACATCTTTTTCAAAATCTTTTCGAAAACAAGTGTTTTGACAGTTTTTTTAAGTTTCATCCCTAAAGGGGTAAATTGGTATATTTTATTCAATAGAAAATAATTTTTTTCGGAGCTTACATTCCCTCCATGACGTCAGAGAATAATAAGAAGAGATTTTTCATAATTCCAGTTTTAAGTGCTGAAATGAGGTGAAATTTGATTTAGGGATGCCTCAATATCTCTTAGGCTCAATATGATATCGAGTTGGTTTTTGCTTACAAATTATAGCCATACAAATGTTTAAAACAGAAATTCACGTGTTTGCCCTAATCAACCCCTAAATTGATGAATATGCATTCGGGGTGAATTATAAAAAGCTTTGTATTTCCTGAGTTATAACACTTCATTTTGGTACATAGGTTTCTATTTAGAAAACGTTTGACAGTTTTTTTAAATTTCATCCGTTAGGGAGTTAATTGGTATTTTTTATTCGATAGAGCGTCCCTTCACATAGATTTGAAATTCGGGAGAAACTCTTCGTATCTCCTGTGCTCCATGAGACCATCAATATACCGTAGCGAAGCACGGGTTTTCAGCTAGTAAGATATAAATTTAAAAAAAAAATAATTTCAAAAAACTATTAATAAACGAACCGACCCATTTTTTGCGGCCGAGTCCGCGTTAAAAGTCTCAGATATCACCCTCTCGGAAAACCAGAAAAATAATAGTAATAATTTCTGCTCGATAATCCTACTTCAAGATCTTTTATTTGATGCCCCACATTAAAAATAGTAATAATTTTTTGGACAAAACAAAGAATTAGATAAATTACATTGCTTTCCTTTTTTCAGGTTTTTAAACTAGTCCTTCTGAAAAGTTTTCTTTTTTTGAGAAATACAAAAATCGATAATTATCGAAAAACAATCTCATCGAAATGCGAGTACATGTTTTGCAACATTTAGATAAAACCCGCATTAAAATATTTTTTTCGGTTAACTACCTCATAGAGCTTTCATTTGCTACCCCACATTTTTTCCCACACTCACGCTCGCATTTTGCGACTAAGTTACTAGAGGGCGTTTTTTTTTTTTTGGTCCAGTTTGATCTCACTTTCTCCCGTACAGACAGACAGATAAATAGACACAGACGATATATTTTAGTTATACCTACGAAATGCTAACAAAAAGTAAGAGGGTGGGATAATGCCTTACACAACTTTAAATACAACTGAGATATCATATAAAAATTTAATATTGTGATATCTTCAGTTCAGGTTTAGTTCATATGTACGTAATGTAAGAGCGGAACTAAAACACAGATGGCAATTTAATTTTTATCTAGCAAATGTTTGTTTCAGTTTGGTAAATTTAGTTTGTACATTATAAAGTACATGTCCTATCCAAATATAACAAAATTTTGTGAAATTAAAAGGAGAATTCCACATTGATTCCTTTTTTTTTCAAAACGCCTAAAGCTAAATAGCTTGAAAAAATGTTGAATTTAATAAATTAAACGACCCGTAAAAAGTACCTGCCGATCAAATATTAATGTTTTGTGAGATGAAATTTTAATTAGTGTTTTTGGCAGGGCCGCCGTCATCAGTAGGTACTTTAGGCAGAGTGCTTAGGGCAGGCCTTTCAAATTCAAAATTTATGAACGCCAGTAAGACTTTTGCTAGTATTAAGCACACTTACGAAACTTTCATTTTCGCAAAATTTTCGAAGAGGAGGTATAGAAATAGAAATTTGAAATATGTATACCATGTAGAATTTACTGATTTTTTTGTTATTGCTGAAGTAAAGTTATAATAACTTTAAATGAAATACATAATTTATTTGTTAGCTTACTTAGACATTTGACAAGGCTTTTGATTTGCTAAATTACATATTTTAGAAGTGGTATTCCTAGAAACCAGAGCCGGTGCTAGTTCCTTTGGTGCCCTGGGCAAAATCAGTCAAAAACTGCACCCTTTTATTAAAATGTGCAGTGGCGTACCGAAGAGGGGGTTTGTATTCACGTACACCCCTACAAATTGTTCAAGGACAACAATATCAACAGAAATAGAGAAATATTTTTTTAATAATTTCACTCGAGAACTTCTGATCTGATTTTCTTTTTACCGACCGCCAACATATATAAGGGAGGTATGTATTGTGATCATACCGATTTTGACATTTTGAGATTTCGATGGATCTCCACGAATTGAGGTCCCTACATAACGTTTTGACTATTTTTAGCATGATGTCTGTCGGTCTGTCTATCTGTCTGTCAGTGGCGGCGCTGGTCTGGCACCCAGAATTGTTTGGAGAAAAATGTATTTTAGTAGTGAGGACCTTTTTTTTAGTTTTTTAGGCCATGTATTTGCCCCCCCCCCATATTTTAAGAGCTAGCGCCGCCACTGCTGGTCTGTCTGTCTGTCGGTCTGTGTACAGGTGCAGATAAATTCGGCTGAAAGGATTTTTATGAAACTTCATATTTAAGCTTTTGACATTAATGGTACGAGTTGATCAACTTTTGTTAAAATCGGTTAACTAGAAATGGGAGTTTACTCATGTCGGTTTTAAGATTTTTACGAATTCACAACAGAGAAATATTTCGAAAAAATTTATTTAACAAAAGTTGCTATAAAAGCAATAACTAACAACTTTTATTTGAGACATTTTTTGATAAAGCAGCATAAATTAAGCAAGTACTTTGTGATGGCGGTCGGGCCTGTGGTGGCCACAGATGATTTTTTTTTCTGTTTATTAAAATTGGTTCAGTAATTCCAAAGTCATAACGCAATATGTGCGCGCAGGTGAAACAAAAAACATGTTTTCCGTTCATATTTTTTTGATATTATTAACGACAACATTCGTTTCGTTAGCAGCAAAGTAGCTACACGATTTATATACTTATCAGAAGTCGTAGGGTGAAACCCTGAAGATAGCTGGCGTTGTTTTGCTGAGTCCATGCTTCTCGCATGGGTAATTATATGTAGCGTGTTCGCGTGTCTGTTCTAGCAACAACTTTTACTTGATAGCGCCTAATAAAATTAAAAACTTTGTTTATCAAGAGGCTCTCAGGAAAGTAACCATGTTCAGCTTAATCGTGGCCTTTCTCTTGTTGATAGTATTGTCTTCTGTCCTGTCATCTAATTACCTAATTACGAGTTTTAAGTTCAATAAAAATGTAGGTCAATAATAACTAACAGTCCCCGAGAGAAGCCGCGCGGCAGCTAGTAAGTACATATATTGATATAGAAATAAAAATTCATATTTTTTTCCAAACAAAAATAAGTGAAATCATATTTTTGCAACCCCCCTTCATAAATTTCTGGGTACGTTACTGAGGGTGTATATTTGAACGCCCGTTTTGGCACCCCTAACTGGACCTGGGCCCCTCTCACCCCTGCCTTTCACCGCTGCTGCTAGAAACTACTATCATTATCGTTTTTAAATGATCATCGCTTAATATGGATCTTGTTTTACTTTTAATATTATTTATATGCGGAAAAAAGGCTCACACATATATATACTTCGTGTTGTAATGTATCTAGTTACAAGTATCTAGATACAGTAACTAGATACTTTTTCAAGTATCTAGATACAAATTAGATACTTTTTGAAATATGTATCTGTATCTAGATATTTAAATTTAAGTATCTTGTATCTGTATTTCAGATACTTTGATTGTTACTTTATTTTTATACCTTTATACCGAGCTGATATAATAGTATAACTATAAATTGTCATTTTAAATATTTTATTTTTAATATAAACTAAATTCAGAAAACAATTGAAATTCTCACGTTTACAAATTAAATTTATATGGAATATCAATATATATATATATATATTTTCACTCGTTTTTCGTAACTTTTGAACGGCCGTAAAAATAGTAGATATTTAGGTACCACAATAGTAGGTACAACACTTAAGGAAAATGGGTCATTATTAATGAAAACTAAGTTTTTGAAAAACTAGTGTCGCTATTTTGATGAGCAATTTACTAAAAACATATGAAAAATTATATCCTCACAAGTGGTTTGGGAGTGGAACGTGTTTTTGTGAAACCTTGGTCAAGACAAATTAAGGCCCTTCAAAAGTATCCAGTGATTGAAAATACACTTTGATAATTTTTTTGAGGCATTTCTTCAATGAAGCCTGGCTCTAGCCCGCCTCACCCAAGGGCCGGCCATGCTAGTGTGGATATTAAGTTCATTTCATAATTGAAATCAATAAGATAAGTAGGTCTGTTTCCTAAAGGACGTAAAATTAAATAAATTATTAAACGTTCATATAAATTTAATTTGTAAGCGTGAGAATGTCAACTGAAATTTTGTCTATAAATTAAATTTGTATGGAATGACAAAAAAAAATCCATATTTCTTATTAGAATTTAAGATGCGTATCTATAAGACTAACATTAATCTTATAGATACGCAGCTCATACGTTAGCACATATGGCTAACATACGTTATTTAGTACAAATTTATTCCGTAGAATAGTGTTTTACCTTGAATTTAGTGGGCTTTTTGTGACGTCACGGTTATTTTTGAACAGCCTATATAATACTGATTAACATGTACTGTTTGTTTGGAAAAAATATGGTGTTTTCATTTTTCAGTGTTTTTTCAAAAGTATCTGGCTGTATCTAGATACAAACATTTTTGGCATGTGTCTGTATCTAGATATTTTTATGATTCTCTATCTGTATCTGCATCTCGATACAATTTTTCTTAGGTATTTGTATCTGTATCTAGATATTTTTTTAAATGCATCTATTACAACACTGCGAAAATCGACCAAAAGGGAGAATCCTTCTTCATCATGACAATGCAAAATCACATACCGCAACTAGGACTACCGAGTTCTTGACCGCTTCAGGGGTGGAAGGAATTACTCATCACTTAGATATCTATATATACTTACAATCCCGACTTAGCACCTTGTGACTTGTTCTTCTTCTCTTTTATAAAGGATAAAATGCGCGGATTAAAATTTAATAGCTTTGAAGCCACGATCGATGCCTACGAAAATCTTGTTTCTCAGGTGATACTTGAACGATGGGCCCAGTGCTTTCAGGATCGGTTTCACCGGATGGAAGAGTGTATTGAACATGAAGCTGAATATTTTGAAAAACAATACACATATGTATATCCAATTGACAAAATGCATGGAACAGAAATGATTTGTTTTCTTATTATACATAATTTTTGTGACATACATTTTTGCTGTAAAGTAAACAATAATGCCCGGTTGCATAAAAGTTTTAAAACGAGATGTAAGCTAAAACTCCTAACAACGTAATGCGTTGCTAGGTAATTTTGTGTTTTTTATCGAGTTTTAGCTTACATCTAGTTTTAAGACTTTTATGCAACCGAGCTTCAGAGAGATATTTCAAAAGATTAGTTTTAGACTGTATCTCCCCGTATCTCCCCAAATATTCAACTAACTGAAAAAATTTATAGGTTAAAAAAAAATCATTTTATTATTGTTAACAATTTTTGTCATATATATTTTACTGTTAAGTCAATAATAAGGATGATATAATAAGTTTTTTAGTATACAGTTTTTGCCCCAAAACACCTCCTTAGAATTAACATTTTAAGATGCCATATAGTCTGTTTGAATACGGGTTCATACCAAATTTTGTTAAAATATGTTTAGCCGATTTTGTATGAACATACAGAAACCAAGGGATATACAGACACCAATTGATTGTTTTACTGATATACTCTTATAATCACTTGAAACGTGTACAAACCAAATATGATGACAAAAAAATAATAAAAAAAACAGATACAGCCTTTAATTTTATTAATACAGATATCATCATCATCAGCGACATTCCGAGTTGAGCCTAGGCTTCTTGATTCCAGGTTTCATGACCATGTTTTTAATCTATGTGCATTCAGGAGTAATATAAAGTAGTATTACGTCCATTTTTAGCGTACACAGAAAGGCACCTATAGTTTATAGCCGGTTGCGAATGGCTAAACAGAACCCGTAATTTGTATAATATTTTTACTCAAATTATTTGACATAAGGATGAATTGAACTCACGTTCGTGCACTTGCTTTGCTGTCAAACAGCAGATAATAGCGGTTTAACACTAGCAGCAACAGGCTTGCTTATTACAGATAGAGGTATATAAAATGTTGTCATGATAGGTGGACTAGATTTGGAATTTTGTTAGATTGAAACATGGTTCTTTAAAACAAGGCAAACCAATAGAGTGGCCGAGCGCATTAAATCGTGCAATTTGGACTGGTGAGAACAGTCTGGATTGTGCGATCGGTAGTTCGATTCTCCGTTGGTGATATTATGCGAGCGAGAATAATATGTTTACATTACTCTCATTTCACAATCATTCACCCCTCATCCAGGTGTAGGAGCTCGCCCCCTGGCATCGGCGATTAGCCTCGTTGCAGAAATAGGCTGATGTAAAATAAATAAATAAATTTAAAACAAGGCATCACACGTGTGGACTGAGGCATACTTGTTTACTTCGTGGATTTTGCTGATAAAATCTAGAGGTTCTGGATTATTGTAGAAGAATATTAGTGAAACAAAGTGTGAATATTAATATTGATTAATTTAGTGTTGTAAAATAACTAGTATATTGTACAATATTACTTTTTAATTACTTTAACAAAAAGACAAAATCACAACGAACTTCGTCTCAACACAAGAGTAGATAATAGACAAAATTAGAACTCAATGTAACAGAAAAAACATCCATCGAATGTATCCATCAATTGTCCTATATCAAATCAAAATATACTACCCATACATCAAGACCTTCTTAATACATATTAAACCCAAACAGAATCAAAAGAGAGGATAGCCCCACCACATTAGCCCCACCACAAAACATATACGTTCTCTTCTTGTTTAATATATCTCCGTCACAGTGTTGCCAGATGTACGATTTAAATCGTACTTGTATGATTATTTTTGATTGTGTACGATGTACGATTTTATGGTATCGATGTACGATTTTATTGAAAAACATAATATTTATATATTTTGTTAGTAAGTCAAATATTTATACTATATATTGCGGTATATTAAATATTTTAGCCTTCGGGTTTCAAATCGACGCGCTCTTAAAAAATCGGTTGGTCTCGCTATGATCGGTAATGATTAGGGTGACCATTTGTTCCGCAATTTAACATTTTGTCCCGCATTAAGATGCGTCCCGCAAAAGTCCCGCATTTTAACATTTTGTCCCGCATTTGGGATTTGGGAGGTGAGGACCTTTTTTTTGCTCTTCATTTGGATTTGGGAGGTGAGACCTTTTTTTTTGCTCTTCACTTGGATTTGGGGAGATGAGGACCTTTTTTTGCTTCGTCCCGCATTGCCTTCTTAAGAAAATGGTCACCCTAGTAATGATGGGACATATTTGAAAAATCAAATATACAAAGTTCACTCCTCATTGATTAGTGTACTGAACTACAAACTCAAATCCGCCAGGTCTTTTCGTGTTCGTGTTGAATGCGAAAGTAGTAAAAATATGTTGAAAAATTCCCTTTTTACGACTGAGATTTGTTATGTTGTGCCATGGATAACAGATATCCATAGTGATAATCACTATACGTTTGATGATGAGGAGTGGTGAGCAAACGTGCTACAGACCAGTTAATAATTATAAATATTTAACGGCCCTAATAAGGTAGAAGAAAAATTATACATTTTTTATCTTTTTTCTGCTACATTTGATTGCGCAATACAAAAATGTAGACATGTATACTTAATAATTTTCAAATTAATAACAATTTTTTTGAAACGATCATTTTGAAGTGTTTGTACGATTTTTTCTTCTTCGACATCGCCAGATCGGCAACACTGCTCCGTCGACATCTACACTATTCTCGTCCACATTCGAAAGTTTTACACGAGTGTCATAAGATCGACCTGTCTATTTTCATTATTCTGCATTGTACTCAAAAACTTTTTGTGAGCTCTTATTATTTTTATTATTTCCATAATAATATTTTAATTCGAGTAATTTAGGTGCCATAATTCGAGAACATCATTTACGTTAAATAACCCGAAGTTATTCCAAAATAATGAATATTGTGGGAGCATGGTATAGTTTGGAGGTGCTAAACTCGGCTGCTTATTTGCGGTTTATGACATTCCAACATAACTTGCCACAACTAATGACGTGGAAAATTCGTGTTGTGGTTAGAATAAACAAAAATAAATCACTTTTGTAAAGCGAAAATAAGATATAATACAAGAAATGATGTACTGTACGTACATTACACTATAATAATAATTGTAGTTTGTGTAAGTAGATCTGGCGAGTATTCAGAGATAGGCTTATGGATTTGATTTCATTTCTCGAGAAGTGAAAAAATAGACTTATTTTCTCGAGAAATCTCCAGAAAAATAATTATTAGAATATATCTTTTTTTAATGTTGAAAATATTGTAGAGGTTATAAACATGTTGAAATTATAGTCAACTGTAAAGTATTCATTTAAATAACATTAGAATAAATGAATAACGGGGCTTTAAAATGATTATAACAAACGGCACGTAATTACATATTAATTGAAAATACGTATGTATAGAGAAAATTTAAAAAAATGAAGAAATTAATAATAATGGTAATAATTATTTTATTTAACTTGTAGGTAATCTTTTACATAACAGTTACAAAATGAACAAAAAATTAAATGTAATTGATTATAACAAATAACACACTAAATTAAAATAAAATATTGTTTTTAATACAATAAATGTACAAAAAACGTACAAAAAAATTACAATAAATGCTAGTTAGCAAAATATTATAAATCGCTTCTTATCTGTTGCCCAACAGTTGCGTTGCGGGAGAGAGGAAGACAAATTTAATCAAAATTAAATTATAATCAGTGACTCACTGAACATTATATTTTTTTTAAATAGTTTTTAAAAGGACAATGCGTTTAACGTGGCGTCGAGAAAAATTTACATTTCTCGAGAAAAAAAAATTACATTTCTCGAGAAATGAAAAATGAGAATTGTAACTTTTTCTCAAGAAATTCTCTAGAAGAAACACTACTTACAAAAGAACTTGAGCACTAAAAAAAAAAAATAGCTTCTGAGCCTACCAAGAGAAACATTGCTTATGACCCCCCCTAGAAGAAAAAATTATGTGTGCGCGCCTGAACTTGCCAGGAAAGAGTATGTTTTTCGGTGCGAAAGAAGAGATGGACAGCTGAGGCTTAGCGCAAACTGGCCCCATATCGAGGCTCGGAAATCCACTTTCCCGCTGTGGTTTACCCAATTGTGTCCTACAGGACAACAAATACTTGTGTGTAGTTTAAATGTTTTTGAAGTGAAAATTCTATGGGCGCGTTTATCGATTGAAGAGTAACGCAAGCGAGTTACGTTACAGGCACAGTAGGTACTGTCACAGTATATACTGTGGTACTGTGTTACGGACATGTACCCCTCTCGCCTTTCGTTAACCATATCTGACCTTTGACCAGCACACGACACGTACACTTACTATAACTAAAGTCTGCGAGAATTTACTTACCAATAATCTTTAAAATTAACATATGATTCAATCAAAAAGGTTTTCAAAATTGAACGTTTTTGTTCGTTCGGAAAATGGGAAAGAAATATCTTTTGGTTTCAGTCTTCCTTGTCTTTGGTAGAAATGACGCATATACAATAACACACATACCTTTATTTGAATATATTCAAATATAATAGACAAAGACGAAACGTCGGGTGTACGTGGGACGAGTAGTTCAAATCAGGGATGAGGAGTCGGAGTCGGAGTCGAGAGTCGGGAGTCGAGAAGTCGAAACTTTTTGGAGGAGTCGGAAAAAGATATCGACTCCCGACTCTTTAAAAGGGGATACGCATAAAATTTATATTTTCTTAAAACTACATTTTTTGATATGTTAATGTTAGTTATGTCATCTAACAAAACAAAAATCACATTTTAATTAATATTTCAGCCAAATATTTTATTTAAAATATTATAAATTTGAAATAAGCCGACCACAGCGCGAAGGTTGACGAGTAAATACGACTGAGCATTACGTCAAACCCTAGACGGCCCAGACTACAATATAATCTTTACGTGTATATATTGTATTGTTCGAGAGTTTTGTATTTGTTTTTAAGCAATATTTCACGCATTTATTATTAACATAGCAGATAAATATTTTGTTAGGGCGCAGAGTGACAATTTACCCAGCATTGATTCTTTTCTTCCTTTTCTTTTGTTTTTCACTATTAGGTAATGAAATAAATTGTTTTTGTGGAGTTCTAAACAAAGTATTTGTTCACATCGGTACTAAACAATATTTTCGATGTTACGAAGTACTGGGCCCTGGATCTTCCATGTTTTATATATAATTTAATTCGGTAAACATGTAGAATAACTTTATTTTAATTAAAATCACTCTAACTTTACACAATCTATAAACGTTATACAAGCAAATAAGTTCACGACAGACTGTGTAGGCTGTACGCAGTAAACAGGTAGGTTCTGACGTCACACGTGGTTTTCGCGAGCTACATAAATTTATGATTTTTTTAAGCTTTCAAATAAAAAGCAAAAATGCAAAACTGTTTTTTATGTTTATATGCAACAAGGGGAATATAATAAATAAAAAAAAAACTAAATCATGCCTATCCTATTTAATTTTTATCAAAAATGAGAACAAACCGAAAACGAAAACAAAATTAACATATTACCAGCATTTTTTAAAACACGGAAACAGGAACGACATTTTGTTTTTTGTTCAAGAACAAAAATGAAATTAAAAATATTCAATACCGGTTTTATCTGGTTTCCTTTATGCTTTCCAGTTTAAAATTTGATAAATACTGTTCGTATTAACAGATTAATACGATGCAGTAAAGATGTTCGTTTTTACTCATGCATTTCCATTTTACTTTTTTCTGTATACTCTGTTCATTATGTTTAAGCGGGACTAAACTGGATTTTTACTTGGTTTTTTACTGGATTTTTACTGGGTTTCTCAAGTTGATACGATCTTCGTGATTATTTCAGGTTCATGTTAGCAACCAAAATCTAAATGTGCCGACCGGCATAGCGTAGTGGCAACACATGTGTTCTACGTTGCTAAGGTCTCGGGTTCGAATCCCGTTCACGCATGGGATAATTTTCAAAAATAATGCTTGTCCTGGCTAATTGTCGAAGCAGCAAAGGTCAATAATATTAAAAAAAAATTAAATTTCAAAAGGAAAAAGTGACATATTATGAAAAATAAAATATATAAAATACAATAAAAATTTATGACAACTAATATACACTGAACCCTCGATTTACACGGTAGATTGGTTCCTGGAAAAACCGTGTAAATCGAAAATCGTGTAAATCGAGACCAGCGTTTTACACAAAAAAATGTTAAAAACAAAGAGGGTTCGTTTTTTTTAAATGAATTATTATTTTTTATATTTATTTTCAAATATTTATTAATAACATGTGTACATATATAGCAAAAATCGTGTAAATAAAATTAAGAAGGTACAAAAATATAAAAAAAAATATGTCATATACATATGTATACATACATATGTAGAAAAAACTCTAATCTTTATCAGAGCTTGTTATAGCTCTGATTTTTTTTTCTTTGGTTGAGTAGAAATATCACTATCGCAGTCGCTGACAGAAACTTTTCCTGTTTTCCTTTGGAATTCCATCATTTGATATGTCTTCGTTTCTTACTTCATTTATTATTTTAGGATATATGAAATCAGTGATCAACATTTTCTTAGTTTGGTTGGTTTCCTTATAAATTTCTTCATATTGGCTAAGAGCTTGTTTTATTGTTCTTTGAAATTTTAATGCTCGTTCAGTATCAGGATCATTGTTTAAAAAATACGTTTGCGTTGTAAGTTACAATGTTGCAATTTCGATTTTTTTTCATATTTCAAACCGTGTAAAAGCGAAACCGTGTTAACCGAGTACCGTGTAAATCGAGGGATGAGTGTATTCGAAAATTGGTATTAAAAATGACACAAAAAGTCAAGATAAAATAAAAATGACTTAGTTGTCCCGTAGTCCCGCTTAAAAGAAAACAATTGGAATAGATTTTACGATTTACGAATGAAAGGAGTCGAGAGTCGGAGTCGGAGTAGGAGTCGGCTTGGAGTCGAAGTCAGAGTTGGGAGTCGGAGTCAGAGTCGGTATTTTTTCTGCCTACTCCCCATCCCTGGTTCAAATACTTTATAAACAGTTTACATAGAATTGTGTCAAAAAGATGGATATATTGTTTATCGGCTCTCAGTTCATCCATCGGTATCACGATTCTCCTCGAGTATACCTTAACTAGCTAACACGTTTTAGAATATCTGCTTGAGTTATTTAATAATTTTATTGATCAATTAAATTAGCACAGCTAAAACCTAGTACCATATTTACCAGTACTTCTTAAATCTTTGTACACTTACACTATTATCAAATATCTCATTAAAACCACATTATCTGTTACTTACTCTCTTCAGTATAGGGATGGGAAAAAAACATCGATGTATCGAAAACATCGATGTTTGTTTTAAAAATATCGATGTTTTTACCATCGATGGTCAGCTGCCGATAGTATCGATAAAACATCGATGTCTACTACCGATGTCGATGTTTAAACTTTGAAATTCAGAAACTACCGCTAAAGGCGCTGGAATCTTAAAAATTTAATTTTTATTAAAATTAGTACACAAAATATAAGCGCCATCTATTGTGATATAACAATACTAATAGTGTTAGTTCTTATTCTTCTTAGCAGTTAGCAGAATACGAAAAAATAAGAAGAAACTTCTAATTTTTGTAAACAAATCTTTTTGAGTCTTGTTGAAACTTTCCCAGTTGTTATTCCTCCAATACCTGGATTTTTGTAAGTTGTCATTAGCTATTTTTTTATATATTGAAGTTGACTTTTCCTGAACAAAATGATAAAAAGCTTCAATTAATCGGTAAAAGTAACTAGAATTGAAAATCTAATTCCGCCTAGACCAAAGGAACAGACTTTATTTCAACTTAAAAAAGTATAAAAATAATTGTGTATGACAGTGTTATTTTTATGTTAAATAATATAAAATTAACATTAAGATTACTATATTAGTATTGGAATAAAATACAATATTTAATTTAGAAATGTAAAAATAGTAAGGTCTGTTCCTTTGGTTTAGGCGGAACTAGATTTTCAATTCTAGTTACTTTTACCGATTGATTGAAGCTTTTGATCATTTTGTTCGGGAAAAGTCCACTTCAATATATAAAAAAATATCTAATGACAAATTACAAAAAATTAAAATTGCGGTTAGTTCCATCTAATCGTTTGGAATAGACTGTAGGTACAAATTAGGATTATTATATTGAGTATAATAATATTAATATGAAATTAATTACTATTAAAAAGGAATATTTCTATTTCAAAATCTATCAAATGCTTTTTGTGTATTATGTGTTACTTTTTTCGTATTTTATCTTTACATTATTAAATAAAACCTATATAATATAAATAAATAATAGCTTTTATTAATATTAATAAAACATCGATGTTTCCGATACATCGATGTTTTTCCTTCGATGTTTTTTCAACATCGATAGTAAGCGCCGATGTTAACATCGACGTTAAACATCGATGTTTTGCCTTCGATGTACAACCCTAACTTCAGTAACCTGCCGTGCATTGCACCTTTGCGTTGTAATTTTAATGTTTTCCCGTTCCTTTGATATCTTTATTACTTATCTTGTTATTATCTTACTTATCTTAACTATCCCTGGGAAAAAAACTGACACAAATAGAAATAATCCTATATCTTCATAAGTTTGTTCCTATGCCCAGGGCCGTACTCACCATTAGGCGCATGTAGCGATAGCTGGGGGCCCCTCTTGAGAAGGGGGGGGGGCGTGTTGGACTATCTTTGACATGTTTCTTCAAAATATATACTCATTTATTATAACTTAAAATATTATTATTTCGCCAGTATAACGAATCCAATTAATAAATAAGTCCATTGAATAATTAAATAATAAACCTTAAATCTATATTCTATATTTATAAAATAGGAGGCTCTATCTAATTCATTTTAATTTTTGGGCCTCATATTTAGTTCCTGCTCGTTTCAGATGATTATCAAGACAATCAGATCAATTATTTAAAAAGTTACTGTGTAATTACGTTACTACAACATAAAATATTATAAAAAGTATAATGGCTTTCATTCATGGTAGTAACTGACCTTGCTCATAGTGACGAATTTAGTTACAATTATCATAGTAACAGCGTTACAGAATTGGTCTGAATATCCTCAAAAAACTCAATTTCTGTCTGTCTGGCTGTCCGAGATTCACACAAAAACGGCTGGACATATTTTCACGTAATTTGGTATGTTGATAGTGTAAAACCAGAATTCGAAGGCAATATGGCATCTCAAAATTTTTATTGAAAGGTGGTGTTTCGGAGTTGAAACTGTGTGCAATGTTTTTTAGCGAGAGTTCACATTATGACAATATTTTACAAATGAACCACAAAATACATCAAGTACACTGTCAAACTGGTTATAAAGACTAAACATAGAATAAAATGGTGAATTGATTAAAATGTTTGATCTTGGTTTGGCCAGGGCAAACGTTTTAAGGTTCCTTGTAAATACAGGGCGGCAGTGGAGATTTACCATCTCAAGAAGAACAGGGCTGTCAATGATATCATTTAATATTTTATAAAGACATATTAGTAAATGGATTTCTCGCCGAAATTTTAAGGATTGGATTTTAAATAATACCAGTAGTTTTTCTTGAGGAAAGCCTTGGTCAGGGTATTTTCCGAATTTTTTTAAATAAAGGTATTTTAGAAATTTACGCTGAACAGAAAAATATATCTGACAAAAATTGTTTATAGTAAGAAGACAAATATTTTTTATTCAATGAATTTTTTCAATTATTCATTAATCTTAAATAAAATATTCGTATTCGTATAATTTATAGTACAAATATTTATGAATGCACTATTAAAATATTTATTACGTAATAAAAAGTTTAGTCCTAGACCTAGAAGTGAGGAAGCTTCTAAAAGTTAAGCAAAGAATATCTCGATTTAATATTCCGGGATCATTTAGCGTAAGTTAGTTGGACACTACGTACATTTCAGTACTAACTTTTCGGAGAGCGAGCGTGTCGTTCAGCTCGTCTAACGGCCGACACGTGTTCATGCTCCTCCCAGGGCCGTTTAATCGCCGAGGACAAAAAGGCCATGGCCTAGGACCCGGTTGCCGGTCTAAATTTTATTTTGTTTAACTTATATTGCAATACATATTTTTTTAATTTGATTTGACTCCTCCTCGGAGGGGGGGGGGGCATTAAATACCCATGGCCTAGGTCCCGTACAATTCATAAGACGGCTCTGCCCCCTCCGTACCTCGAAAGTTATGAAAAGAAAGACAGGAATTTTACATGTATAATGCTTTATGTGTGTCATTGGATTGTTGGAAACAGACGAGTCAGTCTTATTCGTCACACATTTATGACACATTTGTATTTTTGATATAAAACATATTTTATTATAATACTTAAATTGGTGTCGAGGAGAGAAGGAAAAACAAATATAAAATGTTGCAATGTAAGAAATTGAAAGATGATCGATCTGATTACATGGAAGGAGTTATTCATTTCAAATTTCTAAGTAATAAATGACACTGCAATTAATACCTTACCTGGCAAAAAAATATAACCTATCACTACAAGTGCTAGCTTCGGATACCACAGTAACTAGGAATTAATGTCCAATCGATATCTTTTCAAATTGTGAATGGGATATAGTAATAGTTCTACACTTTTAAGCGGAACTAAACGGTATTTTTATTTTCTTTTGTCACGAACCCACTTTTTAACAATTTGATGAAATTTTTGAAATGTCTTGTAGCATATGCTCGAATCCTTGTTCACTCTATCATCATACCAAATTACCTGCAAATATGTCCAGCCGTTTTTGTGTGAATCCCAGACAGACAGACAAAATATTTTTTTGGGGTTATTTATAGATACGGGAGCATTATAAAAATAAATATTGTATTAACTTCACATTTTGTAACAAATTATTTTGCCAGTCGTACCCCTGGTACTACTTAACGCTACGTACAACCCCCAGAGATTATTAGTTTCTTATACAAAACTAACAATCTGAAATAAAATTAGTGACAATCTATACATCAAATTTTGCACAGAATTTTTATCTATCTAATAGAATATTTTTGATTGTAGAAAAAATTATTGTAAAAATTTTATTTCTAAGTAACTTTATAATAGGTATTACACAACAATGTTCTTTAATTTTTTAAATATATTTGTGGGTTTCAAATAATTTTTATATTTATACAGTTTTGTGTAGAAATGTTCAAATCATACGTTAACATTTTTTTCGACATGATTGTTTATAGTTTAGAGCCTTCGTCGCAAAATATTATACTTGATGATAATGAAATGCCACTTGGTACAAGTGATCTTTACATAAAATGGAACATTTTTATCCGCCGCACCTATATTGAGAACCGCAGCAGATTCGAGGTGGCGGCAAAAGTAGATTACCAAGTACAATAACTATAAGTAATTTTCACAATAGAACAAATTATCTCCAAACATATTTGTAGAATGAAGCTTTAGCTACAATTTGCCGCATTTTACACAAATATGCGTCGAATGGTTTACAAGATGGCGTCTATAACGCAAGTTGTTTATTTACAATTACATGGCAGTTCTTTTGACAATTAAATATATCCTATTAGGTAGATAAAAATTCGCTGAAAATTTTGATGTATAGATTGTTACTCATTTTATTTCAGGTTGTTAGTCTTGTATAGGAAACTGCACGGTTGTGCGCACCCTTAACCATAGGGATGGGTGGCATAAAGTCTCTTTTTTTAAAGATCTTTCTTATTCACTCTTTTTAAACAAACTATTTTTATGATATTTTTATGGTTTAAATATGATTTATTTACTTAACGTGGCCTTACAACCAGTGGCGGCGCTAGCGTGGGGTCCGGGGAGCACGGGCTTCCCATAAGTTGCTCTGGCCCCCAGTTGGCGTCTCCAGAATTGGTTGGAGAAAAATATATTTTAGAAGTGAGGACCTTTTTTTTAGGTCATCATTTGTATTTTTATATGTAAACGATAAAAAAATATTTCCTGGCCCTTCCAAATTACACTCAACATTTTTTTGCCCCCCCCCCAGATTTTAAGAGCTAGCGCCGTCACTGCTTACCACTCTTGTAGGTTTTAGCCTCTTTCAAATTTCAAACGACCTTTTGAAAGATGATTACATATATAAATAAAACTACTTCAAAAATTGTTACTTATTTTTTATACAGCTATCTATCTACCCAGTTCTTATAATATATAGGGCTATATAGTTCTTTAAAATATTCTATATCTTATTATTTAAATATGCTTATTTTTATTATTTTGGTGCATAGTAGTGAAATGTTCTCGTAATCGACTTGGTTACATGGTTTCGTTAAAAAATGTGTTGTTGCACATTATTTGTTTGTAACAGATTTAATGAAATCCATCTTCAGATACTCTGAAAATAGCCACTAATATATTTCTTTTTTTCAGACATGATTTCAGTGTTTTAATTAATCCATCTTAAAAGTTGCTTAAAATGCTTATTCAAAGGATCCTAATTTTATGATCTATTAATAATTCAAATATTACCTATGAAATTTTATGTTTTTACCTATAGAAAAATCAATCATTTACCTATAGATAATTAAAAAATGATCTATAGTAAATTAATAGTTGACCTATAGAAAATTATCAATTGATCTATAATAAACTACCTATAGACAGTAGTGACATCTATTGACTAGTAGCGTTATGATAAAACATAACCTAACTAATCCGTGAATATAACCTTAAAATTAGTTGTAAACTAACAGGTTCCAAAATTATTTGAATGATTCATATATCTAGAGTTTGTTTTGTCATTAAACTAGAAGATGGGTAGCTCGCTTCGCTCGGCTTCTTCTAACCAAACCCTTACTAACCTAACCTAACCTAAGATAGTGTTCAAGTATAGGTCAACTATTAATTTACTATAGATCATTTTTTAATTATCTATAGGTAAAAATATAAAATTTCATAGGTAATATTTGAATTATTAATAGATCATAAAATTAGGATCCATTTATAAATTCTGTACTGTACAGTATTTTAGTACACTAGAAATCAATATCTATTCAAAATATGAAATGCATTGTAGGAATGTGCTGCGTGTGTGAAGAACAGTTGATAATTTCCGTTCGAAGCGTTATCATTATTTACTGACTGAAATTCTGAAAAGAACAATACACTGTCAGTCTAACTAAAAACCATAAAAGAAGTGTAATAAATGAAACTGCATGTACATACATACAGTGGTGTCACCCAGCTGATTTTCACCGGTTTCCGGAAACCGGTTGTTATAATTTAGGGTGGTGTTTGGACTATAGATATTTTATAGTTTTGTATTTATCATGTTGCTCTTTTTATATTTATTTGTTTCATAGGTTACTTGTTTCATAAACATATACACATGTTGTGCAGGTACACATTTCTTTAGTCCTAGATATTTTTAATCTAAGTTAGTACCAAGTACTAAGCTAGTATTAAAATTATTGCCATTTTTTGCCCTTCTTTTCATATTTGGAATGGCTCGTCGCCCTGTCGGGTGTGTTCAATCCACCCAGCTGTAACTGTATTTATTTTTAATTTTGAATTGACCAGTGTAGCTCAAACCATCAAGGCATTATTTTCAAGTTAAATACTTAAGTAGTGTTTTTAAGGTGAAATGAGCACACAATTATATTGGTACAATAGTACTACATTCAAGATTTAAATTCAGTCATTAAATAATATTTTGTTAATTTTAAGTGAATTAGTGTAGCTCCTTGTGTAAATAATATGCTTGTGTAAATAGATTATTGCGTAGTTAGTGGTTAGTGTAATAGAAATCTGATCGGTTGGTAATTACACCTCCTCACGAGCTAAAAATAATCATCTGCCTAGTAAACTTATTGAGACGGATGTTGTTCCGGTACCGAAGAATAAGAGAGGATCACTGACTTCCAGTGACAATTATCGTCCTATCGCTATAGCCACGGTTCTGTCTAAGATATTTGAAAAAATCATCTTGAACAAATGTATGCAGAAACTACATTGTGCCGATAACCAGTTTGGTTTCAAGAAATATCATGGCACGGATATGGCGATATACACTTTAAAATCAACCATCATGCAGTACTTAAATCGAGAAACACCCGTATACGCTTGCTTACTTGACCTTAGCCGCGCTTTCGAAAGGGTAGATAGGGGCAAACTTCTGAACATGCTTTATAAAAGGAAGATTTGCCCTCGTCTTAATTCTATACTGCATGAATGGCTCACGAAAGAGCAGAAGAGAGTACGATGGGGTACAGCAAAATCCAGTATGTTTACCCAAGATACAGGAGTACGACAGGGTGGGCTGCTATCCCCTTATTTCTTCAATGTCTACATGGATGACCTTAGCCAACGGCTGAACGAGGAAAGGATTGGCTGTGTGGTTGGCTCAGCTATTGTTAACCATATCAGCTATGCAGATGACATGGTTGTCTTCGCACCATCTATATCTGGACTGAGGAAACTCTTGGCATTGTGTGAATCTTATGCGTTGGAACATGGTCTTGTTTACAACATTAAGAAAACTGAATTTATTGCGTTCCAACCAAATAAGAAGAGATACACGGTACCAAGTGTTTCCTTAAATGGTCTAAGTGTTAAAAGAGTCCATTCTGTGTGTTATCTTGGCCATATCATTTCAGATGATCTGAGTGATACGGCTGATATTGACAGACAGTGTCGCTCCATATGTGTTAAGGCTAATATGTTGAACCATAGATTCTCTAGATGCAGTTCTGATGTACGCAAATACCTTTTCAACACGTTTTGCGGCAGTTTTTATACCTCTGCGCTTTGGGTTAATACAACCAAAAGTAGTTTACGGAAATTTGTTATTTGCTACAACAATGCATTTAGAGTTATCTATGGATTACCTAAATATTGCAGTGCAAGTGACATGTTTGTCATGAATGATGTTAACACCTGTATGACTGTACTTAGGAAATATGTGTATAGTTTGCGTAATAGATTACTGATGTCTCGCAACAAGTTTATTCGGCAGTGTCTACGCTGTGATAATACATATCACATTTGCTGGTCTGCACAACTTATTCATTCATAAATCTATTACTATAACTTGTAACATATGTTTCCTAGCACGTGTGAGTTCATAATTGTTCAGACCTGAACTCGAATTGTTTTGTATTATACGTATTTATTTTATTCTTGTTAAATTGTTTGTTTCATGTGATATCTTTGTACAAATGTATTTTTGTTTTATCTTCTTTTTTATGTATAACACTTTTTTTGGCCTTTGGGCTGTTGAATAAATGAAATAAATAAATAAATAAACCCCAACAATCGCACAAACTCCTAGGTCCTGCGAAATTCGGGCCCTAATAGTTCGACACATGTAACTGAAACAAACAGACGGCTTATTATAAACCGCCGGTATTTTTCTCTGTAGTTATATTTATTCGCCCTCACTTCATGGGCTGACTCAGCAATTTTTGAAGAGAGGGATTTGGTAAATTGAACAGAAAAATACAAATATTTATAGCCCCTCGGAACCCTCTTTCCTAAAGTTTTCCACAAGGGGGTTGATCACTTCCTCCCTGGATCCACCCATGCCCTCCCCACCTCATTAAGAAGACAGGTTCTACATAATTTGAGGTGACACCGCTGTATACTTCATGTAAATCTCGTTATGTTAATAATTACTTCGCAAATATTAATACAGTTATTACAGATGTAGTGAACTAATATCGATACTTGCTAATAACTTTTTACATTTATAAGTACAAATTATACAGGGTGTTATCGGAAGCTTGGACCCCCCCACTTAAATAATAAGAGATTGCCCAGAATTTTACAATAAACTAACATCTACACTATCAGTTTCCCGCAAAGAAGACATAATCTTGACGATGGGCGACTTTAATGCCCAAATAGGCGGGGAAAACACCAATAATGAGCACATTATGGGCTAATACGCATTAGGATCTTTAAACGACAACGGTGAACTCCTCATTGATCCTCATTGATCTCTGCAATATTCACCAACTAACGATAGGAGGCAGCCTATTTCCTCACAAACGCATCCACAAAATTACATGGATCACGATCATGTCCCCGGATCACCGCACGGAAAACCAAATTGACCACATCCCGATATCCAGAAAGTGGCAGAAATCTCTTTTATATGTCAGTAGTTTTCGTTGTGCAGATGTAGGAAGTGATCATGAACTACTCATTGGCATAATCCGTTTAAAAATAGCAGCTATAAAGAATAGTAACAACCCACGCAGAATACGCTTTAATTTCCAGTTGCTTAAGAATTGTAATGTAGCAGAAAATTTAACTACTGTTCTTAGAACCAAATCCAACAACTTTCGTATGAGTAACAACATAAAAGAAAACTGGGAAACAATAAAAGAAGCTTTCACTGAAACATCTACAGAAGTGCTTGGAAGCTGCAAATCATCCAGGACACCCTGGATATCTGATGCTACGTGGTCGTTGATTCTTGAGCGGCGCACTATAAAACATAAAATAAATACCTCAAAGATCGAAAATGAAAAGCGGGAATTAAGCCGTCTCCACAGTAGTCTTAATAAAACTATTAAAAAGTCAGCTAGGGATGACAAACGTAAGTGGAAGGAAGACCTAGCTAAACGCGCCCAAACAGCAGCGAATTCTAAAGATTCTAGGGAACTTTACCGTATCACTAAACAACTAGCAAACAAATCTATCTCGGTCGAACAACCAGTCAAATCCATCGACGGAAACCTACTTACCACCACAAAAGAACAGCTTAGAAGATGGCATGAACACTTTAATGATTTATTAAATGCTCCAAAGGCAACTCCTGCCTCGAATATCAACCAGAACTCCCCTAATAATAGACCAGTCAGAATTAACACGCACGCACCTAGTGTGGAAGAAATATCCAAGACAATAAAGGAATTGAAAAATAATAGGGCAGCCGGAACTGATAACATCCCTGCAGATATCCTTAAATGCGACACAACAACAGACAGTAAAATATTGCATCCCTTGTTAACGCAAATTTGGAACGAAGAATTGCTACCAGTTGAATGGAAAAAAGGACTAATGATCAAGCTCCCCAAGAAAGGCGATCTTTCCAACTGCGATAATTGGCATGGAATTACCCTACTCAATTCTTTCAATAAAGTACTTGCTAAAATAATACACAATAGAACGCGTACTCGATAGCTGTATTCGTCAAGAACAGGCAGGGTTCCGGCTTCGCATGTCTTGCATAGACCACATTAATACATTACGTATTGTCATCGAACAGTCAATCGAGTGGAGAACTGGTCTGTACCTTGATTTCATAAATTTCCAGAAAGCATTCGACTGTCTATCTCACGATGCAATTTGGAGAGTTCTACGAAAAAGAAAAATTCCACCTAAGCTCATAAAACTCACAGCCCCTTTATCAAAATGCCACCTGCGAAATCCTGCACAGAAGCGTTCTCAGCGACCCCCGCTGGTATTAAGCAAGGATGTACTCTGTCGCCCATCCTCTTTAACATCGTCCTAGATTATGTATTGAGAAGGAGTATCGGAACTGTAGACGGAATTCGCTGGACTTTAACTTTCCACCTGGTAGATCTGGAGTATGTAGATGACATTTGCCTTTCGTCTCACACCTTCGATAACATGACTGGTATGCTAGATTGTCTCGTAAAGGAGGCGCAATCGGTAGGCCTCGCAATCAGCATTAAGAAGACGAAATCCATGCGATTAGGCTCCACTCAACAAGGCAAGTTCCACATTAACGATCACCTCATTGAAGACGTCGAAATTTTTACTTTCGAAAGCTTTGTCTCATGCAAATCTGGAGGCTCCGAAAAGGATGTTAAAATGAGGATTAATAAAGCTAGGCATGCTTTCAGTATGCTGAAAAATGTTTGGAACGCTTCGCAGTATGCCAAGTCCACAAAAATTAGAATATTCAATTCTAATATCATGCCAGTTCTACTATACGGCTGTGAGACTTAGAAAACTTCTAGAACCATTATCGATCGTCTTCAAGTGTTCGTCAATTCTTGCTTGCGTAGAATATTACGCATATTTTGGCCCGACGTTATTACCAATGCTCGCCTTTAGGAAAGAACCTACCAAAGCCCCATAGAGATCTTGATAAAACAGTGGAAGTGGAGATGGATAGGCCAAATCTTAATGAATAACCCTTTGTCCATCAGTAAAACGGCTCTTGATTGGAACCCACAAGTTATTGTAACACTGTATTACTATATTATTTACATATATATAAATTAATTAAAGAAATATTTAATATTTACATAAAAATTTTCAAAACAAATTAAATTAATAAATATTATAAAATAATTATACAAATTATTGAATGGGTTTTAAATACAATTTTAAACAACTTTTAAAACATGATAGTGAAGACAAACCAGTGACAATAGGACCAGTCGATACGTAACACTAACCACGTGGCTTTCATATCTATGTCTGGCGGTCTAGAAGCGGAGGATTTACCTTCTCTGCCCCAATACGCCTATCTAGGCGTTGGGAACCTGTTATGTATTTAGTGAAGAGAAGCAACCAATTTCAATGTCCAAGTCATTCATGGTTGCCATAATTCTACAAATAGGAAAATTGTGGGCAGCGTTTGTGTTGTATGTAAGTAAATAATAGTCTATTTGTGAGAGGGTACTAGGTACAGTTTAGAGAAATGTAAGGAAGGAAAGACTGAGAGTAAACGAGATTGTTAATTATTTTAAAAAAGAAAATAGTATCGAGAGCGTTACGGCTATATTGAAGGCTGTGGATGTTATATAGGTACTATTAAGTTACTATATTTATCGTAATATCTAGTGCGATGAAATTTATAATTTAATCTACGGATAATTTTTTTTTTCGTACATTTTCGACACCATTTGTATATGTATTGTAATTACGATTCTAAACGCAGGACCCGAATTCCAAATGAGATCTCACTAAATTATTGTAAATTAAAGATGTATGTTGTGTAAAGTCAGCTGTAACTCTAAAATTAAAACAAAGTTCCAAAGAGCTTTCTGAATTATGTGATCTAGAAAAGAACGTCAGTATCGAATCAATAATTATTCCTGTTACTGATAAACGTTACCTATTTTAAATTCCTATTATTGATAGAATATTTGAACTGAAATAAGTTATTTTCCTGATTTCTAGTAAATGATGTGACAAAATATTTATTTTAGTTTAAATTCAGTTTACTGACAAGACAATAGTTATTCAGTCTATTTAAATCTTCTTGTAATTCCCCGCAGTAATCAAGCTTAGTGTTTCTTTTATAGATTTACAAATCATCCGCGTTGAGAAGAATAATTCTGTTTATAAAACCTGAATTTATATCATTTATAGAAATAGAGAATATTAGCGAGTCCAAATGTAATCCTTGAGGTACACCAGAGGTGACCAGAGGTTGCTGGCAGTTCGACATGTAAAACACAAGCTATGATAGTAAATCTCCTCAAATACCAAACTTGTCATATTTATAAATCAAGGTTGGATGATACACTGTGTCGATTCACTGTGATGATGCACTGTGATTAGCCGCCTTCGAAAAACAGAAACAAATTGTATTTATGGAGCCAGATTAGTAAGAACAGATCTGCTTTTAAAGAAACCGTATTGTTAAACAATTATATGCAGTTTAACTTGAAAGAATAGCGAGTCCACAATACGATCTTCAGATATTTTGCTAAATATTAAATTCGAAATTTTTTTAAACTAAATTTGATCTGCCATGCTTACAGCACTTTGTACATCATAACTTGTAGACAAACTACTTGTTTTACGCAGGACGCACGACAGCAGTGAGCAATGAGGGGTTTTAATAAAAAATTAAGTAACTTTTGAGATATAATGAACTTCTGTAATGTTTAAATTAACTTAATTTTGGGGGGGGGGGGTGCAGCTGGATTATATTGTACATAGGCTATGTTAAAAATAATACATCTAATTTATGTTGATTAGTTGGGCGTCTTTAAGGAAATTTGTTATGTTTGTATTAGTTGTTGTGGTGTTTTGGAATTTGACAGATTGTGTTTCTGCCTCAGGTATTTGTATGCTCGGCATTTTGCAAGTATGGGTTCAAATGTGGGAATTACACAGGACTCATTACACATTTTGACGTTATCCCGTCATATTATGACGTTATCTGAAGAAGATGCTCATGTTTGATTTTTATATGTCACATACTTAACATAGGGAGGATGGTTTGTGGTTTTCTCTCGAAGTTTTATATCCCGAAGTCAAATTTCACTGATATTTATTTGTGTTAACCATTTATCGTGTTGTTTGTTTGTTTTTTTTTTCATGATTATTGTGTAATGATGGAGACAGGGTTGCTAGGTATTTGTCTATCTTCAATTTTTATAGGATTGCACTGAAATTAAAAATAAGTGCATTTCACATAATTTATTATCATTATATGCAAATAAATTTTTGCTTTCTTTTGCCTATTTTACCTCATTTTTACGTTTTATTGCCTAAAACTAAGAATTTTAGCGCCTAAATCAGGCTTTAACATTTTTTTACCTATATTTGTCAATGTGTTACATTTAAAAAAATATATTAACTTTAGTTGTGTAAACGGGTTTGTTGACGTGAGAATTGAGATGACTACGTTTCTAGTTGTGTGCTTGTGGCCTTTATTACTTCCCCAAAACTACTGTATACTAGCGTCGGTGAATCAACGCACATACGTCACACGACGTCACAAACGATTGCATTGTTCCAGACAATACAGTCGTTTGTTACGTCGTGTGACGTAAGTGCGTTGATTTGCCGACGCTAGTATAACAAGTGCGCTTGAATAGCAGGCACTTCATTTGTCTTGATAATTTACACAGCGCACTAAATATATAAACAAAAAATTAAAACTAGCTGAATTTAATTTTTCCCTATAACATTTTTAATCAAAATTATAAAATATTTTACATCAAACTTTTTAGGAAAATTTTTAGAATACCTTTTAGTGGTGTAGTAAAAAAAAAAAGATTTAAGACATTTTTTTATTACATTTCAATGATTCTCAATTTATCAAGGTTACTTTTTACAAAATGCAACATGAATTTATTCAAATTAACAATATATGAAATATATATATTGTAGAAATATCATTGTAAATAGGTGTAAAATCTACTTAGAATGATTTTGCTGTTATTTATATATTGTTAAATTGTATAAATATCTACAAATCAAAAAAATTACACAAGTAAGTAAAAAAAAAAAATTACACAAGTAAGTTATAAAAAAAAAAAACACAAGTTATACTGAAACACTGAAATCATATAATAAATTATGTTCATTAAAATAATAAAAAGCTAGAAGTCTGCAAGAAATATCTAAGTTATTACAAATCTAATAAATGAAATTTGGTTAGAGAAAACATTTTTTTTTTTACTATGTCAGTGGATAATAATCATAAAGTTGCCTAAAGGAAGGTCTCACAATCACACTGTGTCCACTTTCACACTAACATACACGTATAAACTATTTTGAAGGGTTTGGTCCTTTTCAACGTTCTCTGTTGAAAGGAAGTCCAGTGTTGTCCAGGAGTTGTATGGCCTCGATAGCCATTGATAGTCTTTATTCAGTGGAGTTCGCGGCACCCAGTTTGAGAACCACTGGTCTAGACATTTCGCCGTATACTGGAATATTCTGGATTTTCCTAAAAGAAAGTTGATTTGCACAGATTTGGTCCCGTTCAGTTTGATTTTCCATTTCTTTGTCCATTCGCTTACTTGATTCACAGCATCTTGCAGCTTCAGAGCTGCTTCATCATTAGTTTTGCCCACAGTTAGGATAGCTGTGTCGTCTGCAAAGGTTGCTTATGTATTATTTTCGACTGTAGGCATGCCACAAGCGTACAAGAGGTAAAGGCCCTAGCATTCTTCACTGTGGTACTCCTGCTCTAATTGGTTTCAACTCTGAGAATGCCTCTTCTTGCTTCACTCTGAAGTATCTATCTGATTGTATCTCTGAAGTCTCTATACGATTGTAGTACGATAGCTTCTTTTGACAAGGATTTGTCAAGTTGGTGCAGTAACCCTTCCTGCCATACTTTATCAAATGCGTGCGCTACGTCTAAAAACATAGCTTTCTATGACATCTGTTATTCTGTGGACTTGGTCGACTGTCGAGTGCTTGTTCCGGAATCTAAACTGATGGGAGGGGATCAATACTTTGACTTTAATAACGGTTTTGAGTCTTTTCAATAAAAGTTTTTTGCATAGCTTGCTCATAACTGTTAACAATGATATAGGCTTGTAGGATGTAACTTCATATGGCGGTTTGCTCAATTTAGATTTTAGATAACATGATCAAGTTGGTCAACTTCACTTTTTTCTGAGATATATAATCTGATTTCTTTCGGGTAATTATTTCCTGTTGTCCTTTTCTATATCATTAGCGTGTTCTCCAAAACTGACTATTGGATATTTTAACTAACAGCTCAACTTAATTGTCTTTTGAGCGTAATGGCACTGCTAGATTAATTTTATTTTTCTGGTCAATTTTGACACGTTTCCCAATACGTTCTTATTTACCAGAACTGGGTAGCTCTCTTTCATTAAAATGTTATAACTCAGGGTTAGTATAATTGGTGAGTGATCTGAATTCATATCAAAACCTTCATCTATCTGTAGAAAGTTGGTCGTTATTTTCCTAATTATAAAAAAGTATATTAAATCTGGTATTTACTTTATATCAGTTCACGATTAAGTTGGCTTTTCTGTGGAAATAAAATTACATCCCACTCAATATAGCATTAGAACACATTTTTTAGCTTGAATAGTGACCGAAGTGGCTTCGATTTCGTTTGTTTCATATTTACGTTCTTCATAATGAAGGATATTTTTCTTGAAAACTATTGCACTCCCATCTCGAGCACAGTTGCCAGGATGTAGAGTGTGATATACTCAAAAACCCCTAAACTTGATGAAAGTTTAGTTCGTAAAATATGTCTCAGAAATGAGACATATATATTTTTTTCTTAGTCTAGGATACATGGCAATTCTAGTTGGCGTTATAATAAACCACTGGCGTTCCATTGCATTACTCTAGGACTATTTGCCATTTCTATGCTTGAGAAATACTCCTTGGGCGAATATAGCGCCCAAGACAAATTCTTGCCAATCTTTCATCCAGCTTGGCCATACAATTTTCTTGATTTTCTAATTCATCCAGAATAATTTGTAACTTCTGACTGATAGAATTCTCTTGTTTCTTTTTGCATTGAGGTTTTTTTCTCAGTGAAACCGCTTATGTGAGTGTATGTACTGGTCATTTGAGCGTATGTGCCACCTTGACTGGGTGTCTGAGCAACATTTGTATGTTCGTTTGCAGTTCTTTAGCGACTCTGCACCGTTTTTCATTATACAGCACAAATATTTGCTCTCTCAAATATTCCACTTGTTGCTGTAACTGTCACGTTATAGCTTTTTTGGCTATTTTCATAATTATCTTTCCGCCATTCGTTATATAACAATTACTCATTCTGAGATAGAGCATAATTTTCTAGAAACGATTCTTGATTTTTATGTATTAGCTCCGCTTAGTGCAGAGTCTGCAGTCGCCCCCGCCCCCTATAAACACGCACTTGCCGCGGCCGGCACGTGATAACGTTATCAAACTTGTATTAAGAGCGATACAAACACGTCTGTCTCGTTCAAAATCTAAACAATAACTGGACGCATATATGATAAACTTTTTTTCTGTACTTTGTTCAGAAAAAAAAAAAAAAAACGCTTATGGGAGGATTATGTGCAAGATAGAGAACGACAGTGACCTTTCAATGTACTAGAAAAAATCAGAATGTTCAAGTATTATCTTAGCTTGCAGGATTAGGCACGACTTAGCTGCGATTCCACAGGGAAGTTGTTCAGAACCGATATTATTTCTCATTTATATTAATGATATTGCCAATAATGTAAATTTTGATTATATTAATTTATGAGCAGACGATACCTTGGTTGCCGTCTATGATAAAGATCTTAATAAAGCTATAAATAGAGTAAATGTAGAACTAAATAAATTACACAATTATTTTTGTTTGCATAAATTAAAAATTAATATAGAAAAATCAGCTGTGGCCACCACAGGACCGACCGCCATCATAAAGTACTTGCATAAAATACATTCTAGCAGCAGAGTAGAAATAACTTGGTCTAATATTTTCTACAGATATATTATTTATCATGACCATGGAAAAGTAAAAAAAAATAGATACATAGAAAAAATATCGAAAAATTTTTCAAAAATTTTTCGTTTTACCAAAAAATGTCTCGTATAAAAGTTGTTAGTTATTTCTTTTGTAGCAACTTTTGTTAAATAATTTTTTCTAAATATTTTTCACTTAAATATTCGCAAAAATTCACAATTCACAGACAGACAGACAAACGGACGGACGGACAGACGGACACACAGACCGACAGACTGACAGACATCATTCTAAAAATAGTCAAAACATTATGTTGGGACCTCAATTCGTGGAGAAATCTCGAAATGTTAAAATCGGTATGATCACAATACCTCCCTTATATGTTGCAGTCGGTAAAAAACCAAATATATGATCCTCACGTTAAAATATAAATATTCTAAAATTAATTAAAATACAATAAATATTAAAGTAGATAATGAATATCTTGAACTTGTGTCAGAAATAAAGTATCTTGGTTTTGTTGTGGATAGTTTTTAAAATTTTGATAAACATTTAAATTGCATAATAAATAAAATATCCCAAAAAATTAATTACTTAAGTAGATTATCGAAGAAACTTTCCATTTCCACTCTTATTACCTTATTTAAATCTCGAGTACAACCACACTTTGATTACTGCGGTACTATTCTATATTTAATGAATAACTTCCATAGATCATCTGCAAAAGCTGCAGAATCGTGACATGAGGGTTATTTTGAAAGTGTCAAGGTACACACCTATTAAAAGTATGCGTAATATGTTAAATTGGCTTTCTGTAGAAGATAAATTATTTTATGGAGCAGTGTTGTTTATCTACAAACTTTTAACAGGTGTATTGCCAGAATATTTGCAAAAAAATATCATTTTCAATAAAGATGTGCACAACTACCCAACACGAAGTGCTAACGACCTGAAGGTGTTAAAAAATAAAAGAAGTGCAAATGATAACCAGATTTTTTTGTAAAGGGTTTAAACAATTTAATATTTTACCATCTAACTTAAAATTTTAAAGTAGTAATTTAAAGCAATATAAGAGGGATTTGTTTTCATTTTTAATAAATAAGTGTTAATGTAAAAACTAAATTTCTTATTATCTTATATTGTAATATATATTGGCAGAGCCTAATATACATACATATAATATTAGGCTCTGCTTATTTTGAATAAATATTATTATATCCTTGAAAAATATGTGAATATATCTTTCTCTAACATATCTTATATACATATAAAAATGAATTTCTGTTTGTTTGTTTGTCTGTTCTTTATACAAAGCGAACGGTTAGACTAATTGTCACCAAATTTAGTACAGGGGGGTAAAATTACCCAAGAAAGGTTTTAGTGAGGGTTCCAACTTCGCCTTTATCCCCCTAGGGGGCGTTATGGAGGGTAAATCATCAGTTTTGCACTCTCCGTGCAGTTTGAATTAATTACGTAGGCTAAACCTTAAGACATATGTTGATAAAAAATGTAGATCTTAAATAGATCGAAAAAAATTGCGGGAGCATATACCTATCGTAAACAGATATCATGTATTAGGCTATTTTCTGTTTTTAAACGTAACATATTTTTGTATTATAAAGTTTGTGGGTGCAAAACATCGGAGCTTTATAGTGGTGTATCAATTATTTTAGTATAATAAATTAGACTCTACATCAAACTACTACAAAAATTGATAATAATGAAGTTATCACAGTGTAAATTGTATGATGCACAGAAATATTGAAAGTTGTACATGTACCTACGTCGCTATTTGGTGCGGAACTTACCAATAGATGGCGCTGCTGGAGAATTCGTTTTTTCCCATCGCCTAATAGTTAATTGCAAATTATATTATTGTTTTATATATTTAACTTGAACGTTGTGAGTGTTATGTTCTACTTACTTACAAGAACTTTTTTGCCACATTTTTGTCTAAAGTCGCGTTAAAAAAATATATATATATATATAAAAATTACTTTTTGTTTCTTAATTATGGGCTTTCTTTTGACGCCAAAAAATAAAGTTTAAAAAACTATTTTTTTATCTGATCGAAAATTCTTGTTGAACTATTATGGTTCCCACCAATGTTCATTATGAAGATTTTTTTTTAGATGTTTAGATCAACCCCTCTGGGAGATTGGGTTGGGGACAAAAGTATTTCGAGAAATTTTCACGAAAATTTCATAACAAAAAAAAAGATTTTTCAAAAATAAAAATTTGCATGTTGATCCACACATTCAGAGGTTTCATTTGATATGTCATTTAAAATTTGAAAAATACATTTATTTTTTATTAAATTCATATTTGTTTATATTTATCTTGAGATGTGTTTTTTTGAACTCAGACACACATGAGTTGACGTTATAAGGGTTTTTTGGTGGTCATACCTACAAAACCAGTGGCGATGGGGGAGGCAGGAAATATTTGAAATTATTTTTTTATCGTTTACACATGAAAATACAAGTGATGACCTAAAAAGAAAAAAAAAACATAACTGGGGGGGGGGGCAACTGGGGGCCAGAACAGTTTTTGCCACTGTACAAAACTCTAAAAACTGTGCATGAAAAAAGCAGAGTTTGTTCCCTGTAGTGTCCATTTCTGTAGCGGCATCCTGCAAGTAAGCAGTATCATTCTTCATCTTATTATAGCAACTCTACAATATTTTCACGGCATCAACTCATTCATGGGAACAGAAATCTATAAAAACATATGAAACGTTAAAATTGTTAAAGGTAACCCAATGCTGTTGATTTTTAATAATTTTTTAAAAAACTATTAAATCCGGCCCTGGTACTAGAAAACTTATACAGCATATTTTTTGTCACAAATAAAAATTCGTCCGCGATTGTGCCGAATCCCTTGCTTTATAGTGCTACATTTTATATATAGGTAAAACTTGTATATGGAAAACTAAAAATTCCGTGTTTATTTATAAATATTTTATATTAAGCTTCAGAACTTCTAATTTTCCATGTTGTCTGAAAGCTAGTCTTTGTTTCTTTCACCTTTTGTTTCCAAACTTACTAATGTTGCATTTCCTTTGGGTTTTATATTTACTCTTCTCTCAACACTGTGTATAGAATCCAGTGTTGTATTTTCTGCACCACCCACGTAATATTCCGTTTTAACCTATCCATTTTTTAATCACGAAAATATTTTTAAATTAAAATACAATCATAATTTTTCATTAAATTGTCTGGATAAAGAATATCGAGTTTCAAAACATTTTTTATCCTTCGCTTAACCTGGGACTGAGAAAAAAAGGTAACATGTCCTTAAATACGTATTGAAGTGAAATTTTTCATTTGTTAATTTAAGAATGTTGTCTTAGTTGGCGAAAATAGGGTCGTCCCCCTTATTACTCAGTTAAATCAAGGGTTTACTGAAATATATTTTTGATATATGTATATACGGGTGGTCGTTATTTTAAGTTTTATTTTTTTGATACAGGACCCCCCCCTTTTGTGCCTTAGTATGGGTATTAAAATGAACAAAATTTCAGCTCCATCGGACCACGTTAACACGTGCCGCATCGAGCTTTATTGAAATTTGCAGAAAATGCAAAAATTTAGAAAAAACTGACAAAATTTTGATTTTTTTTTTTTTTTTTGAAAACATTTGTGTTTCTACTGGTACTTCTAACTTATCCTTAATAATTTTTTGTGATTTTCTACAAAACTTGAATAATCATTTGAGACTAATTGCGACAAAATCGGTTGACGTTACTAATTCAGCAGCGGTTTTAGTCGTAGAATTGATTTGCGCTATGATCCGCTTAAGGCAAAAACGAGAAACACAAAAAAAAAAACAGTATAAATCTTCTAGAATATAAATTTCTGTAGGGTTAGTTTGGTTTCTTCATTGGTAATACTTAAAAAATCTGCGAATGCAAGTTTGTGCTTGTTTCTTTTAGCCTAAAAATTCTTTTTATGTATCAAATCGTAGTGCACAGCAATTTCAACTAACTTTTTTCAATACGAAATATAAAATTAATAAATAATATTAATTCTAAAAGTAACAGGTCAAATTTAATTTAGTCATGATATAAGACAGCATTAGAGCGAATAGGCAATTAAAATGATTAGTTAGTTAAAATTTCCGGCGAACTGCTTTTTAAGGTATTTGCGGCAAATAAAAATTATGAAGAGGTAAAAAAGGGTGATTGTTAATGTATATATTTAAAACATTAGGTGTTTTCATATTTTCACATGAAAACTAATGTAAAAGATACTCACACCGATTTGAACAGATATCAAGCGTATCGTTCTTGCTTTAGCCTGAGTCTAGCGCCAACCAATTCCGCGACTAAAACCGCTGCAGAATTAGTATCGTTGAACCGTTTTTGTCACAATTGGTTTGAAATGATTCTTCAAGTTGCATAGAAATCAGAAAAAAAAAAAAATAAGGATAAATTCTAAGTACCAGTACCGGGAAAGCGGAAAAGTTTTCAAGAAAATCTAGAATTTCTCGATTTTTCTAAATTTCAAGTTTAATGCGGCACGTCTTTCAAAATGTTAGCTTTTTTTACTAGCCTTATGAATAAGGACCATAATATATATTAAAATGGTCCTTATTCATGGTAGTGGTTTTAGGCCTTAAATCATCCTCCGCCAAGCCCAGCACTTCAGGCTTACCACGAGGTAGCACGGCATACCCGAATACCTGAAGGGGGAAAATACATAGTGCCGCATTCCATCCTGAAGTAGTGCTGCAGTGGCTAGTGCAGTATGCCGTGCGTCTTCAAAGTGTGTAGAGAAACAAGCAAATATGTTTTTTGCACTCTGCAGACCAAAGAGCTGGAAAGTGATCTACGGGCAGGAATGATGTCAAGTTCTTGCTTGAAGGACACCTCCATTCCGCCTAGAACGCTCATGATGAGCTTCACATGCTTAATTCTGTGTTCTGAGTACATTTGCCGAAGCTCAGACATAAGGTCGAAGAATTTCTCTCGCTTTTAGAACTCAGAGACATGGTTTTCTCTGCCGGACATGAGAATTCAATGACAAACATCTATCATGTTTCGTGGTTCTCCTTTTTTTTCTTCTTCTTGGGGTACTGTCAGTCGGGTTGACTTTTGGCCTAACTCACATAAGTCCTCCATCTTGATCTATTCATTTTCAGATTTTTTCATGTTTCCAGTATACCAATACTAGTTAGATCTTTGATAAGCTGATCTCTTCACCTCTTGCGAGGTCTTCCAACTGGTCGACGAGTATTCAGTCTTCACTCCCATATCTTCCTAAACCTTCTGCCTCCCTCATCCTCATCACGTGTCCTATCCATTGTAATCGTCTACCTCTTAGTTCTTGTGTGATACTTGGTCTTGAGTACAGTTCTTACGGATTCTTCATTCACCATTAATTTGAATGTGACCAAAGATACGGCGTAATATTTTATTTTCGAAATATATGAGATTGTCAATCTTGCATTGTTAAGTTTCACGTTCGGAGCCATACATAAGTCAGGAACATTCTATAGCTTGGTATAACCTGATCTTGGTGTTGTAGACAGAGTTTTGGTTTAAAGAGTGGACCAAGTGCAAAATACAATACAATAGCAGCTTTAATTCTTATGACTGCGTCAATAAACAATGAGGTACTTGCAATAAGGTTAGCTAGGTAGAGTACATCTTCAACTTTATTTGAAATAATTTCCAGGTCATCTGCATACCCTAAAATCTTGTGGTATATTGAGATGTAGGCAACGGTGGTTGATATCTTGGACTTTTCGTAGCACCATCTTCAGCACGAGGTTAAACAGCAAAACTGAGGTGGCATCTCTTGATTCCAGTATGAATTTCAAATTTCTAGTTTCGTAGTTCACAGGACTATATTTGTCTTCATTGCTTGAAGCGGTCGAGGAGTGGTAAAGGAGTTATTCCAGTAGGTATGTATGGCATCTGGAAATTTCCCTTTTCCCTTGTGGAACGACATGAGTTGTGTCAATCCGTAGTGTTGTCTCAAGTGGTAGTAAATCACGTGTGAATCATGTGTCGGTAAATATAATATGATATGGCGTAGAATGTTTCATGTTTTGCACGTTCTGCAGGTAAGCAAAATGTATTTCTGTAAGATGTTTTTACGATATGCGAGCGTTCTTAACGCCACATCTTGGCATGCAAATATAAACATTTCACCTCAGATCTTAGGCCTGATCTTATATTCTTCCATAAGCATACTTTGCTCTGCCTTCTTTATAGATTCGTTTATTGGTCTATACTCCTCATTTAACATTGGAGTACCAATTCAAAACTTGTTGTTGCTCTGCGTACGGCTTGAAAGAGAAATGCTCCTTTTCAAGCAAACTCATGGGTGATGACGGGTTGCATGAGGAGATCACCATTTTTTTAATGAACGAATAATGGTACCCAGAACAATTCTGCCTCAGACTCCCTAGGTTGAGCAGGCCTTTACCTCGTGAAGAATGGGTGAATCTTGATACGATATAATTGATTTTTTTGCGTTTGGTTTGATAATCACCTGAAACATGCAGAAATTAAATATGAGGGCGAAGAAATAAAAAAAAAAAAAGAATCAGACATAGTCTCCAATATTATTTACATAGGATTAACATTTTAATATATTTAATATATAATTATAATCTTAATATAATAAGATCGTTTAAAATCCACTAAAACAAAGACACAGCAGTGTTATTTTTATATGGAAAAGTATGTATACTGTTGTAAACCATACTTGTTATATGATGACTCGTGCCCAATTTAATTACTGTAATAAAAAAGTACATTCAAGTTTACAACGGAAATTACATATTTTACGTTGCCAATGGTTTCTGCAAAAAGTCGTTTAACATCGGAACTAAATAATTACAATAGAATCATAAATGTAATTGGTTGAAATTAAAATCTCATCACATCGCATCCTGAAAATATTTTTCTATCTGACTAATTTAGTTCCTTACTACTACAGAAGGAAAAAGGACACGTCCTCAAAATCAAATTAAGTCACATTAACAAAAAAAAAAAAAAAAAGAAAAATATTTCATCTGAGACCATCAAATAATAAATGCATTCAGGTGCGCACACAAGGAGGTGCTCCTCGGGTCCGGACCTCCCCCCCAGGATGGAAAAATAATGTATTTATTTAATAAAAACTAAGCAATTGAAATTAAAAATCACCTTTTTTATGAATATAAATTAAATTATAATCAAAATTTAATTAATATATAAACCTACTACTACTCAGCATACTACTATCCGTAAAAAACAATAATTTGTAATATTTTTCAGATACTTTTTCAAAATGGACCCTCCCCAGACCAATTTTCAGTGTGCGCGCCTGAATGCATTATGTGTCCAACAGTATATATAAAGTTGCTCAGCCGTGAATAATGAATATTATTTAAAAGTTAGAATTAATAAAACAATAAATAAATATAGTTCAAACATTATTGTAGGCTACAATCAGCTGATGGTTTGGAAGCTATCTTGATGACGTCAGTTCTGAAGTTTTTCAATCTCAGTCAGATCTTCTGAGATTTTAAATTAAATTTACAATTTTTCTAATGATAAAACTATATAGTTGTAGAATAAAATATTGTATTTGACTCGCATATAATGCATATAATACACTTAGATGACAAAAAACTCTTCTTGGCTTTAGAATTTTTATGTCTTAGACTACATGTCAAAATTTGCACTCATAACAATTATAAAAAAAAATCACTTAGAAAGTGGATCTTAAATTTGTAAATAAGTATATTTGCCACTTTCAGCATGTTTTTTTGTTATTTACAGCAAAAAGATAAACTGGAATACTCATTTTCAGGTATCTTGTATTTCAACGCCAGGTAAAAAAAAAACTGTAATAATATGCGTACCATATGTATGATGTTATTCTGAACACAACTTGTTAACTTTAACAGCGCTTTAAATTCCAAGGCCGAGCAATGTTAACACTATTATGTAGCTTGCCTGTTATATTCGCCATAGATTCACATTGCTGCTAATTGCGGTTGGGACGGGTGGTTAGGTACAATACTAAAATAATCTCACTTAAAAAATAAAATATCTGTCTATGACAGACATCCATTCCAGAATTCTTACAGCATTTATACGCCATCACCAGTAAATTAGCCCTGTGACACGCAATAGCACACAATCGTTTGACAAATTACCTACCATTAATTACCATCAAAAACAAACGCAGTTCTATGACATGTACAGTTGTTTAGTACATATGTCGACAAATTAACTGTAATTTGTCGAATATCTAAGATGTTATCAATTAAAACAATCAGGTTGAAAGTATGAAATTTGTAGTTAATAATATTGCCAATTTTAACAGCTTATTATTTGACATTGGCTTAATATTTTACCGTTCTGTTTTGTTTTTTGTTGGAAAGTTCTGAAAGTTTCTGTTTAAAGAAATCATTCTATGCTCTAAAAAATAACAAAAACTTTTTTTAAAAATAATTTTGTTGAAAATGGAACGGTCGGAAATTCGCACTATTATGAAGTACAAGTATGAGTTCTTGTGTGGAACTACGGCTTCGCAGACCGCGTGGAACATTAATAGTGTATTTGGCTCTAGTGTTACTACGCAGCAGAAAATATCAAATTGGTTCGCCAAATTTCGTACAAGTAACTTAAAAGATGTTTTGATCAAAATTCTTTTTTTTATACAAAATTAGAAGAAGAATAGAATTGTTAATATGCTGCTGCATTACAATGGGGATTTTTTATTTCGTTATTTATATGTTTATTTATTTATTTTGTTTTCTTCATTTCTTTGAAGTTCTACAGAAACAAATAAGTTTGTTTCTGTCCGAAAAAATCAACAAAAAATTAATTTCTGTCTATCTGTTTTTTTCCGAGGGTCACGTAAAAATTATTATTTATCCAGATGAAAAAGTACTTCGGGCAATAATTTTTGTATTTTTATTCTAAACAATTTGTATCATACACGTTTTTGCTGTTAACAATAATGTAGATGTTTCAAGATAACCCCGTAACTCCCCAAATACTATAAATAATTTTTAGTTTTTTTTTCTATAAATAATGTTGTATTTTATTGCTGTTCACTAACAGATATTTAAAATAAAATATTTTAATTTGAATGAAACCGCACGCAAGTCGCACGTATGTACTGAAACCACCCATCCCCGGAACAGGACAAGAACGTTCAGTGTAAACGCTCGTTACCGCACGCACGGGTACAGTGTAAAGGTGCCTACAGACGGTGTGGCAAGTCACGGCAAATGTTTATACTTGTCTAGCTCCGCGGATCGTGTGTATGGGCAACAAGTCGCAAGTCACAACCAGCGTACGCTGGGCTTGGCACTGACCGACGTTCGCTACCGAGGCGGTATTCTATCACAAGTCAAAGGAGTTTAACCAACATCGCTCAGACTTATACATGCATGTTAGCACCGTACACACGACGCGCACACACTTGTCATCACATCAGTCGAGAGTGTTGTGCTCAGAGGGAAAATTATTACCATTTTTTCGTAATCATGAAGTCTACTTAAAGTAAAAAGTATTTTTTTTGTACTTTTAATCTAATTTAAATATCAAAAGCAAAGTCGAAGCTGCGACCATAACCTCACTTTCACTGTCAGACGCCATTTTACAAGCTCTGGCCCCTGTTCGCTATTTTTGTACTTGGCCAGCACGGACACTTCGTCTGTACGGTACACAAGTACAAGTGCCCGCCAGCGCTACATGTTACGGCTAGCGTCAGAACTAGAAGCTGGCGAACGCTGGCATACCGTCTGTAGACACCTTAACCCTAGCCTTAGCCAACAGAAAGGGCACTGCGTTCCATCAGGACAATACTAGACTACATGTGTCTTTGGCCACCTGACAGAAACTTTTAGAGCTTGACTGGGATGTTTTGGTTCATCCGCCATTCTCTCGCGACCTTGCACCCTCCGACTACTATTTATTCAAATCGCTTCAAAACAGCTTAGATCGGTGTTTCCCAACGTGGATCTGACGGCCCACCTGGGGGCAATTTGATTATTCAGGGGGGGCAATTTGATTGTTCAGGGGGGTAATTCGAACTTGAGCTCGTCTAGAGTTTAAAAACCAACCGCCTACTATGATTTAACTTGCGCAAAAAGAAGACCTGGATGATGCAGCCAATGTTAATGGATTTGTCTGATGTTTCAATTCAGTACCAAGAAGGTACTGCAATAACTCTCAGAAATGCAAAATGATGAGTCAGTTAAAACTTTATTCAATATAAAAGAGCGATGCCATGGCCTTGTGATGAAACAGAAATCAAATACCCAAATTCAACCAACTTTGCAAGAGAGCTATTGTTACCATTTCCATCTTCATATTTAGCTGAATGTGGATTTAGTGCCGTAAATATTTGTTGGTTGACGTATGGTGTGTGACGTGTGAAATAGGTGCTGCAAATATTATTCGTTTATTGAGTGAAAATCTAAATTAAGTGTATTATCATTTCTTACAAATTATTTTATATAGCTAAGTCGCTAAAATTACTTTAAAATTAGAAAAAACCCTGGCAGATTGTAAGTTAACAAGGGCTATATTCCCTTGCTTGCAGTCTGTAACACGATTTCTTATCAGCGAAGTTCATTGAACCCATCAAATTTGAACGGTCCAAATACACAAGAATTTTCTTGAGCGATACTGAGACACAAACCTTCTGGATTCACGCCATCTACTGTAGAGTAGAATAGTTGATAAAACGGGGCGGCCTGCATAACATCTAAGCAAACTTGGTTGCCTATATAGTAGGATTAGTCAGCGCCGTTGCAGGACAAGACTGAATCGAGTAGGACTGCGTCCCAGCAATAACTGCTACGGCGACACGAAATCCTATATATATATACAAGCCGAGAGCAGAATATGGCAGAAAACAGAGAGAGAAGCAACAGTGTACCATCTGCGGAAGCGTTGGAAAATTTTACATTCAACAAAAGCAGAAAAACGATGAGATCACCTATACCAAAAAGGAAATTTGAACCAGAGCAAGAAATAGAATCAGTATCAGGAATACTTAAACAACTGTGTTCAGAAATAACGGATATGAAGAGAGAAAATCAAAATATGATGAAAGAAATTAAGGAGGATAACCGTGAAACCAGAAAGACGATTAATGAACTAAAAGAAGAGATAAGAGAACTTAAAAAGAAAGAAGAAGTGTGGAAAATAGAAAAAGAAAGTATGTTACAGAGAATCGAAAGACTGGAAAATAAAGAGGAAGAACAAGAAAAAAGAAGAAGGAAAAATAATATCATTATAAAAGGAGTAGATTTAGGAAGAAACAACCTGGACACGAACTTGAAGGAATTCATAAAAACAGAGCTGGGGGTGGATGTTGACATTAAAGAAACTTACAAAATAACCACGAAAAATGAGACTGATTTAACGGTAGTGGCGATGGAAAATTGGGAAGAAAAGCAAAAGGTCATGTCAAGTAAATACAAATTAAAGGGGAAAAAGATATATATAGATCATGATCTGACCCCAAGAGAAAGGACGATCCAGGGAAAGCTGAGGAACATGGCAAAAGTAGAAAGAGAAAAAGGTAACCACATGGCCGTAGGATACAAAAAAATGAATATCGGCGGAAAATGGTATAAATGGAACGAGAAAGAAGAAAAATTAAATGATATGCCAATAGCAACGCCAAAAAACTTATAAGTACGAGAAAACAGGGAAACATAAGCAATACACAAATCGGCAAAGAAAAGGACAATGAACATAAAATAACAATAGGATTTTGGAATGTACATGGATTGAAAGGAACAGATGAAGAATTTTGGGAATATGTTAAAAATTATGATATAATAGGACTAACGGAAACATGGATAGAGGAAAAAGACTGGGAAACCTGTGAAAAGAGTCTGCCCAAACAATTCTGCTGGAAAAGCAAACATGCGCAGAGAGAACATAAGAAAGGAAGGGCAAAAGGAGGAATAACAATTGGAATCAGACATGAACTAGCGGAAATAGAAACGAACGTAACATATGATGAAGCTATTATGGAGAGAACAATAAAAGTCAATAAAGAAAAATGGAAAATAGTCACAATTTACAGCGAAGGGAGAATGAAGGAAATAAAAAGCGAATTAGAACAGAAAATAGACCCAACCCAAGAGCAAAATTTAGTAATAGGGGGAGATTTTAATGCAAGAATAGGAGAAATGGGAGGCAGAGAAACTCACATTTCGGAAATTATAGACAGTAGAAAAAGAAAGTCAAAAGATAAAAAAGTCAACAAAGAGGGGAAAATATTGCTAGAAATGGTAGTAGAGAGAGGATGGAGTTTTCTGAACGGAAATGTCGAAGGAGATGAAGAAGGGGAATATACTTGTATAGGACCAAGAGGTGAAGCTACAGTTATAGACTACACAATTCTGAATGAAGACGCGTTTCAGAAAATAGAGACATTTAAGGTAGAGGAAAGAGTGGAATCAGATCACCAACCTATCAAAACAATATTACAAGAGAAGACAGTAAAAGCAGAAACGAAAAACGAGTTTACAGTTACAGACTGGTCGAAGGAAGGAATAAACAAGTATAAAACACTAATCGTGAAGGAAAGATTCGAAAAAAATGAAATTGAACTAGAAATAAGTAATCTGGTAAACAAAATTCACAACGCAACGAAGCGGAGAAGATGCAACAGAACTGACAAACCCGGAAGAAACAATTGGTGGGATGCAAGCTGCAGAAAAAAGAAAAACAGAGTGAAGATGGAATTAAAGAAATGGAAAAACGGGATGACACGCAAAGAGGAATATGAGAGACACCAGAAAGAGTACAAAAATTTATGCAGAATGAAAAAAGATAAAAAGAAGAAAGAAGAAGAAGATGAAATTAAGAATATAAAAAATGATAATAAAGCATGGAAATACATTAATAAAGAAAGAAGAAAATATAAAGATACATACGAAAACATAACGACAAACGAATGGAAGGAACATTTTATGGAAATATTAAAGGGCCGAGATGAAAAGCCAAAAAAGAAAATCAAGGAAAATCGGGAAAACGAAGAACACATCGAAGATATAACTGTAGAAGACGTAAAGAGACAGATTAATAAATTGAAAAAGAAGAAAGCCGCAGGGGAAGATGGTATAAAAAATGAGGCATGGATATATGGAACTGAGAATGTAATAACGAAGTTAACGGATGTGTTAAACAGGATATGGAAAGGGGAACAACTACCAGACAGATGGAGAAAAGGAATAATACACCCGATACATAAAACAGGAAGCAAAAAAGCTGTAAACAATTACAGAGGGTAAAATTATGTAGTCAATTCTTGGGATATTAGGTCAATAAGTAAAACACTTAGATATTCATATATTTGAATAGACCGGTTTCGACAATTTTATTGTCTTCTTCAGTATCTCTGAGGAAAAATTGAGAAGAAAAATATTTAATATTACAATAATGTTCACAAAAATTAGTATGAAAATTAACAAATAAAACATGTGTATCAAAAAAAAAAAAAAAAAATAAATAAATAAAAACTTACTCAAATTACTAATGTAAATAATAGTTTGTAAATGTATTTAAAATAAATAAAACTCATTGTAAGAGACATGTGGTATCACAGATAAATAAGCGTCAAAAGTTAAAATGGTTAAAATACTTTAAAAAAATAAATACATAAAATTCTTGATGGACATCCACAGATGAAAGTAGTCCGAAAAGTGCCAAGCAATGACTGACTGTCCCCCTCTATTCTATAATATCCCACTATAATCAAAATGACATTTAAATATGCGCACAGGTATTGTTTTTAATACAATTGATAATATAATCATAGCAATTATTTAAATTCTCTGTGTCTTGTTGAATGTTTATATTATTGTTATTATGTTTTATATATGTCATTTCTTTAATTAATCTTTTGTAATAATTACTCTCTTTATCTAATATTTTAAACTTATCAAAATTGAAGGTATGGTTATTATCTCGGCAATGTAATGGAATAGGTAATGTTTTTTTATTTATTATGTCTAATTGATGCTGTTTAATTCTTTTTCCTATATACTGTAAAGTTTGCCCTGTATAAGTGGCCTCACAATTGTTACAATGTAATTGATAAATAACATCATTCTGTTTAGTAATATGATCCTTTCCTTTTATTTTAGAAAATAGTGTTTGTACTGTTTTGTTATATTTAAAGCTAATGTTTATTTTATTATTTTTAAGTATATTTTTTATTTTTTGTGATAACCGGGGTATATAAGTTAAGGAGCAATATTTAATATTCATATCTATGTTGTTTTTTTTTAATCTATTATTATTAATAATATTATTAATGAGTATCTTTGGAAAGTTATTTTTAGAAAGGATTATCTTTATGTTATTTATAATTTCATCTTGAAAAATTGGATCCGTAAGTTTAAGGGCTGTTTCTTTTAGATTATAAGCTGTATTAATTTTTTGTGAATTGATATGTGCTGAATTAAAATTTAGGAATCTGTCCGATGCAATTTCTTTTTTAAACCATTTAGTTTTAATATTATTATTTATACGAATTAGTGTCATATTAAGAAATGAAATTTGATTATTATTTTCCTTTTCACATGTGAATTGAATATTATTATCATATTTGTTAAAATTATCTATTATTGTATTAATTGACTCTTTAGGTACTATTAAAATGAGATCATCTACATATTTTTTAATTAAAGTGATTTTAATATTTAGTGTTTTTAAACTACAATCTAATAGGTCATTCATGACTAAGTCTGAAAGGGCTGGGCTACTAGGGTTACCCATACTCGTCCCGAAGATTTGTAAATATGTGTTTTTGTTGAATTTAAAATAGCTACTTTCAAACATGAATTTAATGCATTTAATAAACATTTCAAGGTTAATGTCTGTGTATAATTTAAATAGGTCCCATTTTTTTTTAATCACTTCAATAACCAATTCTTGATGTATATTGGTGAATAGAGAAATTACATCCAAAGAGATCATAATGTCATCGTTCTGTAAAGTGGGTAAATTATTTATGATGGTTTTTAGTTCAAAGGAGTTTTTTATGTTGTAATTACTATGTAAGTTAACTTTATTAATTATTTTAGTAAGAAATTTGGATAATTTGTAACTTGGGGCTCTAATACAAGAGACAACTGGTCTGATAGGGAAATGTAATTTATGTGTTTTAATTAATCCATAAAATTTAGGGGGTACTGAATTATAAGTTTTTAAATTTTTTCCTATATTTTCTGGAATCATTTTATTGTCTATTAGTTCTTTAGTTAATTTGTTATTTTTATTTTGTAATTTATCTGTCGCATCTTTAGGTATAATTTTATAATATTTAGGATCTTGAAGTAAATCATTATATTTTTTCAAATAGTCATCTTTATGCATAATTACTGTTTGTTTAGTTTTGTCTGAGTTTAATATTAATAATTGTTCATTATTTTAAAAAAACCGTTTGGTATCTTTAAATGTTTTAATAAGATTGTATTCTAAATTATCATTATTATTATTATTATTTCTTGTATTATGAATATGGTTAGTAATTATATTAACTATTCTGCATCTATTGTTTTCTATATTAGAACCTTCGTCGTCTTCTATTGCGTGTAATATGTTTTCTACGTCACCAATTATTTGGGGTATGGGAATTTCATTTTTGTCTGGAGGGATTACAAATTTAGGTCCAAAACTAAGTAGGTTTAATGATTCGATGGGAATTTCAGTGTTAGTTAAATTTAAAACAAATTCTTTAACTGAATTATTATTGGTTCTGGTATTATTGTTATTATTATAATTATTGATATTTATGTGATCATTCTCAACAATCTCATTATCAATTCTATTGTGTGTACATCTAGATATTACGTTCTGATTGTTATTTTTGTTGATCGGTAAATTAGCTAATGTGAGGTTATTAAATTTATTGTATTGTTTCAATTTATATGAATTATGCCATTTTTGATAATTTTTATCGATAATATTCTTTAAGTCTGTGTATTTATTAATGGGTAGCATATTTTTTAATAAAATGTCAAGTTGATTATAATTGTTCATTACTAACCTATAATTATCGTGTATATTATTAATTTCAATCTTAAGGATGTCCATCTTAAATTTAAAAATAGTATCTTCTATGTTCTTTTGAAATCTATGTGTATCTGACATTAGTTTGTAGGTGAATTTAAAATTGTTTTTAATATGATTGGGAAAAATTCTATTGTATTTGCATCTCAATAAGAAGTTTATGTGATTTTTCTTGGCGGCCATCTTTTTTGATAAGTTTTGTAATCTATTAAAGGCTATTTTTGTGTCTAACTTTAATCTTGGTTCAATATCTTCAAATACCGACATGTCTAATTCTGAGGATGTGTCCCGTATTCTTGTAAAATCTTGTAAAAAGAAATACCAGAAGATTTTACAATTACAGAGGGCAGGGCCGCCCCTAGCATTTGCGGGGCCTGGGGCAAAACTGGAATTGCGGGGTCCCAAAATTGGATTTGCGGGGACCCAAAACTGGATTAGCGGGGCCCCATCTATATACATATATATTGAATAACGATATTTTCTTTAATATTATTAACTATTAACAAAGTACACATACTTATATTCAATGAAAATATAAATTTTTCCAACTATTTATAAAACTTAGAATAATATTTTTAACGTATTTTATTATTTTATTAAATGATCGTCGAAGCGCGGGGCCCTTAAAGGCGCGGGGCCTGGGGCAGGTGGCCCACTTGCCCCCGCCTTGGGGTGGCCCTGACAGAGGGATTACGTTACTAGATACTGCATACAAATTATATGCAATGATCCTGGAAGAAAACATTAAAAAGGAAGCGGAAGAGAAAGGAATTATACCAGATACGCAAGCAGGATTTAGAAAAGAAAGAGGCACTATGGACAATATTTATATTGTTAATTATATAGTAGGAAGGGAAATCCTGAAGGAGAAAGGGAAAGTGTACGCCTTTTTCGCAGATTTGAAGGCGGCGTTCGATTCTGTTGATAGAGCAGAGTTGATTAAAACCCTAAAGGAATTGGGAATAAAAAACAGAATTGTCAACAGAGTACAGGAAATATACAACTTAACCAGCAATGTGGTAAGAGTGGGACAGAAGGAAACCGAAGAGTTTTGGACAGTTCAAGGACTTCGGCAAGGATGCCCATTAAGCCCCATACTGTTCACGCTGTATTTAGCAGACCTGGAAAGCCACTTGAAAAAGGGACAAGAAGGGGGAGTGGTGGTAGGCAGGATAAAAGTTATGTCCCTATCCTATGCGGATGATATGGTTTTGTTGGCAACAAAAGAAGAAGAAATGCAGGGAATGCTGAAAAGGTTTGAAAAGTACCTAACCAAGAAAAAACTGAAACTAAATGCAGCTAAATCTAAAATCATGTTGTTTCGAAAGGGAGGAGGAAGGGAGAAAGTAGAAAAATGGACATGGGGAGAAGAGAAAATAGAAAAAGTAAAGGAATATAAATACCTAGGGTACCAATTTAGAAGCAACGGAGGAACAGACGCACATACGAAACTATTAAATAAGAAGGCCATGCTAGCCCTACCGCAAGTATGGAGTATTGGGGAACGGAAATTCAAAGGGGATTATAGAACTCGTATGCTCATGTATGAGGCGTTGTTAAAAAATATAATAATGTATGGAGCAGAAGTATGGGGATGGGCGGAACGAGAACATATAGAAAAAATACAAATAAAATACTTAAAATGGATGTTGGGAGTAGACACGAATACACCAACATACATTATACTGGAATAGACGAAAATGAAGAAAATGAAAATAGAGGCAGTCAAAAAAGCCATAAAATATGAAGAGAATATAATTAAACACCCGGAAAAAGAAATTCTTTATGAATGCTGGAGGGAAATGGAAAAACGGAATCAACAAGGAAAGCCACTATCAAGATGGGAAAAGGAAAGGAAGGAAATGTACGAATATTGTGGCTACTCAACAACAGCAGTAAGACTAAAAAGAATGAATGGAGAAGAATTGGTGCACGAAGTAACAGAGCGAATGACCGACATACAACAAACGGAGCAAGATACAAAAATAAGAGAGTCAAGGTATAATAACAAATATGAAAAGACCTGGACGGTGAGAAAACCACAGTATCTGACAGAAAAAGGCAGTAGAGAGAAGAAAAAAGTGATAGAGAGATTTAGATGTGGAAATGAGGAGAGGGACAATAATTTTTGGATGAAAGAGGAAGAAAGAACATGTAGAATGTGCAGGGAAGGTAAGGAGACAATGGAACATTTGTTGGAAGAATGTGAAGAAATACGACACAGAACGGAAACGAGAAAGGAAATTTTGGATGAAACAGGAAAGGGGTATGAATGGATGAAAGAAGTGAAAAACAGAAGGGAGGAAATTAAGGAAAGGAGTCAACGAAGATATTAACTAGAGGGGAAGGAGAGTAGATTTTAAGCCGAAAGGCGAAAATTACAATTATTATTAAGTATAAGTTAATTGTTGTAAGATAAAATGTAGTATATAATATTTAATAATAAAAATATCTATCTAGTGCCGTAAATGATTTGTTACTAAATAAAAGAAATCGACTGGATATCACAAAACGGGGAGACTTGAGACTGAAGAAGGTGATGGACATCACAACAGCTGACAATGTTTAATGTTGAGATGTCCATCACCTATTTTATTTAATAAGTGTTTTACGGGAACCGGCGAGTTTATCAAAAATCAGTTTATCGAAAGCAAATTTATCGAAAATCAATTTATCGAAAATCAATTTATCGAAAGCAAATTTATCGAAAATCAATTTATCGAAAGCTAGTTTATCGAATGCTCAATTTATCGAATGGCACATTTATCGAAAATTGATTGTTGAATTATTTCGGTAGGAATTAATAATGAAAGACATTTTAGTTTACATTGTAATTTATTATTGTGAAGGTAAATAAAGTGACTAAAGTGATGAGCTACTGGTAGAATTTTGTGGCCTTACTGGAATGAAGATAGGGGGCACCTTGTTTCCTCATATAATGTGCCATAAGATAACTTGGGTATCTCCAGATTCACGCACCCAAAATCAAATCGACCACATCTGTATAAACGCTAAATGGAGCAATATGCTAACAAATGTGCGCAACAAAAGGGGGGCAGACATTAGCTCTTATCACCACCTACTGGTGGGAAATTTGCAGCTGAATGTAAATATTATTCGCAAGAATAACCAAAACCCCAAGAAGAAGTATAATATTTCTAAGATGAAGGATGAAGAAATAAAATCCAACTTCTGTACAACACTTCGGCAAAATCTGACTGATAGAAGCGACCAACAAGAGAACATACAACAATGTTGGGATCAGCTTAGAAATGTTATAAACAAGACTTGTGAAGAAACATTGGGTATTACCAGAAATGTAAGAAAAGATTTTATATCGTCGTATACTTGTACTACTCTTATAAGCAAAAGATAATCAGCAAAGAACGATATAAATTCAGCTAAAAGTTTCGACGAAAGGAAAGATGCACAAGCCAGATATAGTGCTCTCGATAAAAGAGTAAAAAGAGAAATAAGGGATGACAAACGTCTGTGTATGAATACATTAACTCAACAAGCAGAAAACGCGGCAGCCTCTCGTAACATGAAGGACTTTTATGACATTACGCGGAGGATTGCCAATACCGTTCAATACAAGAATATGCCTGTAAAAGACAAGAACGGTGTGCTATTGACTAATGTAAAAAAACAACTGCAAAGATGGAGAGAACATTACTCAGAGATTCTAAACTTACAGCGTTGTAATTTAGAACCAACGATACACAGGGAAATATGTCCTCTTCCAATTCGAATCTCTCCGCCATCTAAGAGAGAAATTATTGTCGCCATCAAGAGTTTGAAGAACAACAAGGCTGCGGGCTGTGATAATATCACAGCTGTGGTACTTAAAACAGACGTCAACTTGTTTGCTGAGTGTCTCCATCCACTCTTCACCAAGGTGTGGGAACAAGAGTCATTTCCTTCGGACTGGCAAGAAGGCATTGTGATTAAAATTGCCAAGAAAGGGGACCTGCCGGACTGCAATAATTAGGCGTGGCATTAACATCTTATGCTCAGTATTGAAGATTTTTTGCAAGATAATCCTTGAAAGAATGGTCACAGCTATCGACAAGAAATTGCAACCTGAACAGGCCGGTTTCAGAACAGGCAGTCGAGTTCTGTTCCCCCTTGTATCTTCTTTTCGTCGAGTATGAAAAAGCATTCGACTCTGTCGATAGAGAGTGCATTTGGGCTGAAATGCAGAATATTGGAGTGCCTGACAAAATAGTATCTCTGGTACAACGGCTTCACGTGTAGAGTTCTACACAATGGTAGCTTGTCAGAACCCTTTCCAAACATTACAGGTGTTAGACAAAGTTGTGTGATGTCACCGCTTCTTTTTTTGATAGTTTTAGACGCCGTGGCTAGACGATCAACAGCTAACAAACCCAGAGAAATCATTTGGAATCCGCTAACACCAACAGTCAGACTGGAGTCACTTGATTTTGCAGACGATAAATGTGAGTTGTCGCATAAGCATGGAGACATGCAGCAAAAACTGAATGACCTCACGATTGAATCTGCAAGAGTTGGATTGAAAATTAATAGCTCCAAGACAAAAGAAATGCGGATAAATGCAGAAACCGATAGACCTTTACTGCTCGGTAACCATCAAATCGAGCGTGTAGATGATTACCAGTACTTGGGGAATGTTTTGTCTGTGGACGGTGGCGCGGATTTAGATGTGGAAAACAGAATACGCAAAGCGAGAGGCGCATTTATCCAACTTAGCCGTGTACGGAATTCTGCGATCTACAGTACTTCCACGAAAACTACCATATTTAGGGCATGCGTGACGTCAGTTCTTCTGTACGGCTGCGAGACTTGGTTCGTAACAGAAGCTATCGAGAGAAGAGTGCGAGTATTTGTAAATCGATGTCTTCGAAGAATTCTTCGCATTTATTGGCCACGTAGAATATCAAACGTAGAATTGGGGGAAAGAACTGGTCAAATGGACATTAATTTGCAAATAAAAAGAAGAATGTATGGTTGGTTAGGGCACACTCTTCGAAGGGCTCCTAGCGAAGTGTGTCGATATGCACTAGCATACAACCCTCAGGGCAGTAGGCGTAGAGGGCGACCCAAGAACACCTGGCGTCGCTCAACCCTGCTAGAAATAAATGCATGGAGCTCTCAAAACCAAGACAAAAGATTTTATAACAACATCACCGACTTGAAGCCTATGGCAGATAGACGAGTTTGATGGAGAAATTTTATTGACAGCCTATGCTCTTTTTAGAGCCAGTCCAAAATCACCCGATGATGGACAAGGCTTGATGATAATGAAATAAAGTGACAGTGTTTGAATATAAAAACACTATCTTAGGTTAGGTTAGGTTAGTAAGGGTTTGGTTAGAAGAAGCCGAGCAAAGAGAGCTACCCATCTTGTAGTTTAATGACAAAACACTATCTTAGGTTAGGTTAGTAAGGGTTTGGTTAGAAGAAGCCGAACAAAGCGAGCTACCCATCTTCTATTTAATGACAAAACACTATCTTAGGTTAGGTTAGGTAAGTAAGGGTTTGGTTAGAAGAAGCCAAGCGAAGCGAGTTACCTACCTTCTAGTTTAATGACAAAACACTATCTTAGGTTAGGTTAGTAAGGGTTTGGTTAGAAGAAGCCGAACGAAGCGAGCTACCCATCTTCTAGTTTAATGACAAAACACTATCTTAGGTTAGGTTAGGTAAGTAAGGGTTTGGTTAGAAGAAGCCGAGCGAAGCGAGTTACCTACCTTCTAGTTTAATGGCAAAACACTATCTTAGGTTAGGTAAGTAAGGGTTTGGTTAGAAGAAGCCGAGCGAAGCGAGCTACCCATCTACTAGTTTAATGACAAAACACTATCTTAGATTAGGTTAGGTTAGTAAGAGTTTGGTTAAAAGAAGCCGAGATAAGCGAGCTACCCATCTTCTAGTTTAATGACAAAACACTATCTTAGGTTAGGTTAGGTTAGTAAGGGTCTGGTTAGAAGAAGTCGAGCGAAGCAAGCTATCCATCTTCTACTTTAATGACAAAACAAACTCACACTAACATAATGCCACCTGTTTAGAATCACCGTAAATTGAACAAATCATGTGTGGTATGACTGTAGTGGTATGACCTATTCCCTAGTTATACCGAAAATTTATATAAATAAGAAAATTTGTTTTTATGAAATAACAATCTATATTATTATTTTATTTTTTTCTCAAGGTTTCACAAGGAGCAACAAGATTGTCTGTCTTAGCTTTTTGTGATTCCTCGCGACTGTTTGTTTTGTATTATTATTGTATTTTTTTTTAAATTAATTTTTTAATGTGCATATCGTGGCATTATATATTTATGTCACTGTATGTATATGTACAATTATTTTGTGAATAAACATAAACATAATATTACTAAGCATTTTCGATAAACTGAGCATTCGATAAATTGATTTTCGATAAATTTGCTTTCGATAAACTTGCCTTCGATAAATTTGCTTTCGATAAATTGATTTTTCGATAAATTGATTTTCGATAAATTTGTATTTGATAAATTGATTAACGATAAATTGACCTAGAATCATAATAATGTTTTGAAAACACCAGGGGGGTTCCCGGGGGTCTGCCCCCCCTCCCCTAATAAGGAAGGAAATAAAAATAAAAACACAGAAACACACTAGAAAATTTTATAAATAGAGATGAGGACTTTTTTTTAGGTCGTCACTTGTATTTCCGAAGCGTGGACCTTTTTTTTAGATCATTACTTGAAATTTAGAAATGTGAACCTTATTCATAATTTAAATAATTTCCCCCCCCCCCCCTCCCAACAAAAATTCTTGGGTGCGCCACTGAAAAACACTAAAGAAGACAAAATATAATGTCGAAACCGGTCTATTCAAAAATATGAATATTTAGTTGTTTTATTATGACCTAATATCCCGAGAAGTTATTACATATTTCGCATATTCCAAGGTCGAAAAGAAAATACCAGAAGATTTAAATAGTATTTATAATTGTCTAACCAATAAAACTTAAAAACAAAGAACCATTTTCTAATCATCTTGCATAAAATTCGGGCTAAAAGTGTAGCCAGGTGATATTACAAAGATTTTCTGATACAAGGGGTACAACTTAGGGAAATGGGCTACAAAGGGGTACGCAACCCAAAAACGGTTGAGAACGACTGGTTTATGCAGTTTGCATTTCTTTTAATTATAACATCTGGGGCAATAATACTTATTTCTGTTCACAGCCAACTAGTTTTTTTTTAATGCTCACTGGATTTTCTGTCAAAGCTATGAAGCTTTTTTATGTTCTATTTCTGTTCAGCTTCGATATTGCACCGCTATTGATTTTTTATAATAATAATAATAATAATAATATAATTTCATTGACTATGTTACAATACATAAATTGTTTAAAGTCAGTCGTAATTACACATAATATACACAAAATAATAGTTTAAAATAGAAGAAAAAATAAATAAATATATATAGTACTAAATATTAAAACAAGAGTTCAGAGAGACTAGCTAGCAAGCGCGTTAAAATTTAAAAGACAAGAATTCATTGACAGAATAAAATGGATTGTCTGTAAAAAATTTTTTTATTTTATTTTTAAAAGTATTAAAACAGTCAGATTTAGAATTATTAGGCAGTAAGTTCATGAACTTTACTGAATAATAGTTAGTACTATTTCTTGATTTTTGGAGTCTTATATAGGTTGGATAGATTTTGCCTTTATTACGAGTGTTGTAGTTATGTACCTGCTCATGAGTTACAAGTTCATTGAAGTTTCTGTGGGCATACAATAGGGAATTGTAAATAAATAGAGAAGGCAGTGTCATAATTTCCAGTTCAGGGAAACAAAGCCTACAGTCGCTTTGGTAAGAGACTTCGGCCAGAATTCTTACAGCTCGTCGTTGTAGGGAAAAGATTCTTTCTGCCGCCGGAGAATGTCCCCAGGCTAAAATGGCATAGGATATTTGCGACTGGAACAATGCAAAATAAGTAATGCGAACAATTTCTCTGGAAACTGAGGCCATAAGATTTCTTAATAGATATACAGTGCTACATAATTTATTGGATAGGGAGCTAACGTGATGATGCCACTTGAGGGTGGGGTCGAGATGAACACCCAAGAAGTTTACGAAGTCTGGGTTGTCAAAATTATGGTTTCTCAATGCAAATAGGAGATGTTGAGTTTTGCTATAATTTAAGATGAGGCCGTTTGATGTAAACCACAGTTTGGCTTTGTTAACAACTGCGTTATTTTTACTAATCGTGCTTTCTAAGGAATTAGATGTCACTATTAGGTTAGTGTCATCAGCATATAATACACATTTATTATTTACAGCGGATGGAAAGTCATTCACGTATATAATAAATAGTAATGCTGCAAGAATAGACCCTTGTGGAACACCGATATCGAGGGGAAGATGAGTCGACTTGGAATTGTTTACAGAGACGAATTGGATTCTGTTGCTAAGGAAGGATTCTATCAAAGAAGAGCTAGCTTCGTCAAATCCGTATTTTATTAATTTTTCAATGAGGATCTTGGGCGAAACACAATCAAACGCTTTAGATAGATCGAAAAAGGTTGAAAGGCAGAAATTTCCTTTTTCCATGCTATCTGTAGCTTCGGATATGAGATGTAATATAGCGTCGCATGTAGATCTCTTCGTGCGGTAGCCGAACTGCGAATCATTAAACAGATTATGTACTTCAAAATGTGAAATTATTTGAATGTACATAATTTTTTCTAGAACTTTAGAAAAGACGGGTAGAAGAGATATTGGTCGATAATTATTAGGTTCGTGTTTATCACCTTTCTTGTGCAGTGGAATCACTTTTGCAATTTTTAATGCGTCGGGAAACGTATTGCTTCTAATACAGCAGTTCATTACCTTGGTGAGCGGAAGGATAATGGTATCCTTGATTGTTTTTAGAAGATCTACAGTAATACCGTAGGTGTCTTTAGATGTGCCGTTCTTGAGCGTGTCTATTATATCTCTAACTGTATTGAAAGACACTTCATGAAAAGAAAATTTTGGCATAGGAAATGGAAGATTTAAATAGTCAATAGGCGATATGTCGGTTTCTGGTAGAGATTCTACTAATTTTCTGGCAATGTTTGTGAAGTATATATTGAACTGATTTGATGAAATGGATGTATCGGTCAAAGAAGAGTTTCGTGGATTTCTATGGTTATTAATGATTTGCCATGTAGCCTTTGAAATATTTTTAGATTCAGATACAAAACTGGAATTGGCAAGAATTTTAGCGGACTTTATTGCTGAACGGTATTCTGCTCTGAATTTGTTTCTTAGGGCTCGTGTGGTCTCATTGGGCATTGATCTGAAGGAACTTTGAAGATGTTGTAGTTTGTCACGCATGATTTTGATCCGATTGTCGAACCATTTTATGTTTATCTGGTAGCTGTGTGATGAGGGTTTGAAGGTTTTTATTGGGAATCTTGCTTCAAAAGCGTGAAGAAATTTGTCAAAAAATAATGTAAACGCTGTATTACCATGATTGATATTATTTAGCATGTTCCAGTCTGTTGTTTGAAGAGTTTTATACAGTGAAAATTTTCCAGCTACCGTAATAGGTCTTGACGTGATTTCACCCTTAATCGTATTGCTGGTTACTAAGGTAGGAAATGAAAAGTGTATGCCCTCATGATCAGAGAAAGGAACTTGTACCTTAAGAGCAAAAGCAGTTGAGAAATCTATAGATTTAAAATTAAAAAACACGTTATCCAACCTATTGTTTCCCCTGGTGTTGAAATTAACATAGGTACTAAAATTAAACGATTTTAATAGATCCAACAATTCAGAAGATTCTTTAGTTATGCGATTAAAATGTACATTGAAATCACCACAGATGATGACGTTTGTTTTAAATTTGCTAGCAATTAGAATCTTATTTAAATTGTTGGTGAGAACATTGAAATTTCCATAAGGTGAACGGTATACATTTATAATTACTAAATCTAAATTTTCAATAATAGTGGCAGTTGTTTCACAGTGCAATTCTATGCTTAGTTTAGTAATATTGCGTGCGGGTTCAGATTTTAAATGATTTTTTGAAGAAGATTTTTTGAAGAGAATGGTTGAGTTAAACTCAATGTTGTTGTTCCAAAACGGTGTAAGTATAAGTATAACATTGGTGTGCTTTAGTGAATTACAAAGAGTATCTAAGTAATTTTTCGACATGTGCTTCCTTTTTAGTGCATTGTTGGAGCCTGCTAATATTATGACAAAGTCCGATTTAGTAAATCCTTTGCATAAATTTTCAGTGTCTTCCACTACACTTTCGAGGATAGCGTTTGGTTTCATTAAACACAAGGAAGTGTAGTGTTTTTTGTCGAAAATGTTTTTTAGGACTTCTCCACCATGTCTACCTTGACTATCAGCTACGAGTAATATATTGCCAGAGCGTTTGTCTATGTTGTTGCAGATCTCGCTATCAGTAACATTTAAAACTTCAGATGTATTGGTGTTCACGGATATATTGCTCGTTTCAAAATTGTCTAACTTGTGTTGTAGATCTGTTATTTTGGATTTCAGAATTTTTGTTTGATTTTCAAAGTCGGTTATTTCTAATATTTTTATGTCTATTGAGTTCTTAATTGAGATAATGTCTTGTTCTAATGTTTCACAATTTTCACAAAAGGTATAACTATTACTGGGTCTTAGGGCTGTTATTTCCTTTTTTAATAAAATAATTGTATCCTCTTGTTCGGCAATCTTTTTTATGAGGTCTTCTTCTGCGTCTACAGCTAGGGTTTGAAGATCATCGTAACTCTTTTTTAATCTTTCAAAAGTTATATTCTTGTTCTCGATTTCTTCCTTTAAAATGTCTATATGCTCTTGTAAATTATTTAGTTCATTCGTTTGACATAGAACTATATTTTCATTTTCCAGATTGGTTAATAGAGAGACTAGAAATGACTTTCTGAGGTTTTGTGTGGATAAGCCTTTGTCATGAAGGCGTAGTTGTAGATCTTCTGGATTTAAATCTTCTAAGCGTGCCATTTTGGTAGTAGGTAAGATCACAAAATAAGGATGATAAATAATTTAAATATAAAATCTTATAATTTACAAGTCGAGTGAATAAAATAAAATAAATAAATAAATACTAAGAGTTGAGATGTCAGTCGATAAAAGTATTAATTAATGCTTAAATAAAAAATGAATATTTCAAGATGATTTAAAATAATGTTAATAAATAAAACAAATAAGTCGAGTGAAAAAAAAAAATAAATAAATAAATAGATAAATACTAAGAGTTGAGATGTCAGTCGATAAAAGTATTAATTAATGTTTAAATAAAAAATGAATATTTCAAGATGATTTAAAATAATGTTAATAAATAAAATAAATAAAATATTAATAAATAAATAAAATAAAATATTAATAAATAAAATGTAGTAAAAGTACAGAAATTTATATAAATTAAGAATAAAAAAATTAAAATGTTCCTTGACTAGGAATTGAACCTCCGACCTTTAGATGTTGAAGCCCGCAGTCTATCGACTGAGCTATCATTACTGATTGTTAATTACTTTAGTGGTATGTACATGTATAGATTATAATGAGTGAGAATATTGAAGAAAATAAATAAATAAATAAATATAGCAAATTAGGTTTGCAAATAATTAATACTTTTAAAAAAACGTGCATACAAAAGATATTATTATGGAAATTTCAATGTTAATAGTATATAGTACTTACTGTTGTGGGATCCCTGGTATAAACTCATGTATCAGGTGATTTGAAAACGATTTAAGTTAATAGATATGATAGAAATAAAATATAGTGTATTAGTAATTAATTGCAAAATTTATAACTTACGTGTAACAATATGTTCCCAGAAATATATTCAAGTAATCACACAACAAAGAAAAGAAATTTAAATATTAATAAACCATAAAAAATTAAAAAATATATGTAAGCAAAAAAACACAGGTGACACACCCACAACAGCGGTACTCAATCAACATTCATTTAACAAAAACAAGGATCTCCAGATATTATTATCTTATTTAATATTGTCACAGACACAGTAATGACGACAATCTCTAGCACCCAGAAAAGAATAAAGTGAGAACTTAATGACAAGCTGGGAAATCTAGACTATACAGATATTTGTTTATTTTTTTACTGGTTTAACATCAATTAAATGTTATTCCGAGTATTGTTAACAATTTAAAATTATTATTAATATTACGCATAGCATAGGTGCCAGGGATTTTCAAGTCGCGTCTAGCGTTCTCAGACATAACCTAACGACTATTTTTTATAGAATTCGTGCTCTCTGAAGCTCGAATACTTATTCAGATATACAGGAACTCCTTTAAGGCTAAGTGTGCATACGGTTACAACGGTCAAGAGTGTTTTTGAAAATATCTAAAAAATATTATATTATTTTATTTAAAAAATAAATTTTATCTATGACCATCAAATAATAAATTCATTATCTGTCCAACTGTAAATACATAAAGCTGCAAACATTGTACGCAGTATAAAATGTGATGTGCGTGCATGCTCATCCGTAGATAATACAGGTTTTTATACACTATAAGTTTTTATTTAGTAAGTTAGTTAAAATGTTTGATACTCAATAAAGATGGCTGTTTGCGTATTACACAGCCCATCTTTACAACTAGAATATTATTCATAAGTTAGATTAAATAAAACAATAAATAATACTATTTTAAATATTGTTGTAGGTTACAATCTGCTAATGGTTCTATGGCCATCTTGTTGACGTAGGTTCTGAAATTTAACAATTGACACTCAGAATTTTTGTGTCTTGTAATTAAATTCGCCTACGACTTGGGTGATAATCTTCGTCCTCGTGTAATATAGCCTCCATTATTTGCTGGTAAATAAAATACTGTTGTTAAATGGGACATCTTCTATTATATTTGTCTATCGCATAGAAAATTTATTTTTCTTTAATAAATTCTAAGGGCACTATGGGCCTAAACCCAATATTAAGACTTTATTGAACAACTAGGTATATCCCAAGTAAAACACATATAATCTCCATGTTTCATAGTGTCCTATTTAATTAAGTTTTTACTCAGGGGTCGGCAACACGGCGCCCTCGGTGAGATTTTTATGCGTCCTCGCTATCGAGACACACACATACTGAGCCCAATATCTACATCGCATCTATTGTTTATTCGACTTGAGCGATCAACGCTTGATTAGACGACATTGCGAACCACAAGTGTTTATATATTTTACGTTTTTATGCGCCTCAATAACATTTTTTTTACTTTAGTTGACCCCTGTTTTTACTTATAGTTAATTAACAATTGCTTGTAGTCAGGGGTGGACTAGGACTGTCTTTCCGGTCCAGTTAATCGATATATTTACCAGTCAATTTTTTCGAGGGTATATATATGATCCTAAACAAAAAAACACCTTTCAAAATATGATTTTCAAGATGAAAAGATGGATGGGGGGAGGGGGGGGGGAGCGGCCCGTTGACCCGCTTCAATTTTTCATAATTCGTGTAGAGTTTAGGACTAAGATGGCCCTGATAAGCAAAGTGGTGGCCCGAAAACGGTCTTTTGTCGGTCCGGCCTGGCGATTGAACTTATATGGCCTGGCGATTGAACTTATATGGCCAGTCCGCCCCTGCTTGTAGCAACTAATTTATGGTTTGTTATGGTTAGTAGAGGATGTGTAAGCGTAAGAAAGAATTGTTCGTCACAAAGATTTGTATAACAATACTTCGATTTAAATTTTGATTTTCTATTTATGATGGAATCAAGTTGCTGGAACATTTTTTTTTATCCAGGGGAAATCTTTTATAGACACCATATTTAGGTAGTGTCGGACTCTCCACAAGTGGCATACCGACTAAAAACCCTGCTTGCCTCCTCTCCGCCATGGGACTGTCTTAGTGGACTATTCTTCATGACGAAGTGGCTAGTTCTGCTTGCCTTCCCTCTTGATTCTTTTTGTCTTCTAACTTGATTCTTCCTGTCTTCTGTTTCTTTCGTCCTCCTGGTTCTCTTGCATTGTTCGTCTGGTAATCGTCCTAGACCAGGGGTCGGCAACCTGCGGCACTTTTAGAAAATTTTGTGGCTCTTTGAAAATTGGCTGCTTTTTATTTTAATATAATTTATTTTTTCAACTTTCTGCCTGTAAAAAGAGAATTCTGTATATTCCCTTTTAGAAGAAGTAATATGTTTCGAAAAAAAGTTATCTGTATTTGTGAATGATTTACGTGCAAAAACATTTTTACATTTTATTAATTTACAAAAACATAAGGACAATAACAACGATGCAAAATAATTTGTATACTATTGTTTACATGCAAGAAGCTTTTGGAGAAAGATTGAAAGCGTTTAGAAAATATAAAGCTACACTAGCTTTATTCACAAAACCAATTGAAACGAAATTAACAATCTTGTGAAATAAAATGTAGATTAAATTGTTTTCGAAGCTTAGAACCGTCTCCCAGAATCGTTCACTCATTTAAAAAAATTATGCTTTTGGACTACTGACAATTTTCGGATCCACATATTACTGTGAGTAAGTCTTTTCACATATGAAATTAATAAAGAGTCAGTAAAGAAGTAATCTGACCTGAAACTATAGTGCTGCCTTAAGTTCAAGATTACTGAATATTCACCATATATTGAAGTCTTAACGAACACTATGCAGGAGCAATCGCTTAAAAAAAATGTTATATTGTAATATACTGGCAAGTACAATAGATATCGTAAACTAAATGAAATTAAGTAAATATTAATTTATTAATTATTTGTAATTTATGTAATACTTGTTTGATTACATAAATTACTAATTGTTAATTTATTGTAATACTTGATTATTTTAAAACAAATAAACAATTTTTACGTTTTTTTCTTAAATATAGCATATATTTATTAGCGGCTCTTCCATATTATTGTTTTTTTTTTTTTAATATAGATTTGGCTTTTTGTCACCGAAATGTTGCCGACCCCTGTCCTAGACTCAGGCAGCAAGGTCGGTCGAAATCCCGCACCAGCTCACCCACAGTACCCGCCCACTTCAGGTATCCAGCTGTAGGCGTCCGTCTCGTGTTTTCGGACTTGACCTGTTTACCAGGTTATCCAGTCCGAATACAACGCGTCCCCCCGAAGACTCGCGTGTTTTTACACGCGTGAGTTGCTGGAATAATAATAATAATAATAATAATTCTTTATTGACAAAGTAAACTTATACATTGTATAGCTTTTAGTCAGTCAGATTGTTACATGATACATAACATGGCAAAACCAATAAAATAACATAGGTAATATATTATAACTAGTTGTACATTCTGAAACTAATATTGTTAAACTCCTCGAAAATATAAATTGGATTGCTGGTTAACAAATTTAACTAATTTTTTATGGTCTTTTTGAAAACATTGAAAGACGATGATCTAATGCTCATGGGTAATAAGTTGAAGAATCGAATAGGAAAATAATTCGAAACGTTTCTAGATTTGTTGAGACGAATAAAATCAGAACGTATATGGTTTTTTGAGAGCGTGTCATGCGTGTGTTGCGCACTAAAGGTACTATACGTGCTCCTATGCTTATATATGAATATAAGGCACTTGTATATAAATAAAGATGGTAGGGTCATTATTTTAAATTTCACAAAAAGGTCACGACACTCAGCGCGAAAAGGAACACCTGCAATAATCCTATTAGCCGCAGCTGAATGGCTCCATATTATTAAACCATATCTTAGGTGGGACTCAAAAAGGGAAAAATATGCTTTTAATATAATATCTATGCTGACTTCAGGTTTTAAATTTCTTATTAAGTAGATAGTAGAACGGAGTTTTCTACTGAGGAAATCGGTGTGATGATCCCATCGTAAGTGAGGGTCCACGTGTAATCCAAGAAATTTAATGTAAGGAGGATTATCGATGTCGTGTTTTCTGGTGGTCAGCAGCAAGGACTGAGTTTTGTCTGAGTTAAGTGTCAGATTGTTACTATTGAACCATAACTTAGCATTGTCTACCAGAGAAATATTATCCAGTAAAAGTGAATCGTAATTAGAATTACAAGCCAGCAGAGTTGTATCATCAGCATACAGAATAGATTTAGCATTTAAAGAAGAAGGGAAGTCGTTTATATAGATTAAGAAGAGAAGAGGTCCAAGCACGGAGCCTTGTGGGACACCAAAGTGCAAAAGAAGATATTCAGATCTGGAACTGCCAATTTGCGTAAATTGGCTACGATTAGATATGTAAGATTTCAGCAAAACATGGCTATTATCGTCAAAACCATAGAAAGCTAATTTTTTGAGTAGGATCTTGTGTGATAAGCAATCGAAGGCCTTACTGAGATCGAGGAAGGTACTGAAACAGAACTCACCAGATTCTAGAGCTTCCGTGGCGTGAGTTATAAAATCCAAAGTAGCATCAGTGGTATTTTTATTGCCCCTGAAGCCAAACTGATTACTTGAAAATAATTCATTATCAATAAAATAATCTGTTATTTGATGATGTAATACTTTTTCTAAGATTTTAGAGAAGACCGGTAATATGGAGATAGGCCTATAATTATTTAGGTCGTTAATGTCCCCTTTCTTAAAAAGTGGCAGAACTTTGGCTAGTTTTACTTTATCAGGAAAACAATTGGTAGCAATACAAGAATTGATTATCTTAGTCAGGGGCAGTATGATGGGATCCTTTACACTTTTTATTATTTTGGCTGACAATTCAAAAACATCAGTAGTGTCTGAATATGGAATAGGCTATTTGAAGTTCATTGTTTGTTAATCGCTCTTCGAAAGGCAGGTAGAGCATCTATATCTCTGTGCAACATTTTTATATCGATGATGATGTTCCAACTTCCTTTGATACCTTTCTTTTCATTTCTTTATGTCTGTCAGTTCGATAGACAGTGCCGAATTTACGCATAGGCCAAGTAGAATGGTTCCGAATAAGCTTGGTATTTTTTTTTTTTTTTCTCTACTCATCCGACTTTTGTCAAAAATATCAGCCCAAATATTATTTTTTTGAGGATATTGCGTTCTAGTATTTAAACTAATGCGATGATTTTCGTGTCATTTTGAATGTCTGGACTGGTATTGTAATTAGTTAGTTAAAAATTTTGACGCACAGCAACGATGGCTATTTGCGCGGTATTGTATTTTAAAGGGGTGAGAAACATTTTTCCTTAAAAAGTTTCAAACACTTTGCTGCGAAATACCACATTCTGAATCAATGCATCTTGTACTTAGTGTTGGTTTCTCGTCTATTATTTCTGTCACAAACTCTTCAAGATTGTTTCTATCGCCATTGTTTCTCCGATTTTCCAATAAATAACCATAATAAGATGATTTAAAAACAATGTGTATTCATAAAATTTCCTGGATTTACTTTTCCAGTATTCTCGAATTTGGTTATTTAACTGCTCATTGCCGTTGGAGATGGAATAGGATTATGACTTTTTTTTTTGGTCTTCACTTAATCCTGGAACAGAATGCAAAGCGCGTTACGCCGTCAGCGTGCTGTCATTTGGGACGGCGTTGCGTTAGCGCCGTTGAGAACGGTATTGAATTTTAGACTGCACACAATGCAATAATTTTTAACTCCGTCAAAGTAACAAGTGACAACCTATATCTGTATTTATAGGTCCGCTTTCTTTTATTAAAATTATAATGGATGATGAAGACTTGTGTGTGATGTTATTTATGCTGTATGCAAGTTATTTATACATACAAACACTTTACCATTCAGTAAAAACTGAGGTTAGGTGTTCTACGTCAACGTTCAACGGCGTCAAAAGTTGGAAGCTGACGAACATTCAGTATCAACGGCGTTGGAACGCCGTTAGGACGTTGTGCATTCTGTGCACTTGCGTACGACAGCTTGATTTTAACTTTCCTCTGACAGATAGCGCCGTCCAAACGCCGTCAACGCGCCGTAGAACTCGTTGCATTCGGTTCCCCACTTTAGAATTTAGACGTGAGGATCTATTTTTTTTTTTTTTTTTTGAATTGCCTTGAAATTTAGAAGGGAAGACTTCGAAAAAAACTAGTTGCGCCCTACTTAGGGCCGCTCAATTACATCTTATCTACGGCCGCCGCAGACCCTCGCGCCGGCTCTGAATAGATGGATGCACTCTTTTCAGTATTTTTTGGTCGTGTTACATTAAATTAAATCTCTGTACAACATGTAGGTTCTGTTGTGATAATACGAAAGATTATAGCATGCAATACATTTATATAATTCTTGATAATATTTAATTTACATACATCAAGATATATCTGTTATATATAAAGATATATACACTCTAGGATTAGATGTATTTTTTTTTTGCTTCGAGTTTTATTTTAAAACTTTTTATCTTGTTAATTCCAACTTATATTTTTGTACAAACACCTGGTATCCAAATATTTAATATTTGTCAGCGTAATATCATATTTTAAAAATTGATGTGAAGTGTGAATTTTTACACATTTCAGGATTTTAAGACAATTTTTTTTCTATTACCTATCTCATGAAAATCAACAGATTTTTGATAATCATTTTTCTTTGATATTTGAGTACTAAGAACTTCCATTTAATTTCTTTAAAATAAATTTAAATGATTTGCGAATACGTCATTAGAAAATATAAATTAAAAAATCCTAGCGATTTTTTTTCTGCACGCCCAATTATCGAGTTTATGAGGGCAAGCTCCTTAAGAAGGCGATTTGTTCTCATCTTTTAACAATATTTTATTATATTTCTAATATAAAAAAAGACATACACTACCTTAGTCATAAATACAAAAAATCTATAACATCGTTAGCCATAATTTAGCTATGAATTAAATAAATAATTAATTTTGTCAAAAACAAAAAAACTGCAATTTTTTCCAGAACCGAAATCTGATCAAATATTCCTCTCGGACGTTTCAAGCTCAGATCAATGTACATTATTTATAATATTTTCAGATTTTTAGTTTAACCACCTTAGATAAAACGGGGCTGGACAAGAACATTTTTGGCATATTTTTGACTAAAATCGTGTTAAAAGAAACTAATTTTAAACTACTTTTCGTTCCTCAATATATGTTTTAAGAGCTTTCTTTCTTTTGATACCACACAATAAATTAGAAAAAAATAACTATTTTTTTCAACGCCCTAAAAAAATCGATATTTATCGAAAAATTAATCTGATTTTTTTAATCTTTTGGAGATTTTTTTCAGATTTTTAGATCCTTCTCTGGAAGATAGGGTACCCAGCAAACATTCAACTAACGGCCGAATGCCGGCAAACTGCTTTTACTGCTGGTAAATTGCTGGCCCCAAAAGTAAGTGCAATGCCAGTATTAATAATGTACTTCACTTTTGTATTTCGCACTCCGCCTATACGAATTACTTTACCAGCATTTTATAAGCACTCCTTATTTGTATTAATCCAAGCAAACATTTTTATACGGGTCAGTATTGTTGTAATTTTTTAAGCAACTTTTCTATCCTTTTTTTCTAATAAAGTCGATAAATTATTGTTTTACACAGCTATCGTCTCTTCTTCACTCACACGTATTAATCCAAGCAAACATTTTTATACGGGCCAGTACTGTTGAAGCACATACTCCCCGGCATTGAAAGTAATAGGCTAGTGCTGGCATTTCACACTGGGCCAGTACCCCGGTGTTCCGGTGGCCGTTAGCTGGGCTATCAATGGGCCATTGATGTATCAGTTGCCGGCCCAGCAACGGTAAAGTGCAAAATAATCGTATTAGTTGCATTATTTCTGACGGACCAGTGCTTATGTTACATTTTACTTTTGTTTTAAAAATTTTTTAAGCTACTTTTCTATCCTTTTTCATTCTAATAAAGTCGATGAATTATTGTTTTACACAGCTATCGTCTCTTCTTCACTCATACTTTTTACTTAAAACTAAACTTTTTTTGAATGTAATAATTTGAAAAGTCTGATTGTTCTTAGTCATAAAACGCCCTAACGGCGTGGCCTTCGAGGGTCAGTACAAGTTGAGACGTGTTGGTCGACAGTTAGTCGAGATGTGTATTTAAATAGTATTGTTTTGTGAGCATTACACAGTTTTTTATTGTGATTTGTGTGTGTTTTGTTAGATTTAAGGACGTAGTTTACACAAACTATTTCATGTTAAATTGTTTAATTTTTAGTTTAGTTCATAGTTTTTTTCATATAATAAAATTTTCAATTATTAATAAATCTGTTACAAGATTATAAATATGTCGTTTAAAAAATATAATTTGTCATATTTCATTTTGAATAGTGACATCTTAAATATTTTGTAAATATAATACTAACCTAAAATATTACAAACTTAATACAAAACTGTAAAGCTTTATTTTACAATATAACCAAGTTTATAATACACTATAAAAATCACCAAAATAACCAGATCTAGTTTATTCTTACAAAAGTGAACAGCTTATAGCATTAATGCTTATAAAATTTGATTATTGAATTTATTTTAACAAGTATGATTTCTTTAGTTTGGTACTCTTCAAGTCAGGGGAAAAAGATATGGTAGATAATACAAGACAAATATTGGCGAAAATTATTAGTATTCCCTTATCTTTAGGATGCAATTGGTTTGGCAGATATGGCAGAAAACCATTTTCTTAAAATTCTTCATTAAATTAATAAATTAAATAAACTGATTCCTGTTATTCCTGAAATTATATTTATTTAATATTTATAAATAAATCAATAAATTAACACTGTTAATACAATTTACAATCGGCCAGTTTTACCATCGTTGAATAAATTTATTTAACAACTTAAGTTAACAATATCGCATCATTCTATTGACAGCAATGTTAATTTCTTCATTAATAGTTTAAAACCGATGCGATATTGTCAATTTTATTTGTTAAATAAATTTATTTAACGATGGTGAAAATGGCCAAATGAGTATTTATTTTGCACCTAACCTTTAATTTATTTTAATACTGGGTAAGTACACATATGTTACATTTGAAACACTAGAGAGTGGGTATAATATAAGCACTGGTCCGTCAGAAATAAATCTTGTAACTAATGCGATTATTTTGCTCTTTACCGTTGCTGGGCCAGCAACTGATACATCAATGGGCCAGCTAACGGCCACGGGGACATCGGGGTACTGGCCCAGTGCAAAATGCCAGCACTGGCCCAGTGCGAAATGCCAGCACTGGCCCATTACTTTCAATGCCGAAGAGTATGTGCTTTACCAGTACTGGCCCGTATAAAAATGTTTGCTGGGTAGGGACAAACGTTTTTACATATTATTGGCAAAAATCCCATAAAAAAATTGATTTTACAAAAATAAAAATTTGCCTGATCAGCCATGCATTCAGAGGATTTATTTGATACCCACATTTTATAAAAAATATTTATTTTTTCATTAATTATATTTGTTTATATTTATCTGGGGATGTATTTTTTTGAACTCTCAGTATCTTTCTTGTATGTGGGTCAAAGAGTAGTATAAGCATACCAAATTTCAACTTTCTATGTTAAGCCGTTTGGCTACAATTTCTGTCGTACAGACAGAGAGACAGATAGAGGCAGATAGACAGACATACAGGCAGACACATGAATGACGTTATAAGGAATTTTTTGTGGTTATACCTACAAAACCCTAAACATTGATGTGAAGTGTGAATTTTCACACATTTTGAGGTTTCGTATGTACTTAGTAAGTGAAAGAGACCAAAATAATGCTGGATGTGTAGAACGATACTTTTTTCTTTAATCACATCAATATCAACAGTTTTTCGATAATCACTTTTCTTTGATAATTTGAGTAGAAAGCATTTAATTTTTTAAACTAAATTTAGCTAATTTGCAAACATTTTTCAATTCTTAATATCCACTTAAAGAAGTTTCATTTTTTCAGCGATTTTTTCTGCGTTTTGCTTCGTTCTTAAGTCGTCATTAAATTGATTCTGGTTTCAAAATCATCCACTTTTAATTTCAGATGCGCATTTCTCACTATTAACAATGAGTTATTTGTTTTATTACACATTTTACTACTACAAATAGTTTATTATTGTATGTACCGTAAAAATCAAAATAATTCAAACAACGAATAAACAGGACAGAATTTACGTGTTATAATAATGGGCGGTGTGTGCACATGAGCGCTAAGTAACCAACAATATTTAATATACTCTAGCGTAGTATTTCTTAAACTTTTGCTTCGCGGCCGACTTAAATATTTTAGCAAATGTTACCCAACATTTGGGATACATCAATCTTAAGTAGAATAAATCCATGGCAATCCTTTTAATCTCGTACGCGACCCTTTTTTGGGTCCCATTGATTGACGAAACGCTGCTCTAGCATATAAAGATCGATTATCAGCTGTTTGATCAGTTATCCAAATCCCGTGAATATAAACTTTTTTTCAAAAATATTTTCCTTCATTTGATATCCAATTTAATTTAAAATTGGGTAAGTTTAAAAATACATATTTGTTAATATTTTTCAAGCTGTTATAATCAGGTGTAGACAATCCATTTATGGCGGGTTGCTAACGTAAGAGTTTTCTTTAACTCCAGTTAAAATCATTTTTATGCTACAACTTACAAAAACCGGCTTTTAAATTTTTAGCAACCGGCCATTAATAAATTTATAAGAATAGCATCATTTGTTTTTTAAAACAAAAACCAGCCAAATGGAAGCCGACTGCTGCGGAAGATATCAGCCGCAATCTGGTAGATGAGCCGTGCATCCCACAGTGGGTTTTTGAGAACGTAAAAAATAATGAACAACGCTCTTAAATAAAGGATTGTCCTTTATAGTAAAGGATGTATGGTCACCGTAGTTATAAGTGGTCATTCCTACGAAATTCTAAAAATAATTTTATATTGTGCCAGGGTTGCCAAGGTCTTATAAACAAAAAAGCGCCAATTTGGCCAACAAATGTCGCCCAAATCAGTCACTTATTATTAAAAATCGGCAAAGCGTAAATTTTTACAATTTGAAGTAAACACAAAAGAAATTATTGAAAGCGAAAGTTTATATACATATTTTTAATAACATGGACAAAAATAAATACAAAAACAATACAAATAATACCAAAATTCATTTGACTGAAATATAAATACTGTCGTGTTATCTTAATCTGGCCAGTGGGCACTGTACTGCGCGGAGAGCGACAGTATTATGAGTGAGTGAGACATAAGTTGTACCAAACAAGTACAGTCGGAAAAACGCATTTACATATTGTATACCCAAGAACGCTTTCCAATTTGCTCTGAAAATTATTATTTGTGTGACTGTTCCGCACGATTTCTACACGAATACTAACGATGCCCGTTCAATTTTCTTCACTACTGCGCAACCGGCCAGCTTAAGTTAGCCGGACAGTAGTTCACAAATCACAAAAAAGTGACATATTAGTATAAAAAAAATAATACAACAGTTAATATGACTTAATATAAATAGTTCACAAATCACAAAAAGCTAGTGATATTTTAGTATTAAGAAAATAAAACAAAAGTTAATTTTACTTAGGGAAATTGAAATAAAAAGTAAAACACTAGTATATCGAGACATGTATTCGGCTGCTAAGCTTTTTTCAAAGTCTACATGGTAAAACAGTTTGGGTTTCTTATATCTTGTATTCTTATTTCTTAACTAAATAGTTTCCAGATGTGGACAGTTTGTCTGTTAGGGATTATTGTTACCATTAACCAGGAGGTTTAAGAAAGCAGAGTCAATTTCGGTCTGTTCATTGATAAAATTACATCCTGTATGAATTGATGATTAGATTTCAAACGCTTATAAGAAATTTAATTTGTAGGGATTAGTCTGTAAGTAAAATTTCTAAATTCTCTATATCAGTGTTCTTCAACCTTTTTGCACCTGCGGACCAGTGAAAATAGGATAAATATGTCGCGGACCGGCTGAAAGCTAAGATAAATATACGTGGCTGTAGAGTTGTTCCTGGGAGACGAAGCCCTGCTTTGACATCCTTTCGATTTCTCTGTTTGGTAGTTATTATTGACATGGCTGAAAAAGTCGTTTCACACAATAGGATGTCGAAAAAATGACCAATAATTTGGTAGCTTCATAACTCAAAGATGGATGTTCTTTTTCTAGCGATTTCCAAAATTGAGACAATGATTGCATTTTCTGTCTGAACACCAGATTGACATCAGAAAACAACTCGATCAACTTTTCTTTTTCACGAAGATCAAGTGCACATAACTTAATATCTTCCCAGAATGTATTATTAATCCAGAGGTTACCTTTACGAGGATCCTCATTTCAAGGGAAATATTTATTAAAATTTTCAGCTAATGCTCTTAAATGTTGACTTATGTAGAATATGACTTTCTGGTTGACATCAACAGCAATCAAAAATTCTTCCAAAAGTGGAACCATTTCTATATCTTCCTTTTGTAAGCGACTATTCCAAAGAGCTAGCTTCTTTTTAAACGTATCCATTTTATTTCTTAAATTAAACATATTTGTATATGGCCCCTGTAGAGAAATATTAACTTCATTGAGCATACTGAATATGTCCGCCATGTAAGCAACTTTTGCCAGCACTCAAATGCACCACAAAATCTGGAAACACGATCTAAAGAAGTATGAAAAATAGCCGCGAGAGGCGTTGTATTGGGCTAGTAAATATTAAATAAATCATGGTTCGGACAAAAGTTAGCTTCTGCGTTGACTAAAAAAATGTGCTGTATACTCGTGAACAGAGTGTGCATCTACATGATTCGGTCGAAATATTTCGCGAACCGGCAGGAATTTTCTGTGGACCGGTAGAAATTTTCTGCGGACCGGCACCGGTTCGCGGACTACGGGTTGAAGAACACTGGTAATAAGAAGACACTATTTTATTTTACCTGTATAAAATCAATTGCAATTATTACAATTGGTTTTATATACGCCTGATTTATTAAGTTATTATTTGTTATTATTTTAATTATTACAGGCTGATTCTCAGATTCTGATAAAAAATATATTCCTATACAATAATCAAGTTGATCTATCCATCTAGAATAACCAAATCTTTGAATTCATATAAAAAAGAAAAATTATATTATTTATCATTACGTACTTACCTTTAATATTTAATTTTAAATGATATTTTTTTTAGTATTTGTTAATTTTTTTCAGCACCCTGTATTGTGCTGTTATTAACTTTAGTTGAATGTGAAATTCACAGTAATGTTTATTTTAAATATACCAGTAAAATTTGATGAAAGCATAAATAAAGGCAGTATCATAGATTAAATTTTATTTCTTGTTTTTTAATATCTCCTTTGTATCAAAACATAATTAATATGAATTATTTCTGCAAGACACGATATAATAGGTTGGAAATTCAACGAATAATCAAACCTTTTTAATTAAAGCAGTAGCATAATATGAACTACGTATTTTCATATTCAGGTATGCGTTGGATTATTTTGTTGGTAGGAATATTATTTCAGGGGATTTGTATACGTTCGAAGCAAATTCTTAATATATAAAATTAATATTTATAAAATACGTTACATTTGTTTAATAATATACCTTAAATTAATATTTAACTTATTTCAGGAATAGAACCCAATTCGACTGATCAATAGGTTTTGAAATAATTTTAAATACAGTAATACCCCGCACAGTATGGTTAATCAGTTCCTCTAATATGCCGTACTATTTGTATCCGCACTAATCGGGGTATACTATATATACTAAAATTGATAATTGGTTCCAAAAAAACTCATTTTAAATTCAAGTAGGTATGTACTGATTTATGAATTTATTATGTATTGATTTATAATACTGTGTATTGATTTATTAAAATCATTTAAAAAAAAATGCAGTATGTATATATCTATAATTGCAAATACATAAGTTTTTATAATTCATTGTTTATTTTCTAAAAATTGCGTTAATGATGTTTGCACATATTTTTTCTTTGACCTTATCTCTTCATATAATTCCTTATAACTGCGAACTGAATTGTTCAATGATCTGCAAATTGAAAGGCTACGTTCAATATTAGGATCAACTTCCATAATCTGCTAAGTGTGCAAGTGAGAACTCGTACCAAGAGCTTCAAAGTTGGTTGGTTGGTTCGTGTTGTTCGGGAAAGCCGGGAAATTTCGAATATCTTTTTTTGTCAAGCAATAAATTAATAATGTTGGGTATAATTGTTTACATTCTTATCAGCATTGCCAAACAATGCGTCTACAAGTTGTAAACCCCACTCCCACACGAGAGTGCAGGTGGTCAGTACACTATTGTCAACAGTAGAGTTGAGTATTAGTAAGAGAGAACGAGTTGAGCTAAACATAGGACAAGATGTCTTGCGCGAAGTTGTATTTGAAGTGACAATAATATTAAAATATACTGTCCACACGAGTTTTTATTTATCGTAGGACCCAACATTTGGTCCTAGCGAACCGGATTGATCCATGCGATATAGTTTGGATTAAAAAGTTATAGTTATTTGGGAAAGTATATTAGTTAACCACGCCACCCAGCCAACTTTCGCAACCAGGAAGCAGATACGCCCAAGCGGGTGAAAGGGAGAGTGGATACTAAGGTCTGCGCAGGTCAGAGAAGTTCGAGATTGCCGCCGTTTTCAATTCCAAACAGGCTCCTTCTTTCCAAGTAAGAATTTATCATATTATCCCTTGCGCATAGCTCCAATTTGTTCAAAATGGCTGAAGATTTAGTATGTTTAAAAAACAAGAGAAAGGTTATTACTCTCCAAATTTCAAGTTTCTTGGCCCAGGGGTTCGGGCTGGGCGGTGATGAGAGTGGGACATTGCTTTATATATATATATATATATATATATATATATATATATATATATATAGATTTAATCTCTTTAATTGTAGAAACTAAATCAGATACTAAAGGAAAAACGTCCAAATTTATTTAACCGAAAATTAATCATTTTTTATCATGACAATGAAGGTCCTTACTTAGCAAAAATAACCCGCGAAAAAAATCAGGTCTTAAATTGGGATATTATTCCATATCCAATGTATTCACCCGATCTCGCGCTTTCCGATTTTCACTTATTTAGGTCTATGGAACATACTAGTAAAATGAGTAAGTAATAAGTAATGTATTATTTGTAATAAGAAATAAATATAACATATATTATTATTATTATTGTAACGGGCAACGTTTCTCAGTGGGGAATTAACAAAATGGTCCACACCAAGTACACACAAAGAAAGTCACAGTAACTATTTATCTATTTATTTCTTATTTACACTTTTATATCATACTATATACCTTATCTAATTAATTGTTTATATTGACTGTCAAACATTATAACTAACTACTACTGTCTTTTTTTATCTGTATAGTTTTTCAAATTTCCCGAAGTTAGCAACCCGCATGACGTAAACATTTTGCGGCTTGCTTACTCAAGGTCCATAAATCGTAACATTATACACTCCGAGATAAAAAAAAAAAAATCGAAATATTACCGAGGTAGAAAATTACCTGCCTAGTTATTTCAAAACCAGAAAACTTCTATAGAAAGGGTATTGTTATTTTAGTACAAAGTTGGAAAGCCGTAATTATGAATGATGGAAATTATATTTTGAAATTATACATAGTATAAAATTCTGGAAAAAAATATATACCTAATTTGTACTCTAAAATAATGGATTTCTTTCTGGTCCTCCTAATATATACGTATATGTAGGGTTATCTAGGGTTGCCTCCTCTTTAAGTTTCATATCTTGTGCCCGGGTTCCAGGTTTGTTCTTTATTACTCCGCATCGCGCGAAATTTAAAACTTTTACTTTATTTTTATTTTTTGTACCTATTTTTTTCAAGAGATTTACTGAATATCTGCTCCTCCACTTCTGCTCAAGTGATTTTCCGAATTTCTGCGGCCCAGTCGTCAAGAGGTATTATCTCTCCCTACTTGTCAAGTAAAGTTCTGTGACATTCAACTATGTTTAACTTTTTTTTTGTCTCCTGCTCAGAGCGAAGCGGTAGGCGGCAATTCTATATTAAACTAGCATTTATAAAATGTAAAAAGTTGTAATTACTTAATACTTGTTACATCTTTGGTTAGGTAATCTTTCCATCTCTTGCGAGGTCTTTCCACTTGCCACCATTTAACTGAATAGGACCAATGATTCGGCGTAATATTTTATTTTCGAAAACTATGACGTGTTAAGGAACCAAACATAAGAATGGGACCTACTATAGCTTGGTTTAACCTGATCTTGGTGCTCCTATGCAGGAGTTTCGTTTTGAAGAGTGTACCAAGTGCATAGTACGATGCATTAGCAGCTGTAATTCTGTTATATCGTAATTTCCTGTTATATCAGATTCACCTAATTTATCATGGTGCCCCCAGGTAGTATATACTCTCTCAAAAGTGTTGTTCGGGAAAGCCGGGAAATATAGAATATTTTTTTTTTTTTGCCAAGCAAGAAATTAGTAATGTTGGGTATAATTGTTTACATTCTTATCAGTATTGCCAAACAATGCATCTACAAGTTGTAAACCCCCACTCCCACTCAAGTGCAGGTGGTCAGTACACTATTATCAACAGTAGAGTTGAGTAAGAGAGAACGAGTTGAGATAAGCACAGGAAAACATGTCTTGTGCGAAGTTATATTTGAATTGACAATAAAATTAAAATGTACTGTCCATACGCGTTTTTATTTATCATAGGACCCAACATTTGGTCTTAGCGAACCGGATTGATCCAGGCTATATAGTTTGGATTAAAAAGTTATAGTTATTTGAGAAAGTGAACAAAAGTGTTAACAACGCCATCCAGTCAACGTGCGCAGCGCGGAAGCAGATACGTCCAAGCGGATGAAAGGGAGAGCGGATACTATGGTCTGCGCAGGTCAGAGATTGCCGCCATTTTCATTTTGAAACAGGTTCCTTCTTTCCAAGTTAGAATTTATCATATTATCCCTTGCGTATAGCTTCAATTTGTTCAAAATGGCTGAAGATTTAGTATGTTTAAAAAACAAGAGAAAGGTTATTAAAAGTAAAGTAACTCGTTTTAAAATCTATTTTGAGTCTATAAAAATTTGAGTTTGATGGAACATTAAAAATGCAATTATGCTTGAGATTAGATAAAATTGAGCCCAGTTGGGAACTATATAATGAGGTACAAACAAAAATAGAAGTATTAGAATCATCAGATGTAGATGACGAAGAAAGAGAAAAATTTGAGAGTATCTATGTTTCAATAATAATTGATGCAAAAAAATTAATTAAGCAATACGAGTGTCAATGTGAACAGATATCGGGAAATGTCTCAGTACAAAGTTTAAATATTTCAAATGCTAGTGATGTTGATAACGCGGACTCTTATGTCAAGTTGCCACCTATTAAATTGCTGACTTTTGACGGTATGAATAGCAGTTGGTTAGAATTGAAGGATTCTTTCAAAGCTTTAGTTGACAAAAATGCAAAATTAAAAACATTCAAAAAAAAAAAATTGTATATAATGTCTTCTCTAGAAAAAGATGTTATACAAATAATAAAGTCGATCCAGGTTTCAGCAGATAACTACCCAATAGCTTGGCAGTTTCTGATTGATAGATTTGAAAATAAAAAACTTATCTATATCTATATATATAAAAGGCAGTGTCCTGACTGACTGACTGACTGACTCACTCATCATCGCCCAGCCCGAACCCCTGGGCCTAGAAACTTGAAATTCGGAGAGTATATTCCCTTAATGACGTAAGCACCCACTAAGAAGGGATTTTTCGAAATTTCACTCCTAAGGGATGAAAAGAGGTGAAATGTGATTTCACGAATTACTTAATACCTCTTAGGGCCGATGGGATATCGACTTAGTTTTTGCTTACAAGTATTACCCATACAAATGCCGAAAAACCAATTTCGGGATTTTGCCCTAATCAACCCCTAAAGGGGTGAACCTACAATCGGGGTGGATTATACATCCCGTTGTATTTCCTGTGTTCGTTTAGTTGCAAGATTACTTTTTGGCACATAGGTGTCTTTTTAAAATATCTCGAAATGGTATTGACAGTTTTTTGAAATTTCACCCCTAAAAGGTGAAAAGGGGTGAATTGTGATTTTAAGGATTCTTTAATATCTCTTAGGACCAATAACATATCGACTTGCTTTTTGCTTACAAAGATTACCCATACAAATACCTAATCACCAATTTCAGGATTTTGTCCTAATCAACCCCTAAAGGGGTGGATCTACAATCGGGGTGAATTATACATCCCGTCGTAATTCCTGTGTTCGTTTCGTTGCAACATTACTTTTTGGCACATAGGTGTCTTTTTAAAATATCTCGAAATGAGTTTGACAGTTTTTTAAAATTGCACCCCTAAGGGTTGAAAAGGGGTGAATTGCGATTTCAAGGATTCCTTAATATCTCTTAGGATCAATAAGATATCGATTTACTGTTTGCTTGCAAAGATTATCCATACAATTACCGAAAAACTTATTTCAGGAATTTGTCCTAATCAACCCCTAAAGGGGTGTATCTACAATCGGGGTGAGTTATACATTCCGTCGTATTTCCTGTGTTCGTTTAGTTGCAATATTACTTTTTAGCACATAGGAGTCTTTTTAAAATATCTCGAAAAGGTTTTGGTAGTGTTTTAAAATTTCACCCCTATAGGGTGAAAAGAGGTGAATTATGATTTTAAGTATTCCTTAATATCTCTTAGAACCAATAAGATATCGACTTGCTTTTTGCTTACAAAGATTACCTATACAAATACCGAAAATCATATTTCAGGTTTTTGTCCTAATCAACCCCTAAAGGGGTGGATCTATAATCAGGGTGAATTATACATCCCGTCGTATTTCCTGTGTTCATTAGTTGCAGCATTACTTTTTGGCACATAGGTGTCTTTTTAAAATATCTCGAAACGGGTTTGATAGTTTATTAAAATTTCACCCCTAAGGATTGAAAAGGGGTGAATTGTGATTTCAAGGATTCCTTAATATCTCTTAGGACCAATAAGATATGGACATACTGTTTGCTTGCAAAGTTTATCCATACAATTACCGAAAAACCTATTTCAAGAATTTGTTCTAATCAACCCCTAAAGGGGTGGATTTAAAATCGGGGTGAGTTATATATTCCGTTGTATTTCCTGTGTTCGTTTAGTTGCAACATTACTTTTTAGCACATAGGTGTCTTTTTAAAATATCTCGAAAAGGTTTTGATAATTTTTTAAAATTTCATCCCTAAAGGGTGAAAAGGGGTGAATTGTAATTTCAAGCTTTCCTTAAATCTCTTAGGGCCAATAAGATATTGACTTACTTTTTGATTACAAAGATTACCCATACAAATACCGAAAAATATATTTCAGGATTTTGTCCTAATCAACCCCTAAAGGATGGATCTACAATCGGGGTGAATTATACATCCCGTCGTATTCCCTGTGTTGATTGAGATATAAGGTTTCTTTTTGGCACATAGGCGTATTTTTAAAATATCTCGAAATGGTTTTGACAACTTTTTTAAATTTAACCCCTAAAGGGTGAAAAGGGGTGAAATGTGATTTCAAGGATTGTTTAATATTTTTTAACACCAATAAGACATCGACTTGGTTTTTGCTTACAAAAACTACTCATGCAAATACCGAAAAACCAATTTTTGGATTTTGTCCTAATCAACCCCGTAAGGGGTGGATCTACAATCGGGATGAATTATACATCCCGTCGCATTTCCTGTGTTCGTTTAGTTGCAACATTAATTTTTGGCATATAGGTGTGTTTTTTTTTTTTTAATATCTCGTAATGATTTTAACATTTTTTTTTTAATTTCACCCATTAAGGATGAAAAGGGGTGAAATGTGATTTCAGTAATTCTTTAATTCTTTTAGGACCAATAAGATATCGACTTGGTGTTTGCTTACAAAAATTATCCATACAAATGCCGAAAAACTTATTTCAGGATTACGTCCTAATCAACCCCTAAAGGGGTGATTCTACAAACGGGGTAGATTATACATCGCGTCGTATTTCCTGTGTTTTTTTAAAATGTCTCGAAATGGTTTTAACAGTTTTTTACCTTTAACAAATATCACCCCTAAAGGGTGAAAAGAGAGAATTGTGATTTCTTCTAGTATCAATAAGATATAGACTTGGTTTTTGCTTATAAAGATTACCCATACAAATGCCGAAAAATGTATTTCAGGATTTTATCTTAATCAACCCCTAAAGGGGTGAATCTACATTCGGGGTGAATTATAGAACCCTTTGTATTTCCAGCGGTTGTTGAGTTATAACATTCCATTTTGGCATTTATGTTTTCACAGTTTGACAGTTTTCTTTCACTCCTAAAGGGTAAATTAGTATTTTTTTGTTAAAAATAAAAAATTCGGAGAGTACATTTTTCAGTATGAAGTAAGAACCCACTAAGAAAGAATTTTTTCAAGTTCGACCCCTATCTGGTGAAAAGGAGTAAAATGTTTTTTCACGGGTTCCTCAATATCTCTTAGGACAGATGAGATATCGACTAGATTTTTTGTTACAAAGGTTACCCATACACAAGTTTAAAAACAAACTGCGGATTTTATGCCAATGAGACCATCAATATACCGTAGCGAAGCACGGGTTTTCAGCTAGTATGTATATAAAATCTTAACTTGGCTACCTACTCATAATCAACGCCCAGCCCAAACCGCTGGACCTACAATCATGAAAATCGGCGAGTATATTCCTTCCATGACGTAAGCACCCATTAAGAACGGATTTATCGAAACTCATCCTCTAATGGCCGGTTGCTAAAGTAAGAATTATCCCTAACTCAAGTTAAAATAATTTGTTTTTGTATATTGTAGCATACAAAAACAAATGATTTTAACTTGAGTTAGAGAAAACTCTTACGTTAGCAACCCACTGTAAGTGGGTGAAAACGGGGTTAAAAGGGGTAAAATGTAGCTTCACGATTTCTTTAATATCTCTTAGGTCCAATAAGATATCGACTTGGTTTTTGCTTACAATGATTACTCATGTAAATATTAAAAAACTCATTTCAGGATTTTGTTCTCCTAAATCGACTCCTAAAGGGGTGAGTCTACAATCAGGGTGAATTATAGAACCTTTCGCATCTTCTGTGTTTATTGTGTTATAATATTACTTTTTGGCATATTGGTGTCTTTTTAAAATATTTAGAAAGTATTTTGACCGTTTTTTTAAATTTCACCCCTAAAGGGGTAAATCAGTATTTTTTTATTTGGTAGAATGTCGTCTAGACAAAGAAACATAAAATTTGGGGAGTATATCCCTTTTATGACTTAAGAACCCCCTAAGAAATGATTTTTCGAAATTCGACCTCTCAGGGGTGAAAAGGGGTGAAATGTGTTTACACGGATTCCTCAATATCTTTTAGGTCAATAATATATCGCCTTGCTTTTGATTACAAAGACTACCCAAATAAATGTTGAAAAACGTTGAAAAAAGTTGTTTTTTCAGGATTTTGTACTAAGCAACCCCTAAAGACTGATTCTACAATCGGGGTGAATTATAAAACCCGTCGCATTTCCTGTGTGTGTTTAGGTAATGATTATGCTTTGTGTTATAATTTTTTTGACATATAGGTGTCTTTTTAAAATATTTAGGAAGTGTTTTGACCGTTTTTTTAAATTTCACCCCTAAAGGAGTAAATTGGTATTTTTTATTCGAAGAATGTCGTCTAGACAGAGAAACATAAAATTCGGGCAGTATATCCCTTTTATGATTTAACAACCCCCTAAGAAATAATTTTTGGAAATTCAACCCCTAAGGGGCGGAAAGGGGTAAAATGTGTTTTCACGGATTTCTCAATATCTCTTAGGTCCAATAATATATCGCCTTGGTTTTTGCTTATAAAGGTTATCCATATAAATGTTGAAAAACTTATTTCAGGATCATCCCCTAAAAGGGTGAATCTACAATCGGGGTGAATTTTACAACCCTTCGTATTTCCTGTGTTTATTGAGCTATAACATTCTTTTTTGGCATATCAGTGTCTTTTTAAAATATTGCGAAATGGTTTTGACAGTTTTTCAACATTTCACTCCTAAAGGGGTAAATTTTTTACTCGATAGAACGTCCTCTGGACAAGATACATGAAATTCGTAAAGTATATTCCCTCTATGACGTAAACAACCACTAAGACGGGATTTTTCGAAATTCAACCCCTCAGGGGTGAAATGTGTTATCAAGGATTCCTTAATATTTCTCAGGACCAATGAGATATTGAAGTGGCTTTTGCTTATAAAGATTACCCATACAAATGCTGAAAAAATTATTTCAGGATTCTTTCCTAATCAACCCCTAAAATGGAAATCTATAATCGGGGTGAATTATACAACCCTTCGTATTTACTATGTTTGTTGAGTTATAACATTCTTTTTTGGCATATCGGTGTCTTTTTAAAATATTTCGAAATGGTTTTGACAGTTTTTCAACATTTCACTCCTAAAGGGGTAAATTTTTTACTCGATAGAACGTCCTCTGGACAAGATACATGAAATTCGTAAAGTATATTCCCTCTATGACGTAAACAACCACTAAGACGGGATTTTTTGAAATTCAACCCCTCAGGGGTGAAATGTGTTATCAAGGATTCCTTAATATTTCTCAGGACCAATAAGATATTGACGTGGCTTTTGTTTATAAAGATTACCCATACAAATGCTGAAAAAATTATTTCAGGATTCTTTCCTAACCAACCCCTAAAGGGGAAATCTATAATCGGGGTGAATTATACAACCTGTCGTATTTCCTCTGTTTATTGAGTTATAATATTCCTTTTTGGCACACTGGTGTCTTTTTCAAATATCTCGAAATAGTTTTGACAGAAGGGGTAAATGGGTATTTTTATTCGATAGAACTTCCCTAGGATATAGAGACATGAAATTCGGGAAGTATATTCATTCCGTAATCCCCCCAAGCACCCACTCGGAAGAAATTTTTCGAAATTCGAGCCCTAAGGGGTGAAATGTGATTTGAAGGATTCCTCATTATACCTTAGGACTAATGAGATATTGACTTGGTTTTTATTGATTACAAAGGTTACCCATACAAGTTTTTGAAACAGCAATTCAGGATTTTGCCCTAATCAACCCCTAAAGCGGTGGATCTACATTTGGGGTGAATTATAGAAACCTTTTTATTTCCTGAGTTATAACATTCCATTTTGGTACATCATTTTCTATTTGAAATATTTAGAAAGCGTTTTGAAAGTTTTTTAAATTCCATTCCTAAAGGGGTATTTTTTATTCGAAAGAACGTCCCTTGACATAGAGATATGAAATTCAGGAAATATATTCCCTCCATGTCGCAAGCACCCGCTTATATGGATTTTTTTGAAATTCGACCCCTACGGGATGAAAAGTGATAAAATGTTTTGCCTCGGAATCTTCATTCTCTTTTAGGTCTAATGATATATTGATTTGATTTTTGCTTAAAATGTTCTAATCATCAACTTAAAGGGGCGATTCTAGATTCGGGGTGAATTATAGAACCCTTTGTATTTTCTGTCTTTGTTGTACTATAACTAGACTTACCATAATATTTTTTTCTTAAACCGGGACAGTTTTGTGATTTTGCTAAAAACAGAAAGTAACGCTGTCTACGCTAGTACTTATGATTAAAAAGGATAAATAACGGAGTGGTTAACAAAAATCTAAATTTGCGTAATAATATTTTATATTTCTCTTAATTGAACATAACTTATTATTAAAAACATATTAATATTTACCACTAAGTAGCGTGAAATTTCTTTAAAAATTCGTTGCTATTCCAAACTTTTAGACGGTACTACATGAAAATTTCGTTCTTTAGGTTGTCACGAGAAGAGATTTTGCTTGGGTTATTTCGAGTTACACGTTTGGTATTTGAAAATTTAAAATTCCAACAGTGGAACAATGGAAACGAATGACATATGTCAAATTTTTAATTCATTTTTCCATATTTTGAAGACAAAAAAATAAATAAATGGGAAATTTGTATTAAGAACGTCAAAAAATTAAAATGCAATGAAAAGGACATTTTATGATGACAATCAACTTAAGCTAGACTTTGCAATGTGAGTATGATTTACAAAGCATAAACAAAGTGACTAAAAGTCCGAATTAATAGATAAAAATTACTAGATTTCAAAATCTAGTTCCGTCTAAACGTTTGGAATAGCCTATTTTGTCTAAAACAGCGTCGTTTACGGGGGCTGTACTTTTTGTACTGCGTGTACATTTTGCACTTTTTAATTTTTACCAAATATCCGGGACAAAATGACAAACTGGCCGGGGTGCCGGGATCATACCTTCATACCAGGACAATCCCGGCCTAACTATAACTATGTTGTACTTTTTCGTATTTAGGTGTATTTTTAATATCATTAGTTTCAAGATCATTTCATTTTGACCGTTTTTTTTTTTTATATTTCACCCCTAAATTGCTATTCTTACATTAGCCTAAATTACATTGGTACATTTTTATTTTTTAGTAGACAATTGAAATTCGGGAACTATATTTCCTCCGTGACGTAGGCAACCACTAAGAAAAGATTTCTCGAAATTCGACCCCTAGGGTGTGAAAACCTATTTCTCAATATCTCTTGATGAAATAACGATTTGCTTTTTACTTACTATGGTTTCCCGTACGCAGGTATAAAAATGTAATTTAGGATTTTGCTGCAATCACTTAACGGGACGAATCTACATCAAAGAAAGGCGAGTTATATAATCTTTCATAACTTTGTTTGTTGAGTTATAACATTTTTTTTTCTAAAGTCTTTTAAACGTTTTTTTGTTTACCTATAAAGGGGTAGATTGGTATATTTTTGATTGGAACTCCGGGAACTTATTCCTTCCATAACGTAAGTATCGAACCCTTTAAATCTCTTGTGCTTCTTGAGTTATAACAATCCTTTCTGGCATATAGGTGACTTTTTAAAATTTTTCGATAGTGTTCTGATAGTTTTTTAAATTTCATTCCTAAAGGGTAAATTAGTATTTTTTATTAGGAATAAGAAATTCCAAGAGTACATTCCTCGATATGACGTAAGAAAACTAAGAAAAGATTTTTCGACCCTTATGGGGGAAAAGGAGTAAAATGGTTTTTCACGGATTCCTCAATATCTTTTAGGACAGATGAGATATCGACTAGGTTTTTGCTTATAAAAGTTACCCGTGCACATCTACACTTGAGGAGAGAGTAAGCAATGTGATCTATAAAGAACCATGACATAATAATTGCACGATGATGGCAGACCGTCAATATACCGTAGTGAAACACGGGTACTCAGCTAGTTGTATATAATCACATACGAGCAATATTTAATATTTGATCCATCGATTGAAAAAGAATCATTTGTTGAATTGAGAAATATTTATGATAATGTCTTGAAAAATCTTAGATCATTAAAGACACTAGGCGAACAAACGGACGCTTGGGATTTTTTAATTATTTATACTATAATCAGTAATAAATTTGATAACCCGGCGAACTACTTGATGTGACAGACTTTAATAGTTTTTAGGGTTTTGTAGGTATGACCAAAAAACCCTTATACCGTCATTTTGTCATCTGTCTGTCTGTCTGTCTGTCTGTCTGTCTGTCTGTCTGTCTGTCTGTCTGTCTGTCTGTCTGTCTGTCTGTCTGTCTGTCTGTCTGTTCGGTAAAAATTGTAGCCAAACGGCTAAAGCTAGAGAGTTGAAATTTGGCATGCTTATACAACTCTTTGACCCGCACATAGGAAAAATACTAAAACATCTAAAAAACATATCCCCCTAAAAATATAAACAAATATGTGCTCATCGAAAAAAAAAATATTTTTTTTAAATTCTGAGTAGGGTATCAAATGAAAGCCCTTGGTACGTGGATTAACGATCAAATTTTTTAAAATTAAAATGCGAGATTTTAGAAAAATTAGAGTTAACTAAAACCGAGTAACATAAGACAAATAAACAAGTGCCTTATAAAAAGCGCAGTGTTAGTAGTAGTTTCGCTACGACAGATAAAAAGCTTTCAGGTTTTTATGGTAAGCAAAATCACCAGATTTATAAATGCGATTCTTTTTGAGTTTAAATATTGAGGACAGAATAGCGAAGGTAAAAGAATTAAAATTGTGTTTAAATTGTTTACGAAGTAACCACCTTGCGTGGAATTGTAAAGCCCAAAAGTGTTTTAAGTGTTAAAAGTCGCACAATACATTTTGCAATTGCATTTGGAGTCAAACAAAGAAACTATAGTCCAGTCAAAATAAACATCCGACCTTGCAAAAGGTCATGTAGTTCTAATTTTTATATGTGGTTGGGACCTAAGCCAATAGATATTAAGAAATCCGTGAAATATTATTTCACCCCTTTTCATCCCTTAGGAGTTGAATTTCGAAAAATCCCTTCTTAGTGGGTGCTTCCGGGGAATATACTCTCCAAATTTCAAGTTTCTATGTCCAGGGGTTCGGGCTGGGCGGTGATGAGTGAGTCAATCAGTCAGTCAGGACATTGCCTTTTATAAACGTCCAAATTTATTTAACCGAAAATTAATCATTTTTTATCATGACAATGAACGTCCTTACTTAGCATAAATAACCCGCGAAAAAATTCAGGTCTTAAATTGGAAAATTATTCCATATCCACTGTATTCACCCGATCTCTCGCTTTCCGATTTTCACTTATTTAGGTCTATGGAACATACTAATAAAATGAGTAAGTAATAAGTAATGTATTATTTGTAATAAGAAATAAATATAACATATATTATTATTATTATACACTCAGAGATAAAAAAAATTCGAAATATCACCGATCTAGAAAATTACCTACCTGGTTATTTCAAAACCAGAAAACTTCTATAGAAAGGGTATTGTTATTTTAGTACAAAGTTGGTAATTTGTAGTCTAAAATAATGGATTTCTTTCTGGTCCTCCTAATATGTACGTATATGTAGGGTTATCTAGGGTTGCCTTCTCTTCGATTTTCAAATCTTGTGCCCGGGTTCCAAGTTTGATCTTTATTACTCCGCATCGCGCGAAATGTAAAACTTTTACTTTTTTTTTTCTGTACCGTATGTTGTTATTCAAGAGATTTTCTGAATATCTGCTCCTCCGCTTCTGCTCAAGTGATTTTCTGAATTTCTGCGGCCCACTCTTCAAGAGGTATTATCTCTCCCTACTTTTCAAGTAAATTTCTGTGACATTCAACTATGTTTAACTTTTTTTTTGTCACCGGGTCAGAGAAAAGCGATAGGTGGCATTTCTATATTAAACTAGCATTTATAAAATGTAAAAAGTTGAAATTCCTTAATACTTGTTAGATCTTTGGTTAGGTACTATATCTAGGTTTAACCTGATCTTGGTGTTCCTAGGCAAGAGGTTCGTTTTGAAGACAGTACCAAGTGCATAACGATGCATTAGCAGCTGGGTCATTCCACGTCAAGTGGTCTAATTTTTGAGAGAGTCCCTGCTCGACCATCTCTAATTTTGTTGAAACTTTATGGGTGTATACATATATGTTTGAAATGATGATCTGTAAAGTTTTAGCTCCATATGTAGTATAGGTGGGGCACCAGGGGCTTGCCTATGGAACTCATTCGGCCGTGGTGTGGCTCGTTCGTCAATAATCGGCAAAGTTTCACATGCTGCTGTTGCACAACTAAAGCAGCTAGCACCATGAAATTGCACACTCTTGTTCAACTTTTTGTGTTGAACACAAAAACTGTAGTGTCAAAGCTTATTAATGTGTGTATTTGACACAATATGACCTGGAAGTGGCCGAAAAAATTCATCGTAATGAGTTTAAGCCATACTTTGACTTTCCATAACTTAATGAGAAAAGCTTTTGACAGCTTTATTTCAAACCAGCTTATTATTCATATGAACATCAAAGCATTGCTTAAGTATTAGCTTCCATGTTCATTTGCTTGCTAAGATATTTGCCTGCAAAAATGCCACCAAAGTCAAAATGAGCAAATCTGTCCTATTTTCAGAGCAAAATATCACAAAATGGGTCACCTTCGATTTTATTTTTTCTACCAGCATTGGATAGAGCAGGTTTTTTGCTGCTAGAATAAGCTTTTTTCATTTTGGAGTCTTTCTGTTTAAGGTGCAAAAAATGACTTTAAACATGATGCTCATATTCGTGCAAAACGGAAAGTTCGGAAAATGTACATTTCACATGCCTTCATTATTAAGACCACTCTAACCAGCAGAAAAAAAATTTGGCAAACTAATTCAAATCTGGGGGGTCAAACACAAAAAATATGTGGGGAGATTACAAAACCATTCATCTGTCACAGTGACATTTGAATGTGAAACTGGACGGGAAACTTCACCGTGATTAGCATAAGCCATGCTTTTTTGCATCATAAATTTCAACCCTGACCAACCAGTTTATATTTTGAGGAGAATTTTAGAGGAGAAACACCAATAGCCGTTAAACTGGCATTCAATTTTTCAGAAACCTCCAGTTCCTCACCACAATCTGATTCCGATGAAGCTGATGCTGCTGTTGATTTACTTTCTGTAAACTGTTTTCTGCAGGAGGGACATAGTTTTTCACCAGGCCTTATGTCACACCTTGTTAAGTCCTTCAACTGATTTGCAGTTGACAAATCAATTGCTCGTAAACCCTTCTTCACGATGTGATTCTTCTTTTCAAAAGGATTACAACATGACCTTTGCAAAAATTCAAATTTTGTCAAAAGCAAAGCTTCATGATGCAGACAAATTTCTGATGTTTCGTCGAACTTCAATCCAGAACGCTGGCTAATTAATAATTGCTCATTTAATTCAAAGTTTTTTATTAATTTCAACTCTTTTTTGCTTGAATAGGATGTTAAATGGCAAGTGGAATTCTCCACACGGCCGATGCTGCAAGGAGCAAGATCGCCTCCACAATTTTGTAATTCCATAAACAAAGATTGCAATAAAACAATATATGATTCAATAAAATATCCAATATTCTGAAAAACAAATAATTGTTATATTCAAAATAATTTTGCACGATACATTATATTAAAACAATTATTAAAATTTGTTTGACAGCAAAAAAATTTAGCCCACACAAGAAACAGGAAAGGTTAATTATTCCTTTTGTAGGATTTGATTTTGAAGCTCAAATTTTGACAAAGTTTAATTGAAAATGTATCATTATGCAACTAAGCCTAAAACCTGGTTTATAATAAGCCCATAGCATAACTGCATATGCATTAAACAATAGATTTGACCCTTCAAAACATCTGTTTGTAATAAACAGAACAAAGAGAGTAGTGTAATTTTTATGCTTATGTTCCATAACATATCTATTATAAACCAGGCTTAAGAGTTTCAACTTAAAACAGTTTTAAAATGCAACAGGGCTCATAAATTGGCCAGACAACTAATTATATAAGATCTTTTATTTTAAAATTGTGATTTTAGAAAAGTTGGACTTGATTCTACAGTTATGAAGCTCCTTCTGCAGTTTCACATGTCACTGGGACAGGTGAATGGCTTTATCTTAACACACTATTTTTGTGTTTGACCCCCCAGATTTGAATTAGTTTGCCAAATTTTTATCTGCTGGTTAGAGTGGTCTTAATAATGAAGGCATGTGAAATGTACATTTTCCGAACTTTCCGTTTTGCGCGAATATGAGCATCATGTTTAAAGTCATTTTTTGCACCTTAAACAGAAAGACTCCAAAATGACAAAAGCTTATTCTAGCAGCAAAAAACCTGCTCTATCCAATGGTGGTAGAAAAAATAAAATCGAAGGTGACCCATTTTGTGATATTTAGCTCTGAAAATAGGTCAGATTTGCTCATTTTGACTTCGGTGGGATTTTTGCAGGCAAATATCTTAGCAAGCAAATGAACATGGAAGCTAATACTTAAGTAATGCTTTGATGTTCATATGAATAATAAGCTGGTTTGAGATAAAGTTGTCAAAAGCTTTTCTCATTAAGTTATGGAAAGTCAAAGTATGGCTTAAACTCACTACGATGAATTTTTTTGGCCACTTCCAGGTCATATTGTGTCAAGTACACACATTAATAAGCTTTGATACTATAGTTTTTGTGTTCAGCAGAAAAAGTTGAACAAGAGTATGCAATTTCAGAGTGCTAGCTGCTTTAGTTGTGCAACAGAAGCATGTGAAACTTTGCCGATTATTGACGAACGAGCCACACCGCGGCCGAATGACTTCCATAGGCAACCCCCTGGTGCCCCACCTATACTACATATGGAGCTAAAACTTTACAGATCATCATTTCAAACATATATGTATACACCCATAAAGTTTCAGCAAAATTGGAGATGGTCGAGCAGGGACCCCTAGACCACTTGACATGGAATGACCCAGCTGTAATTCTGTTCGTAATTTCCTGTTGTGTCAGATTCACCTGATTTATCATGGTGCATTTGAAAGTATATACTCTCTCAAAAGTGTTTCCATTAATTTTTAAGTTCGTCGTGTTCTCATGACTGCGTCTTCTAACAATGAGATACTTTGTTTTTTCATTACTGATGATGAATCCTGCTTTACGAATTTCGACATACGAGGGTCAGTCAAATATAAACGAGCCTTTCTTGGCTGAGCGATGGGAAAGGCAACAATGTGTGTTGTGGCGATTAAGGTCTTTAGGCAGGTATGCGTAGAGGGGGAAAACCAGCCCAATCAGTTTATCTAATGTTCTGTTTAGTAGCCCTTACGATGAATGGGATGAGTGTGTCCGTCTCTGTTGCGCAATGCATTATTATAAAGTTTCTATCCCATGAAAACGTGAAACAAGCCGAAATTCACCGCATACTGCAATTCCATTTCAGGCAAAATACCCTTTTATGGTCAAAGGTGAAAGTTTGGTGGAACGAGTTCAAGTAAGCCCGTGAACGTGTTGAAAATCAAAGTCATCCTCGTCGTCCTCGCACCACTGTGACTGATGAAAACATTACTTTTGTTTATGGAACGGGATCGACGATTAACAGTGCTTGAAATTCGATAAACTTGGCGTCAGCAATGGAAGTATTCAATCAATCATTCGAAAGCACTTGGGCTTCAAAAATATCTCATCACGTTGGGTTCCAAAGCTTCTGATGATCCACAGCAGATCTAACGCAACAAAAACTGGTGGATATGCACTGGAAAACATTTGAACATCTGTCTTATAGTCCAGACTTATCGTCATGCGATTTTCACATGTATAGGCCCCTCAAAGATGCGAGCGATTTGAAAATAATGATTAAGTGGAAACGTTCGTCCGCAACTGGTTAGATGCCCACCTAATTTCAATCAACGAGAACGGGATAAAGAAACTGTCCAAACGGCGTTGGGAAAAATGCATCCTAAAAGGAGGAGACTATGTGGAAAAATAATTTGTAGAAATGTATAAATATTTCTTTTAAAATACCTTTTTTATAAAAAAGGCTTGTTTATATTTGATTGCCTCTCGTACATATGTTAGGCCAAGTGTTAAAAATGTCAATGAACCCAAAATATTATGTGTAATTTTATATTCTTTTGTTGATACTTTATTGAAATTAAATGGAAACAGTATCAAGGAAAATAAATAAACATTTGTACTGCGTTTTCAACAATCAGCGCGTATTATAACTGGCAACCTCGCCAAGAAAGAAAATTATAGTGTTATTGGGAAACACCATTAGAGAGTATGAAAACGAACTACTCCATTTGCCCTCTACTGCATTCTAAGTGTGAATGGACTATAGGTATGGACTGGTGGAGATAATGATGGTGGAAGACTCATGTTTAACTCAACCAGCGAGTCGTGACGTACAAAATTTGGATGCACGTTGGACTAACAGAAAAGTAGTGCTGGAGGCGCATTTAGTTTCGCGTTTCGTGTCTTTTTCTTTCGCTATCTCTCTCTGCATAGACCTTCTCCCATCCACTACGGGTCGCTGGTTGAGATATAATTTCCCTTATCTACCTAGAACGTACATAGGTAACAAAATATTTGTTACTCAAGTTATAAACTGTGCAGTATAATCTGCGATATATTACAATATTGTTAATATTTCTTGTATATTTTCTATTAACTGTAGTGTTTGATTAAATTCGGTACGCCTATGGTTTTGCCCATTGCCATAATAAACTACTCGGCTATTCTTTGGTTTCTCGAGCAGCACAGTGGCGTAAAGTACAGCTCCCGATTAAGAAATTTTTATGTACTAGAGCCCCACAAAAATTATTGCGGGCGGGCCTCTGACCCTATAGTTACACCGCTGGTAATATAGTTCTAACTGTGAACTGAATCCTTTCCAAAAATGACTGATTCAGAAGAATTACATTATCTTTAAATGCTGCAAAATGGAATGTTGTTAAACGTCTGCGGGAAAAACGTCCATATTCTGCACATACAATTAATAATAAACGATATAAATTTGAGGAATTTCATAATTAATATTTATACAATGACTTGAGGAAATATTCACATTGTTTTTTTTTTTTTTTTAATATATGGAAATATTTACACAAATATTTCGCTGATTAATTTTTCAACGTCCATGTTTTCTAGTCGATAAGAGCGTGGGAATACATTTTTTCTTTATATACGCTCTACTAAGAACCATTAAGTCTAGCTCTGCGTGCTAGTTCAATATAAACACTTACATATAAACCAGTACACGGTATACCAATGTTTCGATAGTATCGCCGCTATTATCGTTTATCACAGCTTTAACATAAATGCACTTTTCCCACACTCACTGGCAAAATTAGTACCGAGTAATTGATTGTACCGACACCGGCACCGGTTCTAACCTCTGTAATCTTTCACATACGCCGTCACCGCCTTGAGTAATTGTACCTTAGAAGGCAGTACCGAAGAGCAGAGACGGATTATCGCCTTAGACAAAAAAGACATTTGTAATTTTCAAGGGCCAGGATTTGGGTGGTGAGGACCTTTTTTTTTTAGCTCTTCATTTTGATTTGGGAGGTGAAGACCCTTTTTTTTGCTCTTCACTTGGTTTTGGAAGGTAAGGACCTTTTTTTGTTTTTTTAAAAAAACATTGTTGAATAAATAAATCCTTGCGTAAATCAAAAATGTCTTGGGCTCGGCGAAGGCTTAGTCCGCCACTGCCGAAGAGGCAAAAACAAAAGACAACACTGGGTACATCCTGTTTTGATTGTAAATACTTGGCAGAAAGTTTTTACACGCCTTTGGAAAACTTTGAGAGGAACAGTCTAAATTCTTCAATTACTCTCGTATGAATACAGTTGATTTCCTCGTAGAATAATTAGAAAATAAAATTAAAAACTAGGATAATATAATGAAAGTAATGGGATACTGGCCCGGCATCTGATTTGTCGAGAACAACGTGGGCTGCATTTATCGGTGCCGGCGGCTAGACCAGACTATGTACGAAAAAGTCCATTTGATTACATTGTTTCTGGCGTCGGTACCGGTACCGGATTTGCTGGTGTGTTTGAAAACGACCTTATGGTGAGTGTGAATGTAAAAAAAAACCGACAAAAATTGACGCTGATATTTGACTTACATCGCTACACATCGCTTACATCGTGAGCCGAAAGAGAGACACAATTGCCTATATGGATATATTGAAACCAGAGACCTGAAGCTGAATTTATTTAAGTTTAGGTTCGGTTCAATATCTTAATTTTGGTCCAGTTTCAGATTCAAGTTCAATAACATATTGTTTTTAGGTTCAAAAACCTATATTTGAAGGCTCGGGTTCATTTAAAATTATAAGTACAAAATTATACTTCAAATTTAATCTATATTAAGTGTTTTCAATGACTCACTCACCAACCCTTGGACATTAAAACTTGAAATTTGGAGAATATATTCCTTACAATTCGACCCCTAAAGTGGTGAAAACGGGTAAAATATGGTTTCACTGTTTCCAATTATAGTGGACCATCGAATTATATATGAAATATGCAGCGATAATATGAGAAATTCCTTTCATTACTTTATTGTATAACTATCTTAAGATCGTGTGTCTTCTGCCAGCATCGTATGTTTGGCCTTGAGAGAACTTAGAATGATTGTCGAGAACACATCGGTCCTGTCGAACACATGTTTTTTGTGTTTTTATATTTGCGGATTTTAATGAATTTTGTTATTTTTATGTATTTTCTTTTCTTAGTTTTTTGTTTATTAAAATCTTCTATACACATAATACGGAAAATTTGTGTGTACCGAGTTGAAATTTGGTATATAGCTAGGAAATGCCGTCAACCGGCACCGGTTTGTCGGGATATACCGAGACTATTCGAAAATCAGAAGAAAAAAATCGCATCATAAACAAGAAATCAAGAATTTTATTTTTAATTATATTGGTGGGCCTATATTCTGCTCAAATATACAGCTAGAAGCTATAAATTTTCTTCGAATAGTTATTTTGATCCCTGTATTAACAGCAATCAGCCCTCAGGTAACACCGTAACTGTTCGTGCTAGCCCAAAATTACACGTTCTTTAGTTCTAAAATTTTTAGTTTATATATAATTTTTTAGTTTTATATATATTAATACAAAGAATTTTTTGAAATTCGACTCTTAAAGGGATGAAATTTTTTTTACGGATTCGACAATATCTCTTAGGTTCAATGAGATATCGAATTTTTTGCTTGCAAATATTACCCATACAGATTTACAAAAACGTATTTTGCCCTAGTCAATATCCCATACTAAAGGGGTAAATTGATACGGATATATGAAAAAAAAAATCTACATCGGATAGGTTGTTGAATATTTTCTTCTTCTTTTTCGTCTTCCTTAGAACGTTGGCAGCTGTGCTTTGAAATGGGAGGGAGGGGGGAGAATATATTCGGAGCTAAAAATAATAAGGTTCATATAATCTATTCATGATGTTTCCTCATCTGAGAAGGCCTTGATATTTTTTGTTAGGGTGTGAACGATTTAACATTAAAAAACATTCTTTCAATATTATTTGTATACCTGTTTGTATACAGTTAATACATACATATATATATATATATATATATATATATATATATATATATATATATATATATATATATATATATATATATATATATATTACATAATACAGTTAATACACGAATAGAAAATATATTTAAAAAATCTTAAATTAAGTTTTTTTTTTATTTTTACATTCTAGTTTGTGACTACCAACAAAACTGCCAGCCTAACGAGATATCTTTCGATAGAGCTTTTCAACAACTTTTAGATAAACGTTTTTTTAATATCTTTTACGGTTGACAAAAACCTGTGATATTTTTAAATGACGATTATATTCCCTATAACGACTTAAAAGTAAAGTATTTTTATTTACAAGTGTTCAAAGTGCCTTCCATTTTAATTTAAACACATTCGCATCCTTACTCTTGAGTTATCTGTAGCTCGGAGAGCAATTAAAAAAATATATAATAAAATATATTGCACTTTCAAGTCGTACCTACTTCAAAGTACAACTTGAAAATACTTGAAGTACCTCCAAGGCGAACCATTGTCATAGAAACGCATCAACCAACACATACACAGTGATTATTTAATGGCCAGACGACGTCACCGAATTTTACGTGCCTCCTAGTAGAAATACTGGTGAATACTATAACTATAATAACCTTGAAGAGATATAATAACCTTGATGCGCATGCGCGCATAATCGCCTGCTACGATGTGTATGAAACGGCAAATTATTAAAACTTCCAGTGACGTCGTCTCGTCATTAAATAATCACTCCGTACAATTTATTTGACCTTGATATAGTCTACTTATAGTCTGTTTCTTTGGTTAAAGCGGAACTGGATTTTCAAATATAGTAATTTTTATCGATTGAATGAAACTTTTGATCATTTTGTTTAGTAAAAGTCCATTTACTCATTAAAAAGTTAGCTAGTGACAACTTAAACGTTTGAAATAGCCTATAGTTTAAATTAGTTGTCAAAATAAGTATATTATGTATAAAAATAAATAGAATATTTATTTTATTTATGTTATGAAAGGTATATTTTTCTAAATATAAATATAAGATACTCGTATTTATAAATATGAATAAAATTTACATTTTGCAAGATTGACTGCATTTTTATTATATTTTCATGTTTCGATCTTGTACGACTTCGCGGCCCCCCGACGAAGCCTTCACGGCTCCCCAGGGGGTCGCGGCCCCCCGGTTCAGAAACGCTGTCCTAAAGCACGGTCTAAAATGTGTAGCCTAAAGCAGCGTTTCTCAACCGGGGGGCCGCGGCCTACTTGGGGGCTGTGAGAGATTCGTCGGGGGGCCGCGAAGCCATACAAGATCGAATTTTATATCTTGCAAGATATAAATTTTATCTATATTTAAAAATATCTTAAATTTATATTCATAAAATTATACCTTTTATAACATACCCGGTGAATTATTTAAGGAGCAACATACATGTTTCACATATAATGTTAATGAAGTGAGTTATTTCAAAAGCAACATAGCCATAAAACAAATGCTTATTGTATCCATAGAAAAGACAAAATATTATTTTTTTAAATATTTTTTGGCCTTAGCTACTAGGACATTATTATTTTTGCTTGTAAACAAACTAATAAAAATTCATTTATTTTTTCTAATTTACTATTTTTTAACCGTCTAGGAACTTTATCATGTCAAATAACTATTATATCTAATCACTAATTTGCTATGTTGCAAATGAAATAACTCACTTCATTAACATTATATGTGAAACATGTATGTTGCTCCTTAAATAATTCACCCGGTATATGTAATAAATATTGCTTTATTATGAGTAAAGTGGGCTTTTGCTAAACAAAATTATTAAATTCTTCATTCAATCGATAAAAATTATGAGATATAAAAATCTAGTTCCGCTTAAACCAAAGAAACAGACTATGAGTAAACTATATCAAGATCAAATAAACTATGTGCCGGTTAATACATTTCTATGACAATAGTTCGCGTTGGAGGTACTTCAAGTACTTTAAGGTAAGACTTGAAAGTGCAATATTTTTTATTATATATATATTTTTTATTCTCCGAGCTACAGATAAGAGAAGAGTAAGGATGCGAAAGTATTTAAATCAAAATGGAAGGCACTTTGAACACTTATAAATAAAAATACTTTACTTTAAAGTCGTTATAGGTAATATAATCGTCATATAAAAATTTTACAATTTTTTGTCAACCTTACAAGAGATTAAAAAAATGTAGTAAAAGTTGTTTTATTTTCAAAAGCTCTATCCAAAGATAGCAAATATGGCATACATTCTCAACTAAAAATTCGAAATTATCCTTGATATCCTGTACTTCCGGTTTATTCCGAAAAATTTCAATACTACCATTAAATGTTTTGGATATATTTTGGTTATCAAAATTTTTTCCCAACTTGTTCATAGGTCGCCTTATCGAGAAAAGTCGTATTCCCTCTATCTTGATACAAATATTTACATAATTTAGGGGGGGTCCCATGCCAGAAAAGGTTGAGAAACACTAGCCTAGAGGACTGAGGTCAGAGCTACTAGTTAGCTAATCACCGTAATAAATTAAGTCCTGTACATTGATTGGCTGGCGCTGTCTTACTGGAAGCTCCAGTGGTGATCAGCGAAGTGGGAGTTGTTCAGTTATTTAACTCTCAACTTTAACACGGGTTTCTGGTAGACTATAAGCGACGTTTTTACCCCTTTTTCGTAAAAATGAAGCTTAATGGTATACTAGCGTCGGCGAATCAGTGCAGTTACGTCACAACACGAAACAAACGAATGTAATGGTTGGAACAATGCAATTGTTTGTTACGTCGTGTGACGTAACTGCACTGATTCGCCGAAGCTAGTATACCGTCATAACTTCCGCCCCATCAAAGCATAACTGAAACAGGGTAATGGCCTCTCTAGATCTTCGGCGTTTTTACAGAACCTTCTCGTGAACTTGTAGCATAAAAAAATTAACCTTTAGCCAGGGATGGGGAGTTGGTAGAAAAATTATCGACTCCCGACTCTCGACTTGGGAGTCGGTATTTTTGAAGACTGACTCCGACTCCCGACTCCTTTCACTCGTAAATCGTAAAGCCTATTCTAAATATTTAAGCAGAACTAAATGGAATTTTTATTTTCTTAAGTTATCACGAGTTCACCTTTTAACGATCGAAGTGGGCTTTTGTTAAACAAAATGATAAAATGCCTCATTCAATCGTTAAGAGTTAGTATATTTCAATATTTAGTTCCAGTTAATATAAATAAAAAAACAGACTGTTTTTATATAATGTCATATTCATTTAATCTTGACTTATTGTGTCATTTTTAAAACAAATTTGCAAATATATGTTAGTAGTTTAAAACAAATAATTTCAAAAGTATTTTATATATAGGCTATTCCAAACGTTTAGCCTATTTTTTAACGTTTAGATTTTGCAATATATAATAGTTACTTTCATCGTTTGAATCATGCTTTTTGCCCGTTTTGTTTAAGCTTTGTAAATCATAGTTACAATAAACATATTTAGGTTAAGGTTAATATCATTTTAAAATGTCATTTGCTTTATATTTTGATTTTTTGTGTCATTCTTAATACAAATTTCACATTTATTTTTTTGTCATTAAAATAAGTAAAATAGTATTTTATTTTTGACATATGTCATTCATTTCTATGGTTTCACGGTTGGAATTTTAAATTTTTACGTGCCAACTTAAAAAATGAAATAACCCAAGCAAGGTCCTTTCTCTTGACAACCTAAAAGAACGAAATTCCTATTTAGTTCCGCCTAAACGTTTGGAATAGCCTGTACTTTATTTTTCATAATATGTCACTTTTTCCTTTTGACATTTGGATATTGGTTGCCATCAGGTATCTCGTTACAATTTGAGAAAATAAAAATCCAGTTTAGTTCCGCTTAAACATAATAAACAAAGTTTTAAAAAAGGGTTATAAGTAAAAACAACATATCCTTACTGCCTCATCGTATTAATTTGTTAATACGAGTAGGATTAATCAAATTTTAAACTGGAAAGCATTAAGGAAACCGGGTAAATTCGGTATTAAATATTTTAAATTTCATTTTCGTTCTTGAACAGACAACGAAATGTCGTTCCTGTTTCCGTGCTTTAAGAAATTCTGGTAATATGGTTATTGTCCTTTCGGTTTCGGTTTGTTCTCATCCTTGATAAAAATTGAATCAAAGAGTCGGGAGTCGATAACTTTTTCCGACTCCCGACTCCGACTCCTTCAAAAAGCTTCGACCCTTCGACTCCTCGACTCCCGACTCAGACTCCCCATCCCTGCCTTTAGCACTTTTTCGGGATAGCGAGTGTAATCATGTTGATTTCGGTGCCACGTTTTAGGGGCAGTATTATTTTTATTGTATTTGTTCAATTTATATCAATATTAAACATTTACTATTAATTTAACTTTTCGTATTCACACAATTCTCATAATTTCATTATTACATTATTAAGGGGAGGGTCCGGGCCGCAGGTTTATCACAATCCTGAAAATTTATCGGTGTCTTGGTTCTACTCTACAAATTATTGAATTTGTGAAAAATGAGATCTGTTCACATAGCGATCATTGAATTAAATTTTAAATAATGACAACTCAACGCAACATTATTTTGAAGTTCAACGAGTTAATTGTAAATACTCTTCAACATCGTTGATGAGGGATATCAGTCGTGTAGCTACTGAAAAAATGCATTAGCACTAAGAGCATATAAATAATAACCACTGACCTTATCGCGTTGTATAGCGTAGGCTGTACATTACTGTGATGTTCCAAAATGAGATACTAGATGGAACGGTCAGTGCCAGTTGAAATAATCTGGAAAATTATGATTCAAAAGAAAATAATATACGTTTTTAGGTATATTTGTCTGTCTGTTCCGCAGAAATTATGGTGAAACGGCTGAACCTAAAGAGGTGAATGTGGCAAGTACCGATCTTTAACATCTATATAGAAAAAATATAGACACTTGAAAAAAAAAACACACACACACACACGCACACGAACAAACGCAAGCGCACACAATCCACACGAACACGCAAACACACAAGTGCGCGCAACCCACACGCACACGCACATTTCAAGCATGTACATGAACACGCAGACTCATACTCAAATGCACAAGCACACGCAGACGTACATACACACACAGACACGCACACACACCCGCACGCACTCACATTAAGATGCGAGTGAATTACGCACGCTCGGATATTTTTCCCAGAGGGGATCTGAAAATGTTCTCAATAATGTACAGAGAAGGGAACCAGAATAGTTCGATGGTAATTATTGATCAATTTTTTTTTTCCGGTAATAGATCACATTTTTTATATTGTTGGACTTAAGTATTTGAATACCAAAATAAGTTTGCCAATATACTAGTGTAGTTGTTAGCCGCATAAACAGTGGTGCTAAGAGTAGTGATGTTTACGTCATATGGTCCGTTAATGCTTTAATTTTAATTCACATGACTTGCTCGGTTTCTGGATTACAATTTTGGTATTATATGGCATAATTATTCTGCTTCAGGACTTGCCCAGTGGCAGACTTTCAACATTTTGGCACCCAAACGTGAATATCTGCCACCCACTTACATACAAAGGTATGTACATATAAAGCCCTGAAAATGTGAAAACGCCACATATTTTTTTTATATATAAATCATGTGTTGCTTACATATGTTTTCATGTTTGTAGAAATTTAACGGTTAGAACTGTAGAAAGCTGATGATAATCTTAAACATTTAAACAAAGAGAATCAATTACAGTATTATCAAAATTATGGTACACGCATATCTATAAATCAAGTTTTTGTGATACAACCAATACCAGTGGTGTAACTACCACCCGAGTTGCCTGGGTAGGTCCTGGGAGATCCCTTGTTGAAAGCCTCCGGCGATAAGTGTTAAAATTTTTAACACACATGTGTAAAAATCAAGAATAAAGTTGTAATATGAGATATTTCCAACATTTTTCAACACAAACTATTAAATTAGTTCATAGCAAGTTTTTAATACGTAAAACATATACATACTTGTTAAGTACTAAATATTGTTAATTTCATATTAACATATCAAACATTTTATTTAACGAATAGTAAATATACAAGTATTTCGGGAAGACGACAAGCGCCAAACAATAGTTACACATTATAAGATAAGACGGACAACGACACCACCAGCCATCCTAGTAGCAACAACATGTCACATAAACTACAATAAAATTCATTATTCAGGTTTTATTCATTCAAGTGATAACCATCATGAGTGAATCTGTACATGAAGTGGCACTCAAAAAAGCATAAGACTCAAGACGAGGTAGATAATAAAAAGTGCCTAAAACAACTTCATTCTTGGAAGATTTCTCTTCCAAACAAGTGAATAAAAGTGAAAGAGAGTTAGGCTGGCCTCTCTACTGTTCTTCCGGTAATTTAAATGTGCGAGCGAGTGAATTCAAAAGTGATATAACTATCTTTCGAAAAAATGACAATAGTGATGTTATAGACGTGAGGGACGACTGTAGCGCAGTTGGTTGGTGTGTGGCTAGCTAAGCATAAGGTACCACGTTCAACTCCCGGTACCGGCAAACATTTTTCAAATAGTTTCCCAGTCGCTCTCCTGCGGAATGCGGAGATCTTGTTACCGAGCTAAATTTTCCCACAAGAATTTCCTTAAAAACAAATAAAAGTGGTTAAAAATACATGGTAAAATAGTAGGTCTTATGTGATATGTGTAAAGGCGCCTACAGACGGTGTGCCAGCGATCGTCAGCGCTAGTTCTGGCGCTGTTCGTAAAATGTAGCACTGGCGGACACTTCTAATTGCGCACCATACAGACGATGCGTCAGTGCTGGCCAAGTACAAAAGTAGCGAATATGGGCCAGCGCTTATAAAATGGCGTGTGAACAGTGAAACAGTGAAAGTGAGGTTATGGTCGCAGCTTCGACTTAGGATGATTAAGTAAAGGATGCGCTATTCGTATACTAACAACATTGACGATTGTGTGGAAAGGATTGTTGAGAGAGAAGGCAATATATGTCTGTACTGTGTACACTGTAACTACGTAATGCGCATGTGCTTGAATGTGTTTGAATTTGTAGCGAGCGTATTTTTAAATGAAAATAATTATGGAGTTTCCTAGAAATGATTCTAAAATCGCGTAATTTCACAGCAAGTTTTATAACATATTTAAGAAATGTGTATAACACGGTGTTAGCTGTTCTGCGCATATTTTTCGTGACATATTTTATTCTAAATATAACAACGTGTCAAACGGACCTAAAACTAAAGTAAATCTGTATTTAAGATTTTTACATTTGTCATTCTTAATACAAATATCCCATTTATTTATTTTTTTGTCATTAAAATATGTAAGAAAAATAATTTAATTTTGACATATGTCATTTGTTTCCATGGTTTCATTGTTGGAATTTTAAATTTTGACATTCCAACGTGAAAAATGAAATAACCCAAGCAAGGTCCCTTTTCGTGACAACCTAAAAGAACGAAATTCCCATTTAGTTCCACCTAACCCTTTGAAACAGACTGTATTCTCGTCTTCAACTATAAAGCTCCATTCACACTTCCCTAATTATAATTATACTTTCAATTTATACTTACAATAGCGAGAAGGAGACAGAAACTAACCTATAAGTAAATTTGAAATGTCAAAATAGATACAAAATACAACTGGCAAATAAATGGCTAAATAAATCTTAGATGAAGAACTGTGATTATTTTAGCAAATTTAAAAATGAAAAATGTTTAAAAAACGTAGATTTTTGATTAATTTTATACTAGCTTTTATTTGTAACAACAGATGGCATCACGTACTAATTAGAATTATGATTTGGTATGTATGAATGCTCTCCTAAGTAAAAATATAACTCTTGATTATAATTGTAAAATGTAAATATAATTTGGTAACTGTGAATGCAGCTTAAGGGATGATTTTTATCTAACTATAAGGGGTGTAGCACATGCGCATTACGCATAACGAGTGTACGCAGTACCGCGATATATATCTTTCTCACTCTGGAGACCTTTCCATACATTTTACACACAAATAGCGCATCCTTTATTTAATCATCCTAGGCTTCGACCTTGTTTTTGATATTTAAATTAGATTAACAGTACAAAAACTTACTTTTTACTTTAAGTAGATTTCATAATTACGCAAAAATGGTTATAACCTTCCTTTTGAGCACAATACTCTCGACTGATGTGATGACAAGTGTGTGCGTCGTATGTACGGTGTTAACATGCATATACAAGTCTGCACCGATGTTGGTCAAACACCTTTGACTTGTGGTAGAATACATCCTCGGAAGCAAACGTCGGCCAGTGTCAAGCCCAGCCTACGATGGCTGTGACTCTCCTACATACGATCCGCGGAACTAGACAAATGTAAACATTGGCCGTGACTTGCCACGCCGTCTGTATGTGCCTTAATACATGCAACACGCACTACACTGATGTACGAGGGGCTACGAGTTTATTCCCTCAAGCCAATTATATTCGAGTTGGTGAATTTTGGTCCGTCTGTAACGATTATCTTCGACTATATCATAGACAGCTCTGGCTCTAGATTTTTGCCGCCACAGGCAAGATTGTCTATACCGCCCAAGTGATAATTTATATTGAAAAAAAAAAACTTTTGATAAAATAGTAACGTCTGTGGCCGGAGTGGCGTAGCGCCCATGCGTAACGCCGGCGCTGATCATAGACTATTTCATCATATAGATGGAGTGAACGTGCCCCTTAAGATTTTGTTATGAGGTCTCCGTGAAATTACTAAAAGTAAATTAAAATGCGCATAGTATGTTCTCGGATAAGGCTCACTAGTTTACGATTTAGCGCTAAATGACTCCATTTAGGATAGCAAAAAGACGCTTATGCATGTATGTGAATTTTGCTTTTAGGTTGTTTATGTTACAGTGTCTATTGTATTTATATTATATATGTATATCTAATATAATTATATCTAATCAGATGCATTACAATAAGACTTATTAAGTTAGTAAAATTAACTGACATTGTCAAAGTAATGGTTGCGGTTACTGACACTTGACTAGTGAAGTTGGATTCAGTTAGTAAGTTTCTATATATAACTCATTTCTCTGTTTTGTTAAGATGGGATTAACTTATCTGAAACCAGCTTCAGCCTTATGCTATATAGAGTTTACAAATGCATGCACAAAAGGTAGTACCATTTCATAAAGTTTTGGATAGTTTTGTGCAACAGTTACATTCTTCCAAAAAAGTCATATAGTCACATTTTTAAAAAGCTGTCATGCCATTTTACATTAGTGAATTTTATTTAAAATTTTCCATCGATCTCTAAATTGAGCCCCTGGGGATCGATATCGACCAATTTGGAGACCCCTGCTCTGAGTACAGAGCAAGTGATCGAAAAATGTATGCAATCTATTGACCCATGGACCGCCATCGGCCCAGTAAACATTTTCTTGCGGTCCGCTATGCTTGTAGGTAATCGTCTACCTCTCAGTTTTTGTGTGATACTTTAGCCTTGAGTACAGCTCTCGGACATCTTTGTTCTTACGGATTCTCCATTCACCATTAATTTGAATGAGACTAAAGATTCGGCGTAATATTTTCTTTTCTTTTAATACTATGAGATGTCGATCTCGCTTTGTTAAGGCCCCTGTTTCGGATCCATACATAAGTACCGGACGTACTATAGTTTGGTATAACCTGATCTTGGTGTTCCTATACAGTAGTTTCGTTTTGATGAGGGGACTAAGTGCAAAATACGTTGCATTAGCAGCTTTAATATTGTTCGTAATTTTCTGTTGTATCAGATTTACCTGATTCATCATGGTGCCCAGGTATTTGAAAGAATAACCTCTCTCAAAAGTGTCATTAATTTGTAAGTTGATCGTGTTATCATGATTGCACCTATTAATAATGAGGTACTTGGTTTTTCATTACTGATGATGAGTCCTACTTCACGAGCTTCAACATCAATAAGGTCAGGTATATTACATCTTCAACCAGGGCTTCGAACCGTTATTTTTTTCGTTTCGGTTTTTGTTCCGGTTCAATTAAAAAAATAAATATCGGTTCGGTTCCGGTTTTCGTTCCGACAAAAATAACGGTTTTTTCGGTTTTCGGTTCTGTTCCGAGTGATAAATTTTTAAATGCTTTTATTTTGTATTAGAAATATATTTTCTACTATAATTTAGAAGAACATTTTATTTCTTATTTTGTAATAATCATACCAAGGCCGCTGCCAGGGGGGGGGTTCTGTCTTCAACCTTATTTCAAATATACCCTATGCATACCGTAAAATCTGCTACCCATTGAGATGTAGACTCCGGTGGTTGGTATCTTGGGCTTTTCGAAATACCCTTTTAAGCACGAGGTTAAACAGGAAAGGTGAGGTGGCATCTCCTTGTTTGTCTCCAGTATGAATTTCCAGGCTGAGACAAAATGTTTCCTACTTTCACTCTGCTTATGGATCCCGAAACTTATATTCTAATTTGATATCCCAAGTAATCTTATCAAGACGATAAGTTTACTAGGGACATCAAATTCGTCTATGATTTCCCAGAGTTTGTTACGCATAATTATGTCGTAGGTTTTCCTGAAATCAATAAAAACATTATGAATATGTTATGTTCCCAACATTTTTCAAGAATTGTCTTAATGAGAATATTTGATCTGTTGTCGATCTGCTGGATCGAAAACCCGTCTGGTAGTCACCTTATAAATAAAAAAATAAAAAAATGCTTAAAATAAAAAATATTTGTTTTCTTCTTTTAAATATTATTTATGCCACTGGTTACCCTGCGCACCATACGCTTCTCTTATCCTAGTACTCGTCTGTACATAAAATGAGTTTCGAATATACACGATAGGTACACGATATATAACAGACATGGGGGATTATTATGTAAGATATGTAACCAGAGCCGTAGCAACGCCCTAGCATGTGGGGCGCTATCGTTTTTCGTTGTTTTTAGTTTAAAAGCGAGGACCTTCCTTTTTTTTAGGTCATTACTTGTATTTTCCCCGGTCTAATAAAATAAAATAATTATGCCCTCCTTAAAAAAAAAAATGAAAGAAGATACAAATGACGCTATTTTAAGTTAATGTAATTTATTTGCCAAGGGCGCCAAAAACATTGCAACGGCTCTGTTTGTAACACGTAAAAATTAAATTAAAAAGAAGATTTTTATTAAACATCCACTTAATTATATTTAGAGGGTGTCAAATTATGTCTTACTTAGGGGTTCCAAATACTCTTTCGCTAGCCCAACGGTAGTGTAGAGCACTGTAGTTAATTACAATTTTCATTTTTTAACTAATAAAAAAAGTAGAGTACCGCTTTTTTTGCCCGGGAACCTTGTCATTATTTTTTCACATCACTGACTAATTCTGTGTTATTGTACTGTCTATAATTTAATTTACTATTTTACTGTAACAAATTTTATTGTTTCAGGTTACTGGCAGACTCGCTGATTAAATAAAAATATATATTTTGCTGTGTATTTCATGAAATAAACTCAATTAAACGACTTATAAAAATAAAAGTGTGAAGTGAAGACGTGGAAACTCCCAAGCAATATCTGTAGTGATTTAAAAGTGTTTTATTTAAATTATGTGTAGTTATAAAAAGTGAACAATACAAATGCCGGCTCCTGGCATGTTTTCCAAGTTTAAGAGCGGAGGGGCTACACAAAGCCCACTGGATAGTAATCCTATTGGACAGTTTTTTGAAATCGGAAAGCAAACAGCAAGTGCTGGACCGGAACTCGTTTGGAAAATACACGATGCTTACCGTAAAAGCGATGGCAAGGTAAGTCCATTTTGTTTTCAATACAATGAACATTCAAACCTTTTAAGCTAATTGATATTTGAAGAAGCTTTTTTACTGGAAAAAGCTTATGAATATTCATGTCTAATGGAAGATCACTATAAAATGAATTTAATAAAGTCTATATTTATTATAATTCCAAACAAATAACTTCGCGGTTAATAAACTAGAGTAATTTAAAGTATTTTAAAAGCAATTGAAAACCGTAGATAACATTTGCTAGAAAAAAAAATATGCAATTATATTTTTACACTAGCTGGTGTGTCCGCAAAGTTTACGGTTTTTGTTATGTACAATATAGTCCCAGTTATCCGAGGTAATGTGGGCAACACCTACTTCAGATAAAGTAAAACTCGGATAACTCGATTATATGTATATTATTGTAAGTAATTACGACTTCTGTACGTAATATACTGCAATCTGCAACACATCCGACTGCAAATTAACAACGATTAAACTCGGCTAATCACGACTCGATTAACTGGGTTTCTACTGTATATTTTTTCTCTAACACAAATGATGAATGTGATATTTTAATATCAAGTCGAACAGAAAATAATCGTTTCTTAATAAATGAGTGATGTATGATAATAAATCACTAATTTAATTATAGTTTTGAGGTTAAGTAAATGATCAGTGGAATTCTAAAAGTTGGCGTTAAGTATCGTGGACTGATAACCTTGTTATGGATATTAATGGAATATAACTTTATTTATGTTTATATTATAATAAGTTATGTCATAAACATAAATAAAGTACAGTAATACCCCGACTTACGCTACCCTGACTTACGCGAACTCGTAGTTACGCGGTTTTTGATTTTTTCGTTTGACAACACTGCCACCCGCTATCTTCAGTGCATGTCTTGCTGTGCTACGCATTGGACGCGTTTGGCGTGAAATCTACGTGCACGATTACGATTCTACGATCGACGAAAGTTAATATTGTTTTGTTATACGTTTTCTAAACCCTTAAAAAAACATGTCGTCCAAACGAAGTAAATCTGATTCTCCTGCACCTAGTAAGAAAGGAAAACGATATCTTTGGAATGTAAACTTAACATTATCAAGGATTTTGATAGCAGAATGACAGAAGGTCTCCGCTCAATTGAAAAGGGCTTAAAATTTTTAGAAACAACGAAGGACACCTTGTAGCTTCAAAACAAGGAATACAAAAATTATTTGCTTGCTACGAAGAAATTTTGCTTGAAAAATTTGGCTTTCTGTCGTCAGACACATTTGTTAATAACTTTTTTACATAACTCATTTATTTATTTTTTTATTTTGTGGTAATATGTATAAATAACTGCAATTTTATTAAATATTTTTCTTTTAAACTAGTGTTTTTGTTAGTCTTTGGTCCCAATTAAACAGGATTGATTTGTATTTATATGCAAAGTTGAACCCCGACTTACGCGAATTCGACTTAAGCGATTTTCGTCGTACCCACCTATCGCGTAACTTTGGGGTATTACTGTATATTCATAGAGTATGATGATACTTATAGTCCAGTAATGAAACTCACATCTTTGAGAATAATTCTAGCACTGCAAGACATAACTTATTTTTACGGCAACTAGATATAAAAACAGCATATTTGAATGGTATTTTTAAAAAAATGTTTATATGGAGTTACCTAAAGGACATTATGATGAAAAAGATAGGCAAGAAGAGGTATGCAAACTGAAACGATCTATTTATGGCCTAAAACAGTCTGGCAGAGATTGGAATTTAACATTAAATAAAAAATTAAAAGAAATTGGATTTAAAAGATTTGAATCCGATCTTTGTGTTTATATTTATAAGAAGAATGAAGAATATTTAATGCTTGGAATTTTTGTAGACGATTTTATTTTGGCAGGAACTACAGAGACAATAATAAATAAATGTACTAAAGAGTTAAATAAAGTTATCGAGGTAAAGGATTTTGAAGAACCAAAATATATGTTAGGTTTGAGAATAATCAGAAGTAAAAATGAATTTAGTATAGACCAGACTAAACTCATCGAAGAAGTTTTAGAAAAATATAAAATGAAAGACGCAAAACCAGCAGAAACACCTATCGAAATAGGACTCAATCTGGAGAAAGCTCAAGAATCAGAAAAAATACTACCATACCAGGAACTGCTAGGATCCTTAATGTATTTAGCACAAGGCACAAGGCCAAGTATAGCATTTTCTATTCATTATTTCAGTAGATTTTGTAACTTTTATCGAAACGAACACTGGAAACATCTTAAAAGGATACTTAGGTGCCTTAAAGCTTCAAAAAATTACAAATTAACTTATAAAAATAAAGTTTCGAATCAAATCATGGGATATGTAGACGCTAACTGGAATAATAAATAAAATGTAAATGGAAAATCCACCACTGGATTTATATTTTTGCTGGGACGAGGAGCAATATGTTAGAGGTCAGTGAAACACGATATTGTAGCCATGTCTACGTGCGAAGCAGAGTTTATAACATGTGCGAAGCAATCAAAGAAGGGTATATGGATTCACAAATTATTGGAAGAATTAAACATTGAAAAACAAAATGAAATTTTACTTTATTGTGATAATCAAGAGGCAATAACTGTTGGAAAGAGCTTGAATACTAAGAGAACAAACCACATAGAACTGAGATATTTAAAAATAAGAGAAGATATAGAAAAGGCGATTCAAGGTGGAATATGTGGAGACAAAAAACATGTTAGCAGATTTTCTAACTAAAAGTGTTGGAAATGTCAAATATAAGCAATTTTGTGGAATGGTTGGCTTATGTTAAAATGTCCCCTTCGTCGTGCATAAAGGAGAGATTGTTAGGATATGCACTCACGCGGGTACATTTTTTATAGGTAACGATAGATATATGATTTGACATTCTAGCGTTAATTCACTCCAGCGTTAATACGTTCTGCTGATATTTCCAGACTATTGAAATAATTCAATCCGTCAGTTTATTGCTTTATTACCAATCCAATTATTCCATACTACATTTTTGATTATTATATCACCCCCATCACCAAATCACCAAGTGATATTTTAAATTTTTGAAACTCCCCACACGCCAAAGTGATTTTTTTTTCAATATCTGGTCCTTTCGAAGTATTTTTAAAATTTTGCTATGCCCCTGCCTCCAGCTTATTTCTGAATTTTTATCTACCCCATTCTTAAAGAATTTTTTTGTACTTCTGCCCTCCCTTTTTTTAGAATTTTTCTCCCTGCCCCCATTTTATTTTCTACTAATTTTTACCTCTCCGTTCAGTATTTTTTTAAAATGTTTGCACATCCTCGGTTCAAGTGATTTTGAAAATTTTCACTCCCGCGCCTCCTGTTTTTTATGATTATTTAGCTCCCACTTCCTCGAGTGTTTTCTTTGTATAACTTCTTACAGTTGATATTCTACATTTTACATTCCCCGCCCCCGAGTGATTTTTAGATTTTTTGCACAAATTCACTAAAATAATTTTTGTTATACATAGCTTGTTGTATAAAATTTTTAGTTAGGCGCACATAGTTATTTATAAAATTTCTTTGATGTAGCGCAGCGGTTCTTAAACTGTGGTCCGCGGACCCTTCAGGACCAGCGAAACAATTTTGACATTAACTTTATATCCCCCAACTCGCATTTCAAACCTTTTCGCTTTTATTCAAATAACTCATTTAATAAAAATCCTACATGGTCAAGACTTTTTGTTGTCTCAAGATTTGTTGTTTCTAACAAGTTATTGACATAACTAAACAATAATTAGTAAAAATTTATTTTTTAATTATTTTTATTCAACTGAAAATTATTTACAGAAAACATATTATAATAAGATCTATTTTGACCAATATTTGACCAAGGATTGTTTGTATGAGTTTAACGTATTATAATTTGTAATTTTTTTAATTCTTTTTACTACTATTTTTATTCTATATGCTAATAAAAAAGTTCATCTCTATAAATGCGTAAGACCATTTATTAAAATAATCAGCGATACATTTTTACAAATATTTATTATAACGTAGTGCCTATGAGATTATTAGGTCAGAAATTAAGTCTCAAGAACGACGTAAAATGTCTAGGGTTGGGATGAGGTCCGCAAAACAAAATATTTTGCAGTTTTTTCAAGTGGTGTTCTCGGACTACATAAGTTTAAGAAACCGTGATGTAGCAGATTACCGACTTTTACAATTAATTATCGGCAGAATAAATTTTAATATTTTGTTATGAATTTGTGTGCCAACTCATCCTCAAGCAACTACAGGAACATTCATTATAAACCAGATCATTTTTTAATGAAGATATTCAGTAAACAGCACTTGTAACAATCTTTCTACGTGCTCACTAAATAGTGTCAACAAGAGCTAACAATAACATAAGGTTATAGACGTGGTACTACTCTGGCACAATTTAGTTGAGTTCAGAATCACTCACTTTTTTTTACCGACCGCCAACATATATATAAGGGAGGTATTGTGATCATACCGATTTTGACATTTCGAGATTTCGATGGATCTCCACGAATTGAGGTCCCTACATAACGTTTTGACAATTTTTAGCATGATATCTGTCTGTCTGTCCGTCCGTCCGTCTGTCCGTCCGTTTGTCTGTTTATCTGTCTGCCCGTCCGTGGTGCTGTCTATCTGTCCGTTTACTCGTGCAGAGCAAATTCGGCTCAAAGGATTTTTATGAAACTTCATATTTAAACTTTTGACATTAATGGCACGAGTAGATCAAGTTTTGGTAAAAATTGGTTAACTAGAAATGGGAGTTTACTCGAGTCGGTTTTAAAATTTTTGCGAATATTTCACAACAGAGAAATATTTCGAAAAAAATTATTTTCATAAAAGTTGCTATAAAAGCAATAGCTAACAACTTTTATTTGAGACATTTTTTGATAAAGCAGCATAAATTATACAAATACTTTGTGACGGCGGTCGGTCCTGTGATGGCCACAGCTGATTTTTTTTTTTTTTATTAAATTCATTTTACTCTATTATATAACGTAAACGAGACCGTTCAAAAACCACCGACAAATAATGTGATACTCGATTAACATCAATTTAAACGTAAGAGTAAAATTTACTTCACCTTGAGCATATTTAAGCGGACGCTTATATGGGAATCGCAGAATAGCTAATGCGAATATATCTTTACGATATCCGTTTTAGATCCGCCTTGGAAAAACGAATACGGACCTGGATATGGATTTTTATTTTTAACGGATCATCCGCGGATTCGAATATAAATATCCGAGTCATCACTAGCTAAAATACGTTAATGTTAATACTTTAAGTTATTGCTCAAAGCTGCAATTCAGCAGGTGTTAAGCTTTTCCAACTATTAGCGTGAACGTTAACTTTTGTTCAGAATGTCAATTTGACAAAAACAGATTTGACTTAACACCAACTTCGGAATTACACAGATTAAGTGAGATATTTCAAATTTACAGCACTCCGCATAGCACCCTAAACATAAATATATTATTAAAAACTGCATTGAACAGAGCAGATTCGTGTCTTAATTCTCAACATTTCTTATATACATTTTTGCTATTAAGTAAATGATAAGTGAGATATTTCAATTATAGGTAATATTTATTACTGTATTGAACAGAAAAGAAAGGTTTTCCCATTCTAAACACATTTTCTCCCTGCATTTTTGATGAAGTAAATAATAAGTGAGATATTTCAAGATTTTAGATTTAGGATGTCCCGTCCGTAACTCACCAAATATTCATCCAGTTGAAAAATTGCGTAGAACAAAAAAGAATGAATAATAAGGGTGATATTTTAAATTTTTTAGTAACAGTTAATAACAGATTTAACTCTGAAACAACCTCTTAGACTAAAAAATTTTTAGATGCCATATAACATATGTTGGAATCATGGTTTTATTCTGTTATCGTACCAAATTACTCGAAAATATGTTTAGCTGTTTTTGTGTGAATCTCGGACTAACAGACAGACAGAAATTGGCTTTTTGACGGATAGTTATCTGAAACGTGTAGAAAACAAATATGATGCCGAAATAAAAACAAATATAACCCCCAATTTAATTAATATAAAAGACAGTTGAATATGGCTAACCCGACTATTTAAGGTACGTTCGGCATAAGCTAATAATCTACACATTCTGCATAATTTACACAAGAAGCGTTCGTCATAAAGTTTCTGTGTGCTTTGTGCTGCACGAAGTTCGTTCGGCATATATTGTGCAGTGCAGTTTGTGTTGCACAATCGTTCCAAGTTCAGATCGTGCGGCAGACTATGCAATAGTGTTTTTTCGCGGTAAAAATACAAGTTATCATTGTTTATGCCTGCAGCATTTGCAACTTAAATAGTACAGACATGAACCTCATGATGGAACATGTAAATATACTCAAAAAGACTCCAAATTTTCTGGATACAGGTGGAAATGTACTTCAAATTGATTTGTAGTCATGTTTGGAACAGTAGGTACTCTCTACATATTCAAACACTTTTTCTGGTTTGGAAAATTCTTCTGAATTGTCTTCCTCCTCAAATACAATTTCTTTTATATTACTTAAAAGCATCCCAAAACCTTCATGCGCCATTTATATATTATCGTACAAAACAATTAGCAGGAGACAGACTTGATGAAATCACACACATATAATTCATTTGTTTACAAAAAAAAAAAAAATAGGTTAGAATAATAGTTTGAATAACTACACAGTCTGAACAAAGCGTTCGTCTTTGACTTACTTGCCCAGTCTGCACAGTGGTCACGTGACAAAAAACTTGCACGACACAGAGTTAACACTGCACAGTTATGCCGAACGCACCTATTATATTACACTTTTTAAAAGTAGACCCTGCCTTGTTAACTACATTTTTAAATAATTCTCATAGAATTTAAACTTATATTTAAGACTTGCTGTTGTACCCGTACTTCGTACCGGTTTTGGTTAAATACATTTATGTTGATAAATAAGATACCTGAAGTGTATATGTAGCGGTTCCAGGGTTGCCAGGTTTCCAAAATCACAGATTCGGAAGTCGCGATTTCGAGCGACAAAAAAAGATGTTAATGTACGAAGAAAGGCAAGAAATAGATTATTTTAAATAGATTGTAATTACAGATATATAAACATACACAGTAAATTACATACATTCATAGGAATTACAATTTGATTTAAATACAAAAAAAGAAAATCAATTATAACATTTTTTATGTAATTGTCGGAGCTTTTACCTTGTTTCAAAATAAGTTCTCCATCTTTGGTCGATGAAAATTTTATAAGGTCATTACAGTTCATTACATTCATTCTATTTCTGTAGACTTAACAATAATTTGTTTCTCTTTCTTCTCCAGGCTGTACTCATTAGACTTAATATTCTTTCACAAATTGCATTGGAATATGGAATTGAAAGTATGTGGGCTACGATTTTTTACGAACTATTGCAAACGAATCGATCTTTAAAAAATATTATCCATTTATCATCTCTTGTTTTTCTCTTGTTTACTTCAGCCATAATCACTGCAAATTTGTTTAATAAATAGACATTTCTTTAACCAGAGGATCTTTAACTAGCTATTCAGTATAAAAACTGTGCACCGTAGGCAACCGTCTTACCAGAGAGCCACGGCAACTCTTACATAAATGATAAGAAAGCTATTTTAAGTTTTTAAGTAGCACTCTCCTTAGCCCCGTAAATAATCTTTTTATTAAAAAATAAAACAGAAAATAAATGTTTCTATTCTTAACAAATTTTCTTATATACATTTTTGATGTAAAGTAAACAGTAAGTGAAATATTTCAAGATTTTAGTTTTAGGATGTTCCCCACTAAATCCCCCAATACTAACCCAATTGAAAAAATGCACAGAACAAAAAAGATTGCTTTACAATTATAAACAATTTTTGTCACATACATTTTTGCTGTCAAGTCACTAATAAGACTGTCAAGTCAATAATTTCAAAAGTTTAGTTTTAGAGTACCTCGTAACCCGTAGAACAAATAAGTTTTCTTATCATTACAATTTTTGGTATATATATTTTTCTGTTCTCATTATTAAGGGATATATTTCAAGTTTCTTAGTAAACAGTTTTATTCCCGAATCACCTCCTTAGAATGAAAATTTTGAGATGCTATATAGCCTTTGTTCGAATCCTGCTTTGGCTCTACCATCGTCCCACATTACGTGAAAATATGTCCAGCTGTTTTTTGTCAATCTGGGACAAACAGACAGACAGACATACAGAAATTGATTTTCTTTTGCATAAACTTATAATAATCTAAAAAGTGTAGAAACCAAATTTAAGACCGGAAACAGTAAAAAATCAGATATAGCTTCCAATTTTATTAATATTGATTTATATTCTGGGTAATTCTGTAAGCCCCCAGGTATGCCGAGAGAAATTTTTGGGTAAGTGATAAGGCCATGGGCACGGTTCTTCTTAAAATATGTCACTTCTACCGGATAAAAAAGACATAATACTTATAAAATATTTATAAAAAATAAATACAACAAATCGCAATACATTACTTTTAACAAAATCAGTATTGTATCTACTTACATATGGTTAATTAAAGATTTTTTTTTGCTGCCAAATCTTCAAACATAATATTCGTACCCCGAAAATGTGGTGGTCGGGTTCTAAATGTTAATTTTATTTATTTATTTATTTTATTTTATGCAATTAAATTACGTAGGACCTAAAGTCACAGTTACATCCGCGGACGGTCATCGTCAAAATCACCAGTGAAATATCGCTCATCTCTAATGAGTCTAATGACTAGTGGTATTTATTGTTTAAGTGTTATTGTTGTCTATTAATTAGGGTATAAACCCTCTAGAAGTCCCGGATATATATACGAAATATAAAAACACAATAATATGCACATGGGAACAAGAGTATAAGCTATCAATTCAAACCAAAGGTTCTTACTATGTGTTACGGCCTATTTTAGCTGACACCACCGCTTATAAAACTACCTTAACGTAACCTACCTTAACGTACAAAAACTTATGCTATTCTCATTAAAGGATACAGTATTGTGTATTTTTGCGAAACAACTGACTAGCCTCCTGACAATCTACTTAAAAGTAGCCGTTCTTGCTACAGAAATATAAATTAACATCTGAATTCTCGTATTCTGTCAAAAACTTTTAGGTTATGTCATTTTGACACATGGGAATAATCACATTCTTTTGCATTTTGGAGTATGAATACTTCATTAGAACCTGGAAATTACAGACTATTAGCGTGTATTACGTATATAAGGAACATACTTACAACTTGTAATAAAATACAATGTTGACATTCGTGATTTTTAACGCCGATCAAACAGAATGTTGTCATTGTTGATAACAGTCTGAGTCACGTGGTTTTGCCCACGTGAGTCTAGTGTCTATTAGACAGTTATAGTGGTGAGGGGGGGGCATATATAATGGAATGTTAAATGCCATTTTGGCTCTTCAATGTCGTAATTCAAGAAGTATAGAGGTTCCCTAAGGGGTGGAGACTCAGTAACACGTGCCAAATTTTAATCCACAAGTTTTTGTGAAAATTATTTGAGAAGATAATGCTGGTTCACCTGTGGATTCGCTAAGCGGAAAAGGCACGTGATACATCATGTTTTGGGAATGCAAAACGCGACTTACGTCGGAATTAGGAGTTTTCTACCCCTAGATGGCAATTGAGTTACGACGTTTCGCCACTAAAACACCGAGTGGCAACATGGACGGGCCTAAGTTGAGTATTCTTTCTCGAGCGAGGATCCTGCTTTCGAGATTATACTGTCCCCCACATGTAAGGGTTGAAGAGCCGATTTTGGAGCGATCCGTGGAAGATGTAGCGTGAAAATTATTGTATCAATTGAGACCTGTTGCTACAGGGTGTTGCGAGAATTACTGTGTTTCAGCTGAGTATACTTTGGAAATGTTTGAAATTTTGTAACAGAAGCGACTCTGCCCTATTAACGTATTGGAATTCCCGTTTGGGGATGTTTTTTGTGATTCTTAACGTTAATAGTGTAGGGCTGCGTCTGGTACACCCTGATGAGTTATGGCCATGATTATTAAGTGTGTGTTGTTATTTGTACTGTATTATTAGCTGAAATGCATTGAGGTTTCTCAAGTTTTGTTGTATCTTGAGATATTTTTGAGTTATTGAGATATGTTTTTGGATTTATTGAGTACGCTGTTGCGTGTACGGTTGGGCGTGTCGCCACCGTATTTATTTTTGGAGGTACAATAATTTTTGGTTCACGAATCGCTCATTTTAATTGTTGCCGCGTAATGTAAATTCAGTCTGTCTGTATAGTATTTTTCCTTGATAACTGGAGGTTGTGAATTAGCTTTCAAACACGCAGGTTATTCCTTACTTTGAATACTTACTGGTCAAGTATTCGTGTTACTTGCTGTTCACGTTATCGAGGATCGGGTTTGTATTATTTTGGGAGGAATTAACGTTAACTTCAATCGGGCAGAACCTCGGCCACAAGCATTGTTTTTTTTTTTATTTATTTTTTTTGACCAGTCTTCCTTAATTTTTTTGTTCTCGATATTTGTTTAAATTTTGATCATTTCCGTTGAGTCAGTGTGTGGGTGGTGCATCATTTTTTTTTTGGGCATCTCGCGGAGATTTTTTTGTTGACGTATCACGGGTTTTTAAGAGTAAAAGGGGACTGATTGGGATTTCATTAAAGTTAAGGCGAGAGAGAATTATAGTAAAAATTTAAATCGGGGTTTCGAAAAAGCGCTGGCTTTCCGATTCTAAAACTCTTCCGGATTTTTCCTAACGGTATTGCCAACCGGAATACCGTTACCATTTTTCAACGTAACTAGTCACTGTTACGTAATTTATGTGCAAAAGTTCACGCAGCCCTAGGCAGCAGTTGTAGCATAAGTAATCCAATCACATGTTACTGGGTATTTATACCGCATCACAAGTAATTCAGTTTGTCAATTTAAATTGTAATTAATTACCGGTTAAAGATTCAGTTGTTTAATTTCCTTTGGCCACTCGTGAGTACTTAGTTTCTAAAATTTTGGATTTAACTTAGATATTTTGCTCGTAGATTAAATAATTTATTTTTTTTGTATTAACTTTGTCGTACTCCGAACTAAAAAGGGAAATATTTAACTAGTCATTGATCTTGTAATTATTAATATTTTGGTTATAAAATTTTGCTTATTGAGTATTCGCTTTGCGAATATAATATTTATTTTGTTTATAGATTTTGCGTATTGAGTATTCATTTAGTGAATAATTTATTTTGTTTATAGATTTTGCGTATTGAGTATTCATTTAGTGAATAATTTATTTTGTTTAAAGATTTTGCGTATTGAATATTCGCTTAGCGGATATTATTTATTTTGTTATTGCTATTTGTTAGTTACTGATTTTTTTGTTAATAAATTTAGTTATTGAAAATTTTGGTGTTTCTATCACGAGAACTCTATTCCTTCCCCTGGGGTTTTATTTTTCTTCCAGAATTTAGGGCAATAGAAGCGAAGTGACTGGCGCCGTATAAATTTTAGGCCGCACATCGACATTGATAATTACAGGACCACCCTGCATAGTCACATTTACCTCTAGACTGGGCTGGCGGCCTTCTACCTTGCCCTGGACAGCTGATAGCCACTGGAGTCACTTCACAGTGGTTACGGAATTCATATTTTTCCCCATTTAGGTTTTTAGCGGCCGATCAGAGAGCTGAGCGGACGCTGGCGTATGCCAACTATATAACGCTGGAGTCTGGCCGTAATATACGTTATATATTTCTGGCGCCCAACGTGGGGCCAAACCAACGTGGGGCCAAACTAACGTGGAGCTCACATTTATTAAGCAATGTGGGGCTTCCATTTGTTAAGGAACGTTAGATATTTCGGGCCTTTGCCGAAAAGGACGTTACATATTCTGACTTGAGGTTTGTGGATTTAGGCGTTTGCTGAGAAGGAATCACGTATTTGGATGTCCGAGATGAGAGGGGCTGTTTTTGAGAAGACCATATTTTTATTTCAGTTTGGAGCTGTTTGGATTTTTTGTGTTATAGGAAAATATGGGTCTTATATTGATTGGTTGTATTCCTTTTGTTCCTAAACCCAACCCTAAAGAGTTCTCGTAATATGAAATTTAATTTATTTGTTTGAAGAGTTGATTGGATTACTTTCGCTATGTTATTCGTCGTTTATGTTGCTATGATCTGTTCGGTATTTGGACGACATATTGTACACATTGTTTAGATTTTGAGTTAGTCTCAGTTGATGAGCTAAATAGTTTTTTTGTTGTAAGAGTGAGTAAGTTACTGTGTCTGAGTTGTTAGTAACATTGAGTGAGAGGACTCTAATGTATATCCCTGTGAAAATTTTGTGTTGCATTGTATGGCAACAATTGTTGGTAGAATTGTAATTGCAACATTGGTTATGTTGAATTATATTGGTGACAAGCCGAGTGACTCGGTTGTCAAATGGGTTCAGTGTCTGGTAGAGACATTTGTATTGGTGAGCCAGTTTAGGGCGAACCATTGAGATTCACACGGGATTCGCTTAGCGGAAAATTAGTTTACTCATATTTACGGTATTAAGTACCGAGCTGGTTTATCCAGGAGAATCACTCAACGGTTTAGAGTATTGGAGAAGAACAGTAGACTTGCTCCGCGATTTTTGTTGTACAATATTTGATTCCTGGTTAGGAAATATTTTGGACGTGACCTAGAGTACACGGGTCAGGACCGAATCAGATCTAGTAAGTTGAATATAGAGAAATTCACTGTTGTTAATGCGTTTGTCAGACCGTTTTGAGTTAAGTAGGAATTGTCGTAGCGGACATGTCAGTTGGTTGTCGTTTTGAGAAATCCCGTATTTTTGGGTGAGATATTTGAGATAGCAAGTTAGAATTGCAGTTATTAGTGCGTTTGTGAATAACGCTTGGTATTTTGGAGTTGAAGTTAAGTACGTAGAAGTGAGCGTAGGACAGTTAGGTCGGTACGCGTGTCAGTTAGGCTTTCTTTTTGTGTGAGATAGATTCCCTTCGTGAATGGTTTAGTTAAGATTATGAGTGCGTTGCATAGATTTAGCTAGTTCGTAGTTGTATAAAGTTAGTTAGGAAATAGTGGAATCCAACCTTTTTTTTTGTAGGGCGCCGACTGCCGTTAGTTTTTCGCTGGAGCTTATCCGCAGTGTGCGCGACGTCAAACCTACTCGTCCTCCTTGCCTTGTTGGCAATATTATCACCTCCATGGCCTGTTGGTGATAATACCCGTCTGTGCGTTTTGCACATTAGCACCTTGTCATCGTTGTCTGCAGCAACTACCTTACCTCCCGTGGCTGTTACCGCGTCTTCGCGAACGCCACCCCTAATTAGTTAGGAATTCCGTGTGTTCCACTATTTAGGATGTAAGTAGGATAGAATTGTAAATAGTTTATTGATAGTTTTTTTTTTTGGAGCGATTGTTTCGTGCGAATGCAATTTAGTATAAAGATACGGGGTCTTTAGAGACCCGCGTCTCTTTTTAAGCAAAGGGGGAGTTGTTACGGCCTATTTTAGCTGACACCACCGCTTATAAAACTACCTTAACGTAACCTACCTTAACGTACAAAAACTTATGCTATTCTCATTAAAGGATACAGTATTGTGTATTTTTGCGAAACAACTGACTAGCCTCCTGACAATCTACTTAAAAGTAGCCGTTCTTGCTACAGAAATATAAATTAACATCTGAATTCTCGTATTCTGTCAAAAACTTTTAGGTTATGTCATTTTGACACATGGGAATAATCACATTCTTTTGCATTTTGGAGTATGAATACTTCATTAGAACCTGGAAATTACAGACTATTAGCGTGTATTACGTATATAAGGAACATACTTACAACTTGTAATAAAATACAATGTTGACATTCGTGATTTTTAACGCCGATCAAACAGAATGTTGTCATTGTTGATAACAGTCTGAGTCACGTGGTTTTGCCCACGTGAGTCTAGTGTCTATTAGACAGTTATAGTGGTGAGGGGGGGGCATATATAATGGAATGTTAAATGCCATTTTGGCTCTTCAATGTCGTAATTCAAGAAGTATAGAGGTTCCCTAAGGGGTGGAGACTCAGTAACACGTGCCAAATTTTAATCCACAAGTTTTTGTGAAAATTATTTGAGAAGATAATGCTGGTTCACCTGTGGATTCGCTAAGCGGAAAAGGCACGTGATACATCATGTTTTGGGAATGCAAAACGCGACTTACGTCGGAATTAGGAGTTTTCTACCCCTAGATGGCAATTGAGTTACGACGTTTCGCCACTAAAACACCGAGTGGCAACATGGACGGGCCTAAGTTGAGTATTCTTTCTCGAGCGAGGATCCTGCTTTCGAGATTATACTGTCCCCCACATGTAAGGGTTGAAGAGCCGATTTTGGAGCGATCCGTGGAAGATGTAGCGTGAAAATTATTGTATCAATTGAGACCTGTTGCTACAGGGTGTTGCGAGAATTACTGTGTTTCAGCTGAGTATACTTTGGAAATGTTTGAAATTTTGTAACAGAAGCGACTCTGCCCTATTAACGTATTGGAATTCCCGTTTGGGGATGTTTTTTGTGATTCTTAACGTTAATAGTGTAGGGCTGCGTCTGGTACACCCTGATGAGTTATGGCCATGATTATTAAGTGTGTGTTGTTATTTGTACTGTATTATTAGCTGAAATGCATTGAGGTTTCTCAAGTTTTGTTGTATCTTGAGATATTTTTGAGTTATTGAGATATGTTTTTGGATTTATTGAGTACGCTGTTGCGTGTACGGTTGGGCGTGTCGCCACCGTATTTATTTTTGGAGGTACAATAATTTTTGGTTCACGAATCGCTCATTTTAATTGTTGCCGCGTAATGTAAATTCAGTCTGTCTGTATAGTATTTTTCCTTGATAACTGGAGGTTGTGAATTAGCTTTCAAACACGCAGGTTATTCCTTACTTTGAATACTTACTGGTCAAGTATTCGTGTTACTTGCTGTTCACGTTATCGAGGATCGGGTTTGTATTATTTTGGGAGGAATTAACGTTAACTTCAATCGGGCAGAACCTCGGCCACAAGCATTGTTTTTTTTTTATTTATTTTTTTTGACCAGTCTTCCTTAATTTTTTTGTTCTCGATATTTGTTTAAATTTTGATCATTTCCGTTGAGTCAGTGTGTGGGTGGTGCATCATTTTTTTTTTGGGCATCTCGCGGAGATTTTTTTGTTGACGTATCACGGGTTTTTAAGAGTAAAAGGGGACTGATTGGGATTTCATTAAAGTTAAGGCGAGAGAGAATTATAGTAAAAATTTAAATCGGGGTTTCGAAAAAGCGCTGGCTTTCCGATTCTAAAACTCTTCCGGATTTTTCCTAACGGTATTGCCAACCGGAATACCGTTACCATTTTTCAACGTAACTAGTCACTGTTACGTAATTTATGTGCAAAAGTTCACGCAGCCCTAGGCAGCAGTTGTAGCATAAGTAATCCAATCACATGTTACTGGGTATTTATACCGCATCACAAGTAATTCAGTTTGTCAATTTAAATTGTAATTAATTACCGGTTAAAGATTCAGTTGTTTAATTTCCTTTGGCCACTCGTGAGTACTTAGTTTCTAAAATTTTGGATTTAACTTAGATATTTTGCTCGTAGATTAAATAATTTATTTTTTTTGTATTAACTTTGTCGTACTCCGAACTAAAAAGGGAAATATTTAACTAGTCATTGATCTTGTAATTATTAATATTTTGGTTATAAAATTTTGCTTATTGAGTATTCGCTTTGCGAATATAATATTTATTTTGTTTATAGATTTTGCGTATTGAGTATTCATTTAGTGAATAATTTATTTTGTTTATAGATTTTGCGTATTGAGTATTCATTTAGTGAATAATTTATTTTGTTTAAAGATTTTGCGTATTGAATATTCGCTTAGCGGATATTATTTATTTTGTTATTGCTATTTGTTAGTTACTGATTTTTTTGTTAATAAATTTAGTTATTGAAAATTTTGGTGTTTCTATCACGAGAACTCTATTCCTTCCCCTGGGGTTTTATTTTTCTTCCAGAATTTAGGGCAATAGAAGCGAAGTGACTGGCGCCGTATAAATTTTAGGCCGCACATCGACATTGATAATTACAGGACCACCCTGCATAGTCACATTTACCTCTAGACTGGGCTGGCGGCCTTCTACCTTGCCCTGGACAGCTGATAGCCACTGGAGTCACTTCACAGTGGTTACGGAATTCATATTTTTCCCCATTTAGGTTTTTAGCGGCCGATCAGAGAGCTGAGCGGACGCTGGCGTATGCCAACTATATAACGCTGGAGTCTGGCCGTAATATACGTTATATATGGCACTATCCAAACTAAACTTCCACACAAACCTTGGTTTCATTCAGACACCAGCAGAAAGTATATATCCACCATATGCCGCATGCGCTTTGGACACACATACTGCAGACACCATCTCCATAAAATAAACATGAGCCCCACACCCAACTGTACTTGTGATAACACCAGAATTGAAGATGTGAACCATATTGTATTCGCATGCCAAAAATATGAAAACAACAGGAACCAGCTATACACAAAACTGACATCCCTCAACATCTCACTACCCACAAACATACAACATTTACTATACCTAAATGAAGAAACAGTATTACTAACCATTTTTAACTTTATAGTACAAAATAGAATTAAGCTGTAACTATTATGTAAGATACAATGTACTGGTTAATAGCCAGAGTAGCTAAAACCAATAAATATATTTTAAAAAAAATAGTGTATAAGTCTAATATTTAAGTAGTCGATCTTACTTACTAATCGTTTAGCCTTTTGCCATTTTTGGTGCCGGGTAAGTAGTTTAATAAAGCTTTAATATCACAACCAAATTCGTCTTATATTTTATGGTAACTACGTAACAGTATTTTTATTTTTTAATACGTAAGTAGCTTAAATGAATTTAACTTTAACACAACACACGAGAAGCAGGTAAATTAAACAGAATTTGCTTGAGAAATTCAACCATACTCAACTTTTTGTAGGACGAGGTATTCAAATAAATGGTTGGGGCTAATCATATACATCAATAATAGCCTCTACATCTCGTCCAAGTTTTGAAATCGAGACTCTTTCGAGGGAAACAATCTTGAAAACACAAAAATATTTAAAAATGTAACTGTATCAAATGAAATACTGCACATTTCCTTCAAATTATGTTTACACCTTCATAACAAAATATAAGATCTATGTAACTATATGTGTTATTCTCTACAAAATTAACGGAATGACACTTACTAAAAATATTTACCTAATTCTAATATTTGTCAATTATTTCGTTTATGTTACAAAATGATTATCATCCTATATTTTTGATATTTAGGTTATGTAAAATTTAAATATTTCAATATTAATTATACTGTACGTTCATAGGATTTTGATAAATAAATAAACAAGCATCGTATTTAATAGAATTTACAATTTTTTTGCCGTCCATAGTAAAAATAAACCTTGGGTTAGATAAAAAATGAATGTAAAGGCTATTCCAAATGTTTAGGCGGAACTAACTGGAATTTTCATTTTTGTAAGTTGTCATAAGCTCTTCTTTTATGGTTTGAAGTAGGCTTTTGCTAAACAAAATTATCAAAAGCCTCACTTAATCGGTAAAAGTTACTAAAATTGAAAATCTAGTTCCACCTAAACCAAAGAAACAGGCTGTAAATAAAATAATTTTCACAACAGTTTTTGGTGATTTTTTGTAATTTGTAATTCTTTTGTGAAGAAATATGGGAAACGTGAAAATGGCCAGCTGAATGGTGCCAGTCCATGTTTATACCAATCTTCAATGCCTCATCAACTCATATCCCAAGCAAGCACAAAGCTCATCATAGAACGACTGAAAGTCTTCCTACTACCACAAATATTCGAAGAAAAAACAGATTTCATACAAAAAAAGGCACTCGAAAATAAATTATTTACTTACAGCTATTTGTCGAAAAAGCGCCTGAATTCAATTTAGAAATGTATTCATGTTTCGTGGACTATTAGAAAGCTTTTGACTCGATTAAATGGTACTAACTTTGGAAAATACTGGAAGAAAAGGGTATTCCTCGACATCTAATCGAACTCATAAGAAATTTTTAAGAAAATAATATTGGCGTAGTAAATAATGTAATATCCAACACATTTAGATGCCAGTCAGGAGTGAGACAAGGATGTTTTTTTATCTCTGATGCTCTTCAACATATGAGTATATACTGCGTAAAGTTCTAGATGGATGGAAAGTTGGCATATCAGTAAGCGGTAGAAAGATTAATAAATTATTTGATATACTCAAACGATATTGCAGTAAGTGTTGAAGAATTAAAGGAGATAAAGATTTTGGCTTATATCTAAACTAAAATAAAACGTCTATTTTATATCTAAGCCAAAGCCATGGTTGTGGATCGTCCAAATAAGAACTAATCAAATACAAGAAGCATGACAGGTTTTGACACAGCGTGTCAATTTAATTACCCACTAGACCCGTAACAACAAGTGAGTATAATTGCGTAGACCAAGGGCGGCTTTTATGTAAGGGCAAATGGGCAATGCCCCCCCCCCCATTGAATCTTTTTATATTTTTAACTGTTAACATTTCTAAATTTTAGTTTAAGTTGTTAAGATTCTTATTTCATTTTTAATTTAAATCTTTAAACCTAAGACCTTGTTTATTTTTATATGCTCTGCTCAATTTGAATTCGCGCGATAGTTCACACCGCAGCGCTCCAATTTTTCGGGCATTCATTTTGCCTTAAGGCTGCGTATAACCCCCAGTGGTTACTAATTTCTTATACAAAACTAAAAATCTAAAATAAAATTAGTATCAATCTATACATCAAATTTTGCACCGAATTTTTATCTATCTAATAGGATATTTTTAATTGTAGAAACATTTATTGTAAAAATATTATCGCTCAATAACTTAAAAATAGACATCAGCGATATAGTTCTGTAATTTTTTAAATCTATTTGTGGGTTTCGAATAACTTTTATATTTATATAGTTTTGTGTAGAAATGTTCAAGTAATACGTCAACATTTTTTTCGACTTGATTACTTATAGTTTAGAACCTTCGTCGAAAAATATTATACTTGATGATAATGGAATGCCACTTGGTACAAGTATTCTTTACGAAGATTAAATCATTTTTCTTGTAACACCTATTTTGAAAACCGCGGCAAATTCAAGATGGCGGCAAAAATATACTACCAAGTATAATAACTATAACTAGTTTTCACAATAGAGCAAAATAGCTATAAACATATTTGTAGAATGAAGCTTTAGCTACAATTTGCCGCATCGTACGCAAATATGCGTCAATTGGTTTACACGATGGCGTCTATAATGCAATTTTCTTATTTACAATTACATTACAGTTTTTTCTACAATTAAAAATATCCTATTAGATAGATAAAAATTCGCTGCAAATTTTGATGCATAGATTGTTATTAATTTTATTTCCGATTATTAGTTTTGTATAAGAAACTATTGAGAACTATAGGGTTGTGCGCCGCCTTAAGACACTGCCTTCATCTGTAAGTAACTCGCATGTGTAACATCGTGCCGTGTAATGTCGCTATACTCCCCATCTGGACATTGCCCAAAGCTATGAAATTAGCTACACTATGACACAAGTTTTGTAACTATTTAATTGCGACAGTTATTGAAATGGGAATAACTTCACAGTATTTACATTTTTAGTTTGCTATTATTGTGACACAGTAATAAGTGAATAATAACTAAATATGGATAAAAAATATATAGTTTTACGTATTTTGAATACTACAAGGGCTTTGACATTCGAAGAATAACTTTTATTCAAAAACAGTAGTAGGCCATAACCTATAATGAATATGCCATCTATAAATAAAGTTAAAAATAAAGAAGTTAAAAGATATTTTAATAAAAATATGCATGAAATAAATGATTTGTGGAAGGTGGAATTGTAAAGAGAAATGCTTTTTTCGGTTTCGTTTGTTTAATTTTTAAAGATATTGTTATCGATATAGAATGGGTCGAAAACGGAGTCGTTGATTTAAAAAATTTACGTGAAATGGCTAAAAAACATAACTATACTTAGTGCAGTGCATATTAAAAGCTATATGAAATTTAATATTTTAGCAAAAACCGACATACGAAATCAGTTTCATTGGGCATTTAGAGCCGATTCTCGATTGTAAAGTATAATGAAACAAATAAAAATTTTGTTGTATAGGCGGTTGAAATTTTGGATGTACTGCATCAAATGCTATTTGCGTCTATACAGCCCAATACATAGTTGATCTGTATAACTGGTAAGCTGTTGTTTTTTTTTACCGACCGTCAACATATATAAGGGAGGTATTGTGATCATACCGATTTTGACATTTCGAGATTTCGATGGAGCTCCACGAATTGAGGTCCCTACATAACGTTTTTACTATTTTTAGCATGATGTCTGTCGGTCTGTCTATCTGTCTGTCTGTCCGTCTGTCTGTGTACACGTGCAGAGCAAATTCGGCTATAAGGATTTTTATGAAACTGCATATTTAAGCTTTTGATATCAATGACACGAGTTGATCAACTTTTGGTAAAAATCAGTTGACTAGAAATGGGAGTTTACTCGTGTCGATTTTAAGATTTTTGCGAACATTTAGCAACAGAAAAATATTTAGAAAAAATTTATTTAACAAAAGTTGCTATAAATGCAATAACTAATAACTTTTATTTGACGTTTTTTGATAAAACGAACAATTTCGAAAAATTTTTGTAAAATTTTTGAATTTTTTTGTAAGTTTCAATTTTTTCATACTTATATGTAACGTTTCCATGATCATGATAAATAATATCTCTGTTAGAAAATATTAGGCCAAGTTATTTCTACTCTGCTGCTAGAATGTATTTTATACAATTACTTTATGATGGTGACCACCACAGGACCTGTGGTGGCCACAGCTGATTTTTTTAAAATTATTATTATTACTATTTAATCTTTGATTGCCCCTCCAGTTGCTTAGTCCTGAAGCCGCCACTGGCGTAGACGAAATAAAGATACGCCTTGCAACAGTAAGAACGACAAAACTGGTTAATAATTGGAGACATACGGCATCACGAAGAGCACCAAATTAAGACTTGCCCTTACCCTTATACTCCCAAAAGACATATAGCTGCTATGTGGACAGAAAACAGTATGAACAACGTATGATGAGTATGAAATGTGGGTTTATAATCGCGTTCGGTGAATACCCTGGACAGCTGGCTGTAAAAATGTCTTAGTTTTGGATGACCTAGACATTACTAATAAATTAACGTTACGGATTAATCAACTCTTTCTGCGATGTTTTAAACAATATATCCAAAAGAGAAGATGCCATGGAAAAGTTAATGGTACAAGGAAAAGTATATTAACGTCGACTGTGATGGAGATATCCCAAATGCTGAGTCAATCAACAAAGAAAGTCATAAGTCAGCCACACACTACATGATGCTACACATCTGGCTCAAAATAGTATAGTGCCGATTCATCGACAGAGAACCGATAAACAAATATATATCTATTTAACACAGTTCTTTGTAAAATTTAATGACGTTGGGTGTGTGTTTCTCATACCCAACGTACGTTCATAGGTTTTATCTTCGTTTGTTATATTACAATTTATTCAGATAAACGTGTTGCATATGAAGTGTTCCTATTGCAGCTATACCTAGAGTCAGTGAAACAAGACAATAGTTCTTTCGCACAATCCGAATTAATAGCATTGCTTAATTTTTATGACCTTCTAGACTGAACCATACTCTTGTTCTGGCGGGCGTCGGTCAAGTAAATCCTTCCCAAGTATAACACCAAACTTTCATGTAGGATAATGCGGGGAATTCATCTTATAAAATTTTATTTATTTTAATTTTTATATCACATAGTTTTACACATAAATGAGTAGGTTATAATAAATTGTTTAAAGTCATAAATGAGAACTGAACATACATTCATATTTGGTGTTCGCATTGTTGTCAACATAAAGTACATTTCTTTCTATGGAACAAATACTATTCCAGCAGAATTCGCTGTGCGCATCAGTATGTTAGAAAATGACTGCATGAAAAAGTTATGAGTTTGTGGTGAGATGAAAGAAAAATAAATGTATGTGAAGGTTGGGTTGAAAAAATGAACATTTGAAAGGTGGAGGAATTGAAGCAGTGATGAGGTCATGCATGTGGTAAACTTGAAAGCCTGTAGAAATAAATAATTTTGACACTGATAAAACTGATACAGTTCTGTTAAATTGTGCTATATATTATATATATATTTCGTATGAAACAAATACATTTACATAATTTACGTAACAATAATAATTTCATTTCAATAAAATTACAATGATCACAATGTAAGGAAATTGGAAATAAATTTATAAACTATTATTATAAATTTATTTTCAATTTCTTTAACCACTCTATCGCTGAGGGCGTTAACAAGTTTATGTCGTCGGGGTCTCCTTCATAGCGATGTATTGGACACTCTGAAACGATATGATCTATTGTCTGCATTTCTGCACCACAATCGCATCTCGGATTTTCTGCATATCCCCAATTGTGCTAATATTATGTATTTTATTTTGGTGAGTATACATTAATTACAAAATTTCGTAGATGTTCCTTACTAGGTAAGGGCTGCCATACCGGGACGGTTTGTAGCTGATTATTTAAAGAATTGCATAAATTGTTCAATTTAAGTTAGATAATAAAAATATTAGGTTAATAAAATACGAAAAATTATTGAAATACAAATTGCTTAGAACTGAAATCATTAAGACCGTTATGTAATCAATTCAGTCTAATTCAACTCAGTAGCTCTTCTGTGTATTTGTAGATGTTTTTCATATAAATAGTTGTTTCATTTTGGGGAGGCAGAATTTGTATAAATATTAATGAATTTTTACAACAACGGCATATTTTAAAGATAAAAGTACAATTTAGCTTGTGATAATGTTGGAATTTACAGTTTTTATTTATTTCCTGAGTAACGGTTATGTGAAGTTAGATAAAGTTTAGGAAATAACTTAAAATTGAAACTAAAATGGTAAAACTGAAAATTAAAAGTAAAACACAATTTCAACATTATTGCAGACCGAGTTCAATGTTTACCTTCAAATAAAAAAAAAAAAAAATCAATCTGATCCGACAATATTCGGTTTAAATTCTTTACCCCAAACAAATGCATTTTTATTTTGAGCAAAACGCGTGATTTTACTTTACTAAAGCTAATGTTACAAGGCACTAACTTTTTAAATTATTGACGTGAAACATCTATCAAAAGTCCTCCCTCCCAATCCTGCTACAGGCACGATTCCCAGGTCACGGAAAAAACATTTATGGCAGGTCTATATAGATAGTCTCTCCAAGAATGTTTATAAAGATAATTTGGATGATCTTTGGTTGTAACTAGCATACCGTGATAGTTATTTATTATACATACTAGTGCACCCGTTGCCAACTGTGTTGGCAAACAAATCATTACCTTAATGTGGAACTTGCTCGACACCTCAGACTTCTTTCTCTAGCCATACGCTTAACTTCATCCAATTCAAATTGAATCAACTCTTCGCCCATTATTAAAAACTAGACAAATAATGAGTATTATTCCGAATTATTTATTCATTAACTTTTTAATGGGAAAACGATTCATTTTCACTCAGTGCATTATATTCATAATGTTAAAACTAAAAATGATTTGAGACGTTAAATTTAAAATATATTTATTAAAATTAATTTTCCATTTTCTTATATAATATAAAAATACGCACACGGAAAAAACGCACACGGATTAATACGCACACGGAAAAAAGCACACATGAAAAAATATACACACGGAAAAAAGCGTACTTACACTATATCTCAAATCAGGGGGTAGATTTACAATATCCCACTGAACACTGCGCATGCGTCACACACACGTCATTTGTTCAATATACAGAGATTTTAAACAGGTGGGACTGTGCAGAACTTTTAAAACACAATTTATTTTTAGGTGGTTTATAAAAAAACAAAAAAATAAACAGTTATCAACCATAACCTAAGATAGTGCTTTTAAGGTGAATCACTGTCCCTGGCCCTGCACAGAACAGTTAAAATACAATTTATTTTTAGGTGGTTTCTAAAAAAAATAAACAGTTATCAACCATAACCTAAGATAGTGCTTTTAAGGTGAATCTAACCTAAACTAAAAGGTAAATGATATTTTAATGTGATAAATAAACAGAAACCATTGTTTTAGAGCCACTGATAATTCTTGAATTATTTAGTGTAGTCGTTAGGCCATCTGTATAGAGTTTGCAGTGGGATATTGTAAATCTTGTCCTATTAATTTATTATAAAAAAGCAGCAAGAACGCCAAAACCTAATAGACAGATAAAATAATCACTATTTTAATAATTAGAAATCGTAGAAATAAAAAAATAATAAAGCATTGAAAAAATAAAAATAAAGAAAAAAAGTCATATTTCTTGCTTACTTTCATCAAAACCAAATATTTTTTAAAATAATTATTTTTCTCCTTCTAATAATTTTAATAAAAAATGTCGAATATCACGGACGGATAACGTTTTTCTGTGTTTTGTTTCATAAAAAAAAAGATCCGTGTATTTCACAACTAAATTAATAATTGTGAAGAGATTTTTTAATGAAAAACACAACTGTCATTTTTAGGGTTTTGTAGGTATGACCAAAAAACCCTTATACCGTCATTTTGTCGTCTGTCTGTCTGTCTGTCTGTCTGTCTGTCTGTCTGTCTGTCTGTCTGTCTGTCTGTCTGTCTGTCTGTCTGTCTGTCTGTCTGTTCGGTAAAAATTGTAGCCAAGCGGCTAAACCTAGAGAGTTGAAATTTGGCATGCTTATACAACTCTTTGACCTGCACATAGGAAAAATACTAAAACATCTAAAAAACATATCCCCCTAAAAATATAAACAAATATGTGCTCATCGAAAAAAAAATATTTTTTTATAATTCTGAGTAGGGTATCAAATGAAAGCCCTTGGTACGTGAATTAATGATCAAATTTTTATTTTTGCAAAATAAATTATTTTGAAGCGATTTTTGCCAAAATTGTGCAAAAAATTTTTTGTCCCACACCCTGTAGCCCAGATGGTTTAAACTAAAAATCTGAAAAAATTCTAAGTAATGTACATTGGTGTGAACCGGAATAGTTCAACAGGAATTTTTTATCAGATTAGGTTTTTGGAAAAAAACGCATTTTTTGTGATTTTTGGCTAATAATGTACACAAGTTATAGCTTTGTAACAAGCAACACTCTAACGTGTGTGCTGGTCTAGTGGTATTTGACGCTGACTTTTCACCCATGTAACCCGAGCCGACAGGGATCGAACCCTGGAGAAGAGACTATATATATATTTTTTTTTTTTTAAATTTCTATATTGTTTAAATTATTTTTTCAAAATTCTAATTATATTTTGGCAAATGTTGCATTTAATTTTTAAAAGCGTAAATTTAATAGCCAGTGGAAATTGTTTAAATTATAATTTAATTCTGTTTCAATGTACACGAAATCAGAGGGGCGGAACTTATAACAACCAATGGAAGCCATAGGCGCAATTTTGAAATTCTTAATGAACCTTGCTATATAAAAAAAAAAATACTGCACATATTTAGAAACCTAAATAATGGTATTATGCGTTCGAATTAAAATTAACAAATAAAATATTTTAATATAAAATTTGTTTTCGCATCCAAAATAATCATCATTCACTTAATAAATACCTGCAAAACCCTGAAATGTGTGAAAATTCACACTTCACATCAATTTTTACTAATTTATTGTCAACACTCAAAACAATAATTCACAGCACACTACTGTCCAATACATAAATTAATATATAATAATTACAATGCTCAAATATATGGTTAAAATCTATTAAATAATTTGAGTAAGGACTCAACATACCTAACAACTATTATTATTACGTGTTATATGTCAATATAAACTCGGTGTGCTTGGGAATATTTCGTTACATTTCGGAACCTCGTTTCAATTGTTTTAGATTTCAGACAACTTCCACGCACCCACGCAGCCAAGAACACCAAGTAGGGTTATTTTCCCTACATGACGATATTATAGATATTTATTTTTTTATTTTTTTATTTGGACTTAGTTACTATGGCCATCATCCAGTAGATGCATTTTATTTTTGAACCATCACAACCGGGATTCGAACCCGAGCTCTCATGGTCTAGAAGTCAGTGCATCGCTACACTTACCACTACGCCATGGTGAAATTATTATTTAAAATTATAAATGTTTATTAATAATAATATTATTTACATTGTTCGTTAGTCGTTAGATCATTAGCCAGCTACTAATTTGTATGACATTAATAATTACATCCATACATCGAGTTCGGACTGAAATTCTGTACAACGTGATAACTTGTTAGCAACACTCCATGTCTTGACGCCCGGTATCTATGGCTACGAGCGCTCGGCAGAACTGAATAAGACCATGGAAATCGTAAAACTTTCTCAGATATGGTGAGTTTTAACAAATGAGCGACTGTTACGAAACGTGTTTCCAACAGATTTCAATACCTTTTGTTGCAAAGTTTGCAGCTAAGTGGGTCGTAACAATGATGACAGCGAAATAAAATTTACGTAATTAGATTTATGATGGCAAGACTATTTATAGAATATGTGATTTTTAGGTGATATTTGTATTTATTAGAATATTGCTATTCGTGGTTTATTATTATACGTGGTTTATTATTAGATCCAACAAGATGACGTGGTGTACAGGTGTCTAAAAAAAAATGGATAATGGAATGGATATGGAAAATAAGTCTAAATGTAGAAAATTATTGTTGTAAGTTGACATAAGTCTATTAATAGGTGAGTTTTTGTAACAGTCAGTGTGACATTTTGGTAATTTAAAAAGTGGGCTTGATCTGGTAGATTTAACGGAAGCTAAAATGTTGATATTTGAAATAAATGCTTGTGAATCGATTAAATTATTAACTATTTTAAAAAGAAATATCAAGTCGGTCTGGTATCCTCTGTTTTGTAAAGATTCATAATTAAGTAATTGCAAAGTATTTAAGTAAGTAGATCAGCCAATATTTAATTTGTAACAAACTGTAGACATGTTTTTTTTCTGAACAGATTCTATTGAATTATTATTTTTATCATACATTGGATTCCAAATGACTGAGCAATATTCTAATTGAGATCTAACTATGGAATTAAATAACAATGTTAATGTTTCCTTCATGTAAAAGGGCTTAGTAGATCTAATTACAAAACCTAAGAGTTTATAAGCCTTTTTTTTATGTTTTCAATACGATCATTAAAGAATAGTTTAGAATCGAAAAGTATGTCTAAATATCTGACTATTGTCTTGGTTATTAAATTTATACCATTTAAACCATAGTTAAATTTCAATATATTCCTATTACGTGTGAAGTTGCCCACACAACATTTATCAATATTTAAGCTCATATCATTTTCTAGCCACCATTTATGAAGTCTTAATAGATCTTCTTGCATTTTATAACAATCTGTTGTCGTTTCAATAACTCTATAGAACTTCAAATCGTCAGCAAATAATAAACTGAAGGAAAATTCAAAACATTTATAAATTGAGTTTATATATAAATATCTATATCGTTGACTACAAGGGATTCGAAAAATTTAGCAAAAACTGGTAATATAGATATGGGTCTATAATTAGTGACGTTATTTTTGACACTGGATTTAAATATTGGCGTAATGTATGATATCTTCCATATACCAAGAAAGACTCCATTCTCCAAAGATTTTTAAATAAACAATGAAGCGAGTAAGCTAAATAATATGCACAATTCTTAGAAATTTTTCTATGTCCTTTTCTATGTCAATTTGAATTAGTTTATCATAGTGCATAACATTAGGTATACTATTATTAGTTTTTAAGTTTTTGTGTAATTCCAAAAATGTTTTACATTAGATTTAATTTTTGTTTCAATAAAATTTATATGTTGCTTAATATCTATATTTGCTTTAATTTAAACCCTGTGACGTAATACATCAAATGAGTTGTAATCATCCAAATTATTATAACCCTTCCAATTTTTATGAAATTTATTTTTTTCTTTCAACATTTTTATTAGTGAACTAGAAAACCATTTTGGATATTTATGTTAGGTTGAGAATATAATGAGTATAGCAGTTAATTAAATTATACAAAATGTTGTAAAAAAGAACAGTCCTCGCATTGACGTCCAGTTCATTTAGTGTTTCCCATCTGACAGCAGACAGTTTATATATAAGTGATTCATAATCACACTTTCTAAAATTGTAAGACTTTTTATTCATTTGAGTTAATTTCTTATAAGGGTTCAGCGAAAAATTAATTTCAAGAACTGGATGATACAAGTCTACTTTGCTAAGTGGAAATTCAATTAATTAATATTCAAGTTAAACGAACTCAAAACCAAATCTAGTACTTTATTTAAATTATTTATGCAACCATTAAACTGAAATAAATTGCAATAAGACAAAGTGTTTACTAGCTCTAAATGTATGTTGGATCTTGTCAGATATGTGGGAACAAAATAATTGTGTTGAGAGTTCCAGCTTAGATCCGGCAAATTATAGTCGCCAATAATAATAAACTCATCTCGCGAAAATCTAGCTGTGACTTCGGATATTTTATTGAAGTGACTACTATAAACACTTATATCTGATACAGGAGGAAAATATACACAACATAAATGAATTTTTGTATGAGTTAATGTTATTAAGTCCTCAGCTGATGAATTCCATAATATTTACAGTTTGCTCTGAAATTTCTTAGACACTAGTATTAACACTCCATCTCCTTGCGATTTGTTAATATCAATACGATCACGACGATATAAACGTATTTGTTTAAAACACAAATTTCACTATCCATTGTAGAATTATTTAGCCACGTTTCAGTTAGAAATATTATGTCAAAATTACACGTAGATAGTTCATTGTATAGGTTAAGTAGTTTAGTTTTTATTCCTCGTACGTTTTGATAATATGTTCTTATTTCCAGATTGTGCATGTTAAGCAAATATTTAATTTATTTGTATGTACAATTGAAATAGTTCGAATTAATTAATTTTTTGTATATCATTTTCTGAGTATATAATTAATATAGGCGTTTTCTAATTAATTAGTATAAGTTTCATTCTTACAAGCAAATATCTTGCAATTTTGAGTAGCAGTTTATTAGTCGGGCTGAGATGATCGTTTACAAAGATTTTACTTTTGTTGTTAAAATTTAATTTGTCCGCGGTTAGGTCTTTTAAATTTCTCGCACTAGCCAAGAAATTGTTCCTCTTGAGACGGGAGATAAACCTTACAATTCCGTTTTTTGGTCTATTTGTGTTGACTTGGTACGAAGAAACACGATGAAGTGCATCAATTTCCTGTTTAACTATTGGGCAACCGATTTTTTTCCCAATATTTTCGACTATATCAAGCAAATTTTCTGAGGATGTTCGGGAATTACCACTATCTCTACATTATTGGATTGTGCTCTTTGTTCCAGGTCATCATTTATTCTTTTTAGTAAGTGGACTTCACTGATAAGTGAGTCGTATGTTTTCATCTTGCATGACAGGGTATCTGAACTTTTTTGAAAATCGTCAATCTTGTTAGAGAAAAAATGTATAGATTTGTCAAATACCTGTAAATTAGACATTGCCATTTCCATTTGTCCCTGCCAGTGGTGTTGCCATTTTTCAATTTGCAACAATTTTGCAATAAAATCTGTTAAGTTGGTTCATTAGTAGGCTGACTTCCATCAGGAATTGGAGACGCAGGCGGTTCAACATTTTTAACCAAAATAATTTTTTCCAAAATAACTATCTGCTTGCGACATTATAACAAGTGATCATTAAAAAAAAAATAACTTAAGTAGGCTGTGGACAGAAATAGGTATGTATTTTGTTGAATATTGCAAATAATTGAACCTAAAAAAAATATAGATTATTATTTATTATTTTGGTCTTGGAAACTAAGTTCATTAACCAGTAGTCAGGGTGTTACAATATTACAACGATACAGAGTTTTACATTATTACATAGCATTACAATATATGATGAGTAATATGTTGACAAATAAAATTATATATTTATGTTGTTTTTAAGTAAAAAAATATATATTTTAGTAAATAAATCCATTGTTGATTTATATTATTGTTTCTTAAATACTATTTTTATATTTTAAATATTTAATAAATCCATCATGTATTTAATTTGTTGCGTATTAAATAACATTTTTATAATTATTTATATCGTATGATTTAATAAAACACATGCTAAAAATTTTAATGGGCAACTGCCAGTTTTTCTTTCAAATGATCGTTGATTATATAATCAACCTCATTTTTGCTTTGCTCTAAACTGACTTTTTTATTATGTTGGTTAACTGGATTATTTCGGTTAAACAGTACATTGTATATTCTATCGGTTTTATGTTTACCATTTTAAACTAAAACTCTCGAGGAGTGTTTCCGGAATGGATGGCGACAGGATCCGAGCTTCCTCTGATGTGGCGATCGAAAGCTTGCATGCCCGATGCTTGTATTGTGTTCACGGCCTGATGGGACAACTGAATTCAAATCAGCCTTTAGGGACATCGAGTAGTATTGCGTCATATAACGTTAGGGAATTGCGTTCAAAAGACCGATGGTATTTACACAGTTTTTTATAAATTGCACTACTTTGTAAATTTATTTATAATCTTAATACAGCAGTAAAGGGGAGACCGGGGATATTTGTCACACTTTTCACATTTCAATTTTTTATTTATTTTTTTGGACGGTCTTATTTAAATATAATTTTCTCCACTTAAAAGTTTGGAGTTTTTGGTATGATGTGACATAGAATTAAACTTCTAATAACCAGGAAAATATATAGTTATAAATTTACAAAATTTCACTGCAGCTGTGACAAATAGTTCCGACCAATGGGTTTGTTGTCACACACCTTGGGGTTAGTTGTTACGTGTATTTTAAATGGGGAAACATGTTACGTATAAAACATTGACCATTTGGTTGACGATCAAAATTTTATTTTTGCAAAATAAATTATTTTGCCACGATTTTTGTCAAACTTGTGCAAAAAAAAAAAAATTGTCCCACACCCTGTAGCCCAGATGGTTTAAACTAGAATTTTTTTAAAATTCTGAGTAATGTACATTGGTGTGTACCGGAATAGTACAACAGGAATTTTTTATCAGATTATGTTTTCGGAAAATAATGCATTTTTTGTGTTTTTTTGTTGACGATGCAAATATTTAATATGTTATGTAACACAGCATATCAGCTTATATACTACAGCATATCAGCTTATATACTACAGCATATATACTACTGAAAGAAAAATATATGCTCCAAATAAGAATATTTTTATATAGGGTACCATTTGAATAAAACAAACTTACACCCTACCCTACGGTTGAATATATCTATAAATATTTGATGAGTGCAATGGATCAGATCTTTAACTTATGATTAAAGAATAGCAAGGACAAAACTCATATATTTTAAAATAAGACAGTTACTAATTATTTATTATTTTATAGAGACACCTGTATATTCGCAATTTATAACTGTGTAATAAACCACAGAAAAATGATTGTACATTTTATATGATCTATTAGCAATTATATATTAGCAATGATGAACTGACAAATAATAAGCATACCTTAATATCTAATATATTATATGTGACATAAGTAAACTACCTCTTTTGGTTTTGCAATTTCTAACTAAATTTTCCAAAGTTTTGATAAAATACTCTACAATCTTCAAGTCAAAGTTATCAACTTCAAAATCTCTGGAGGTTATGCTTCACGAACATTAATGGGAATATATCAAATTTTGTTTGGGTGGTTTATACCCTTATTCTGTAAATAGTTACATCGGATGTAACATAAATAAACTGGCCAGAAATGTGCGTGTTATAAGATAGTACCTGAGGCAATAAACTCCCAATCTACACACACCATAAGAGATATACGAGAATCTTAAGACGACTTTATGGACAGTATATAATTAATATTCATCTGAAAAAAACTTATAATCCATATATGATTTTTCCATTTTCATCTGAGTACACTATGCTATCTTTTCTTGGTTATTAAAAATTTTACATCTACTATTATGTATATTGCCGAATACATATATTTCTTATAGAATGGCACATGAATGGTATTTAGAATTAAAATTATCAGTATTATTTTATTTTTTATGAATTTTGTTTTATTTTATTTTCACATGCCTTGCTTTATTTCTTGGCTACCAACAAAAATGCCACTCTAACATATATTATATGCCTCTACCTCGTATCTACTCACTATAAGTATGGAGTTTGATCTACAGCAGGGGTGTCAAACTGGCGGCCCAAATCTTGCTTTTTTGCGACCCGCAACGACTTTATTTACTATAATAATTTATGCTATTGTCTTGTATATATAAAAATTTATTTGAACGATAATACCTCTTGACAGAATCTGTTCGGGCCGCGGCGTCATAGGGCGGAAAACCAATAGTCAGGCAGTAACTGTTGCAGACTTGTCAGACCATATGGAAATTCAGAACTGATGCGTTGTCGTGGTTGTCGATGATGGTCAAATTGTCTCTAAATACGTAATTTGTAGAGAGTGAAGGAAGTTAGTTTGTCAACCGTGAAACGAAAACTACAAGAAGGAAACCTTCATGGCAGGGTAGCTGTAAGGAAACCCTTGTTATGAATCGTCAAGAGACAGAAGAGGTTGCGATGGGCCACCAAACATATACATTGGACACTTGAAAACTGGAAGACAGTACTATGAAATAACGAGTCTAAATTTGAAGTTGTTGGTTCCCATTTGATCAGCAGAGGAGAGCGTATCTTCCCAATATTTTATGCCTTCAGTGAAACATGATTATTATTCTATGATGGCGTTCTGGTGGTGATGCAGTTGACGGTATTCATAGAATTGAAGGATTAATGAAGAAAGAGCAATATCCGGGTATCCTGGAAAATCAAATGCTGCTATCTGAACTGGATATTCTTCGGTAGGGCTTTGTGTACCAGCAAGATCATTATCTTGCTGATCCTAAACACTCTTCCAAGCTCTGCACAGATTATTTGGATAAACTGTCTGTTGAAGGAGTGATGTAATTATGGTTTGGCCAGTACAGTCCTCTGATATAATCTAATCTAATAGTTCCCATTGAACTATTGTGGAATGAATTGGACAGAAAAAAATAATATACCTTAAATAATACTCATCTAAAGTTTAATTATTTAGTTTCCAATCTAATAACTATAATTTTTTTTGGGTTGGGCAAATACTTTAGAGAGGCAGTGTAGGTTATCTAAATAGCATTTGAATTTTTAATTAAAACATGACAAGAACTTCATAATTTAAATAACATTTAGTTTAAGTTATTCATCATTGAATAACGTAACACTACTAATGATTATTCCTGGGAATTCAATCACTTTATGCAATTAATTCCAACATAAAAGCTTGTACATGATGCAATTTCGTGGTAAGTCATTTGAGGTTGGACATTCATTGCTTTAACTCAAGTCAAACGTGAAACTGTGGTTAGTTTTCATTAAGAGTGAAATTAGACGACAGATATAGTTTAATATCAATCAAGTTGTTTAGGTAATGTTATTGAACAGTAGTTTTGAAACAAACTGTGAAAGCTCGAGAACCCTTCTATAAACGGAACATTTTGGCGGATCCTTCTTTACAGCTGTTAATTTTTAGTCAGTAATTAATAAATTACTATAATAATATTAATGGTTATTATTATATTTCATTTAATTATAACCATTTTTTTATTAAATGAAATATATTTCATTTCAGGGTGCCGCAAAAATTTTTCATATATGAAAAATTCACGGTACCTATATAATTTGCACGAAGGACCGTTTGTTATCATTCGTCACTAATAGTTAATGACGGGGGGAGGGTATAATTTAAAAAAAAAAAGGTTAAGGATAGGGGGCGATGATATGTCAACAAAAACAGATGTGCTAATTTACAGTTGAGGATGACGAGGGATGATATTCAAACACAAACGGTTAAACATGGCAAGGTTTCACCATAAAATGTTGAGGATGGAGGAGTGATAATCCAACCGAAATGGTTGATGTCGGGAGATGATAATCCAATACAAACATTTATGACTGAAGGGAGGTGGTGATTTATTATACCATGTTCGCAGTATCCCTTTTGAGAACCACTGATATAGATCTTAATACTGCGTACTCTAAATGCCGGTTTCTGAAAGCTTAGTTAACCGACCGCCATCACAAAGTACTTGTTTAATTTACGCTGCTTTATCAAAAAATGTTTCAAATAATAGTTGTTAGTTATTGCTTTTATAGCAGCTTTCGTTAAAAACATTTTTTCGAAATATATCTCTGTTGTGAAATATTCGAAAAAATCCTAAAACCGACACGAGTAAACTCCCATTTATAGTTAACCGATTTTTACCAAAAGTTGATAAACTTGATGTCAAAATGAACTTGATGGCTATGTACGGGTACACAGACAGACAGACAGACAGACAGACAGACAGACAGACAGACAGACAGACAGACAGACAGACAGACAGACAGACAGACAGACAGACAGACAGACAGACAGACAGACAGACAGACAGACAGACAGACAGACAGACAGACAGACAGACAGACAGACAGACAGACAGACAGACAGACAGACAGACAGACAGACAGACAGACAGACAGACAGACAGACAGACAGACAGACAGACAGACAGACAGACAGACAGACAGACAGACAGACAGACAGACATGCTAAAAATAGTCAAAATGTTATGTAGGGACCTCAATTCGTGGAGATCCATCGAAATCTCGAAATGTCCAAATCGGTATGATCACAATACCTCCCTCATATATGTTGGCGGTCGGTAAAAATAAAAGTCGGCTAAGCCTTCAGAAATCGACTCTGATTGTTATATGTTTGACCAAGCGACGGTTCGTTTCAGCGGCGGTTTTTTTGGAGGGCACAGAAAACCTACCTTTCTATATTTCAATTAATTCCTTCATTAATTCTACCCTTTATATTTCAAACATTGCATCCAGCAACTCATTTTGTATTATTTTTGAAGTGCCTTTAAATGTTTGTTAGAATTTTTTAAATGTATCCCAAGAACATAATCTAATTCGGCAGCAAAACTGATGAAGCCTACGTAAATAACTGGATTTTTAGACGTTTTCTCATCATGACTCCCTAACGCCAATTCAAAAGCTTCGCAAAACTTCATACACATAATTAACTAACGTAAAATATGCCGACTTTTTTCTACTGGTTCATTGCACTTTAACTTATTTTGTAAATGAGCAGCAATTGCTTACGAATGTCGATTTTTCTTAAAACGCTGAATTATATGCAGACATTTAGATTAGCAACGGTGTTTGAAATCGTTTACACCTTGTTTTGTCCACGCTGTAACTTCTGTTTTAAACATTAATCAAACAAAACAAAATAATTTATTTATTGACGACCTTACATATTTATCATGAACATATATATTAAACACTATCGTAAATTAGAGTTTTACTTGTAGAAGCAAAATTAGATTTAGAGTTGGTGTTCCTTTTTGTTTAATTAATAGTTTTTATTCAAACGACAGATGAGTATCTTATAATATGTACTAACGGAAGTATTTCCATTAAGCCGCATTTAGAGCTTTTAAATCAATAGCTTTTAGACTGTAGCTTGTACTCTATTTCTTGTCACTAGAAGTTTGTAATATGGTAAGACATGAAACCGTTCAGACCTCTAAATTTAACACGTTGTTCGTTGTGGATTGTGGATCATTTTCTTAACTTATAGCTAGTGATATGTTTTAATGAAACAGACATATAAACACATTGGCTATCTCGGTCTATCAGTGACACCGTAGTTATTACATAACCTAACATAATGTCATCATTAGCAAATCTTGCTCAAAATTACAAAAATTACAAAGTAAATATGATCAGTTTAGGTAATTAGTTTAGGTTTAGTTAAAATCTAAGACAACAAAATTATAAAACCGATAATACATAGAAAACATTTTACGAAGCCATGTAGTTGGTTTAAAGGCAGGTTGGTTTAATGTCGGGCTATTCGTAACATATTAACTTGCTGTGAACGGTACATAGAAAGTTAAAACAATGCATAGAAACATAACTTACAGTGTAACAACGAACAGTCTACAGGCGTTAATTTAAAGAACTCTGAATGCTGCTTTACAGTTGGTTAATTTAAAAAACAGGGGGAAAAATCTAGGATGGGGTATCGGTAAAAAATACGACTCCCGAGTCGGTATTTTTGAATACCTCCTACGGCTCTCGACTGCGACTCCCCATTCTTTCACTCTAAAATCGTATTTAAATTAAATATTTTAGGTTGGGCTGAGCTGTCATTATAAAATGACATTTTCATTATATCTTGAGTTTATGCATCATTCTTAATACAAATTTTTGAATATATTAGTTTTATAAAATTTTAATTTAATTTTGTATTCTTTATTTTTCATAATACGTCACTCTTTCCTTTTGACATTTAGATTTTGGCTACCAATATGAAACATGAAATAACCACGGAGCTCATTCCAACTTGAGAAAATAAAAATGCCGTTTAGTTCCCCTTAAATGTAACAAATAGAGCATACAGAACAAGATAAAAATGGATATGTATAAAAACAAAAAATCTTTGCTGTCTCATCGTTATACGATGATAATACAAAGTTAATACAAGATGTAATATTAATCAAATTATAAACTGGAGAATATAAAAAACCGGTATTGATATTTCCAATTTCGTTTTCGTTCTTGAACAGAAAAACAAAATATTGTTCCTACTTCCGTTAAAACATTCTAATAATATCGTTATTTTGTTTTTGATGTCGGTGTGTTATCATCGTTGATAATAATTAAATCAAAGAGTTGGAAGTCGATAGTTTTCCGACTCTTCGACTCGCGACTCCCCATCCCTGAAAAAAAAAACGTTTATTTAAGACACAGTTATATTTTTATTTGGCTTAACTTTTCTTTACAGTCTGAAACTCCATATTAAATACGCATACGAAGTATATGTATATAATGGCCAGGGATGAAATAGCGTTTCAAATCGTTACGTTATTGTATAACGTTATTATTATTATTTTTTTTTTGCGTTACATAACTTTATAAATAACGTTAAATATATTAATTTTTATGTTATATAACGTTACGTAAATAATGTTTTATAACGTTCTAAAAATTATTTTTATTTGTAACTCTGAAATTACCTATATTTGACATCTGTAAAGTGTCAATTTAAAAAAATTGTACCAAATTACGTTAGATATTCTAATTTGCATATATGAAATACAAACATAATAAATATATGTTCTTTTCAAAAGAAAACTTATATCACATGAAATATAAATAATCAACAAGTTATAAATAATAAAAAAAACAATAGAACTTACAATAAACAGTCGAATTAATAATGACTTAAATTACGGTCATATAGAATTGAACCTAAAGTCTTTAAGGATAACGGACATAAAATTAGAAAAATTAGGCTAATAGGTAACGAACTAATATAATAACTTGTCATAACTTCTTCTCTAGCTGTAGATAGTCAAACATCGCCAGACCAACAACACCCGTTTCAGTATTCTGCGCAGGGTTGCCAAGTATTCGGTATCTAAAATCGCCAAAAGATGGCGCCAAAGTCGCCCAAAATCGCCAACATTTGCTTGCTAATTTTTTTAACTGGAATTTTCACTTTTGTAAGTTGTCATTAGCTATTTTTTTATATATTGAAGTGGGCTTTTCCTGAATAAAATTAGCAAAAGCTTCAATCAATCTACAAAAGTTACTAAATTTGAAAATCTAGTTCCGCCTAAACGTTTGGAATAGACTTTAAATTGAAACTATAGAAATCGTTTTTCTTTTAATTTAATGGCCTTTGTTGCTATAGCAATTAGCCAGAACAATTTTTATTTGAGAAAATTTCCATGCCTGAACGGGATTCGAACCCGAGACCAAATCGTATATTAAACTATAGAAATCGCATAGCATAACAGATGCATAAACATGAAAACACATATTACATCTTATGAATTCAGCACACAAATGTTTAAAAAATATTTATAAGTCATCAACTTCATTTTACAATTTTTATTTATTTGTTTCAGTAGTACTCAACAGTTAAATGATAGAATGGCCCAGAATTCCCTTAATTCTCAATGAAGACCTAGATGTCACTACTATTTCATTATCATTTTGCGTAAAAATATATTGATATAATCTGTCTCAATTTGTAATACGAAACTAGATCTGGTTACTTTGGTGACTGTTGTGGTGTAAACAGACTTTGGTGTATCCGTGTGAACCAATAGTATGACAATATTATAAATGTATTGTCAACATACAACATAAAAAATTGATGTGAAGTGTGAATATTCACACATTTCAGGGTTTCGCAGGTATATAATAAGTGAATGCGGTATGCTGAGTGTGTAGGACAAATTTTACTTTGTAGTAATCACGGCAAAATGAACGATATTTTTAAAATAATTTATCGTCTGTTAATCATATAATAAGACTGGTTATTAAATTTACGCTCATAAAAATTAAATACAACATTTGTCAAAATATAACTAGAATTTTGACAAAATAATTTCAACATAATAAAAATGCAAAAAAAAACAGAAAAAATAAAATTCACTCCGTACTCGAACTCGAAACCCTTCGTTTTCCAGTCAGTTTAAGAGCGCTTTAACGCATGTAGCTATCGCACGCTATGGATGTGAGTGTCTTACATTGGTATAACTTTTGTACTTTGTGAACCAAATACCACAAAAAATGCGTTATTTTCCAAAAACATAATCTGATCAAAAATTCCTGTTGTACTATTTCGGTTCACACCAATATACATTACTTAGAATTTTTTTAGATTTTTAGTTTAAACCATCTGGGCTACAGGGTGTGGGACAAAATTTTTTTTGCACATTTTTGGCAAAAATCGCATCAAAATAATTTATTTTGCAAAAATAAAAATTTGATCGTTAATCCACGTACTAAGGGCTTTCATTTGATACCCTACTCAGAATTAAAAAAAAATATTTTTGTTTTCGATGAGCACATATTTGTTTATATTTTTAGGGGGGTATGTTTTTTAGATGTTTTAGTATTTTTCCTATGTGCGGGTCAAAGAGTTGTATAAGCATGCCAAATTTCAACTCTCTAGGTTTAGCCGTTTGGCTACAATTTTTACCGAACAGACAGACAGACAGACAGACAGACAGACAGACAGACAGACAGACAGACAGACAGACGACAAAATGACGGTATAAGGGTTTTTTGGTCATACCTACAAAACCCTAAAAATGAACTTTCACTGTTAGTTCCGTATTACAAAATGAGACAGATAATATATGCTGTTCACTTTTGTAAGAACAAACTAAGAGGGAATTTTGTTTTCAATAGTTTGCACCTTTGAAGCCGTATGTCATGTTGGTATTAAAAAATGTCACTTTTTTAAAATGTCGAACCATTTGACATATGTCATAATGAAAAATGACTTCTTGATTATAGTGATCATAACCTAATCAACCTAAAGTCGGTTTTACAGCGTAAGGAATATTTTTAATTGATATTTAAAGTCAGTAACACACCATAAAAGTAACCAAAATAACCAGATCTAGTGTGTTCTTACATAAGTGAACAGCTTATATTCGAGAAATATGAATTTGTAGTTGGTATTTCGTAGAATCGCCCAAATTGCGTTAATCGCAAAATGTGAAATATCAGTCGTAATTTACAAATTTACATCGCCCAAATTGCGTTTACTCGCCCAAATTGCGCTTAATCGCCCAACTTGGCAACCCTGATTCTGCGCATGCCTGACTCTAACCTTGAATGTTTAGTTTTCTCTTTTTTGTGGTGAATATCAAATTATACCTACTTGTTTTGTGGTTGAAAACGTTTTTATACTCCATCTCAGAAAGACTGATAGTAATAAAATTTATTATTTGTAAAAAGTTATTGTTTTTTCACACAGAAGCGGCAAAACAAAAGCGACAAAATATGAATAGTTCGAAACGAAATATTGTTAAAAACAACCGAGAGTGCCGCACATCTTATATGGGAATACGAACTAGTGTTAAACACAATAGATCATAAAAATATGGTCACAGGGGTGTGTTTCATGATATGATAAATATGGTCACAGGCGTGCGTTTAATAAAATGATAAATAGTAATATAGAAATACGCAAAACCAATTTAAACGTGTTTAAAATGTGCACGCCACTGGTAACTGCCTGAAAAAATGATTTATTTCTATCAGTCTTTCTGAGATAGAGTATAGGAAATATAAAAGTGTTTACGAAAATGGAAACTTACTTGAAATCGAAATGCATTTATTCAATACAAATAAAATATTGGAAAAATATTTTTATAACGTTATATAACATTATTAAAATAACGTTACAAAATAACTTTTTTTCCAAGATTATACAGATATACGTTCATTACAGGCGTGTCAGTGATTAGTAAATGTAGAACGTTCCCGCACTTTTTTATTACACACCGCTGACCTGTTACGTAATGAGCTCATTACATAACAGGTTGAGCTAATTACATAACATGTTCAAGCAGCAATGACCGACCGTTAAAAGCAACTTAATAAATAGGTTAAAAGCATTCGTTAAATTATTGTCAGTTTGTAAAGGAAACCGGATTCAAATTAAGTAATATAGTTAAAGTTGTCGAAAATTGCAGAAATATATTTTTGGTAGAGTTGTTCTGTGTCAGTTAATCAGTTGAAGCAAGTGTTGGTCTTTTAATTGAATTTACATTCCGTATGACAGGTACTAACATGACCGTTGCTAGGCAACGTAATAAATAGCTTGAAAGCAACTGTCAAATTATTGTTAGTTTTTAAAGAGAACTGAATAAAAGTTAAATAAGTAATAAATTTATAGTCGTAGAAAAAGCATAGTATGAAACTTGCATGGAATAGTTATTTCTCACTCGTATGAATTGCGCCATGAGCCCCAGGCGAGTAGCGCAACTTTCATACTCGTGTGAAATGACCATCGATCCATGCTCGTTGCATAATACACTATTTATAAATCGTTATAGGTTATTAACGTTATATAACACGTTATAAAAATATCGTTATGTTATTGTTTTAGCAATTGTAGTTGAATCGTTATTGGGTATCGTTACGTTACGTTATCCATCCCTGATACTGACATATAATTGAGTCTGATAAGAACTTGCCCCATTATGCCGTTATCTGTTCGTATCGTTCTTACTCCGAAGTCTGTCGAAGCTTAACGAAACGTAAAACTGTTGACACATTTTCATGTTTTTTATATACATTTTCAGCGTAGAGTACCTAGGAAAAAGGTTTTGTTACTGCGTTTCTAGGTTAAAAAATTAAAATCAGAAAACTTTAATAAATACCTTTCTTTCTGCAGAGTATGTGTAGACCAGCCCTTAGACCAGCCGCCACTGGTTTGGACCCTTAGGATTCGCGGACAACAGTTTTAGATCCACTGATATAGATAGACCATTTTATTTTCAGTATAAATATATAACAAGATAAATCTTTTTGTATAAACAAATGGTAATGGAAGCTTAACCATCATTCAGTCTACTAATAGCATGTACACTGAATACAAATGTCAAAGCGCGAACTTTTGAAACTGTAAATAACATTGTTTATTGTTAAATAATATTTTAAATTATAACGTTAATCAACGGTTCCACTCTACCATCCCTGAAAAAATGTTTACTTATTTTTTGCAGGGGAAAATTTGGAAAAATGAAAAGGAGTAAGCTTTAATTATAATTAATTTAATTTGGCGTAATTAAATATTTAAATAACGTCTTTACTGCACGAAAATTATACGTAAACTAAATCTCTCTGTAATTTGAAACCCGTTAATTAAAAAAAGGAAAATGAAAATATCACCTTTCTTGCAAGGTGTTAATACCGAATATAACGACATAAAATACATTAAAAATAAATATTTACTATTAGACAATTAAGTTGAAATATTTCCCGGAGTTTTTCACATGTTTAGGTTGTATGCATTTATACACACTTTACTACTGCCCACAAGTAAGGGGCAGGTTCTTTCTAATAGGTCTATAAATACCATTATAAAATTACACACAATTCATAGTTATTATTTATAGTTATTTAGGTCTTTATACAGAGTGTATCAGAACATCCCTCCACCACTTTTTTCTAGAAAATACGATACATGAGTAAGTTGGGAAAATATTTTACACCACCCAAGTCTACCCAAAAAGTAGAATGGCAGAATTGAAATTTTCTGGACCAAATCGGAAGTTCAGGATATCAAAGACAATTTTGTTTTTAATAGCAACGAATGTCGTGTTGTATACCTTTGGATCAGTGGCGGCTCGTGACACAAATTTTTTGGATGGAGTTTGGATGTTCTGCAAGGAAGAAGAAATAAGAAGAGTAAAAATGATATGCTTATGTTGTTACCTTAATGCAATTTCTTGAATATTAATGCAATACGTCGGTCTTTCTTAGCAGCAAATTTATCTATAACATTGGTAAAGTTCGGTATTGTTGACATGATTTTTTTTTTTCTATTGACAGCGCTGAAACACGATCTTTACACATTGAATTTCTGAGAAAAGTTTTTGTCCGTTTTAGAGTGGAAAAACAACGTTCAGCTTCATCAGTAACCATGGGTGTTATTACAAAAAATTGTAATAATTTCTTTGTGTCCGCCATCGATTCGTCCAAATTATTATAAATTTTAGTAAAGACACAGCGCCACATATTTTTCTGTATTCACTATTTGAATATATTACAGCAATCTATTTATATGTCATTTCACTTAAAATAAATATATCTGAAAAATGACGGCCGTTCTATCTAACACACGAAGCAAGCCGCTCTTTGACGTTCCTTATTTAAATTAAAAATCCCTTCTATTTTTATCTACTAAACCTTAAATTTTTACACATTAAACTCATTCACTAAAATAATCATAAAAATATAGAAATGAAATATCAGCGCTGAGCACAACAAATATTTTACTATTGAAGACACGTGACAATTTGATCTGCATGACCTTGCAGCTCAAAAGCTATTCATTGGAACTTTCGTTCGGTAGATTTACTGACCCGGTCCATAGCCGAATAGTAACGAAAGAGGATATTTCTGAGCACAGAACTGCGTAGTTCGTCAGCAAATTATTAAAGAGAAACGGATAGAATAGAAAGAACCATAATTATCTAACCCATTGTAAAGCTACGTGCTGCCCTTCGTTGCGCTACAGATACAATGCGTTTTACAAAATACAACTAGTCGATACACATATAAATCCAAAAATCTTTCAGATATTATGCAATAAAAATAATAATTCAAAAAATATATTTTTACTATATTTATTGGCAGTTCTGCAGCTCTGCAGCACCTATAGGCCAGCCGCCGCTGCTTTGGATAAAGCTTTTGTAAAGAAACAACTTTTACTTAAATATTTTATAATATTCTTTACGGCTTACGAAAAATTTTATTCTCTTAACGACTTAGTAATATATTTTTATTTATAAGTGTTCAGTGTGCCCTGCATTTTGATTGAGCTACCTGTTGCTCGAAGCATCATAAAAATAAGAAATAAATAAAAAATATTTCTTTTACAATTCGTTCTTGAAAGTTCATTCTAACAAAAAATATTTAATGCAAGTGTTATTTACAATTGCTAAAATAAAATGGCTGAAATGGCCCCATTCATTCGTTAGAATTTATTAGATTTTAAATTCAGTACCGCTAAAACAAAATGGACGCCATTTTATATGTTACTTTGTTATCTGATATATTTTAAAATATAAAACATTCAAAATAAAATATTACGGTTAGATTTATTGATGACTAGCTGGTGTATCCGTACTTCGTACAATTTTTGTAATATACATTTTTGCTGTAACATAAACGATAAGTGATATATTTCATTTTCAAGTAGAACACAAAATAATCGTTTCTTTATTCTGAATCACTCATTTATATATATTGTTCAATTTCTTTCTTCGTATTCATTTTTGCTATTCAGTAAATGATAAATTAGGTATTTTAACCGTATAAAAACATTCCCCTTGTCCCTTAAATAATCTTCTTATTAAAAAATGCATTGAAGAGAAGAAAAGAAAATGATTTCTCATACACATTTTTCATGTAAAGTAAATAATAAGTGAGATATTTCAAGATTTTAGTTTTAGTGTGTACCCCGTAATTCCCCAAATATTCAATCAATCGAAAAGTATATGAACTTAAAAAAGATTGGTTTTCTTATTATAAACAATTTTTGTCCTATACGATTTTGCTGTTAAATCAATAATAAGGGATATATTTTAAGTGTATTAATAAACAGCCCCTAGAATAAAAATTTTGGGATGACTTATAGCCTATGTTCGAATCCTGTTTTTACTCTATCATCATTCCAAATTACATGAAAATATGTTTAGCCGTTTTTGCGTGATTCTCAGACAGATAGACACACAGTTTTTTTTTGCGGATATTGTCTTTTAATCATCTGAATCGTGTAGAAACCTAATATGAGGCTGAAAAATAAAAAAAGTTTCAGCTTTCAATTTTATTAATACAGGTACGGCTTCTAATCATGGACCTGAACAAATCGAGATCTATTACTCCGCACAGTTTTTTGAAAACAAAATATTAAGCTTCTATGACTTTTTGGTCCAATTCAGTTTAATAGTAAATGGTAAATCCGTAAGAAGGGTATTTCGGATATATATCTGATAACTGTATTCGAAGTCAAGTAAAGGGTGCGTCATGGAAACCGGATATTTTTTAAATAAGCAGTACTCCATTAGTTTTTGGTTTAAAATGTATTTATTTATGCAAAAAGCTATCTATTTATGTCATTTCACTTTAAAAAAAATTATATCTGTCTTTGTTTGATAAATGCGTGCTTTGAGGTAGCCCCACACAAAAAAATTCGCAAGTGGACAGAGCGGGAGACCTGGGAGCCCAGGCCAAATTGATTATTTTCCCGTTGCATTATTTCTCCGAAAACAATCTTCGAAGGACAGCCATTGAGGCGGACGCCGTATGAGCGGTGGCCCCGTCTTGTTGCCCCGTCATTTTTCAGGTTCATCATACTGGTGTAGCGAGGTGACGAGGCAGTAACCTATTTTCTTCAAAAAAGCACGGTCCGATGATGCCAAATGGAGCTACAGCACACCACGCCGTCACTTTTGGGCTGTGAAGTAGTCGTGGGTGTAATTCCCGAGGATTTTCCATGGCCCGGTAGCGGAAATTTTGTTTATTTACCGTGCGATCGAGGTGGAAGTGTGCTTCGTCATTGATTACGACTATTGCTTCTTCATTTTCTTCAAGAAAGTTCAGCATTCTCTCAGCGAAAGCTGCACGCTATTCGTAGTCTCCTATTTTAAATGCCTCTACCATCATCAGCTTAATGGTGACAATATAAGTCCTTATGTAAAATACTCCTAACTGAAGGCTCACTCATTCGCAAAGTCGGACTGTATTTACGAGCTGAACGCTTCGGACTCCTTAAGATCGCCTATCTCACCCTATCAACATTTTTCGGGGTCCGCACAGCTGCGACGGGGTTCGGCGTTTCTTTTCGTAACGGATCCCGTTGTTCGAAAATTGTTTACCCATCTCAATATGGTATTCGACTTGGGATGTCCCAATGACGACGGAAGCGACGCTGAGTATCAGAAACGGATTCACCACTTTGAATGAAGGTGTCGTACACAAACACATGGTGCTGTATATCGTCCATTCCATGGTTACTATTAAAATTGTATGGCCGGACGATTCGAATACCCCCTACCCCAGGTCTGTACCCTTCCAACCTTCCGCGTATTCTCTGTTCAAATCACATCTAGTTCACATGACGCATCCTGTATTACTTAGGAAATGAGAAGTAGGCAATTACAATGACTAATACAAAAAAGAGAAAAAATTAGTAAGGCTAAAGAGGATCTAGAAAGGAAAATTGATCATGCGTAGAAGACCTCATAAAAGATGGAGCGATCAGCTAGCCAAAGATCTAATTAGTATTGTACTACAAGAGAATAAGGAATACCTAACATTTACCAGGTCAAGCTATAGGAATTTTGTGAATGAGGCCAAAAGACTACCCGCCAAAACATTGTCCAAGAAGAAAGAGGGTCATCCTATCTCCTAAATTTACAATATCCAATTAATTGTAGGACTTTACTATTTGGAACTAGTAAAATAGATAAATCTCTTCCAGCTTGAAAAAGTGTCCGTAACTTTTACATTCGATTAGTTAAATGATCTAGAATTACGAGTTTTATACCCATTTCTGTAATGAAAGGTTAACTTGTTCTGTTTTCATAGCTGACCAGAATGATGGCGAGCAGTGAGGTTAAATTTATTACTGGACTGGTTATTATTAAAGGGTCGAGAGTTCCAGTTCCTAATAAACTAGCTAATAGTTATTAGACACATAATTTATTTATGAAGCTAAGAAATTTATTGGTGATTTCCAAGTTATAAAATCCTTATGGTAGTTTATTAGCAACATAATATTTTGTTTTTGTATTGGTATTTCTTATGAAACTAGTATAGGATGTTTCATTTTGTAATACCTAACTAAATTTGATGATTTTGGTGACTTTTGTGGTGTAAACGGACTTTGACGTATCCATGTGAACTAATACTATGATAATATTATAAACTGGAGTACCCGTACTTCGTACGGTTTCTGTAATGTTGTTTTTGCTGTAACGGAAATGATAAGGGAGATATTTCAGTTTCAAGAAAAACGCAAAATAATCGTTTCTTTATTCTAAACAATTCTTTAGTATATATTTTTGATGTTAAATAAATAGAGATACTTCGTTTATAGATAGGCAGCTTTCTCCTAATAATAGCTCCCCAAATATATATCTTATTAAAATCGGCATTAAACAGAGAGGAATAGTTTCAGTCCTCATATTCATTTTTGCTGTTAAGTAAATGATAAATGAAATATTTCATCCTTATAAGTTAAACTGCCCTTGCCCCCTAAATAATCTTCTTTAATAATTTCCCGTTTTTTCCCTAATTTAACTTAAAAAAATAATTTTCCTCATATTCATTTTTGAATTAAAGAAAATAATAAATGGGATATATTAAAGTATATACAAGAATAAAGATTAGATTTGTTATTATAAACAATTTTTATTATATTCATTTTTGCTGTTAAGTCAATAATAAAGGAGATATTTGAAGTTTAGTTTAAGGATGTCACCCCGTAACTCCCCAAATATTCATCTAAATGAAAAAAATAAAAGACTAAAAGGATTTATTTTCTCATTTTAAACTATTTTTGGCATACATGATTTAACTGTTAAGTCAACCCCAAATATTCATCTAACTGAAAAAATTCATTGAGATGAAATATTTATTTTCTTTGTATATCTATACTACTAGCAGTGTACCCGATGCTTCGCTACCGGAAAAAATACATCCGTAGCCGGTTTAGATCGGGTCCATGTCGGAATGGGTTCAAATTAAATTTGGTGCGAATACTTTTAGTATGGTCTAATTATAAATTTTTTGTTTTACTCAACTATTGTATAAATATGTTTTTTTTTTTCACAAATAATTTAAGTGAGATAATTCTTTAGAGTTTTCAAGGCGAAATGTCATATTTCTGGAGGCCACAAACTGTTTTAAAGATGCCTATACTAATTCTCCCATCGGAGTGTCTCCCGATCTCCGTCATATCCCGTGAAATCTTAAAATTTTGGTAAAATAGTAGACAGAGTAGGTACTATTTTTTCTGTTGTATGCAGGTCAAATATAGTTTTCTTTAAAACTCCTTTATCAAAATCGTCTATATTTCTTTTCGTACGATCCTTTTGTACACTTTTTCTAGGTGAAGAAAATTTCGAAGGTTCACCTTGATAGATTTTTTTTTTAATTCTTATTACGCCTGTTGCAGCTGCCACTCAAGCAAAAACTGATTTGAAAGGAATAATAGGTTCCCCAGCCTCATAAAATTCAAAATATAAGAAACTATTTCGCGACTTTGGCTAGTAATAGCGCGACCATTTAAGTTACTTTTAAAAGGTATTTTTACTATTGCTAGATTTTTTACCGACTGTACTCAGAGCGATGTTGCCCGCACGAACTACCGAGATTAAATGCGTCCCCACTCCTACATATTTGAGCCATTTACGATTTTGCCCGAACACGCCCGATCTCAATATAATTGCACAACCAACTATTGAAGGGAAATTCCCGTGTTCTCACTGACGGTTTAATAGATATTCCACTAGTCCAATGTAATTAAAAACAAAATTATTAATTTCTCGTTTCAAATGGGACTATTTTGAGATTTTCGATTTTTCTAGTTATGATGAAGGCATTTTCTACCTGTATGCCAGATTTCAACTCGGTACTATATCTGGAAGTGGGTTAGAATTTCCGGACTAATCCACAAATATTCTCTTTTATATATAAGTAATCTTAGTAATTAATTTACATACATTAAACGTTAGGTTTAGTAGAATAATAGTCAGCTTTAAAAATATTAGCTATAATAAACATACATCAGTTCGCAACTGTTGTTTACGTTAGACCAGCGGTTCTCAAAGTGGGGTCCGCGAAGGGATTTCGGTGGGTCCGTGAAAAACGAACGCATATTTATTTATATTATATAACTGATTGAACTGCACAGTCCTATCCTGATGTTGCAAAGATGGCTCTAAGAGTCCTCATTCCATTTGCAACCACCTATGAGTGTGAGTCGGCTTTTTCTACACTACTTAGTATCAAGACAAAATCTCGAAATAGATTATGCGCGACAAATAACATGAGAGTCGCACTGGCCAAAACAAAGCCACACATAGAAGAATTAGTTCAGGCAAAGCGAATGCATCCATCCCATTAAAATTGTTGTTTGTTATTTAACGATTACATAGCATGTAATATTGTATGTAATATTCTGAATACATAATTGTTTGTAAAATAAATGTTTTATTCACTGTACTTCTCCTTTTTTTTTTATTAATAGGGGTCCGCGAGCTTTCAAACAATTTTTAAAGGGTCCGCCACGCCGGAAATTTTAAAAAATTTGAGAAACGCTGCATTAGACTGACTGTAATCCGCAAAGCTGACTAAATGCAACCTCAGGGCTTCGGGTTATAACAATTACGCACGAAAATGCACGATGTCCGAAGCTGCACTAAATCCATCCAACTAAATATTTCTCAAAACTATGTTAATGCCCAAATATAAATAAAAACAAAATTCATGAATATCGTTTCTAATGCGATTTTTTTAATCGTTATACAGACGGCATTTTCTACCTGTATACCAAATTTCCACTCATCAAATTTACATCAAAACTCGGTACCATATGTGGGTTAGAATTTCCGAATATTTTCTATTTTATAGATACAGAAAATAGATGTTTTTAAACAAAAATAGAAGAATAAGCAAATAGTCCACACTGAAAAAATATGGTTATCAATCGCATTTAAATCAATATTAGTAAAAAAAAGATAGAAAAAAAAAATTATAATAAAAATAAGTTAAGAAAACTCCGCTAAAAATAATTATCCAGAAAACAGATATTCAGCTTATGTCTCGCTCTACATACACGAATCATAAGTTTTGATAAATAACAATTACAATTTATTATCAGCTGTAACCAAACACTGGTTTTATTTTCTACAATGTTTACCTCCTGATAAAGTTTATTCTCGGGCCGAACACTTCCGATATTTAGCGAACACTCACGATGTTCATACAGTTAGACAGTCAACTATTGAATGAAAATTCCTATACGGTCGCTGCATATGTGATGTATATACCAATGGTCGAATGTAATTAAAAACAAAATTATTAATTTCTCGTTTCTGATGGGACTTTTTTGAGATTTTCGATTTTTCTAATTATGATGAAGGCATTTGCTACCTGTATGCAAAATTTCAACTCGGTAGCATATCTGGAAGTGGGTTAGAATTTCCGGACATAGCCACAAATATTCTTTTTTATATATAAAGATTTTGGTCATATATGATTTCGCCAATAATAAGGGATATATATATATATATATATATATATTAGTTTTAGCTTGTCCCCCCCATAACTCCCCAAATACTCATTTAATTGAAAAATGCATTGAACGAAGAAGATTTATTTTATTACTATAAACAATTTTAACCCCGGAACAACTTCCTAGAATAAAATTTTTGAAATGTCTTATAGCCTATGTTTGAATCCTGGTTTTACTCTATCATCGTACCAAATATCGTCAAAATATGACGGGCAGACAGCTGATATTGTTTTATAATCATATGAAACGCGTACAATCCAAGAATGAGGTCGAAAGAAAAAACATATATAGCCAGTGATGGCATACTACCGGTTCGGACCGGTTCGCGCGAACCGTTTCTTAAAATTATTGAAACCTTAGGGAACCGGTTGTTAGAATTATTAAAAATAAATGAATTACTCTGACTTCAGTTTTGAATCGTGCGCCGTGCCCTGCAGTGTTGCAAATGTAATATTTATTTTATAGGTTAATAATAATATGCACTTAAAATTTTTTCCTTATATTTAATAAATGGAAGTAAGTGATTTGTTTTCACTCTTAAAAATACAGAATAGGTTCCTAGATATCACATGACTTTATAGAACCGCTTCCTAAAAATTTAGGATGCCATCACTGGATATAGCCTCCAAATATATTAATACAGATGTATTTTAAATATACAACATAAAAAATAAACTTTACCTGTTAGTTACGTATTACGAAATGAGACATATAATAACATGGTGCACGTGGGATAGAGCCGTACGGAAATTAGTAGAGCTAGAGTGAGATTTTGACACTAGGGATTTTGACTTTATATTCAATGACGTTACGTATATTTTTTGTGTTAATGCTAAAATTGCAAGTAAATGGCTTGCAACAAATTTTATTGTAAAAGAAGAGGATTTTTTACTAAAATAACAATTAATCGTGTAAATTTGTTGGAAAATAAAAAGACAAAGGAAGAGCGTTTAAAATATTCTAAAAACGTATGTCTGTAATTTATAAATTCATTCAGATCACCGATTTCGTCAAAATACATCTAAAATATACATGTAAACACATTAAAATTAACATTATATAAAAAATATGTATGTATAAAAACAACATATTTGTACATAGTTTTTAAAATTATATTGTTTTTCAATTAAAATTGGAATATCAACCAATTCTGAGGATCCGTTTTAGGTTATATATCACTATATCAAGCATTTCATGTTGCGTAAAAGTTACTGGATAAATAAGCATTCTTATTATAAACTTAATTAACTTAAACTCTTGCAAAAAAAATATGTTGTTAATAAATTTATTAGACAGTTTATAAACAACTGGAACTCTCGGCCCTTAAAAGGGCTATTTTGAACAAAAGTTGTTAACTCTAACATAATGTAAAGTTCCAGATTCACTGGGTAGTACATTTTAAACGATTGGACATAATTTAACCAGTGCTGTTTGTCTAAGCCAAAAAAGTTCTATAATTACATCAAAATCCTAACAGATTTTTGATAAAGTTTATTCGATATTTGAGTCATAAGAAAATGTAAATTAAAAAATCCTAGTATTTTTTTCTGCATTTACTTCGTATCTAAGTCCTTCATTAAATTACTAAGAAATATATTGATAAATGGCTTCTATTGCGGGTTCATATTACATATACGTTCACTATAAAGATTTAAGTTTAGCAAACTGACACATTAGCGGACTGATTCTACTGACGTAGATCACGTGCAGCTGGGGTGTTTGGCTTCCGCAGCAAAATATACTCCTGTTACACTTCACAGTTTTTCAATTTCAGAAACGTATTTCTCACTATTAACAATGTGCTATTGGTTTATAAGTATTTCACTATTATAAATAATTTATTCCTCCTTGATACTTTAAAAACAAGACGTATAACGGTAGGCCGTATAATTGATTGACTATGAGTGCAAGGTCATTAAGAACCAAATCGATTTTCAACTGTTAAAAAAAAAATATTATATTTTTAATATCAAGAAAAGACATACACAATAGGGTTTCTCATTTCCCACAATTTTCAAATCCCGAGATTCCGGGATGAAATTTGATCTATTCCCGGAATTTCCCGGAGTTTTTAAAATTGCATGAATACAACTAATTAGTCCATAAGCATGTTGTGTGTGCAGAAATATCTTTAATTCAGATTCAGAATTTGAAAAAATATTACTACTAATTTACAAAGAAGTGATTATTTTTATTTAGAAAAACTTAAATAATAATATTAAACTAATTAAACTTAAATATAATTCAAAATAATTGTGAGAACCGAAAAATAAATTTCGTTAGGAAATATTAAGTTTTATAATAATTTTTCAAAAACTGAAGGTGTCAATGGAGCTATCACCTAATGGTGACCGAATTTTTGTGACGAAAAGGCTTGCCGCAGAAAAGGCTCTTTCAGATTCAATCGATGTCGGTGGAATGGTCTTATAATTATAAGTGCATCATATAATTTTTCTAAGATATTGGTGCGTTTTCCCGTTGCTTTATATATATTCATTTCTTTCGCGACGTTTTTGATGGCATATAGAAAACCTTCGGCATTTTCAACTCGTGTCACATTCGAAATAGCAACATCCAACTTCTGATGAAGTGATAATTCAGACTTGATTTCTCGCTCTGTCATCAGTGAAGTTTTAGCCTCATCACCACTACTATCTAAATCTTCTATACTACAAGCATCCGCATTTGCAACAAAAAGTTTAGCAAATAACTTTTTAGCTGTAGCTTTCAATACTGATTTAGACGGCAGTAGTAATATGGAATTTACTTCCGATTCGTATGTAGTGTTATAATTTGGTGAGTTGATTAGGTATTTTAGTAAGCCAACTAAATTATTATTCCTTCGTTTGACAATTTTCTGTTGGACAGATTCCAGCATTTTAGACGAAAAACTATTATTGTTTTGCGTAACTCATCCAAAATAACACAAATACAACACCCTCTGCTTCAAGTAGTGTTGCGCCGCGTCGAGTTGCTCAAAAAGCCATGGAGTTATATGAAAATTAAAATAAAAACTACTTTTTGTTGCTTAATCTACGTCTTAAGAGCTTTCTTTTAATACCACACAATAAATTTTAATAAAACACAAAAAACGACATTATTCGAAAAACTAATCTGATCAAAAATTCCTGTTGAACTATTCCGGTTCCTATCGATGTGCATTATGCGATTTTTTTCAGATTTTTAGATCTACCCCTCTGGGAAATAGGGTTGGGGACAAAAGTTTTTTTTTTTACATATTTTTGGCGAATATCCAATAAAAAAAATAGATTTTTCAAAAACATATTTGCTTGTTTATTCACGTATTAAGAAGTTTCATTTGATACCCTCCCAAAATTTAAATATATTTGTTAGTAGTATTTGGGTCAAAAAGTTGTTTAAGCATATCAAATTTCAACATTCTATGTTCAGCCGTTTGGCTACAATTTCTATCATATAGACAGACAGACAGACACATGAGTGACGTTATACGGGTTTTTTAGTGGTCAAACCTAAAAAACACCGGGTATGCGCTATTCATTAGAAACCAAGCAGAAGGTACAGCGGAAGGTGTACCTAGGGATAAAAAACGTGTTTTTGGCAATAACTTTTTTATTGAAAGTAAAAAAACAAAATTGCTTTTCCAAGACAAAGAATGATCATTTATGACCGAATACACTAAATTTTGTAACACTAATATTTTATTTATACAAAAAAAAAAAAAAAAAACTATACATTATAACTTGTTCAAAGGTAGAATATGGTATTGTACCTTGGGATAATATACCAAGGTAGGAAAAATTTAACAAATAATAATTCATTTCACACAAATGTACTTTTTAACACATAAATAAAGATAAATCAGCAAGTAAGATTATTTATACAATAGTTTCAAAAGAAGGTACGAAAGAAAAAAGAAAAAAATAGCCCATTTTATTAACTGCAGCATTTATGGTAACATTGAAACCACGCTCTCCAGAAGTGTTCCCTCACTTGTTTCAGTACAATTATTTTCGGAGGTTTGTGCACATTTGTGTAACCAGTTTCGCCAATATTACCTACTGTATTTTTCGACCATAAGACACACCGGACGATAAGACGCACCCCAAATTTTTGGGACAATTTTTAGAAAAAATATTTATTATTACGATAACTTGTATCAGCAACATTCTGTTCATCTTCACTCTCTGTACTGTTACTCGTCTCGTTAATGTCACTGTTCGTATTATTTTCGTCTGAACTATTGTTGTCAATCTCTTCAAAAACCAAGTCATCTTCGATACTATCCAGTGCGTTGCTTATACCGCATTTCTTAAAAAACTTTTTAATCACCTTTTCTTTTACAGCTTACCATGAATTTTTTACCCAGGTACTTCTGACATTAATTTTGAAGGTTTACTGTCTGTCATATTTATAATAAGCATGAACAGAGCGTTAATTAATGATTGATAGGTATTTGTATTTAGCGCGCTGTCGTCTTAGTATTTTATCTTGAGCTGTCTGTACCGTAGATGTACATGACGCATTTTCAAGAGCTGTCCAACTTTCTATCGATTGAAGTGGACTTTTGCTAAACAACATTATCAATAGCCTCATTAAACGTTGAAAGTTACTAGTTCCGCTTAAATCAAAGAAACAGACAATATTAATAAATTGCTTTGTCCAATGACTTATTAATTTGCCTTTGTAAGTTTTCTCCAAGTACACAACTGGTATGTACTAACCTATAAAATTAATCTAGAGGCGGGAAATTCAAAAGCCTATCAGAGACTTATGAACGCTCTGTACATATTCTGCTGTTATTCGTAATAGTAATTCGTACCACACAGTATTGTATTATATTGTAAACTATTTTGACTTATTATGCGTTTATTAAAGATGACTCTTCTAAATTTTTCTTCAATGTGATTTTACAGTGGTGTGTGGTTTGAGTTTCCTAATCATTTTCCAAATATATTAAAATACGTACATTCGTCTATCTACTTTTTTTCCGGATTGACCTAGTATTGAAGAACAATTATTTATATATTGCAGACGTAAATACTGCAAACGCAATGATGATTTGTTATAATATTGCTTTTGACAGGTTCATGGTTGTGATCGTCTTTAAAATGTCTTAGAGGGAAGTAGGTAATATTATTAAACCATAAACGTTCCACAGTAGTTTCACTAAGAACTACTTCTACTGCTAATCTGCAGAATACTACTACTGTATTATGTACTTACTGGACTCGTCACTCCTACTGAATGAAATTAACAACAAGTCAACAAGGTTAACGCGACGTATAACCTCAGAGATTAAAAGTTTTTTTATACAAAACTAACATTCTGAAGTATCAATCTACACATCAAATTTTGCCCCGTCTAATTGTATATTTTTAACTGTAGATTTTTTTTTTTGTAAAAATGTTAACACTCAATAACTTAAAAACAGATATCAGAAAATAAAGTTCTGTAATTTTTTAAATATATTAGTGGGTTTCAAATAAATTTTATATTTATATAGTTTAAATAGTTTCTTAAATGTCAACCGGACTGATGGTGTCCAAAGATGATAAGAAGATAGTTATGTGCAAAAATGCTCAAATAATACGTCAACAATTTTTTGACATGATTGTCTATAGCAGGGTTTTCCAAACTGTCCTCCACGGAGCACTTAGTGCTCCGCGGTGCGTCTACTAGTGCTCCGCGAGCAGATTAGACAGAAAAGTAAATAAAATAAATGTGATCAGATATAGTGTTTTTTTTTTTTTTTTTCAAAACAAACGTTTCACTCGGAAATGATACGCTATCGCTTATCGCCCCCAATAAATGTTAATAAACACACTCGAATCTTAATAGTTCAACTGGCCATTGAAAAAGTTTTAACCATTATGAAATACAAATATACAGCTGAGTAACTGTTCTATTACAGGGCTGATATATTACAAGAGCGGCATATAATACAGTACAAATTCCTTAAAATTTGCCATATAATAGATAATGACTGTTGTGACGTTTCATGCAATGGGAATATGAATTATATCTTTATATCTCGTATAATTCAGGCAGGAAGTCAGTAAATCATAATGGTGCAGTGTTATTTATTTGTTTTTGCTGCGATTATTTTTCGATGGATCGCTGGCTAAAGTACGGATTGTTAAAAAAAGCTACCAAAGTCTCCGTCTTAAAACGGCCAGTAGACGACAAGTGTGTTCATTTTTAAATTTCGATGGATGTCCACGGATTGAGGTTCCTGCATAATGTTTTTACTATTTTTAGCATGTCTGTCGGTCTCTCTGTCGGCCCCTGGACACGTGTAAAGCAAATTTGACTAAAAAGATTTTTATGAAATATAATTTTTAAGCTTCTCACACCAGTGCCATCAGTTAATCAACTTTTGGTAAATAGCGGTCATCTAGAAATGGAATATTGTTTGGCTGTCAGTACTGTGGTGGTCACATCTGATTTAAAAAAATATTTTTGCGTTATTTTTACTTTATTACCGACCGCCGACATATATAAGGGAGGTATTGTGATCATGCCGATTTTGACATTTCGAGATTTCGATGGATCTCCACGAATTGAGGTCTCTACATAACGTTTTGACTATTTTTAGCATGATGTCTGTCGGTCTGTCTGTCTGTCTGTCTGTCTGTCTGTCTGTCTGTCTGTCTGTATGTGAGTCTGTCTGTCTGTCTGTCCGTTTGTCCGTCTGTTCGTCCGTCCATCTGCGTACACATGCAGAACAAATTCAGCTAAAAGGATTTTTATGAAACTTCATATTTAAACTTTTGACATCAATGGCAAGAGTTGATCAACTTTTGGTAAAAATCCGTTGACTAGAAATGGGAGTTTACTCGTGTCGATTTTAAGATTTTTGCGAATACATATTTTACAACAGAAATTATGTTCCGAAAAAATTTATTTAACAAAAGCAATAACTAACCACTTTTATTTGAGACCTTTTATGATAAAACGAAAAAAATTTGAAAATTTTTTCGAATTTTTTTCCTTGTATCTATTTTTTCATACTTATGTGTAACGTTTCCATGGTCATGATAAATAATATCTCTGTTAGAAAATATTGGCCCAAGCTATTTCTACTCTGCTGCTAGAATGTATTTTATACAAGAACTTTGTGATGGCGGTCGGTCCTGTGGTGGCCACAGCTGATTTTATTTATTATAGTAATAATACTTAATAATATTTATTAAGTATTTATTTTGCCCTACGTATATGTAATGTTTCCACGGTTATGATACATAATTTCTGTGTTAAAGAGTATTTTGTTTAAGAACCTAATTTGTTATGGCGTTCGGTCTTTTGGTGGTCGCAGATAATTTTTTATTCATATTTTTGCTTTTAACTAACAAAGCATTCTTACATTTTGCTCAGTTTATAATCCGTACCAGAGAATTTTAAAGATCGGCATAAAACAATTATCCTGTATCGATCAACTGAGAAATTTATTTCCAGTACACTAGCCAGTGGTGTACGCATAGGGGGAATTAGGGGGATAAATCCCCCCTCCCGAAAATTCGAAAAGAACTAAAACTATAATTACCCCATTTCAAGATAGCTCGCGTTCTCAATACGTATAAATTTCGATGTTGTAAAAAATCTGTATATAGCAACATGATAGTGCTCCGCGACGAATTGTTCTCGTGAAAAGTTCTCTGCGGCTCAAAAAGTTTGGGAATCTATGGTTTATAGTTAAGAACCTTCGCTGAAAAATATTATACTTGCTAATGGAATTCTACCTGGTACACGTGTTCCTTACACCTGGTACACGTGAAACTTAAATCGTTTTCATCAGCAGCACCTGTATTGAGAACCGCGACAAATTCAAGATGGCAGCAAAAATAGACTACGATATACAATAACTATAAGTAGTTTTCACAATAGAACAAAAAAAGTACAAACATATTTAGAATGAAGCTTTAGCTAGAATTTAATGAATCGTACGCAAATATGCGTCAATTGGTTTACAAGATGGTGTCTGTTATTCCACTTGTTTATTTACAAGTACATAACATTTGTTTTTACAATAAAAATATCCTATTAGATACATAAAAAAACGGTGCAAATTTTGATGTATATATTAATACTGATTTTATTTCTGTATTATTGTTAATTTTATACAAGAAACTTGTGAGAAATATAGGGTTGTGCGTTCCCTTAAAGGAGTGACAATATTTCGATATGAGATATTGCTTGCTTGCTGTGATTTTACTTTGTTTATTTTAATTAAAATCAGTTGACAACGATAATACAAATATTCATGTCCTGGTCGGTATGCGACACATTTGTCACGCGAAGCACATAGGAAAAATACTAAAACATCTAAAAAACATATCCCCTAAAAATATAAACAAACATGTGCTCATCGAAAAAAAAAAAATATATATATATATCAGCATTAATATATATATTGGCCCACACCCTGTAGCCCAGATGGTTGAAACTAAAAATCTGAAAAAATACTAAGTAATGTACATTGGTGTGAACCGGAATAGCACAACAGGAATTTCTGATCAGATATTTTCGGAAAATAACGCATTTTTTGTGTTTCTTTTTTGACGATGTACAAAAGTTATAGTTATGTAACACACTATACTAGAAGGCGTATCCTGGCCTAATAGTTAGCCTGCTCGCTTGCTACGCAGCAAACTAGGGTTCGCTTCCGGGCAGAAGAGACATTTTATTTTGTTTTTTTTTTCATTTTTATTTTGTATAAATTATTTTGTCAAAATTCTAGTTATATTTTGGCAAATGTTGCATTTAATTTTTAAGAGCGTAAATTTAATAACCAGTTGGAATGGTTGGAATTATATTTTCATTCTATGTGTAATGTATACGAAACCAGAGGAGCGGAGCATATGACTTAAAACAACCAATGGAAGCCACAGGCGCAATTTTCAAAATCTTAATGTATAAAAAAAATAAACCTTGATGTATAAAAAAATACTGCACAAATTTAGCAACCTAAATAATGGTATTAGGTATTCGAATTAAAATTAAAAAAATATATATTTTAACAGAAAATTTGTTTTTAAAGCTCTAATTTAAAAGACGATAAATAATTTTAAAAATATCGTTAATTTTGCCGTGATTAGTACAAAGCAAAATTTGTCCTACATACTCAGCATGCCTCCACTTATTACTTGCGAAGCAATATTTTTGCATTACATAATTATACGCCTCCATAGCCTAGTGATTTGAGACTAAGACGTGAGTTCTTTAAATGGAAATCGACTCTCACAAGTCGATTTCCGGTGAGGTTGTATTTTGATATCCATTTTATAAATTACATATTTAGTAACAAACTTTTAATCCCCACTCCAAAATTATTTCTAAAAATATGAAAACAAGAATTTATTGTGTATTATAGGAATCCTAATAGTTCAGGATTTTTTGTTCAGATTATTTTTTCAAAAAATATCGACTTTTTGTGTTGTTGAATATGTAGATTAGAAGTCCTTTATTTTGACACGATTTTTGCCAGAACTATTCTAAAATGTTCTTGTCTCATACGCCATGACCCAGCACGGTTCCTCTAGTAATCTGAAAAAACTCTAAGTGAGGCACATTGACGTGAATCAAAATCATCCTCATTGGCGTGAAATCCCGAGGTGAGCCTAGCTCTCCTGTTACCAGGTTTCATGACCATATTTTCAATCTGCGTACATTCAGGAGTAATATGGTCAGTATTGTGTCAATTTTTTAGCGTACTCAGAACTGATATGAACCGGTATAATACGAGTATAACAGAATTTTTTGCTCAAATTACATGAAATTAAAAAGAAAATACAATTTTTACCAAGATCAGGTTATACCAAGTTATAGTACGTCCCATACTTATGTATGGTTCCGTTACATGAACTGACAAAGTGAGATCGAAAACTCCTTATAGTTTTCGAAAATAAAATATTACCCCGACTCTTTGGTCCCATTCAAATTAATGGTGACTGGCGAATCTGTAAGATCAAAAATATCTGACTATTGTACGCAAGGTCTAGTATCATACAAGAATTGAGAAGTAAACGATTACGATGGATAGGACACGTGGTGAGGATGAGGAAGAACAGAATGGTTTGAATGATATGGGAGGGAAGATTGAATACCCATCGGCCATTTTATAGTTATATCTAAGGCTACGGTTACAGTGGAAGCGTGTTCGCGCGAACAGTAAGTCGCGCGTACTCGCCCGCATTCGCGCGACTGATTAAAGCGTGTAGAAATACACAGGTTTTTAGGTACTGTAGAAGCTTATCAATCGCGCGAACTACGCTCGTACTCGCCCGCATTCGAGCGACTAATTCTAGCGTGTAGAAGTACACATCTGTGTATTGTAAATCGCCCGAATAGCTGAATTCAAAATTGTTTGTTTTGTTCGCGCGAGTATGCGTTCTACCTACAGTTCTTATCTCCGTACAGTCCACTTGTTTTACTAGCTTTGTGGTACAGTCTGTGTATACAAAATGAATATTGAGAAATTAATATTTTTAGTTTTTGATCGAAGATCGTTATGGGATCAAAAATGTAAAACTTACCATTGATCAATCACGTAAATTATGGGATGAAGTGGCGACTGAATTCAAGTTAGCGATAAGGAGAAATATTTAATTTTCCATGTTCTAAACATAATAAAAAACAAAACAACATATGAATGGTTTACACCAGTGGTTCTCAACCAGTGGTACGCGTATCACTAGTGGTACCTGAAAGAAGACTTGGTGGTACGTGAATAACAGTGACGTATTTTTTTAATTAATGTAATGAAGAAAAAAATATATATAAAATTACTCAAAGGTGAATTGTGTCAAAATTAACCTGCTTTATTATGCAAACATTCTTGATATTTTCTATATTACTAAGAAATTGGAGCATTATAGGCTATTCCAAACGTTTAGGCGGAACTAGATTTTGCAATCTAGTTACTTTCATGGTTTGAATTGTAGTTTTTGGCCGTTTTGTTTATAGTTTGTAATTCATACTTCCAATAAACATTTTTTGATTAAGGTTAATATCATTTTAAAATGTCATTTTTTGTGGCATTCTTAATACAAATATCCCATTTATTTATTTTTTTGTCATTAAAATAACTGCTAGAACTAAACACCACCTATCTAGTCGCTCGTATACGCGCGAATATGCCCGTTTACGCGCTAATACGCCCGAACTGTACTTCGGGCGAACACGCTTCCACTGTAACCGTAGCCTAAGATAGACATACGTATATTTCGTTTGAAAATAAAAAATAAAATATATAATAAAAAGTAACTGCTGACAGCTGGGATTCGATCTCAAATAGTACAGTATACTAGGGCGGTAGTTAGTCGCATAAAGCCAATCAGTGGCTCTAGGAGTGGAGGCGCTCACGTGATGTATGTCTGTTGTCGTTCAATTTACTCTCCTTTGAATTCACATGAATGCTTGGATCGTGGACTATTTTTTTAAAACTACGGGTAGACATTCCTTATCATGGCAATATCACAAAGATAGTGAAAATAATTCCTTCTTAGACTTTTATGACTGATATTTTTCGTTATTAGCGAATATTTGCAACGAGTGGTTTGTTCTGTCGTAATTATCAATATTGTAATAGATGCATTTAAAAAAATATCTGTAAATACAAATACAGATAACTAGAAAAATTGTATCTAGATGCAGATACATGCCAAAAATGTTTGTATCTAGATACAGCTAGATACTTTTGAAAAAAACACTGAAAAATGAAAATCCCATATTTTTATCAAACAAACGGTGAATGTTAATCAGTATTATACATGCTATTCAAAAATCATCGTGACGTCACAAAAAGCCCACTATATTCAAGGTAAAACACTATTCTACGGAATAAATTTCTACTAATAACGTATGTATTATGTTAGCCATATGTGCTAACGTATAAGCTGCGTATCTATAAGAATGTTAATCTTATAGATACGCAGCTATGTTCTTCTTAAGAGGATGTTCATTTCAATCAAGCCTAATTGAAGTGGAATTCGTGTAATATCACGATCATTTTTGATCACTAATAAAAAATTACTGATAAGAAATATATAATTAATATTTTTTTTTCTCATTCCATACAAATTTTATTTATAGACGAAATTTCAGTTGACATTCTCATATTATTATTATTATTTATTATTCAATTTTACGTCCTTTAGGATACACACCTACTTCTCCTTACTGATTTCAATTAGAAAATGAACTTAATATCCACACTAGCATGGCCGGCCCTTGGCTGAGGTGGACTAGAGCCAGGCATCAAGTGATAAAATACCTCAAAAAAATTATCAACGTGTATTTTCAGTCACTGGATACTTTTGAAGTGCCTTAATTTGTTTTGCCCAAGTCTTCACAAAACCACGGTCCACTCCCAAACCACTTGAGTGGATATAATTTTTCATATGTTTTTAGTAAATTGCTCATCAAAATAGCAATAATAGTTATTCAAAAACTTAGTTTTTATTAATAATTACCCATTTTCCTTAAGTGTTGTACCTACTATTGTTTTTTTTTTTTTTTAATTGGTTTTATTTGACCTTGGAAATTACCTCCATAGTCACTTATCTAAATCGATACATCTTGATACAATAGTGTAAATATAAACTTATTACAATCCTTCATTGTTGAAACTAAATTTTAAATAAAATACAAAAGCACAAATCTAAACAAATTTAACATAATAAATACTTATATATTACAATGTCCAAACAAAAAAAAAAAATAAATAAATAAAAAACCGTAAATAACTGTTTTCGTTTTTTGTTTTTTTTTTTTTTTTTTCCTTCCTTCCTTAAATAAAGTTAATTTTTATATATAAAGTCTTATTTAGATATTTATATTGCACTTCTTTATATGTCTATATAGAGCAATTTTAAGTTCGTGTTCATTTGATACGAGGTAACTAATGTTTATCGGGAGAGTTTTGGTGGTAGATAAGATATTGTGAAATAGCTGGTTGATATTTCTTTTGTGGAGGATGCACTGTAGCACTATGTGTTCAGCAGTGGCTTCTTCCCCACAATCACATTTATTGTTTATCACTACACCAATTCTATTAAGATGGGCCGCGCACTTATTATGTCCAGATTTTAATCTTATTATAGTACTAATGAAGTCTCTATTTTGCGAGTACGTAAACCATGGATTGTCTTTTAGTTCACTGTTAAATTTATAGTAATTTACTCCAGTATTTCTGCATAGCTTGCTGTACCACTTTTTAAAATTTTCCCGCAGTTCTCCTTTTTTCTCATTTATTATGGTGCTGTACGGTGTTTTAATGTTTATTTCTGAGGAGTTTTCTGTTGAGTATGCTGCTCTAGCTTCTCTATCTGCTTTTTCATTGCCATATATTCCTTTATGACCTGGTACCCAAATGAGGCAGATGTTATTACCCGTCTGTTCGAGTTTTAGGTATAGGCTTTTAATATGGCAATTTATTGGAATGTTATTATTTTTGTAGCTGTTGTGCTTTAACGATTCCAGAGCACTTTTAGAGTCTGTCACTATAAGTATTTTTTTGTGTGATATGTTAATAATACTTTCTAATGCTTTTTGGATCCCCAATAGTTCTACATAGCAAGAGCTTACTGCAATATTTATCTTGTAGCTATCGGTAATATTCCTAGTTGCGTTATAGTATGCGCAGCTGCTAAGATTTTCTTTATAATCTACTGAACCGTCTGTGTATATAATTTCATCATACTTATTTTCTTCTAAATAACTTTTGAAAATGCTGTCTATTAATTTACTGGGGTCTTGTTTATTACTGCAATTCAGGTTAATGTTCAGTAATGCCGATTTAATTTCATAGCTGTTCGAATAATATGGTTCGATTTGATGTTTATCGATATCTGCTAATTTTTCCTTGTTATATATTTTAATTAGTAATGGTGTGGGTTTATTGTTCCAGTAGTTTTTATGTTGCAAGTTTGCTAAATTGTCTAATTTCTTATTCAGGGCGTGTCTGGGAAAATGAAGTTTTTTTAATACGTATTTTTGTGCTAAAAATCGTCTTCTTGATTTTAAAGGAGGTTCAGCGGCTTCATAATTCAGAATTTGGCACGGGGTTGATTTCATTGTACCCAAGGATATCCGCAATGCTAGGTGTTGTACCCTATCAAGTTTCTTCCTCCGCGTTATTGTTGCAGAGGAAATAAGCGATCCTGCGTAGTCTAAGTGTGGTCTTATTAATGCTTTGTATAGGTTTAACATGGTAGTCGGGTGTGCTCCCCACTTAAATCCTGCTATGCTTCTTAGTAGGTTAATTCCTTTGTAGCACTTGTTCACTGTTTCTTGAATTTGTTTGTCCCATTTGCTTTTAGTATCGAACCAAACTCCTAAGAACTTGGCGTGTGGTACTACTTTGATAGTTTTTCCACTAAGGCAAATTCTGGGGCTATATTTGAGCTGATGTCTTGTAAAGATAACAATAGAACTTTTACTTGCTGATAATTTGAGTTGCAGTGTGTTAAGCATTTTTATTAATTCGTTTAGTTTCTTTTGCAATCGTTTTTGTGCAATGTGTAACTTACTTCCGCGACTGTACACAACAATATCGTCAGCGAATTGTAGAATTTCAGTTCCTCCGCCACGTATTTTTTCGAGGTCTTTAGTGTAAACAGTATACAATAAGGGGCTGAGTATAGATCCTTGTGGTATTCCTTTTTTGATAACATATGGACCTTTTGTAATGTTTTTGTATTTGATAAATACTTGACGTGTTCTCATGTATTCGTGTATCCATCTTGCTATCTTGTTAGATATTCCTATATCCAGTAAGTTATTATACAAGATATCGATGTTAACGTTGTCGAAGGCTCCCTCGATATCTAAAAAGGCCGCAATAGTATACTGGTTTTTGGAATATGTTATTTGTATATCCGTATTTAGGATATTTAGATTATCATGGACACTTTTACCTTTTCTGAACCCATATTGAGTTTGCGGCAATTTGTTGTTATGTTCGAGATACCATTCCATCCTGGACTTTAAAATACTCTCGAAGATTTTCCTAGACAAGAAAGCAAGGTAATAGGTCGGTAGGAAGTAGCTTGATTAAGCGGTTTGTTGGGTTTTGGAATGGGCACAATCATATGCGTTTTCCATTTTTCCGGTACGTAGTACTTGTGGAGCATGCTCGTGAATAAATTTGGTAATTTTTGGAGTGCTATCTCTGGCAGGCGTCTTATCATTTCATAAGTGATATTGTCGTATCCAACACTTGTATTTTTATTGTGGTTAATACTCTGTATTATTTCTTCGTATGTTATATTTTTATCGAGGAATGCAGATACTACGGTTTGGTTGTTTCGTGAGACCGTATTACGGATATTCGTAGGGCATACTTTGAGGGCGAAATCTTCAAGCCACTTACCCTCTTGAGTGTCTATGCTGTGTGTGTTACCTCTCCTAATCATTCTTACTTTATTCCATACATCTTTTGTGTTGTTGCTTGGTGTTAACTTTTCACAAAATTTTCTCCACTCATCTTTTTTCCTGTTCTGTAAATATTTGTTGGTTAGGGTTTTTTGTTTTTTGTACTTAATAAAGTTTTCCATATTTGACGTTTTATTAAAATTTGTTAGTGCTAATCTCCTTCTGGCAACCATTAGGTTACACTCGCTGTCCCACCAACAGGGTTTTGTTCTTCTTCCTGGATTTTTTATTATTAATTTCGGGGTGGATATGTCTATTGCGCTGTCCATCGAATTAACAAAGAAATTAAAGTTTTCTTGTATATTATCCGAGTCATTGTTGTTATTAATTTTCTCTTCAATATTCTTCTTGTAATTGTCCCAGTCAGTTTTTTTGTAATTTTTCTTACAGACTTGGAAGTTTATATTATTTTTTTCTTCTTTATCTATTTGATTTGGATCCTTATACTGAAATATTATTGGGTAGTGGTCACTCCCCAAAGGATCTCTCAGTACTTGCCAGTTCGTGATGTCAAGCAGTAGCGCTGGACTAGTAATTGTTAGGTCAATTACACTGTCTTTCCAATTGAGTCGTTTGACCCTTGTTGGTGTCCCATCGTTTGCAAGATATAGGCATTCCTCGTCGATAAACTCAGCTAATTCATCTCCCTCCGTATCAGAAGGATAATATTGGTCCCATGATGGGTGATGACAATTTAAGTCTCCTGCAAGAATGAATGGGTCTTGTATTTGGTTTTTAATATATTTCCAGTCACTTTTAGTCATTTTATGCTTTGGTCGTGCATAAATTGAAATTATTATTATATATCCAATGTGGGATTTAATTCGGATGGACAGTAGTTCGACATTTTCATTAGGTGATATAATTGAGACAGGTTCATACTCGATTGAATCGTGAATTAAGATTGCTACCCCACCATGTGGGTTGTATGTACTCGCTCTTTTCCTATCTTTTCTCTCTATAACGTAATTTTTTACGTTGAGGGATTTTTCTTCTGTCAAAAATGTTTCGCTAAGTAAACACAGTTTGATGTGATTTTCCTTTAGTAGGTATGGAAATTCCGTTAGCACACTATTTATTCCTTGGCAGTTCCATTGTAGAATGTTGAATTTAATATAATTTATAGTATTTATTATTGAAAAACTTTGTTTGGTTGTACCTACTTGTATTGTTAAACCTATTTACTTCGACGTGATTGTCTTCTAGTGGTCCTTGTTATTGTTATTTCCTTATTCTCTCGCGAATTATGTTCTTTAACTTCTTCATCATTTTCTTTATTCTTTTGCACATTTTCGGGTATAACTTCTATCGCGTCTAAATCTTTTTCTTTGTTTATATTATTAGATGCTTCACAGTTTAAATTTTGAGTAGTTGTAATGATATTATCTTTATTCATATTTGGTTGTTTTGTATGTATTACTGCCTCTGTGATAATATTATTACAGTTGTCCTTGGGTTTCTTATTCAAATATTTATTTTCTTCTTCTTCTCCTTCTGTGCCTGAATTAATTTCCTTTCTGTTTCTTTTTTGGCTTGGGTATTTTATTGGTAATTGTTTGTTTTCGTTTTTATCTCTGTTGTTTTTGTTCCATCTTGGTTTAGATATTGGATTCGGTACGTATGAAGGTAATTCCTGTACTTCATTTGTTCCTAATTGTGGAAATTCTTCATTGTAGTTATTAAGCAGTGAAAATCTATTTTCAGTTCTTACTGCGTATTGGTGTGTTCTGTCTCTTATTGTTGGTATTTCCAAGGATGCCTCTTGGTAGCTCATATTGTGAGTTGCCATAAGTGAATTTATATTATTTTGTCTGATCCTTTCAGGGCAGAGCTTATTGGTGGGTTCATGTTCTTGATCACAGTTAAAACATATAGGGTTTCTTTGGCTGCATTCTGTTTTAGTGTGTCCTCTTTCTCCACAATGTGAACAAGTTTCTACAGTACTTCTACATTGTTTTGCTACGTGTCCGTATCTGAAGCATCTATAGCATTGTTTTACCGTTCTTACGTACGGTTCGCACGGGAATCTTGCGTTCCATATGTAAATATACTCTGGGATTTGTTGGCCATAAAATAGTACCTTAATTGAACTACTAGGGATGTATTCAATTTTTCCCTCGTTTATTGTCTTCCTGTTCATTCTCATTATCGACTGGATTTTAAATTGCCGACTGTCGATTATTGATTTTAGTTTTTCTTCGCTATAATCAGCGTCAATGTTTTTAATTATTGCAGCTCGTGCTATAAGAAAATTGGGAATATAAGCAATTAGGTCTTTAGTTTTAAGGTTCTCATTTTGCACCAAGTTGTTCGCTGTGGAAGGATTGGAGCATTCTACTACTATTCTGTTTCTGCCGATTTTTTTGATATCGTTGACAGATATGCCTTGAGTAATTTTGTGTACCTCTTCAGCAATTTTGAGCACGCTTATGCCCATCCTGTTGGTATTAGTTGATTGTCCGTTATCTTTTTTTTGGTTAAATACTTTGAATTTTCCAATGTTTTCATCCTCCAAATATAAATTAGGGGTAAGATGAGGAGGGCCATTGCCCTCTTCTGCCCCGGGGGGCATTATGGAAATATTTTATCTTAAAATTTTGATTTTTTTTTTCCTCAAACAAATTGCAAAATAAAATTTATTCAAAAAAAAAAAAAAACTCCTTTTGCTGGCTCGAACCACCGATCTCTTATATCATAGTCATCTACGTTCAGCACTAGACCAATTAGTATTTTATAATTAAGTTAGTTTATTAACGTAGCATTTGTATGTTATATCTTGCAAGATTAAAATTAACCCTTCTAAACTAGATTTTAACTAATTTTTAATGTAAATGTCACTATCACTATTTCGCAATTTTGCGTCCATTAATTAAAAAAAAGTGTACATAATTTTATTATATAGTTTTTTATAAAACTTAACTCACTCAGAAACGCGTCTATACACAATCAATATTGGTCATCAACTTGACCTACCTACTATTGTGGTACCTAAATACCTATACTATTTTTACGGCCGTTCAAAAGCTATGAAAAACGAGTGAGAATATATATATATATATATATATATATATATATATATATATATATATATATATATATATATATATATATATATATATATATATTGACATTCCATATAAATTTTATTTGTAAACGTCAGAATTTCAATTGTTTTCTGAATTTTGTTTATAGTAATAATAAAATATTTAAAATGACAATTTATAATTAAACTATTACATCAGCTCGGTATCATGGTATAAGAATAAAGTAACGAGCAAAGTATCTGAGATACAGATACAAGATACTTAAATTTAAATATCTAGATACAGATACAGATACATATTTCAAAAAGTATCTAATTTGTATCTAGATACTTGCAACTAAATACATTACAACACTGGTAATTATTGTCTGTCCTCTATTTAGATATCCACACATACAAATCAACATTCACAAAACATGAGTAACTTTTCAAAGAGAAAATAACATTCCTTAAAGACTATTTTATTTTAATTATAATTTGTACTCTGTTTTGCACTGTTCGCATTTCAAATGTATCAGCATGACAAATTGAATTTTCTTTGTTTCCACAATAATAAAATTGAATTTCTGGTACTATGAAATTGTTTCTTTTTATGCTCAAAGCATTATCTAATTCCATAAATAGATTTGTGTTCAGCATTGTTCAATTCAGAAACCTAAACAATTTGTTATATTGTACGGAATGGTTTAGTTAGTTATTTATTATTTTTAATTCTACGTATACCGATTGTTTGTTACAAGTACTCATAGCCGGTAACATCGTAACCTAATAAAATGTCAAGAAGTTCGGTATCGAGCAACAACATTCAAAATTACTCTGAGACTATATCAGTGGTTGGTAAAGTTTTAAGGCTTGATGGCCATTTTTATGTTCAAAATTATAACACGATCTGTATCTCTAATAAACTTCGTTCAAAATATTTGTCTGTTTTGAAGCTTCCTTCAGGATAGATGATATCCAAAGTGACATCAGCAACACTAGTGCCAGTGTGCTTTAGTCAAACTAATCTGACAAATATCTCATTTTTACTTATAATTCTTTTGTCGAAGTATAATGAATAACTTTATTTAAGGAAGATGACGTACCAGGTGCGAAATTAAAATATGTTAAACTACAAGATCCTTCTATTCAAGAATTAAAAAGGTGATTAGATGTCGAATACTACAAAAAATTGGAAACAAGTTCTAATAGAGAGCTTTGGTTCAAGAACACATTGAATTTTTATAATAATAATAATATTAAATTTTCTATGAAATTTTACTAATACATATAAATTTGTTTACGAACAGTTAATATGTAAACAGTACCAGGAAAGCAACAGTTAGTCAAAATAGTTCGATTGATGACCACTGCCGCTACTATCGATTTTACAATTAATATCGTCTATTAAATTTCAAATCATTAGTGTCTTAGAAACTGCAAAGTGATTACCGTGGCAACAAGAAGTGTCTAGTCTACTATTTAAAAAACATAATTCTCAAAATTGAAAAACTGCTTCTAAGTGAGAGTGTTATCGCAGCGACTTTACAAATACGTACCCGTGCACAAAATATACAGTCCACTAATCCAAATCAAACTAAATATTTGTATATAATTTAACATTAATTCATTTTTCAATGAAATAAGTATTTTCATAAGTGAATTTTCTATGCCAGTGTCAACATATATCAAAAATAATATTCTATAAACTTAACGCATCAAACTGCTTTCCTATTTTAATACTATCTCTCTTTCTTTCACTTGGGAACAGCAATAGAGTTGACTTTTGACCCGGCCACAAACTCATCTTGTTCTGTTAAGTGTAAGACATCTCCAGGTATACCCATATTAGGTAGGTCTGAAGAGCTACGAACATTTCGGAGAAGATGCAGATATCACAGGAGATAAAGAAAAGTGAGACGGTGAAATAGTAATGAGCAAAAAAAAAAAAAACAAAAGAAAGACACATTAAAATGAGAAAAACAAGAGAACGGATAGAAGTGGTGAACACAAAAGCGCCCCCGTCGCTACAGGGCGCCTCTACAAAAACGGCGCCCAGGGCATGTATCATATCCTGGATGGTACTCTATGTAGTATTAATTTGCACGGATATTTGGAACATTCGGCTTAATATTTTTCCTATTCAACAATTTTAATACAGTAAAAGTAAAAAAATATTTTATCTATCCTGACTGTACCTTTTATGTTTGTAAATAAAATGCTTTCAAATAGACTTGAAATAGCTGCACGTTCACCTGATTCTTAAAGATTCTACTGAGTACAGTAGGACCAGGATATTACTATATCGCAGAATAAAAATCTTAGTTTAAATTGAAAAAGGCAAAAATAAAATTTGAATAAGGAAAAAATAAACAAAAAATCCTAATTCTATGTCTAATTTAATGTAATCTAATTGACGATCCTTTTCACGTGTAAAATAACTGAAAAACATTTTCCTCTAATAATGTTAGTGTAGTGGTAAAGGCGTTATGATTTTTTTTTATTTGAAAAGATAATAATATGTATTTTACAGACACTAAAAACTATTTAACGATCATACTAATAATGTTTATAATTAACAAAACATTATACGTTTATGCACACCATGTATTATTTCTTCCAAATTTTCATTACATTATGTTTAATTCTCAACAAACCCATGCCAAATAGCCAATAGGTTAAGTTCAGATCATAAAAGACAACCAGTTCATTGTATAAGTCTTTCACTTCTAATGTCTATACTGCGTTATCTTGTATAGGGGAAAGTGGGGAAAAGCCGCGCACTTTACGAAAATCCTATGATAAATCTTAAAATTTTCCGAGATAAGAATTACAAATATGATAGTTGATGCCCAGGACATTGTTACGGTCTAAATTGCAAAATGATTAAGTAGGCAAAGATTTCACATTGTTTAAATGCGTTGTCGGGTCATCGGTTACTTGGTAACCAAAAATATACAAGTAACAAAATAATGTTTGATTTTGGTCATTAGTGAAAAATTTTGCAAAGCAGAAGACAGCAATATAAAAAGCTCTTCGGCACCAAATATATTTAGAGATATAGTAGTTAATTATATTTGGTAACCATATCGTGGGATTGTAGAAGAGTTTAGCTGTGTAGGGCTGTATGTCCGTACAATTCATTTAGATTTTATTTCTGTTTTGAAAAATTAATATTTCACACTTAAAAAGCCGCATTCTATCTAAGGCAGGGGTGGGCAAATCATTTGGCTGTCGGGCCACATTGCCGAAGAAAATTTAACAGCGGGCAAAAAAAAAAATATATATATATATAATTATAATTCTAAATATTGTTTTTGTTACGAAGGATATTTTATAAATTTTAAAAGCAATATTTTTAAACCTAAACTTGTATTTATTATGCAATTTAAAGAAAAAAATCAGCTGTGGCCACCACAGGACCGACCGCCATCATAAAGTTCTTACATAAAATAATGTATTTATTTAGCAGCAGATTAGAAATAACTTGGCCTAATATTTTCTAACAGAGATATTATTTATCATGACCATGGAAACGTTACATATAATTATGAAAAAATTGAGACTTTATGAAAATATTGAGAAATTTCGAAAAATTTTACAAAAATTATTCGAAATTTTTATCAATAAACGTCTCAAATAAAAGTTATTAATTATTGCTTTTATAGAAACTTTTGTTCAATAAATTTTTTCGAAATATTTTTCTGTTGTGAAATATTCAAAAAAATCTTAAAATCGACACGAGTAAACTCCCATTTATAGTCAACCGATTTTTACCAAAAGTTGATCAACTCGTGCCATTGATAGCAGACGCTTAAATATGAAGTTTCATAAAAATCCTTTCAGCCGAATTTGCTCTACACGTGTACACAGACAAACGGACAGACGAACAGATGGACAGACCGACGGACAGACAGACAGACAGACGGACAGACAGACGGACGGACAGATAGACCGACAGACATCATGCTAAAAATATTCAAAACGTTATGTAGGGACCTCAATTCGTGGAGATCCATCGAAATCTCGAAATGTCAAAATCGGTATGATCACAATACCTCCCTTATATATGTTGGCGGTCGGTAAAAATTGAAAAGAAAATTGGAAAGAATGAAAATTTGAAAGAATATTGGACAGACTTTAATATTTTCAGGCCACAATAATTTATAAAATGCTTCCCGGGCAGGATCCGGCCCGCGGGCCGCCAATTTGCTGCAGAACGGTAGAGAAGAGGCTACGTGCGACTTTGGATCAGACACACGAAATTTACGAGGAAACAGATAAGAAATTTAGTAGTTTGATTATTGGGTTTTTCATGTACTTTGTCAAAATTGCTGTTCACTTTTACATTCAAAATTATTCGAGGTTACGGGTCTGGAATTCCATTTTTTTACGTTTCTCTAATCAATTTAAATATTATGTAATTCTTTTGATATCTTCCCCGAGTCTTGTATAAATAATTATCAATATAACTTCTTATTTATCACTGTAATTTTGGTTGTAGTTTTCTTTATGATACTTAATAATAGTTCTTAGGACATCATTTTGAAAATATATTAGGATCTATTGGTCGGTCCTAAGTACACGTATTTATAGATCAATTAGTGACATATTGAAACATTATTATGTAATTTTGAAACGACTAATAAATAACAAATACTTCTGAAAAAAGGCTAGGAGCAGGTTTCACCATTCATATTAAATATGGGGCAATTTTAGCAATATCAACAATGTTAGCGGCATATTACACTACTCGCGCGTTAATTCCGCATACTAACCTATAATTATCTTTCACTGCTAAAAACAGTTAATGTAAATGAAACAAATTGAACATGAATAAAACAGCAAGAAACCGCATATATGATAGATCAACTCTAAATCGGTAAAATTTTATATTTAAGTCCTACCTTCCTTATGTAAATTCAAAAATATAATAAGAAATTTAGTGATAAGTAGTATTTACAACATTACATGTCGATGCATGTTCTATCAATGCCAATTTCAGTTAAAGGTAGTTCTACAGTTATTTCCTAGGTGGCATTCACTATCAAAAGTCCAAATTATTCTGTGACATGGAATTAAAAAGCGTGGTTTTACTCCACTGTGCCTCATAACCCTACTTTCCCCCAGCCATGATGATTATGTTTTATTATGACAACAAATTTGCGTCAATTGTGGAATTAACATTCGGACAAAACACATTTAGGAAAGAAACCCGATTAAACCAAGCAACCGAAATGATCTATTAGGGGATGTTAATTCAATTAAGGGATGTACCAGACTAGATAAAATAAATGTAAATATTAGAGTAGGCTTTGGTATATTTGAATTATATATAAAATTAAGACATATTAAATTAAAGACTCAAAGTTAGCAATTAAGTATAAACAAGTTGATGGGACACCAAGAATAAGATGGAATGTCGAGTTGGAATAAACGATAACTTTCGATACATTTGTCACCATGCTTAGATATATTTAGTGCTTAAATGAAAGACTTTTTTATGGAAATAGATGATTTGTGGGACTATATCTCCAAAGTGAAAGACTTTAACGACGGCCAAAAGTTCCAAAACCTAGGGAAACTTGCTAAATTGATATTGTGTCTACCACATTCCAATGCCGAGTCCGAAAGGATATTTTCAGTAGTAAATGACGTGAAAACAAAGAAAAGAAACGGCATTGGCGACGAAGTTCTCAGTGCAGTTTCAGTTGTTAGGTCGAGTTTTCAGGTTAAAGACATTAATTGCACAAAATTTCGTGTGTCGGAGCAAGACCAGTAGACTAAGTTTTATACTCCATTTTTGGTTACTGTTTTTTTTTTTTTTTGGTTGTTTTTTTTTTTGTTTTTCACTTTGAAATGTGATGTGACAACTTTTTTTTTGCTATTAATTTTGTTATACCATACTTAAATTTACATAATTTGACATTGTGGGAATTTTTGTCCGTTTGTGGGAAATTTTGTACCTTGCAACACTGGAGTCAACTGCCGTAGTGAAGATATTACAAGTAACTATACATTGTAATAAATTTCTGCAAATATAATTATTTCTGTCACTTCTCGTCTCTTTCTCGCCCTCTCACCCCACATGTATATAATAATTAGTGAATATTATTCATTATTCATAAGCATTCATAATAGCTATGGCGTTTATTCATTATATCTGGTTATTATGTATACAAGATCTACCAAAAACAAATTGTTTCGCCGTGATTTACTTTAGTACTATAATTATAGTAATCATGAACAGGTACGGCTTGTGTTTATAACACCTACAAATGGTTTCGCTCTAATTCAGTTAGAAAAATTGAGAAACCTCGCACAACACGGTATTCCAACAATGCGGTTTCGCTTTAACACGATTGAAGATAGGGGGAAACCATACAGCACGGCGCGTGATCGGAATTTAAAAGCGCGATCACTGGATAAATCGATGCTTGTAATACGATACAGATCTTTCAACTGGAAAATGGGTAAAATTCAAGATAGAACTTCAAAAATATTTACCTGGATCCATAATTTGAAATTTATAAAGAGCTGCAATGAAAACGCAAAAACACGAGAATAACATATTTTTTTGGAAAGAGCTAAGCATAGAAATCAAAATAATGTTTTTAGCAATTCCTTACACCCAAAAACACGAGACTTTTTTTGAGCTTGGGTCAAATTATGCGGATCCATCGGGAACAGATCTTTTTCACAGGTAAATAAATGTTCATGCAAAATCGAATATATTGCAGTCTGCGATATGCCAAAGAATGCCTCTATTTCACGGTAAGTCACATACCGATCTTCTTCAATCATTTTGCGAAGAGCATCGATGTTTTTTTGAATCACAACCGATTTTCGTCGACCTTCACGAGATTCATCACTGACGATCGCACGAAATTTGGCAAACTCATTGTAAACAGTCTTTTCTGATGGTGATTCATTACCAAAAGTTGAACGAAGCGAATCTATGCATTGTTTTTGAGTTAGGCCTTTACTAAAATCGCAAAAAATCATCCAACGGAAACCTTCACGACTAATGCCCATTTTTTCACAAACTTGTTTTTTAAACGATCGCTGTCATCAGACTACTCGGTCAATTTATAAACTGCTACTGATATCACAATAACAAATGTCAAATTTTACGAATATACTAATGATACATTTCAATATTGCCATCTAGTGGTCGTTTATAAAAACATAATAGGTAACCCTCGTATTAAAATTAATGTATAATATGTTTAGCAATTATCAATACTTTTAACAAGCAAATGAATAGAAAATAATGTAGCATTGTTAATTTTGGAACCTAACCTTATTTTTTGTATTACAGGAGTGATTTTAAAAGATTGTTATCTCATAATTGGAATTTTTTTAAAATTTGGTGTCAGCTTCTAATAGTTTTAGTGTAATTTATACGACACAAAGCACTACATACTATATACTTTACCTATACTTATAAATATTAAAGTAATACTAACATAACCTAACATATTTTGTGAAATGACAAATTCCAAAATGGTTAATAATGTAATTCGGTTCAGGATATATTGTAGTGATTCGTACGATGACTCGAATATTGTATAGCAACCTTTTGAAATCACTTTGTAGTTCGTAGATTGGTATACATGAATTTGCATAATACGGCATTTTTTAGGAACATTTCTACGAGGCCTACCTGTACTATACATACAGTGGAACTCCAATATTCGTCATTAATCTGTTCCTAAGGGTAGGACGAATACCAAATGCATTTTTCCCATAAGAATTAACTAAAAACAGTTTAATCCGTCCTCAGCCTATTCGAATTTTGCCTATCTATTATTTAACAAAAAGAAGAAGAAAAAAATTCTCGAAAATCGATCTTGGAAATCATTGCAAATACATTCTTATTAGATAAATATTTACATAAATATTGTTTTTTATCGTCACTGCATTTTTTACGACACATGATGCATTACAGTACTGCATTTATTAAAAAATTAACTGTAAAAATTCGTAAATATTAAAAACAAAATAAAGTATTAAACGAGAGTTAATGCGCACACTTTAATCACTGCTCGAGACTGGGCCAATCAACATATGATAAGCTGACTTGGCAGCCACGTCAGTGGGACGAATATTGACTCTTCGGACGAATATCAAACAAAAATTTCAACAAAAAACAGGACGAATATCAAAAAAGACTCATAATGAGATTCAATAAAAAATTCGTCAGAGTAAACCGTAGAAGAGAAAGGCAGCAATATAAGGCATGTTGGTGATAATCAAGCAAGTTTATTACTGTCATTTTTTACAACTTAGCAAGTTTAAAGAATCTATGTTTAGTCATTTAGGTCAGTAATTCTGAATCCAAATCTTACCTATGGCTGGCAAAAAACCATTTTTTTTTTTACTCGAACCGGTCAAAATATTATTTTACAACTATATTTTATGCAAAATTGTGTAAATTTATGTTAAAAAGTAAAAGTAAATTAAAACATAAGGTTCATAAGACATAATTTTGCACACGTCGACTTATCGACGAGTTTTCTGATTATTCTATTTTGCTTTTTCATGCATTTTAAAATAATTAATTTGCAATATATAATCAAACAACATTCTCGTTTAGGAATTTTTTATGTGAATATAATGGTTGGCCGGATTGGTTTGACAGTTTTATATTTTCAAGGTAGCTCTCAATTTTTGTTTTGTAAAATTTGCAGATAAATGTATCAATTTTATTGAGTAAAATGTTTAGTATCATAATGTAACTCATAACACTTAATTCAGTTTCATAATAACTCTCTTATGAATGCAAAATAATTTTTATCCACACCTATTTAATTATATTCCAATTATTAGCATAAATAATTACAGTGAATTATGGTTTCATAATTCACTCTCGCTGATCCAATCATATTTGACAATGGCATTGGGAGGAGCCAAAACGACCGTGGTAGCAGGCAACATGGATGACGCTGTCACTTCCATCAAAATTATCAATTTTGAGTCTAATTTCTTTGTTTAACACGTTGACTGCCAATTACGAGTTTTCTAGTAGTTAGCGTTCTTGCCCAGTACGCCAAGTACGAGATTACTTGTAGTACATTGACTTAATAATATAATATGGCTATATCAAATTGATTTCTGAGACAAGAATCCTGAATCTTGCCTTGTTAGTTAACCTGTGGTTAATAGGTGTGGAAAAAGTATAGTATTACACTCGCCTGCGGCTCGTGGGCTCAAACGCCATTTTAGTGAATAATGGCTGTCATAATCACTCATATAATAATATACTATTTTTTGATTACTACTACAAATAAAAATTTATAATTTTATGTAGAAGTTGTACTAGGCGAAAATTATTTTTCAAAAAATATCTATTAGGTATATGTTTTGAAAATTTTCGTAGATCGTATGGATTTAGCCGTGGACCGACGGATGAGAACCACTGATTTAGATCAATTAATAGGAGAATCAGAATCTGTTTTAGATTAGATTCGACTTTATTTAGCATTATTTTGCTACATAAACAAATATTAATACTAGGTAAATATAATTTCATTTAGGCCCGGTTTTTCCACCTTGAGATAAACTTCCAGGTAACTATCTGACAGATAAGGTTATTTGTAACTTCATCTGCTGAGTAAATGTCATCCCTTCTTTCTATACAAATGTATCTATTGGATAGTTATCTAACGGATAATGAGACTGACGTATTGGATTCACTGATTGGTATTGACATTTATTCAGCAGATGAAGTTACAAATAACCTTACCTGTCAGATAGTTACCTGGAACTTTATCTGAAGGTGGAAAGACCGGGCCTTAATATATTTAAAAGTAAATCTTAACAATTAATATCAATATTTCGCACTTAATCAAAACAAGTTGAAAGCCAAATTAAAATTTGTTCAATAGCTCTATAATGTCAAAGGTTATGTGAGTAGTTCTAACGTACCAAATTAAAATCTAAATTAAACATTTTTTATTTGTAATTAAAAGTTATAAAAGCTAACGACACTTCAAGTATCATCTAGTTTTGTATTACTTTCTTGTAGCTTAATATGCTTTTGTATCGGAAGAAACTTCGTTCAAACTGGTTACTTGTATTTTATGAAATTGTTCAGGGTTCCATGACTCTATCGATTGATATTTTATTCAACAGCATTTGTTATTATTAATATTTTGCCAAAATATATGATCCAAAGTATATAACAACCCTTATGTTGCTCGTTATATTTTTCTTGTTTAACTTGACGATGTGAGTTTGAAGAAACGTTTCCGAAATACTAATAATGCTACTCGCTGCATGAGTTTTTTTAACTGGGTTGTTGTAAAAGTTGTAAGAGTGAGTTTTTCGTTGATTACTTTTGATTGTTGTTTCGAGATTATCAAAATTGTTTCTTTTTATAGGAGTAACATTTTATAATACCCTTACATGGTTCTATAAACTTTTTAATATCGCTATTCTGAAGTATCTATGTTAAGTGTAGTGACGATACAAAAATTCATGATTTAATTTTGTCTTAGGTTATAACATGTGCATCTGGTCAGATTTGTAATATAAGTGTGCTTTCAAATTTAAATCTTTTATTTAGAATAGGGGTATTCGAAAGATAATAATTTCTCTTCTAATAAAGTTTTGTATATTTTGAAGAAAATGAAATGTGCCTTTATACATATATTTCCTGTAGTTATATTGATTTTCTGTTATAATTTACACAAGCTATAATGTGTAAGTATCTGTCTATTTCTACCATTGCTGGTAGGTACTTAGCCTAGTGAAATGCTTATCTGGGTGCTAGCTTTCATTCGGGTGAATTCTGTACGAAATGCGTTAAAATTAGCGTCAGTTAATATTTTTATTTTAACGCCATGTTTAACGCCTTTATCCAAAAATGCTATTCTGTAAGAGCATTTGTTAAGGTAAACGTTTATACAAAATTTGTTACCGCGAGATGCTAACTCACCTTGTAGAGGCTAATATTTAATGCACGCGCATGCGCTGCTACGTTGAATTTTAATATTTTTGACAAGTGTTAATTGCCAACAGAATCTTAACCCAATATTTCGGATTTAAATATTCACTGGCGAAATTTATTTTAAAAATGGAACAGAAATGTTTGGTCCTGTGATACTCATCATAACAGTTTCCAGAGTGTATTAAATAAATATAAGACTTTATTCAAATTTTATTTAGTCAATTTATATACTACATTTCATTATAACAGTTTATCTCATTTTTGAATAAAATGTGAATTATGTGTTCATTTTATTTTTAAAAAGCTATTCGGTGATTGTGTGACCTTCATTATCATTCTCATCAATTGTTTCTTCAAATAATACAACATTCAAATGTACTGGGTGTGGTACGTTCAGGTACAATTTAAATAAAATGCGTTCTCCTTTAGACAACTATACTTTATTAACTGGTTAAACTTAGGTGCTAATTACTAATCTACAAGTGTGTAAGTGGAGGTGGTACAAAAGACGCGCATGCGCATAATTATAATTTAGGAATCTAAATACAATATGTCACATCTCCCTATTTACAAAAAGAAAACATAATGAATATGTAGGTACATTATTTACAAAATCAATTACAATATAAATTTGATATTATACATGTATAAAATATAAGCATTAATACAAATGTACAATTATAAAATTTAATATGTTAACCTGTCTGGTGGTTTTATGGCCGGTATTATAAAGCAAAATAGTTTATTACTAAATTTTAGTTAAGAGTTAAACTAATTTAACCCATAGATTTCGGTATTATAAAAGTTGGTTTAAAAAAGTTACCAACTAAATCTACAAACTAAATTAGTTGACAGATTTTCTGGGTACTAAATTATAGTTGGCAACTATATTTGTATTACATTTAAATATAATAGTAAATATTTTGTTTACATTGAAATAACTTGTTTTTATTATTTATACTAAAATATATATTTGATAATTAATTACTGCAAAGTAAGTAATAATATTTTACATAAAAAAAATACACATGAATAGATTTATATACATAAACAACAGAAAATTTATAGGTTAGGTCATCAGTATCATCTGTCAGTAGTGTATCATCACCATCCGTAAACAGTATTTCTGACAGTAATAATGATGAAAATTCAAGAATTCGTCAGCCTAGAGAATTTCTTGAAAGAAGACACCCTTTTAATTATTGTGATGATGAACAATTTAAACACAGATTTCGGTTTTCAAAAGATACTGTTTTGTCTATTTTTGAATTAATTGATAATTAAATAAAGACCTTAACTTATATTTATGCACTATATCTATTAATTGTTCTTTTTCAATTTCTGTATAATTTATGCCTCTATCCCGTTTTTTTATTTTCCATTTGAAATACTTTTTAACTTCTACAAATTCTTTTTCATTGTCAAAATTATAGGTTATAAACTGTTAAAGCTACAACAGAAAAACCGCGAAATATAGTATAGGCATCTACCGGTCAGTTGTATACTAAAGTTCGGTCGGTAAATCTTGAGACTAAATTATTTTAGTTGTGAACTAGTTAGTTAGTTAGCTGTTCTGATTTATAATACCGAAATTAAATAACTTGTTATATTAGTTATCAACTAAATTTAGTTTACAACTAGTTAGTTGCCTCTTTAGTTATGTTTTTAATAATACCGGCCCTAACTGTTCTATCAAACTTAGTTACATAATTATTATCTACCATTGGAAATCTATTATAATATTTATTAATATTTTTCCTATTTTTCGGCGGACCAATAGGATACTAAAAACGTCTATTTCGTTCTAGTAATGACCCATAAACTGAACTGTTAAGATTTGGGACGGCCCAAGACTCTCTTTATTTCTCCTTTTTCCCAGAATTTTTTTCTCAAATCATATTTTACAAACACTTTTTGACCTACTTTAAGATTTCCCAATTTTTTTACGTTTCTATTATAATATTTCCTTTGTATAACCTGTTTGTCTTTTAAAATTTTTCTTACATTGCTATTTTTAACATTTTTAACATTATTTATAATGTCATTATTTAATATACCTCTAAGTCTTCGGTTCATAAGTAGTTGAGCCGGTGAATCCAGTCCAGACAGTGGCGTATTGCGAAGTTCTAAAAGAGCTAAGTAGGGCTCTTGTTTTGTCTCTATAGTTTTTTTTTTTTAAACGCGTTTCACTGTCTGCACAGTTATCTCGGCCATGCCGTTGGACTGAGGGTATCTTGGACTACTTTTAATGTGTTCAAAATTCCATTCTGTTGTAAAGTTATTGAATTCTGTACTGGTAAATTGTGTACCTCCATCTGACATGATTATTTTAGGAATGCCATGTCTAGCAAAAATTAATTTTAAATTAACAATCACATTAGAACTAGTTATTTTATTTAATATACATATTTCTACATATTTTGAAAAATAATCTACAACAAGTAAATAGTATTTGTTATTGAGTTCAAAGAGATCTGTACCTACTTTTTACCATGGACAATTAGGGATTTCATGCGATATCATAGGCTCCTTTCTATTGGCACGTTGATATTTATTACAAATAAAGCAATTTTTAACAAAATTTTCAATGTCAATATTCATATTTTTCAAAAATAAGCATTCGCGAGCTCTGTTTGTACATTTTTCAATGCCCAAGTGTCCATACTGAATTCTGTATAACATTTATTTAGGGGAAACACTACAGTTATTGGACAGTTAAGGAATTTGGAACTTTAAAATATTCGTAAAATTCATATTTTACAAACTACGTTTCAAAGACAGGAGATTTGTAAAGTTTAACCATTACTTGTTCCATTGCATATATTAAATTTATATTAAAATGTAAATTACCAAATTTTAGTAACAAAATATAAATATACTGCAAAATGCACAATTATTGGACAATTATTATAGTTACTGGACACATGAAATTAGTTATTGGACACTTTAAAAAAACGAATTTAACTAATAAAAATAATTTCTATTGGCTTTTTGGTAGCTTTTACTTTGGATGAAGAAAAAAAATAATATTATGTGATTTAAAAAAAGTACTTATTACATTTTTTTATTTTCATTTTGGCATAAATTTAATAATTCTTCACTATTCGCGTTATAGTAATATTTTGAATTATTATAATCATTGCTGGTATTATCTGATAAACAAATGTTCGATTCTTCTTTATAGCATTGATGACATGCGAAGAGATGTGTCTCTCGTGAAGATTAGGGACACATGAAATATGGATTATTCTTCTTCGTTCTAATTACTTGATTCTGTTTTTTAGCAGCTCTTTTTTCTTCGCGTGTTCTTTTCTTCCTTTAGGGTGTTCTTTCCTTATCTTCATCTTCTTTAAAAGTTCGTTTCACTTCGTACATTTTTTGATATTTTTTAGCCGTAATGGCAAAAGACTTTCTATATTTTCCTTACTTTTGCGTGCTGGTGTCTCGGGCATAACTAGATAATTTCCTACAAATAGCGAGTGAACTCTCTTGATTTCTGGTCCTGATTCAAAAGTACTGAAATCATGATTTTTTGTTTCACAGACAAATGCAGGCTATTTTGTATACGAGTACCATTCTTATTAATTGAAGACTGAACATTCGCGTGTTGTATAACAATATTTTCAATGATATTTTTTTGTCTGCTAGGTACAGAAATACAAAATAAAATTCCTGTTTTTATCGTTATCGTTTATTGTATTTTGAAAATGTTTCCAAATTTGGTACAAATCCAGCAAGTTTCCATCTATTTCATTATAAAAAATGTCATCAATGTTCTAAAATTCTGTATTCTTTCTATACCCACAATATTAATAAACTCGCCATAATTAATAGATACCTATTGGATAGTTTCAGGTAAATTATTATTATCATCATTTGATTTTGCTTCTCCTAAATATTTGGTATAGTCTATAGCGTCTGGATTAAAGGGATATAATTCGCAAGCCGTAAACCCGTTAATAAGAGTTTCTGGTTTAACATTTTCTTTAATAGCTGTTTGTAAAAGAGGAATAAAGGTTTTGAAAAGAATGTGCCCAAAGAAGATATCTAGTTATTGGACATATAAATTACAGTTATTGGACAGGTGTCCAATAACTGTCCCAAATGAGCAAAATTTGAAATAAAAACTACAGTATATTTCATATGCAGCCATTGCTAATTTATCCAGTTTTCATTAAATTTGAGGGAAACATAGTTATTGGACGCTCGTCCAATAACTAAATATTAGTATTTTATTGATACAGTTATTGGACAATGTCAGTATTAGAATTGAGGTGAGAAAAAAACGGCAAACTTGATTCTAATATCCTAAATAATACCTCAATTAACATTTAATATACTGTAATATATTTTATTTCGATCGCTGGAATAAATATGAAATTTTACCCCCTCAACGAATCCTTAACGAAAACACAATGAATATGACTCTTAACACCACTCTTAGATGAAGTGCCAAAATACGCCATTCAATGTTGGTGACGATATTGCGAACTAATTTATTTTTGAGAGAAACATGCTACTGCACCCATCTATGAATTCAAAATTTAATTGCAATAATAATAATTCTTAATATTACTAGTTATGTGCAACATGTCCAATAACTGTCACTGTCCAATAACTGTAGTGTTTACCCTATGTAATAATTTCGGTACAATAATCTTATTATTTTTAAATAATATACCATTTTTCATAGTAATTTCCTCCCCAAACCTTTTGTAAAATTCCATATCGGTCATATATTTTTTTGAAACGCACATGCGCATAATTATAACTTAGGAATCTAAATACAATATCCCAGTGTGACCACTGGGATATTGTGAAACACGGCAGATGCATAAGTGATTTTTGTAGCTTTCAGATGATTATAATTTTAAATTCTGTGTCTCATCAAAAACCAAAACAGCTCTTCAATACTTCATTTACTTCCTTTCTATACAAATACATAAACTTGCGTCTGGGTTACTTGTATCACAAAACTCAAAGGGGTTACTTGCATGATAAAAATTACGAAGCGCTATTCTTAGTTCTGTTGTAAAGAATTCACTTTAAAAAGTAATAGAAAGTTTGAATATCGTCTTATAATAATTAATATTCCTACGGTCTTGTGTTTTATTCATTCTTTTTAGTAACATGACATTTACTTAAATAGGATCAGCCATTTTTGCAAACTAAACACCTGCGTTAACTTTTAAAGCCACTGTTTTAGTAGGCGCTTATTGTAGAACGTTGGCTATTTTAACGCCGTCGCCTTATAATTTTAACACAAATATGCTTAGCGAATAGCACATACGTTTAAAATGGTATTAAAAAAATACGGCAGTTTCTGACGTTAAAATTTTAACGTGATGCTTAGAGAATAGACCCGATTAAGTGATAAAAGCACAGCGGTTATAGTCAGCGCTGTAGTTGTAAAATCAGCGGGGTAAGTACCTAAACACCAACTCTAAAACGCTGTGTAGAAATATTTTAAAATGAGTGGTTCTTGCTTATTTAAGAGGGGAAAGAGAATGTTTTTAAGGGCTTTAGTATACGTTTGGCAAAAAAACGATAATGCCCCTATTTTACAACAAACATATTTTTATTATTATTATTTTTTTATTACAATAAACGTAGTTTTATTATAAGAAGTTACTTGTGACGTCATTGTCAATAAATAAATCCGATTATACATGTATTGTAAAAATCAGAGGATATATTCGCGGGGGGAGTCAATGCATAACCTCATACAAGCAAAGTATACAAGGTGTCCCAAATAAATTGTTAAGCATGGGGATCTCGGGAACGGCTAGAGATAAGAGATTGGTTCAACTTAGACCAAAGCATGCGGCAGCTTTGGTTTAAAGGGAGCATTTTAACGATGTCTTTGTTCTCCTAAAAACAGATAGGTTACTAGATATGAACGAAAATGTAAATTTTCCGGTTTTTAATTTATGCCCATAACTTCCAAAATTAAAATATTAAGTGATTTTGGTGTAAACTTTCTTGAGGCACTTTTCAATGGTGAATTTATGGAGGTTCTCAATATACCACCGCATTTTCTCCAGGACAACACTAGTTATAGTGTCATTTGGTTTTTAGTCTAACTGATCGTTATGTTGAACCAAATCTTCCAATAGAAGTGTTTCTTTGTATCCAAATAAAAGAAATAAAATTTTAAGACTATAAAAAAAAAAATATAGTAAAAACTCAAGTCCTAGCTGTAGTGAACAAAAAAATTTTACAAAGGCATATGTACTTCAAAATAAATCAGTTTTTAAATTGTACACTTTAATATCTTAAACTCTTAATTAAAGGGTAAAGCATATAATAATAAAAAAAATCAACTTTAAAAATAAGCGCAATGCCCGTTGGTCTAAAAATTTCAATGCCTTCTATGAAACCCAACTCTAATTCATAATCGCAAAATTCTATAAGCATATTTTCCCTTTCAAAGTTAAGAAGCATTCTCTCCGTTTTCTAAGGTTCACTTTTAAGTGGAAAATTTTCCACACGTTCCAACTTCTTGTCTTATGCACTCAGAGGATGTATTGTGCTATTTATAATATAAGAATGTTCACGACAGTTGTTTGAAGTATTAGTTTGAAATGATTTTTATATTTTATTTTTGTTTATTTTATTATAATGCGTTTCGGTTTACAGCGGTTAATACGGCACATTTTCGTTATATCCCTGCCTATTATTTTTGGGCTTCCTTTGCTTTTAAAGACGTTTTCGGCGTCCTTATATATTCGTATATTCGTAATATCGGATTTTTTTTTTTGAAGATTCTTTATTGTCTTTTAATTAAAATACATATACAATTTACAATATATAATTTGAGACTATATGACATATATTATGGTTCATATTAATGACTATATGAGGTTTCGAAAGGATTTCGAGCGTGTAGAATCTGGGATCGCCCGTCTTCTTTCATTTAAATAGTCTACGAAGTCCCGTGTGGAGGTTGGTTGGTGTATAGGGTCCATAATGTATTCTATAGTGTTCCCAATTATCCATGTTGCTATGTTCTGGTGACACCCGAAGTTTAGTTTATAATCGGGGTGATACAAATCTCTGACTGTGAAATCATGTTTTGTTACTGTTAGCAGAATTTCTTGAGCAGCATGCCATATATGACTAGCTTTTATGCATTCACCTAATCTGTGTGCTATTGTGTCAATCGTGTTCGGGCAACTTTCACAGTATGGGTTGTTTCTTCGGTTGGTTCTAAAGTACCTTTCATTGGTGGGGTAGATGTTGTGTACTATTTCCAACCATAGACTTTTTTGGGAATGTACTAGGATTTTGCTGTTGATATTAATCCATATTTGCGGCCAGTTGAAGTTGGGATTATTGACTTGTATTTTGGGAGGTGGAAGATGTTTTATGAGCTGTTCGTAAATGGATTTGGTGTGTTGATGTTGCTAGATCTTGAGGGAGATAGCTCAGTTCCATAAGAAGGGATTTAACGTGGGGTGCCTGAGTAGGAATTAGGTTTATTGGCTGTGGGTTTTGCAAGTTATTGTGGTTGATGTATCGGGAAAGAAAAAAGCGTGAGCTTGGATCTCCTTCGCCCAGTAAGTGAACATTATTCCTTTTGATTAGGAGCGCATTTGCTTTTTGCAGTGCGTTTATGACGTTCAGGCCCCCTCTTTGTCTTGGAAAATTCGTGTGTTGTTGTGCTATTCTTAATGGTTTTTGGTACTATAAGAACCAACCTATTGCCGATGTTATTTTTCTGTGATGTGTTACCGGTAAGGGTAAAGTTTGGGCAACATACCATAATTGCGATAAGCCATATAAATTCACGAATATTGTCCTCTGTAATATGTTTAAGTTCCGTTGTTTGTTGGTTAGTAGTGTAGCTCTTACTGAAGTCACGATTTTGGACCATGTTGCATCGATTGTTTCTTTTAGTGTGTTGTAAAATTCGATACCTAATATTTTTATATGGTTTGTTTTATTCATCCAGTCATATCTCTGTTGATCTGAGATACAAAAATCTATGTATTTAGTCTTTGTTGCATTTAGAACGGAACCTGAACATGTATTGTACTTATCTATCGTATTCTTGATTTTCAGCGTGTCTTTTGGATTTGTGAAGATTGTTACATCGTCGGCAAAGGCGTGTATATTTCCTTTATTTGGATGTACTATTTTATTAATTTTTCTTAACATGGGTTCCAAGGCAATGATGAATAATAGCATAGATAGAGGACACCCCTGTCTCACTGAGTTATTTATTTCTATCAGTGACTGTGCTCGTCTTTGCATTACTAGATATGATGTGGCTTTTTGAGTGGTGTTTTGGATGCAGGTGATAATTTCATCTTTAAACCCCATATTTCTCATCACTGCGTTAAGGTAGTCGTGTGCAATTCTGTCGAAGGCATGATCAAAATCTAGGGATATAAGTTTCGCAGGAGTATTTTCTATGTTAATGCGTGCTATACAATCTGTAATGGCGCATGTATTATTTAGAATGCATCTACCAGGCACAGCACAATTCTGATATTTTCCTATAACATCATCTAGGAGAGGTGCTAATCTATTTTTCAAAGCTTTGGTGAAGAGCTTGTAGTCTGAGTTAATGAGAGATATTGGTCTTAGGTCTTTCATGGTGTACACCTTCTTAACAGTTTTTGGAATCATAATAATCAAACCATTTTTAGGGTTTTGTAGGTATGACCAAAAAACCCTTATACCGTCATTTTGTCGTCTGTCTGTCTGTCTGTCTGTCTGTCTGTCTGTTCGGTAAAAATTGTAGCCAAACGGCTAAACCTAGAGAGTTGAAATTTGGCATGCTTATACAACTCTTTGACCCACACATAGGAAAAATACTAAAACATCTAAAAAACATATCCCCCTAACAATATAAACAAAAAGGTGCTCATCAAAAAAAAAAATATTTTTTTTAAATTCTGAGTAGGGTATCAAATGAAAGCCCTTAGTACGTGGATTAACGATCAAAATTTTATTTTTGCAAAATAAATTATTTTGATGCGATTTTTGCCAAAATTGTGCAAAAAAAGTTTTGTCCCACACCCTGTAGCCCAGATGGTTTAAACTAAAAATCTGAAAAAATTCTAAGTAATGTACATTGGTGTGAACCGGAATAGTACAACAGGAATTTTTGATCAGATTATGTTTTCGGAAAATAACGCATTTTTTGTGTTTTTAACTAAAATATGTTAAATATTTAATTCGCTATGTAACACTTCAGATAAGAAACTCTGGTAGCTCAGATGGTTTCGTATCGCACTTTGTAAATTGCAGTGCGAACGTTGCAGAGTTCGAATCCTGTTAATTTTATTTTTTTCTGTTTTTTTTTTTGCATTTCTATTTTGTTTAAATTATTTTGTCAAAATTCTAGTAATATTTTGGTAAATGTTGCATTTATTTTTTAAAAGCGTAAATTTAATAACCAGTGGGAAGTGTTGAAATTATAATATAATTCTGTTTGACGAAATCAGAGGGCGTGACTTATGATATAAGCAACCAATGGAAGCCATAGGCGCAATTTTAAAAATCTTACTGAACCTTGCTGTATAAATAAAATACTGTACATATTTAGAAACTTAAATAATGTTATTAGGCATTCGAATTAAAATTCATAAAAAAATATTTTGACATAAAATTTGTTTTGGCATCCCAAATAATCATCATTCAGTTACTAAATACCTGCAAAACCCAGAAATGTGTGAAGATTCACACTTCACATAAATTTTTAAATTCAGCTGGTATGTCTTGTCCCCTCAGTAGTATATTCATTATTTCTACGATCTCCTCTTTTATGATGTTCCATAGTTTAATATAAGCTTCGCGTGGAATTCCATCGGGACCGGGAGATTTGTTGGGTTGACTGTCCTTCAAAACTTTGTATATTTCCTCTACAGTGAAATGATCCATTAGATTTTCTTGTTTTTCTGGAGTTACTTTTGGCAAGTCATAGCACAAACTATCTATTTCCTGTAGGTTTGGTTTTTCTTGGTTATACAGTTCTTCGAAGTATTTTGTGATCTCGGCGTTTATTTCGTTTGCGTTATTGATTCTTCTATTTCGTTTGTAGCTAACTCTTGGATTGAATTTTGTTGTTTTCTTTTTTCTAGTCGTATGATATGGTACAGTGAGGTGTGTTCATTAGGTATGGTGGTCGCATCGGCGTAATATTTTACTGGTTGTAGTTGCTTTCTGTGTAGAGTAAGTAGTTTGGCTTTAGTCATATTTATTTCGGATCGAATTTCCTCAGTGATGTAGGTGGATTTAAATAGAGTTTGTAGTTTACCTTGTAAGAAATTTGTTGTATGATTTATTTCCCTAAACATTTCATTTGTTTTCCATTTCAAGTATTTTGATAGTTGAGGCTTGAAGTCCACCAGTGTAGTGTATTAGGGAAAAGGCATTTTTTACTCTTCCAGAAGCTTATTTTTGACTTCAGTGTTTGCAAGTCTAGATGATCAGACTGTAATATGCCTTTGTAAAGTTTCCAAATTTTTTTCCCTGCAGGTAAGTCTCGGTTTCCCATTTTAATTTGGCATCGCACTCCCATGTGATCTGATATTTCATTCGGCACTCTTTCTATATTCCTTATCTTGTCTTTTAGGGGAGTAGAAATGTAAAATCGGTCTAATCGTGAAGCAGAATTTAAACGATAGAATGTAAAGCCAGGCTCGTTGCCTTTAAGAGAGTACCGTACGTCACACATTTGCATGCCAATAACTAGTTCCTGTAACGCGGGATAGAAATTAAAGGAGTTTAAACTATCTTTTTTATGCAGTACACAGTTAAAATCACCGCTCATGATTACTTTTTCTTCTGGATGATTGAAGAGAGGTGTTATCGTTGAGGCAAAGAAGGCGTTTCTTTTTGATCTTGCTTGAGCACCGGATGGAGCGTATATATTAATTATTTTTGTATCATCCACTGTAATAGCAATCCCTCTACAGTCATTTGTTAAGATCAGATTTTTTGTGGAAAAGTGTTCTTTTACAACTATGGCAGTACCTAAGTTATTTTCTGCATTGCAAAAGACTTTATAACCAGGGATGACTAGATTGGAGTTTGTGACTTCTTGTAAAAGTGCGATGTCGATGTCCCATTGCTGTAGCTGTTTGATTAGTATATTTTATTTTAGCTGGGTTCTTATTGCATTTATATTTAGAGTTACTACGTTAGTTATTGTCTGCTGCATTATTCGGTTTATTTTTGAGTTCCTTTTTTATTTGGATTTGACTGGGGGATGTTTTTGGAGCCTTTTTTGCAGCTTCTGTGGATGTTGTTGATTCGTAATCATATATAACAGAGACATCGCTAATAAGTTCGTCATCTTCTAGGATCGTAGATCTGTCAAACTCCAATTCACCGTCTTCGGTAGAATTTGGATAGGTGATATTGTCCGTACTTGAGATGGTTTTTTGTTTTTTTGCTGCGGGATGAGTAGTGAGGTCTTTGGGTTGTTCCAAGTTCGTAGATATTCCTTAGAAATTGAGAGGACTCTTTAGCGGGTTGAGTGTTTATGGGGGATGAGGTTTTTTCTACTTCATCTGCCCAAGATGTTCGTTTCGGCGGTTGTTGAGGTGTGTTCTTAATAGTGTCGGCAAAAGATTGTCTAACTGTGTTGTCAATAAGATTACGTTGTTGAGGTCTGGATTTTTGTGGGCATGTTTGGCCTGTATGGTCTTTCTGGTCGCAATAAAAGCATGTTTGGGGTTGATTCGGATATGTTACTAAGGTTTTATGTTCATTTATTGTTAAGTAAGATGGGATGTGTGTTTTGATTTTCATGTGAGTTATCCTTACTCCACTATAGACTTGGAACTTAACATTATTGCTCCATTTTTCCCTAGTTATGGTGGTCACTTCGCCATATTTCAGTAGATTATTCCTTATATTTTCGTTGTCCAGTTCTGGTGGGTGATCATAGTTCCTGACGTCCACAGCTCCATCAGCTAAGCTGATTAAGACTGGATAATTTTGTCGGTCTTCTTCATTTTTAAAAACTAGGTTTTTATTTTCGTTGACTAGGTCATTGACGGCTTGTAAAGTTTCCATTTTTATGAACACTTGTTTGTGAATGTGATCTATTTGTATGGTGTTAAGCTTTTCATAACTTAATTTAAGGTTTTCATATATCCATTGGTGAATTTGGGGTGGCGATGGTTTTTTTGGTAAAGAACGGAAGTTTAATACGGTAGTGTTTATTCTTTGTACAGGCATGATTAGTGAAGCTAATGAGAGCTGACTGTTATCAACGAATTATGGATTATTTTTTAATTAATTGGTTACAAAACTGAATTTACACAATTAAGAGAGCACCTAATATACGTGTTGATCGGTCAAGAGCCGAGAGAGAACTGGGTTTAAAAATAGATTTTTACAATTTGATAATTATGAAAGTGTTGTAAGTCTATTTATAGTCAATAAACAATTGTTTATAAGATAATTCTTTTACATCATATGCAGGATAAATTTACATATCGAGGGTTCAGATGCCAATCAGTGTGCCAATTAACACTGAAAATTAGTTAATTAAGTCTTAAAGTAAAAAAAAAAAAAAAAAACAAACAAGAGAAGATACAGAATAATATTTTTATTGATAGATATCATACAAATAAATTAAAGTACAAGACTGCTGTGTCAACTGAAAGTTTTAACAACAAACTGATTCTTGAACTACCTAAGTCAGTTTCAGGGAAAATTTGACCTACACTGTATGGCTTCTGAACCCTCCATATGTAGATTTAAATTCGTGAAAACGTGGACAAACTATATAGTAGCATTACTAGCATTACTACTATTTTTGACTCGATTGATATGCACAAGGAAAAATGGACCAGACGTTCAGATATTTCGGGATTTGTTCGAATTTTTGGTCCGATGTTCCAATGTTCCCAAGATGAATTTTTGGGACTTTTATGTGTCCCGATTTTTAAATACTCATAATTTATATTTAGTTATCGTGTATAGATAATACAGTAAAATGTTGATATTTCTTAAAAGTCGTTAGAAAACTATATTTTCTTGTCGTTCCTTATCAATTTATGTCTTCACAGTAATATGTCGAACACACAATAGAGATGGGAATTAGTACGAGATTGCGATGAAAATTGTTATATTTAAATATTGGTGCAACATTTTAAGGTTGCTGTTTTTCAAAAATGTTTCTGTGTGTTTCTGTATGTTTAAAATTCTTCATGTTGTTCACATCTAGTAATAATGTATTCAAACATAAATTGTGCAATCCATTTCACTTAATTCACACTTCACATCAATTTTTATTAGTTAGGGATAAAATAAGTCATTGACACTTGGTAATATAAGTGCTTGTATATCATTTTTGGAAGTAAAATATTTTATTGCTACTTTTAATGCTAGTACTTCTGCTGAAAATGAACAGAAATAATTAGGTGGGTTTATTCTAATTGTTTCATTACAGTTAGGGTAATATATTTGCACTCCTGTAGATTGTGATTGGTAGCTTCAGAATTATGTCATCAGTTATTAACGTACTGGCCTGCGGTACAACCATATATGTAATAATTATAAACAATGGCTTTTGAAGAAATATTAATTATATTCCAGAATATTTAGGCGGTAATATTTACAAAATGTTAATTAAGTCCATTTTAAACAACAACAAAAAAAAACAAGCAAACTGAAACTTAGCAGACTGTTTCGTATAAAACAAATTGAAAGGCTCAAGTTTGTATGTCTCGTTAATTAACTGTTAAATCTCATATTGGTGTGTATATCCATGTTGTAGTTCATATATGTTTCACCATCATTGAAATATATTAGCAAATTACAGAATTTCCAGAGAAATGAACGCCGAAATAAATATCAGGGTTCTTCAAGCAAGATAAGCTTTCAGCTCCCTCAATGAAGTCTGGCTTTCGACTCTAATATCTGGAATGACAATATTACGTAATTTTAATAATAATAATAAATCTACTCTGTTATACACCTGCGAGAAATGGTGAGGAACGGAAAAACTTACTAACCCACATAAATAGTTGTTATTAAGATTTTTGTTAAGTGGGACGTATAGTGGCGAAAGAAGGGGGCGCCTCCTCTGATATTGTCAGCAGGATACGTAAAGCCTGTACTGCCTTTAGTATGCTCCACAACATTCGGAGATCTTCAAAGTATACGAAGGTAGCAAAGATCAGACTCTCTCATAAAATGTAAAACTCTGTATTGCTTTACAGATACGAATCATGGAAAGTAAGCAAGTCTCGCATACGAGAGTTTGTCAATCTATCCCTACATACTAACAAGCTGCAAACAAGAATACATAGATTTAGAGATTAGAAAGCGAAAGTAGAATTGGATACAACTAATTCTGAAGCGCCTTGACAACAATATTGCTAAGAGAGTTTCGACTAGAACAACTAAGGTTGCAGAAAAAAAAATGGCCTGGAATCATAATATTGACGAAAAATAGAGTACGCAGGCGACATATATTAAATGCTTTGTGCTACACGCAGGAGTAAAATGATCATATATATATTTAACTTTTTGCCGTGTAGTCCTCAGGTGAATCCTTTTAAGTGAATCTACTTCGAAGCTCTCCTGTGACTGCTCAGTTCAGTGTTGGATAGTGGGAGGGGTAACCACCGTCGGTCTTCAATAGGTTCATGTGCCACAATAATACCGCCCCGCGTTACGGCCACGCTAAAAAAAAAGATACGATAGCCTCCACTTACCTTTTCTTTTTCACCCTGAAAAAGAATATGGGAGTGCTAGACGACGTACGTTACCTTGCTTGATATGACTTAGTGACAGTTAACTTAATGTCAATCAGAGAACAACTCTAAGTTTAATTAAAACAGTAAAAAAGAATAAATTATATAATTACTTACAGTAATATAAATCATTAATAATAGTCCAAATACAACCTCATCTATGTCTCACTGTCTAATTTGTTCACCAAAACAATTACTCATAGCGATCTCCGGCGGTGGAATCCTGGCCCCACATCGTGGATTATTTTATCTAAGGTAGAAGTGGTTAGCACATTTTCACACCCATTTGTATCAAGGTCAGGAGGTAGTGAGGAATAATTAGTATACAATACAAATACTACTAAATAAGGGTAGACTCTAAATTAAATAAATAGTCGGAAAAAAAACGCGTCCTCAAACACAGACCTTCTGACATAATATAGGTCGTATTTACTAAACATTCAGTATCGTAGAACTCGTAGTTCTACGTATATATACGTATTGTATCGTTATATGATAGATGACCATAGATAGTTCGCAACGGCTGACAGATCCCGACGTTGGTAGACGTCTCCGTCTGTGATATTCGCTTTTCTTCGTGAAGATGGCGGCTCTCAGGACGACTACAGGTCTGGCCTATAACTAACTTCCGAACAGCTGATGTGTATTGGTTCTTGGACACGGCATAGGCTCCAAAATGTCGGAGTAAGATACTCGGTATGAGGTAAACTAAGGTATAAGGTACTTGCAGATACCCTAAGATACTTCCAAATACTCTAAGGTACTTCCAGATACTCTAAGGTACTTTCATGTATTCTCATTGTTTCTCAATCTTTTCTGGGATGGGACCCCCCGAAATTATGTAAATGTCATCTGCGGCCCCCCTATATTATGTAAATATTGTATGCGCCCCCTATATTATGTAAATATTGTATGCGCACCCCGATATATATATTATATGGTGTATCAAGATGAATACGATTTTTCTCGAACAGGCGACGTATCAGCAAGTTGAGAAAATAAGTTTGATAACCAAAATTTATAATAACCAAAAAATTAAATGGAAGTATTAAAATTTTCCAGAATAAACCGGAAGTGCAGGATATCAATGACTATTTAGAATTTTTAAATGGGAAGGTATGTCGTATCGGGTACCTTTGGATAGAGGTTTTGAAAATTTTACTTAAACATCTTTGTAATATCTTTTACGGTTGACAAAAAATTGTGATATTTTTATATGACGACTATATTCCGCATAACGACTTAAAAGTAAAGTATTTTTATTTAAAAGTGTTCAAAGTACCTTCCAGTTTCCTAGGTATGGGTAAAATTTATATCTTGCAAGATTGAGCACATTTCTACTATATTTTCATGTTTCGATCTTGCATGACTTTACCCCCCCCCCATGCAAAATCAGGTAATTGGGTCGATTTTTGCTCAAAATGCGTCATGCAACTTTTATCCCTTACCCAATTTCACAGAGTGGCGGGTTTAAAAATCAGAAAAATAATAAAAAATAAAAATTAAGTACCTAATGTGAACCAGAATTAAGTACAAAATAGTTCAACAAGAATTTTTTCTGCAATTATCGGAACTTTTGGACCGTTGAAAAATTATTATTATTTTCAATTTATTGTGGGGTATCAAATGAAAACTATTCAAACGTAGAGTAAGGAACAATATTTAAATTATAAATATATCTTTATTTTATTGCGATTTTGTTAATTTTTTTTTTTTTGTCCCACACCCTGTAACCTAGAGTGTTTTTCTGATTTTTATGTAGTTTAAATCGAAATCAATGTTTAACAAAAATTTTTGATCAAATTATTTTTTCGAAAGATTAGAAAAAGAAAAAGAAAATTATCAATAAAATCGGGAAAATAAGTTGCCTAAATATCATAAAATATAGGCTTCTAGCTTAGATATCAAATTGAAATAAAACTGTTTGACTGTTACCTATAGATATTGGCTCACGTTCCAAAACTATTTATTAAGAATAAGTAATGTATAATACGAATCATATTCTGGAAACTCTGGTAGTTTTTAAGATGGACCTGATAAAAGATGCACTTCAGTGTAAATTTTTGTTTCAAATTTGGATAGGCGGGAATAGAAACACTCTGAAACATTTGAAAACAGCTTTTGAGAAAAGAGAGAAGATATTGGAGTCGAACTATGTGTTTTACTGGATTCTAGTGTTTTAAAGATGCTATAAATTCAAAGACGATTTAGCCAGTCAAGTCGAATGTGAAAGCCATGTTAATCACATTCTTTGATTCTCAAGGAATTATTCACCGTGAATGTGTACCAACTGGTGAAAGAGTATATAAACATTTTTATTTTGGAGACATGAAACGATTATGAGTGTCAGTAATGAAGAAACGACCTACTAGCTGGAAAAATAGATCATGAATATTTTAATAGTTTAAAATAGTTTAAAAGTATTATGTCAGTACACTAGCTCACACCTTCCTCGTGGTTTCGCAGTTTTGGCGAAATATAAATTCACTCTCTTTACCATTCTATATACTCAGCTGAATTGGCCGCTAGCGACATTTTAATGCTCCCAAAACTGAGGTCGTTAAAATGACGCCGTTTTTAAACGAATGAAAAGATAAAAAATTGATGTGAAGTGTGAATTATCACACATTTTGGGGTTTGTAGGTATTTAGTAAGTACCATCTGGATACTTCTCTAGTTAAATATTAAAAGCTCGGTTAAATATTGTAAACAAGGTGTTGTAAAAAATTCGATAACTTTCGAAAATAATTATCAGAATATGAATTCCTGTTGCGCGATGCCGGTGCACATTAATGCGAATTAGTCAAATTATTTTTCAAATTTAATAAAACTACTTATCTTTCCTTAATCTACGTCTTACGATTTTTCTTTTAATACCCTACAATAAATTATAAAAAAACTATTCCTATTTTTTTTTTTCAAATGACACAAAATTCGATATTTTTGGAATAACTCTTCTGATAAAAAGTTCCTCTTTTGTAAGTAAATATTTTGATTTTTATTAATGTACAATTATTTTTTAAATTTTAAGATCAATTCCTTTCGGAAATACGTGGAAGACAAAAGTTTTTTGACACATATTTGGCAAATACCTCAAAAATAAAAAGTTGACGGTTTATTCACGCATTAAGATGATTCATCTGATAAACCACTTAATATTTAAAGAATATATGGTTGGTGTAATTCTAATACCTTGTAACCCAAAAAAACTCAACTTTTCAGGAGAACAAAAAAGCGTTCCTAATCATTGAAAAACTGATAAATTTGTTTGACTTATTGGTAATTTCTTTTATTATATTCAAACTGACAAATGTATTTCTTTTATTCCATAATTTAACGTGTTTATGCTAGTAAAATGTGGGTTACGAGGTACCAGTACCAAAACCAACAACTGTACCACTTTTGGATACGAGGTATTTTTTCACAGTGTATAGCACTAAAGTCAATCCCCTGCTGCTTACGAGGTATTTTCCAATCGATTCAGCGAACTTTTTACCATGGGAATTTACACCATCGATATATTTTTTGAATACATTATATTTTTCTCGCGTTTTCTTTTTAACTCACTATAGTTTTCCTATATGTGGGTCAAAAAGTTGTACAAGCAGGCCAAATTTCAGCTTTCTAGATCTAGTCTTTTGATCAAAATTTCAAACATACAGACAGACACATGAGTGACGTTATAAGGGTTTTTTGGTCATCTCTAAAAAACCCTAATAAGATGGAGAACTGAAAATGTCTACAAAATGTGTTTCCAGAACTAAAAATAAGCTGGCAGTATTGTGTTGCCATAGAGGGCAGTATTTCGAAGGTCAATTTAGGCGAATTCAAGCGAAATTACTTCTTATGACGGTACTCCACGAATTTTTTGATTAAAATTTACTCACACAAATCCACCATTTTTTTTTTTTTTTTAACAGGTTTTTGCAATTGTATTGTATACCAATATTTGTAAAATTAGAATAATTAAAAAAAAAAAAAAAATTATCACCAATAGCGTTATTTGATCTAATCTTGTACACACGTTTCCCTTCGATTGTTTCAGTGCTGTCGGTTGTAAATTAACATATTTTAATTTTTATTTGTTATCTTTGTTGTTTATAAAGAAAAAATTAACATAGATAAGTTCTTTCAAATTATTATGTTTTAACAACCGTATCTGTGTAACTATCACGAATGACGGAACATGTCCAGCAAAGACTTGCTGTGGTATATTATCAAGCACTACCTTTCAGCTAAAACGCCAACGCAAATTTATCGGTAAACTATTAATAAACCACCTTATGCTCCGACAAACCATATTTACTATTGACTATATAGTTGGATGATAACATCCTTTGAAAACGATAAGTTTGATGCACTAATTAACATGTAAAATCTCTATTACCTGATCAATTATAATGCCGATACATCAGATATTCTGATGTTGAATATAACAACAACATATTGTAGAGAAGTTGTAATGGATTCCATATTGGTATTCTATTCTTAATTGCTTGAAAATGAAACTCTTTTTTCTCAACATAAACAAAAGTACACATTTCTAGATCATTTTTTCATGCTAATTTCAAATATGTATTTAGTTTTGTTGTATCACATCAGGTTTATGAAATACGAACATCTGATAAATTTTATATATATATCGCATATGTGCAGGGAACAGAATCATACCGAAGTACATATATTGTCGTTTTAACATATATTATGAACATTTATCATCAATTTAATCAACTTTTGTATATTACATCACTTTTACAAACAAAATATCAAAATCGTTGCAAATATGATTTTCTTTTCTACACTTTGTCTAGCTCATCATGATACAGTATCCAGCAATAATCTCCCATCATGCTTTCATTTCAAAATCATTAGTAGCTATTTTCCATCAGTTGAATGTCTTGATGAAATTGTTCATATTGCTCATCACGCACTGCTCCAAGATTTCCAGGAAAAAAATTGAGGTGCGAATATAAAAAATGCAATTTCAAAGACATTTGGCATCCCATTTTTTTAAACGCATCGAACATCTTTTGAACACCAGCTTCATACATGGAAGATTTGTGGTTGCCCAGAAAGTTTCCACAAATACATATGAAGGCCCCCCAAGCTTCTTTTTCTTCAAAGTTGAGAGAATCTTTGAAGTTTGTGTCTTGCAAGTCTTCCAAAATTTACGGCCCAACAAAGATTCTTCCCTTCAATTTTGCTGCACTGATCTTTGGAAATTTATTTACCAAGTAATGAAATCCTGCAGCATTAGCTTTCCCCATTGCTCTCACAAAGTTCTTCATTAAGCTAAGCTTAATATGGAGAGGTGGCAAGAATTTTTTTTGCGGATTAACCAGTGGAATATATTGGACACTGTTCTTTCGGGTTAAAGTATATGTCACCGATATTAAACGAAAACATTTTGCGTTGCGATGTTCGATAAGCAGTTGACTTTCAACGGTAACCTTCAGACAGTCAAAATACTCAACGTACTAAACAGTTGAGCGCGTTGAATTGTATCATTTGCAACAAAATCACAAATAATGTTGAAACATAATGAGCCTCATTACAAAAACTAGACGTGCTACGAAAAAACTCAAAACAGTTTTGAAATCAACAACCCAAAATATATCTAGTCAACCTAAAATCATGTCTGATGAAAAAAGTTTGTTGACCAGTGTAATGTGTAACTATTTGTGACAAAAAGCGATAATATTTAATAAACTGTCGCACATTTGTTCAATAGCGCAGTGGTTCTTAAACTTTCTTCGTGGCCCACTTTTCAATCCACCAAATTGTTGCGATGCAACAAAATTGCATTTTCAAATTTATTATATTAACAATAAAAAAACTTCATTAAATTCATAATGATTAGAGAAACAAACACATGTTCAGATTAATTCTGTAAAAAGTTACTATAATAGTTACCGTGTAGCAACGTTACTACAAGATAACTTTTATAATGACTTTCATAGTAACTTTAACATTTTTCGTATTCTGTAATATCCAACTGTAGTGACGTCGCTATGAAAGTTATATCTTATACAATGTTCCGTAACTGCACACCTAACTACCGCGGTCGCGGTTGCGGTAAAGTCGTGGTAAGTTGTGGTTACCCAGTGGTTACCTGAAAACGCGTTTTAGTTACGGAACAATAGTCACACCTCAGTTGATAAAACAGACAACTGAACTGTCATTTTATGGACGTTATAGGTTATAGATATTCTCTTACAAACTTATTAATAAAAATATTTGTTTTATTAGTACTTGTTTACAATGGCACATTATATAAGAACATATATGATTTTTCCCGATATTATTTTTCACGACATCGATCAATATTACTAAAAATCAGTTACTTATAACTCATTCTTACTGTTTTAGTTATAGACTATACTACAATAATATTATAATTTACTACTTGCACTACAAAGAAACGATTAATTCCCTCTACTTAACTCTCGCCTTATTGTAATTGTTTTGAAATTCCCGCCTTTTGTAGTTTAAATTAGATCTGAAGTTTGTAGTGGGAGGAAATAACCACACTAACCGCGATATTACTACGGTTAGTTTGGTTACAAAAAAGTAACCAAAATTTTCAGTAACCGCGTTCCGAAACCTAACAATTTTCCTGAAAAGGTTAATGTCGTACATTTTCGGAACGGGAAACTTCAACCGCGGTTACTTCCGTCGAGTAATGGAACATTGTATTAGTGACAGTGACTGAGAAAAGAATGAAGTTAGTTACAGAAGCGCAACACGCATGCGCATTGGTGGTATACAGATGACAGTTGAGGTTAAAAATGTCAAAATATTGTATTGCTTACATTATTTTGTTGTTATATAATATATATTATGGTATATACATTTATAAAATATAAAAAAAAACAAAATGAGTGAAGATATTAAAAAAAAAAAAAAAAACGGACTGAAAGACAAATTTTCGACAATAGAACCAGTGGCGCAGGCGGGTGGGATTTGGGGGTTAGAACCTCCCATGAAGCTGGATTTTTTATTACTTCGATGCATTTTCCTTGTTTTGTCATTACTTCCATACGTCTTATTTTATAACCCTCCCCCCCTCATGAAACTATTTTTGCGGCACTTAATAGAACTTTTGTTAATTTTTTTAAAAACAAAAACAATTTTTTTTAATAATTTACAAAAAGACTCATATTAAAAATGAGGAATTGGAAAAGACTTTTTAATTTTAAATATATTTCATCAATACATATTTTATATATATTTAATTTATATAATTTTCTTTACTAATCTTCATTTTCTATTATATCTAAAAATTACACTTAAAATCAAGTGTCCGCCATTTTTGTCTTCATAAGAACTAAGTTATTACTTATAAACAGTGGCGGCGCTAGCTCTTAAAATCGGGGGGGGGGAGGCAAAAAAAGTGAGTAAAATTGGGGGGGGGGGGGCAAGGGAATATTTTTATATTGTTTACATATGAAAATACAAGTAACGACCTAAAAAAAAAAGTCCTCACTTCTAAAATATTTTTTTTTCCAAGCAATTATAGGGGGGCCAACTGGGACCAAAGCAACTTTTAGGGGGGCCCGGGCCCCTCGGACCTCCCGCTAGCGCCGCCACTGCTTATAAACATTTATAGCAGTTTCACTGCTTATAAACATTTGGTAGTTATTATGATAGGAACTTTTATAATAACATGTTACTAAATATTGTAGTAACTTTTGTCTTACGGAATACGAAATACCCCAAAGTTACTATGATAGTAACTGATATTGCTCATAGTGAAACATTTAGTTACTAGGTTCATAGTAGTAACTGAGTTACAGAATTGGTCTGATTGAAATAAAAATTATATCATATTAATTGACTTCACGGTACAACTCTTGGTGGAATATATTGATAACGAAAAACTGAAAAACACAAAAATTAAAATAAAATACACTTGTTAATCACTTCATATGTTTCGACCTTTCGGTCATTTTCAGAAGGAACTCACACACATAGCAGGTATATACTGGGTTTTCAATCTAAGTGTGCCACCATTGCTACCTCGAGAACTATAAGAGCTACGAGATTAGTTATTAGTTTGTTAATTAAATTTTATGATCAGTGGTTCTCCAAACATGGGACCCAACTTTCTTATTTTAAATGAGAATATATATTTTTTTTATACTTTTGTTCGGAAGGGAATTTTATCCTAAATTCAACGAATGCACAATTTAGTACCCTTACATCACAAAAATTTTGAGAAAAATGCATATGAAATTGACATTAATTTAAATCAAATTGCACAGGAATCAGCGTGCTATGAATGAAACAAAGTAACAAATCATAATATTTTTGTTTGTTTGATTAATTGTTAAATGTTTAATGTGCTAGATACTATTTTAGATGACTTGCCTTTAGCAGTAGTTAGAAATGTATACTTTCAACAAGATGGAGCACCAGCTCACAACTCTGGCGTAGTAGCTGAATATTTAAATGAGCAATATCCAAATAAGTGGATAGACACCAATGGCCCCATTGAATGGCCTGCAAGGTCTCCAGATTTAAATCCCCTAGATTATTTATTATGGGGCTATGTAATAGTATATTCTGTAACAAGGTTGGTTCCCTCAAAACTTTGCCTTAAACTAATTTATTTTATTTATTATTTGTTTAATTTTAATTTAATTTGCCGCACATCGGCCACTATTTTAGGTTAGGAAGTTATGTTGCATTTATTTAATGTAAACGTTGCATATATCTTAATGTAACCCTACAAAAACAAAAGACAACAAGCATGGAATGGTTATTCCATAACAATTGATGGAATGAAATACACGCAAAATGCATAAGATGATAAGTGCTTTAGAATAACATTCCAACTCTTGGGTTAGAATATTAACTTTCTGTAGTCAAAATTGGTTTTAGAAATGTTAAATTCTATAGTGGTCGTGGAGAAAAGATATTATTTATAGCACTGTGCATCCAAACGTACAACATTTGAAAGATATTATATCTAATATTGATGGGAGAAAATTAAACCAGGGGCGAAGGGAAACCTCCGCTAGACTTGCCCTCCCAAAAAAAAAAAATATCAAAAAAAAAATTTAAATTAAAAAAAAAAATTAAATATTTAGATAAATCTTCAAAAATACATCAAATTATGTTCTATACAAATTTTTGTCCAAGGCTTGCTTTACTAGTTACGAATTAATTATTATGACCATGGAAACGTTACATATAAGTATGAAAAAATTGAGACTTGGAAAAATTTTAAATATTAGAGAATTATTGCAACCTCTGTTCTACTGATCTTTTAATAAAGTTTTCCTTTATTTGACATGTGCGCATGCGCAGTTGATATATCCTTAATTTCTTTCTTTTATTAAAATACAGGTAACCTATATTTAATTTAAATAACGGCAAAGCATTTTTTATTTAAAGCACCTTAATTTTGACAGGTCTTCTGTCAATGTAACCTCAAAATTAACAACGGAGTAAATTCGAACAAAAAATTGGTGACTTTTCTTGTGAGTAATGATGCAAGCTAAAGATAAAAAACGTTTACGATTTAAATACGAGGACGATGTTATTCTTCTCCGAGAAATTGTGTCACGAAACCCTTTTGCGAATGGTTGTGCCGTATGCGAGTATGCCGTATGGGAAAAAAATAGTCTGTTGCAGTTAACTCATATAAGAGTTGCAGTTAACTTCTATATTCATTACGATTTCGATCTATCACTTTGGCATATTTGTCAAAATAAAGTATGAAGCAAGAGCACCGTTGCAATAACACTCTTTAAAACATCATGAAAAATTTTAATACAGGATACTTTATTAGAGGTTTCTTTTAATAAAGTCATCTTTTATTCACTTTGCAATATCTCTCTAATTTTACAAAATTTTTTCGAAATTTTTCGTTTTATCAAAAAACGGCTCAAATAAAAGTTATTAGTTATTGCATTTATAGTAACTTTTGTTCAATAAATTTTTTCGAAATATTTTTCTGTTGCTAAATATTTGCAAAAATCTTAAAATCGACAGGAGTAAACTCCCATTTCTAGTCAACCGATTTTCATAAAAAACAATAGGGTTCTTCCCATTTAATAGGAGAATTTTTTAGTACCAGAACGAACTCTTTAAGTTAAACCGTTTTTGAGTTATCGTGTATACACACAGACACACAGACACACACACACACACACATACGGACGGCACTTCGAAAATAGGTTTTTTGGATTCCCTGGACCATGAATCGTGGTCATCCGTCAAAATCTCGACATCGAAAATTTTCGCGATTACAATACTTGCCCCTTATATATTAAGGTCGGGCAAGTAAAAAGGTTCGAAATAGTTTACTTTTAAGGATTGAATTATGTATTAATAAGAATGGGGGGCAATTTTGAGCAATATTTATATATAAAATTGTACTATGTCATAGAATTAAACTGTTCAATACATTTTGATATTCATTTGTTTCATTCATAGCACGCTGATTCCTGTACGATTTGATTTAAATTAATGTCAATTTAATAGGCATTTTTCTCAAAATTTTTGTGATGTAAGGGTACTAAACTGTGTATTCGTTGAATTCAGAATAAAATTTCCTTATAAAAATATTTTAAAAAAATATGTTCTCATTTAAAATAAGAAAATTGGGTTCCATATTTAGAGAACCACTGATCATAAAAAATGTTTGTTAATAGTTTTGTAATAGACTTGCAAAATGGTATTTCGTTGCTAATTTAACCAACCTCGTAGCTCTTATAGTTCTCGAGATAGCAATGGTGACACACTTAGATTGAATACCCTGTATACAGTACAAATGTCCAAACAAGGGGTCTAAACATTTTCTGAAGAATTCAAAGGAGCCACTTATACTTCATTGTTGACTAAAGTGGGGTTTACATGGTTCAATTTAATGACCAATTAATTGAAAAAGTTGACCGTTAATTTTTTGATGTGTGTAAAGCGTTCAAATATCATCCATAAAATAAACAATTCATTGATGAAAAAATTGATCAAGATATTTTGACAATAGAACAAGTCCTATTTTTCATATATATTTTTTTTCTGTTCTAGATATATTTTCATCTGTCTAGTTATTACCAACTGTTTAGTTGTAGCATAAACAAGAAATGTATAGGTTATGTGTCTCATTTTCAAATGTGACAGTTCCGCGTAAAATCGCAAAAGGTCTAATCCACCATTTTCTAGTTTTTTTCTTTTGTTTTTGAAATAAAATAATAAACTGCCATTAAGGCATAGATCACAGCTCGTAATTTTGCACTTTTTGTAAGATTTTTTCAATACATTAATTATGAAAAATATGCAAACAAATTGTTTGTGTAGTAACTTTTTCTATTAAAGGTTAACAGTTGATTATGTAAAAGTTTTCAAAAAAATTGATAAATAAATTGATGTATATGTCATGTATATGTATAATAATAAAGTGTTCATTTTATTTCCAAGGTAATGAATAAATTGGTCCATTAATTGATATAAAAATATCAATTTATAGGTCAATAAATTCAACTGTGTAAAACTAACTTAAGTTTTTTCCCAACTTTATGGCGTTCTTAATTTTAAGAGCTTCCCAAAGGTTTAGTTTAATACCCCTGTTCTCACATTTTACTAATTTTATAGGAAAAAAGACAGTCATTTTGAATAACATTGTTCGTTGAAACCTGTTGTGGAGTTGTTTTTTATTATGGAATTTCGGTGCTCATTCATTCTCGCATTGAGTGACCTATATGTCCTCTCGATATATATTGGGTTACAATTTCCATATGACATTTCATAAACTCTCTTCTGAAAGCCTGCATTTTTGCAGTTTGTTATTGACTAGAAGCTCCTGTAAGTTAAGCTTATGAACTATGTTATTTCTATGTCCCATTTTCTATTCTGTTTTTAATTCTATTTCCTATTGTGTTTTTAATTTGTGCGAGAAATGGCCTGAATAATTTAAAATAAAATATTTTTAATTTTTAATTGTGCTGTTAAATATATAAAGGTTCTGGCTCAAGCCTTTTCTTTATTTATTTATTTTTTTAGCCGCAGTAAGGAAAACTTGCGCTAGGGGCAAAACTGTGTTTTGGCGCCGTTGGCAAAAAAAGGTGGTCCTCACTTCCCAAAATCCAAGTGATGCGCAAAAAAAAGGTCCTCACCTCCCAAAATAAAAGTGATCAGCAAAAAAAAAAGTCCTCACCTTCGCAATGTTGCGCCCTTTTCCTTAGTGCGCTAGGGGCCGTCGCTCTCTCCGCCCCCCCCCCCCCTTACTGTGGCTCTGCATGGGCTGTATCAATTGTTTACAGTTATCTGTTTAAGAGGATCCTATACTCGGTCCGCGCGGGACGTAAAACACATGTTAGGGCTTTACTGATTTTACCTACGCTAATCAATTAATCAAAATTTAACAAAAACATATGTAAAGATAATATATAAATCTTGGATTCTGCTGTGTTCTTTTTTTAATTCCTTCCTCTTTATGAATAATTGCACTTGCAAAGTAAGCAATTTGAAAGTAAAGAAAGCCAAAAAATATTGAAAAAAAAAAAAAACACAAAGCAGGCAAAGTTTAATGAGTTGTACATACATACAAAACTGTGAATTATATTAGTTAGTAGTACTGCAAAAATTGAATAAATGATTTTTTTTTATTGAAAATATGCTGCCTCTAGCGGACAGAACTCTGAATCTATAAAACTCCGCCCCAAGTACAGTCAAATAAATATACGTTGCTAAACAGTTTCTTATCTAAAGTCATTGTTAGCTGTCCGAAGATTTATTTCATAGTTTATTTCAGTATAAACAAAAGATTTTAAAACATTTTAAAATAAAGATTTTAAAATATTTTAGAGGGAAAAAATCATTTATAATTTATTTACCGATCTTTTTAAATCTTCTTAATTAATTTATCTCAATTTTTAAGGAGATCCTACTGTATATACGCATGTAAATCACTGTAATTGTAAATAATTCATAAAGAGTCACGAATTTAGAAAAAATAATACAACAGAATCAACAAATAATATATGATCTTTACATATATATTTGTTTGATTTTGTTCAGTTGCATGGTTTGCGCAAAAACAGGAAAGGAGATTTTTTAACATATTTAATAATTAGACATATTTTACACATGCTATCCAATCGATCAAAATCTAATAGAAATGTATTTAAAGATCATATATTATTTGTTGATTCTATTGTATTATTTTTTCTACATTCGTAACCCTTTTTGAATTATTTACAATTACAGTGCTTTCCTTGCGTGTAGAGTGCAGGATCCTCTTTCGTCGGATCAAACTCTTTACATTATTATTATTATTCATAATATATTTTATGAGCTGTCGATTAAAACAGCCGTAAAAGGATCCTACACTGTACACGGAAAGAAATCACTGTATTTGTAAATAATTCATAAAGGGTTATGAATTTAGAAAAAAAAAATAATACAGAATCAACAAATATAATATATCATCTTTACATAAATATTTGTTTGATTTGGTTCAGTTGCATAGTATGGGCAAAAACTGCAAAAGCGAGATTTCATATCATACTTATTTATTAATTAGACAGATTTTACTCATGCTATTCACTCGATCAAAATCTAATGAATATGTATGTGAAGATCATATATTATTTGCTGATTCTGTTGTATTATTTTTTCTACATTCGTAACCCTTTATCGGGTCTATTCTGTATCTTTTGTGGTTAAAAATGATGGTTAAAAAGTAACAGTAGGCGTTAAAATTTTAACCTTGTTTCTTATTCTGTATCTCAGGTTATAACCCTAGCGTTAAGTTCTAACTTTTTAACCTTATGGTTAAAATTGTGTTGTGAAATTATCTACAAGGGAAGGTATTTGGCTTGTGTAAGTGTGGATTTAATGTAAACATGTGTTATGGTTGAATCGTGAATCAACAACGATCAAATATAATAAATCTATATTGCGCAAATGTACAATATTTGCGCGTTTTTATTTTATTTTTTTATACATAAATAATTATGGGTGCAGAAAGTAAATAATATAATATTACCAAAACACGCAAATGTATCAATATTTTTTATCTCTTTTCTTTCTTCTGTATTAAGATAATTTTATTTTCAGGTTATGTTTACCTTATTTTTATTTTTAAACAAATAGAGAAATCAAAATTTATAAATGTATCACAATTTTAAAGTTTTAAACATTTACTTGCAATATATTGGGAAATCTTTTGGTTTTTCTCGGATTTTCAAACAACATTTGTAAAACGAGATAGTCCAAGTACAAGTTTTAGACAAATGAAAATATTTTAAAATGTTTCTTCAGGTAAATTAAAAGGGTCACTCATATCAGGCAGTTAGTTGCCTTTGTTTAATTCGAACTGATCTCCTAAAAAGCATTTTTATATTTTTTTCATTCACTTATATTAATTTTTTAATTATTAACCTCTTGATGTTCAATTTGTTCTAGTAATAATTGGTTTAAAATAAACAGACTTGCCATGATTAATTCTAAAAATGCATTTTTTCTGGTTATTTGACGTTTAGAGGTTAATATTACAGCTGGTTAAAACTTAACGCCATGTATTTGGCTGGCGTTAAAATTCCGATTATAACCTACTGAATTAACCACATCGAGGTTAAAATTTAAACGTCATAGAGTTACAGAATAACAAAATATTGTAAAGCGTGGTTAAATTTTTTTAACTTCGACCTTGAAGTTAATTTTTAACTTTTTAAGATACAGAATAGACCCATATTGTGTTACGTTTCTGAGTGTACTGTCAGTGTTATCGTTCACGCCTTCTTGAATTGGGCGGTAATGCAGCGGTTTTCAAAGTGGGAAGCGCGACCCCCTTGGGGGTCGTACAAGATTCACCAGACGGTCGCGGGTCGCAGGATTTTCCACATTAGCTGTTATTAAAACAAAATATCGCGCACGGTTAACAGTGGAAGACGAAATAAGAGTGGCTCTTTCGTCATATAAACCGCGATTTAACGAATTATGTGCGAAGAAACAAGCCCAAACTTCACATTAAAATTGATTTTTATTACATTTTTAATTTGTATTACATATTTAATATTAATATAATTTATTTTTATATGATTTTCGTGATTTATGTTGTGAAAATAAATATTTAGGAATTAGAAAAACTATTTACATGACATATTTTTGCTACTTTTGGGATTATTATTTCAATAAAGAAATTATTTATAAATTGTTTATAAATTTCCTAAATAGGGGGGGGGGGCAGAGATGGGATTTTTTCAAAGGGGGTCGTTACTGAACAAAGTTTGGAAACCGCTGCCCTAATGCAAAGAGTATAGGATCCTCTTAATTATCTGTTAAAGAAGTGAAGAAAAGATACAGTGTCTGTTTAAGGTGTTTATTTCGGACTTGAAATTTACTTCCGACATACCTATGTTGATGAGTCTATGTACAGCACTGTGAAAAAATTACATTTTAAGTTGAGGGGATTGGCTAGAATCTGCGGGTATTATGGTATCCGCACACGGGTTTTTTTTTTTTTTTCTATAAATACTGAAATTTAATTTATTACGGTTATTACTAAAAATTTTATATTGTGATTTTGTTCCGTTTCAATTGTGAATTGTGTTTTATTGTTGGTTGAATTTAAGAAATTTAGAAAGGATGAAGATTACGGTACATGCTTCCCCTTATGCAAAATTCATCACCAACATACCTGTGCTATGTTTTGACTTGTTTAATTAATTTAAAATCAGAGTAAAATTATTTTTATTCGAATTTATCCACATATATTTCCGCCAAAATGGGGGAAAGTAGTGAAATCATGGGTGGGCTACCCATGATTTTTTTTGCTCATAGAAATTATTATTAAATATGAAATAATTCTGTTCAAGGGTGATTTTTATTAACTCTATTAAATCTTGTTTGTTTTTACAGCGTAATTGTGTAAAGTTAATTTTGTTATTGATGATATTATGTAATTCGGCTCAACTCGTGAACTCGAGAACGGTAAATAGGCTACTAATATGGAAAGAAACTATTTTTTCATTAGAATTTATTATAATATCTTTTGTTTAAAAATTATATATTTTTGTAAAAGAAGTCAAATGTAGGATGTCCCAGGAGGAAACTGTCAAACTTCAAGGGTGTGTGCTTTCATTAATTTTAAGCAAAAAGTTATATCATCTTGGGTTCGATTCAAAAAAGTTACAATGTTATTGCATATTGAAAGAAAAATGCAAGACTTTTCATAAAGTTTTTTATTTGAAAAATTGTAAAAATAACGAAGTTATACTTAAATAAATTACAATAATTGGTAAAAGTTGAGAATAAAGACGAATTTCAGCTGCAGCATTAAATATTTTCTGAAGTAATTCTTCTGGATTATTATTAAATTTCTCAGCATAGACAATTTCTTCCATGTGTCTTTTCACAGTTATTACCAACACTTGCACAATAAAATGTGACCTAGATGCGCAATTGCAGTAAAACAAATGCAAAACTTAAACAACTTGCATTTTTAGGGTTTTGTAGGTTTGACAAAAGCCCTTATTACGTCACTTATGTGTCTAACTGTTTGTAGAAATAATGGTCAGACGCCTGTACCTAGAAAGATGAAATTTGGTATGCTTGTACAACTCTGTGATATATATAAAGGAAACTATTGAGAGTTTCACAAAACACATTGCGGGAAAAATATAAACAAATATGTATTCAACGAAAAAATAAAATATATATTATTTTTTAATTTTGAGTTGATATCAAATGAAACTTTTTAATGCATGGATACACCAATTTATTTTTAGTTTTTAAAAATCAATTTATTTTATGTTATTTTGCCAAAAATGTCAAAATAACTTTTGCCCCCCACTTTATTTCCGAGAAGGGTTGACCTAAAAATCAGAAAAAGTCTCAAAAATGTACATTAATGGGAACCGGAGAATTCAACAGAAATTTTTGATGAGATTAGTTTTTTGAAAAAAATCTAATTTTTTGTGTCGTTTAAATTTATTGTGTGATGATAAAAGAAAGCTCTCAAGTCGTAGATTAAGGCGCGAAAAGTAACTTTTTTAAATTAGTTTATTTTAACACAACTTTTACCAAAAATTTGCTAAAAACTACTTTTATCCCATACACTATAACACGGGAAGGGGGTAATCTAAACATCTGAAAAAAGTAATTCCGCGCAATGCACGTTAATGTGAACCAGAATAGTACAACAGGAATTTTTGATCTGATAATTATTTCGAAAGTTGTCAATTTTATTGCAACACCATGCTTACAATATTTATCTGACTATCTGAACTGTTTCGAATCTGACCCTCTTGATATAGAGGGTATATATAGTGTCGAAAAGTGTCTTTCGGGGGATGGGACAAAATTATTCATTTTAAGTAATATGCTAAAATCATTTATATCAAGCAGCAGATATATTCTAATGTGTTAAATATTAAATATTTAAGTTATAAAAATTAAATATTATGTATATATTGCTTCTATAAAATTGTGAGTATGATTTTGGTTGAATCATTCAATCAGATAGATATCTGTCAATACAGATATCTGATTACATTTGATACACATTTCAAGAAATGTGTATACAAATCAAAGTAAAAAGCTTTTTTTAACCAATATCAGTGGCGATTGAATGTAATTTACATGTTTGCGGAATTTAATGATAGAAATGGATTTAAAAGTTGCCAAATTTTAAATTTAAAAACTACGCATGTATACATTAAATTTAGTTTATTTTTATTTTATTCCTTTATTAAAAATAGATAGATATCCTATGTTACATAGCTAAATATTCCAAAACAAACACAAGAAATAATAGTAGTAATACTAATCCAAGTTTATTAGAATATACTCAGAAAAAAACCCGGTTTCTCTTTCCCATGATCTACCCTTTATTAATCTAAAACGATGGATTTTTAATTTTTTAACATATGTTTCCATATCACAATTTTCTACTACATTATAGTGAACTGATGCACACACCAGTTCAGAGCATAAGTTCGTCCGAACATTATCCATTAATAAACGTATGATTAAATAATCAAAAGTTATTAAAAGTGTGAATAAGAAGATAAATATAAAATTTCGTTTTTGTGCATTCAAACTGGAATTATTGTAAAGAAAACTGTAGCTTTGAATTTGTCACAAACAAAAATTGTCCTGGCTAATTGCCACAGCAGCAAAGGCCATTCAATTTAAAAAAATGGTTGTCTTCGAAACTGCAGTCTGTTTGACTAATAAAAAGATTTGTGAAATTTTACCAAGTGCTTAATTTAAGAATCTTTTACCTGTATTTGAGTTTCAGCTAGTAAACCTATCAACTAATCCATTATTCAATATATACTGCTCGAAATTTTCAAAATCTAACTATTTATTTGAGGAATTTAGGTTGCTAAAACAAAATTTAAAATTTAACCTTTAAGCTAAACAAAAGCTATTCAATTGTTTCTTTTGAATCTTTGATCGTATAAATTTCCATTTAAAGGTAATGAATACCGCTGCTCGCACCGAGGGTAGGTCTTTGTGAAGGAATATAGCACCTACTCAAATCAAATAGATTTGCATACTAATGACAGTTTGACAGAACTGATGTCACAAGGCAAGGAAAACAGCATTCATGTTTATTTTTGTTATCTGAAGATTAATCCAAATATATTCCGATATTTAATTTTATGGTTAACTTTCTTAAAATATATCACTTATATTTTATTAATATATTATTAAATAAAAATTAATGGTACCAACATCAAAAAGATGTGTAATTGGAAAATATTCAAATTAAGGTAAATGAAGAAACTGTCAGAATAAGGATACTCGAGAACTGTATTCAAAGTCAAGTACCAGAAAATTTTTATGTTCTGACTCTTGTCAGACGATTATAGTGGATAGGACACGTGATCAGAATGAAAGAAGATAAACTGGTTCTGGAAACGGAGAATGAACATCTAAATCTAGATCGAGCAAGTGTTGGTATACAAGATACTGTACTTACCTGTAATAACCTTGAGTGAGGTCAAAACTTGACCCCTCCACTGATAAGTATAGTCCGATTGAGGAAGGTAGATTCTGGACTTTTGGTTTTTGTACTTGTTCGTGTAGTTTGCAACTAAACTCTAACCAATTTTTATAAAATATTGATATACTTTTTCACTTGGTCCTCCAAGGTCAATAAAGGATGGCTTGATGAAGTAGACTCTTCTTCTTCTTCTTCTTTGGACACTATCAGTCAGGTTGACTTTTGGCCTTACTCACATAAGTCCAACATCTTGATCTATTCATTGTCTGGTCTCGCCAAGTATCCTGTATACCAATACTTGTTAGATTTTCGGTTAGCTGAACTCTCCATCTCTTGCGAGGTCTTCCCACTGGTCGACGGGTATTCAATCTTCCTTCCCATATCTGCCTAACCATTCTGTCCTCCCTCATCCTCATAACGTGTCCCATCTACTGTAATCGTTTGCCTCTCAGTTGTTGTGTGATACTCGGTCTTAAATACAGTTCTCAGGTATCCTTGTTCTTACGGATTTTCCATTTATCATTAATTTTATTTTCGAAAACTATGAGGTGTTGTCAATCTATCTTTGTTAAGGTCCATGTTTCGGTATCATACATAAGTACGGGACGTATTATAACTTGGTATAACCTGATCTTGGTGTTCCTATAAACAGGAGTTTCGTTTTGAAGAGGGGATCAAGTGCAAAATACGATGCATTCGCAGCTTTAATTCTATTTGTACTTTCTTGCTGTATCAGATTCATCTGATTTATCATGGTGCCCAGGTATTTGAAAGTAGAAACTCTCTCAAAAGTGTTGTCATTAATTTTTAAGTGGACTGCTAATTTCATTTTCAACTTACAACATACGCGGTTCAATAAGATTTTAATGTGAGATAATTGTGTATTGTTATGCGTGTTGCCATAGATTATGATTATGAATTTGTATGGTTTTTGCATATAACTGGTTTAGTAACAAATAATAACGATAAATATTGACAACGAGATGCTTCAAAAACTAATATATACACAACGGTTTCATTTGCAATCAATGACAGTTAACATATTTATTAAAAACTAGATGAAATGCCTGTTGCCTCGGTCAACATTCATCTCTGCTTCTCACTTTTTCCGTCTATACGGCCTATACGTGGCTATAGGTAAACCTTTTTAAGATTGCAGCACGAAGGTGCAAAATGAAACTAATCTAATACACAACAACAACTTTTTGACTTTCTAATATTTTATTTTCACAAATAATAGTAATAATAATTATTATTATTATAAGCCAACTGGCTTGTTAAGCTCGAAATATATATAAAACACAACAAAATGCAAAGTATATAGTGTAAAATATAAATATTACAGAGACAAACAAAACAGAAAAGAAAAAAAAATACATAATATAAATATTGCAGAGTGAAAATATATTACTATAAAGTTATTATTCAAACATGGGCGAAATGTTGGCCTTGAATGAAGTTATTGTCGGAGCCGAAATAGTATCTTCAGAGAGAGAGAGTTCCATAACTCAAAAACACGGTTCGACAGGAAGTTTTCCCTATTTTGCTTCTTCTAGAGCTCGTGTTTTAGTTTCAATCTATGTCCGCTGCGCTGCGTTGCGCTGTTGAGACTGAGTGAATATAGTGTGGATATATCTGTTGAGAATTTGCCAGTGGTGATGCGATACATCTGGATAAGGTCTCCATGAGATCTGCGCTGGATAAGGGTCGGCAAGTTCAAAACTTCAAGGCGTTCTTCATAGCGGAGATGTCGGAGTTCTGAAGTCAGACGCGTAGCTCGTCTTTGAACTCCTTCAAGAAGAAGTACGTCACGCTGCAAATACGGCAAACAAACAACAAAAGCATATTCCAAGTGTGGACGAATATATGTGGTATAGATTTTACGAAAAAGAACAGGAGAAAGTTTGGAGAAGGATTTGTGCCTATCTAAAGGAGAGTATTAGCTTTCTTCGCTATTTTTGTAATGTGCGGAGAACACTCGAGATTACTGTTTATAGTAACACCCAGACCAATAACAGTAACCTGATGTATCACTGCGTTGTCAATAAAGTGTGATAACCATGGATGTCCTTTCCTATATGAAGACTACAGCATTTAGTGTTCAGTGGTAGGAGCCAGTCTTCACACCAGGCAACGATTTCGTTAAGGTCTTGTTGAATTGAAGAACGCTAGCTGATTTCTCCATATATCTTAAGATCGTCGGCGTACATTTGGTGACTGCTTTGTAAATTGGTGGATAAATCAGCAACGTAAATTAAAAATTGAATCGGACCAATAACTGTTCCCTGGGGGACACCGCTAGTGACACGAAATGACGTTGAAAGTTCAGATCCTACTCTAACTCTGAATGATCTGTTACTCTAATATATTTTCAATGTCTTGAAAGATGTTGATTCAATATCTGTTAGATTAGTATAACATAATACCGCTAGATAAAGTGGTTATGATAATTTGCCTATCGACAAACTGTCTGAGCTGTGTGAACAGTATGGGCTACTGTAAATGGAACTCAAGCGCTCTGCCTGAGTGATTTTTAGTTTGTTTATAAAAAATATGAAGTTATAAGGCATGAAAAATAGGTTCCAGTAGGCGGGAGATTTTTTGAAAACGTTGTTGTAAACCAGAATTTCACAGAGTAAATACATAAATAGTTCTAAACATTCATGTTTGTATAGCATTATTTGCATATAATTTTAAACATTTTGCTTGATTTTAATCCCTAAAAAATGAGACAATGGGTGCATTTTATTGTGCCTGGATGAGGGTCGAATGATAGTCGAAATGGGAGTAATGTTAACATATTATTCTCGCCTGAATATACACCAGCGGGGACTTGAACCAGCCACTTCACAATTCAGACTGTTTTTACCAGTCATAACTGCGTGGTTTAACGAGCTCGGCCACTCTGTTGGCTTGGATTATCTTTATCAAATTAATTTTATATAATAGCTTTGTCCGCGGATCAAGTTTTTAATAAGGTATTAACAGTTTTGGAATAATTTCATGAATATTTAATGCCCAGGTCCGATTTGTCCGAAGTGGGAGCACTCAGTTTATTAACCAAATTCAACGAAACTAACAGTAACTATTTCATCCGTGAAATTTCAACACTAAAAAGAAAATTACGCGCTTGTGTGGTGCTCTAATCGAGGCACGTAACCAAGGATTTTTATTGGGGGGGGGGGGGGTTCTGAAGAAATTATTTTATGTGTTCATGGAACATCGAAATTACATTTTCCCTTTTTGCTTGTTTTGCTTGTTTTTAATTAAGTCTTAGTAATAATTTTTTAATGATGGGTTAAGATCCATAGTGCCATAGAAATAAAGTTTTTTCTATCTGAAAAAAAAGAAAAAATACGGGGAGGCTCTTCAAAAATTAATTTTTTGAAATAACTCGTTTATTGGATTTTCAATTGTTTTTCCAAATTAATATTCTTACTTTTACAGTAAAATTCTTCTTCTTTCTTAATTTATCCTATTTTGTATTTCTTATAATAAAGAAGTAAGCAGTGCTGAAACAATTTCCAAAACACGCTGAGAGCAGAGTCGGCAGGCACCGATACGCTCGTACATGTTGTTAAAAGATTGAAATACTTCTGTACCGGTTGTTAAAATGAATAACAGCATAAACGTTATAAAATATCAACGCGTTTACCGCCACGTGAGGCATACGTGTATCGCTGGTTGCAGATTTACCAGGCCGCGTGTTGCGTCTGTGCTGCACGGGTTAATTTTTATTGAAGGCATCGTGTTGTTGCTCCTATATCGTAGCACCTGATTCATGGTAAGTTCATCGAAAATCAATTCATCGAATATCAATTCATCGAAAATCAATTCATCGAAAATCAATTCATCGAAAATCAATTCATTTAATGATGGGTTTAGATCCATAGTGCCATAGAAATAAAGTTTTTTCTATCTGAAAAAAAAGAAAAAATACGGGGAGGCTCTTCAAAAATTAATTTTTTGAAATAACTCGTTTATTGGATTTTCAATTGTTTTTCCAAATTAATATTCTTACTTTTACAGTAAAATTCTTCTTCTTTCTTAATTTATCCTATTTTGTATTTCTTATAATAAAGAAGTAAGCAGTGCTGAAACAATTTCCAAAACACGCTGAGAGCAGAGTCGGCAGGCACCGATACGCTCGTACATGTTGTTAAAAGATTGAAATACTTCTGTACCGGTTGTTAAAATGAATAACAGCATAAACGTTATAAAATATCAACGCGTTTACCGCCACGTGAGGCATACGTGTATCGCTGGTTGCAGATTTACCAGGCCGCGTGTTGCGTCTGTGCTGCACGGGTTAATTTTTATTGAAGGCATCGTGTTGTTGCTCCTATATCGTAGCACCTGATTCATGGTAAGTTCATCGAAAATCAATTCATCGAATATCAATTCATCGAAAATCAATTCATCGAAAATCAATTCATCGAAAATCAATTCATTTAATGATGGGTTTAGATCCATAGTGCCATAGAAATAAAGTTTTTTCTATCTGAAAAAAAAGAAAAAATACGGGGAGGCTCTTCAAAAATTAATTTTTTGAAATAACTCGTTTATTGGATTTTCAATTGTTTTTCCAAATTAATATTCTTACTTTTACAGTAAAATTCTTCTTCTTTCTTAATTTATCCTATTTTGTATTTCTTATAATAAAGAAGTAAGCAGTGCTGAAACAATTTCCAAAACACGCTGAGAGCAGAGTCGGCAGGCACCGATACGCTCGTACATGTTGTTAAAAGATTGAAATACTTCTGTACCGGTTGTTAAAATGAATAACAGCATAAACGTTATAAAATATCAACGCGTTTACCGCCACGTGAGGCATACGTGTATCGCTGGTTGCAGATTTACCAGGCCGCGTGTTGCGTCTATGCTGCACGGGTTAATTTTTATTGAAGGCATCGTGTTGTTGCTCCTATATCGTAGCACCTGATTTATGGTAAGTTCATCGAAAATCAATTCATCGAATATCAATTCATCGAAAATCAATTCATCGAAAATCAATTCATCGAAAATCAATTCATCGAAAATCAATTCATTTAATGATGGGTTTAGATCCATAGTGCCATAGAAATAAAGTTTTTTCTATCTGAAAAAAAAAGAAAAAATACGGGGAGGCTCTTCAAAAATTAATTTTTTGAAATAACTCGTTTATTGGATTTTCAATTGTTTTTCCAAATTAATATTCTTACTTTTACAGTAAAATTCTTCTTCTTTCTTAATTTATCCTATTTTGTATTTCTTATAATAAAGAAGTAAGCAGTGCTGAAACAATTTCCAAAACACGCTGAGAGCAGAGTCGGCAGGCACCGATACGCTCGTACATGTTGTTAAAAGATTGAAATACTTCTGTACCGGTTGTTAAAATGAATAACAGCATAAACGTTATAAAATATCAACGCGTTTACCGCCACGTGAGGCATACGTGTATCGCTGGTTGCAGATTTACCAGGCCGCGTGTTGCGTCTGTGCTGCACGGGTTAATTTTTATTGAAGGCATCGTGTTGTTGCTCCTATATCGTAGCACCTGATTCATGGTAAGTTCATCGAAAATCAATTCATCGAATATCAATTCATCGAAAATCAATTCATCGAAATTCAATTCATCGAAAATCAATTCATCGAAAATCAATTCATCGAAAATCAATTCATCGAAAATCAATTCATCGAAAATCAATTCATCGAATGATCAATTCATCGAAAAAAAATATTTTGTAAATATTTGAGAGGAATGCCGAGGGGATCGGAAAGCCAAAAAAGCAGTGGTCAATAAAAGTAGGCAGACTAAGAAATAATTGCGTAAATTGTTTTATATGGTTTAAAAAAAGGTAAATAAAGTGATATAGTGTTTGAATATAAATAAAGAAATATAATAAGAACACTTATATAATAAAAGAAAAAAAAAAAAAACAGACTACACTTATTAAATAACTATCATACTTGGTCTATTAATAATTTTTAAATTTTCCATTCAGAAAATACGCCAGGTAAAATATACCTGTTGGATTATTTTGAAATCGAACAGGGCTCCTTAGATCAGAAAAACCCGGTTAATGGGATCATAAATGTACGTAATACACCCATTCTTAAAGAATTATAAAAATGGTATTTCCCCATCTGTTAAGTCTTAAGGGTTTTGTGTTATGTACATAGTTTTACTATTCATATTTACTATACCACACATGATTTGTTCAATGTACGGTGATTCTAAACAGGTGGCATTGTTATGTTAGTGTGAGTTTGTTTTGTCATTAAACTAGATGATGGGTAGCTCGCTTCGCTCGGCTTCTTCTAACCAAACCCTTACTAACCTAACCTAACCTAAGATAGTGTTTTGACATTAAACTAGAAGATGGGTAGCTCGCTTCGCTCGGCTTCTTCTAACAAAACCCTTACTAACCTAACCTAACCTAAAAAAGTGCTTTGTCCTTAAACTAGAAGATGGGTAACTCGCTCCGCTCGGTTTTAGACTTTTACTAACTAAACCTAACCTAATTACCTTGTTTTTAGGCGCATAGTACTTTATTTACCCCCATATTAGCCCAATTAAAATGCGTATCATTGTGTATGAATTTATAAAAATTATTTGCGTGCAATTGCCCATAACCTGTCTTATTAAACCTTAAAAACAAAACATTTATTTCTTTTATTATATAAGTGTTCTTATTATATTTCTTTATTTATATTCAAACACTATATCACTTTATTTACCTTTTTTTAAACCATATAAAACAATTTACGCAATTATTTCTTAGTCTGCCTACTTTTATTGACCACTGCTTTTTTGACTTTCCGATCCCCTCGGCATTCCTCTGAAATATTTACAAAATATTTTTTTTTCGATGAATTGATTATTCGATGAATTGATCATTCGATGAATTGATTTTCGATGAATTGATTTTCGATGAATTGATTTTCGATGAATTGATTTTCGATTAATTGATTTTCGATTAATTGATTTTCGATGAATTGATTTTCGATGAACTCGTCGGATACCGTAGCACCTACATATACAATCTTAAAGCGGCGCATAACCGTATAGTTTTCAATAGTTTCTTATACAAAACTTCTTCTTCTTCTTCTTCTTAGAGTGCCGATGCTCGATGCTCTGAATTGACAAGTTCGTACTGAACATATTCGATGCTCTGAACTGACAATTTCGTACTGAACAATCGGAAATAAAGTTTATAACAATTATATATAAAAATATGCAGTAATTGTAGAAAAGACTGTTATGTAACTGTAAATAAACAAATTGCGTTATAGACGCTATCTTGTAAACTAATAAACGCATATTTGCGAACGATGTGGCAAATTGTAATAGACCATATTAGTGTGACGTCACATACATGTGCTGCAATCTGGCAGCGGTTTCCTTTGGAAATTTTTGAGAGATTTAAAATACATGTCGTTACTTTTGTTACTTTAATTTTATGAATGTTTTCAATTTTGGAGCAAAAAATATATATCTTTGATAAGTATGTACTAATATATACAGTTCAGATACCTTATATTATAGAATATGATTTTTATAAACATATAAATAAGGATTCGAATGTATACTTATAGATTACGTTTTTAAATAATCTGAAAATCGGAATATCTTTAGTATTTATTTAATTAAAACTAAATAAACATAAATATTTTGTTTTAGAACGCATAAAGGTGTATTGTTTTGCTTCAAATTGGAACCATTACAGTCACATTCTTAATTGCAAATTTTTATTGACTTATTGCTATGTTACTTGCCATAATAACGATTATTAACGTAAACTTTCACAATTAACTTGCAAAATAATATTGTTCTATCAAATTATAATGTATAAAATAAGATTTTTAATAAATAAATATTGACTTGCAGTTTTGAAGTGAAGCATTTTCTTAGTTTGAAAACTTAATGTCTACTTCCAAAATACAATAAAAAAATAAAAAACAATATGCTAAATTCAAATAAAAGGAAACTAACTGCGAGGCGGCAGCACTGAATCCCATTTTGTGACGTAGTTACGCGTTCGCCCAAACTGTACTTTGCGCTACCTCGACCGCATTCATTCGGTACCTCTCCCAGTGGATGCTAGAACCTTTCATGGGGGCGGTAGTGATTTCAGAGACAAATGGGGGGTGTTAAGGCAGTCAAGGGAGGCGGCGTACCTTTTCAGAAATTAATAATAAAATACTTTTAAAATATCGTTTTCATGAATAAACATTTTATCAAACAAATATTAATTGCATTAACAAATTATTGAAACTCCACCAGCCTCAAACATCTCATAATTTTTTTTTTATTATTTATTGATTTTTATGTTAATTTTTAAATTTTCAATAAACATATTTTTAATCTACTAAATTTTGCTTTTTTAATTTTTACTTTGTGATTCCTAATAGATAGATGGATAAAATATAAATAATGTGCAATCATATTTTAATATTTGGTTAAAGTTTACCCAAATGTAAAAAAGTTTAATAAAGTTTAACCAAATTGTGTATCAATCAATAAGTAGGTATGTATTGATAAAGATGGTGGTCACATATCCCATCTTGTTTAGTTTATAAGTTTATTTTTCTATTTATTTGAAGTAATTATTTAAATGATTGTGTCCATTTTTACTTGCATTTTATATATAAAAAAATAAAATAAATAAATATACAAAATTTATTTTTAAGAAAAACTAACTGTTTAAAGCAACATTTAAATTTATTCAATATGCCTGTAGTGTCAAAGGTTATGTGAGTGGTTCTAACTTGCAAATTTATTCAAAGACTTTTTTTTCTAGGCCTATTCGTATTTTTTTTTTTTAAATCACTCTTTATAATATTTTTTTCTTTTATAATATGTAAAAATATTTTTAATGAACATATATTAAAATAGAAACTACGCTAAAGCTACTGAAGCTAATCCATAGAACATAGTGGCGGTTGCAACCAAGCGTTAGTCAATGATACGGAGAAAAATGTAGCATTTTTTTTTTTTTTTTTTTTTCTAATAAAAGCGAATTGAATTAATTCTTTGTGCAAATAACAGCGGCACTGTATTAATTTTAAAACTGTTCAATGAAAGTGAGTGAAAAATGATGTCTGCTATCGTCTCTGTATATTGTTGGACCAGAGGCGAACTGAGAATTTTATTTTCACCGGGCTTAGGAAACCCGCCCCATCCCTTTTAGTCCCTTATAAATATTTATTTTTTTGAGAAGCTTTATGTAACATTATTTGTAAAATTAAAAGTATTATTCTGTTTTTTACATAAATGCAAAAAAGAATCAAATCTAAATAATATTTTTAACGAGTTGTTATTTTATTTCTATTATATTTTGTTAACAATTATATAATTTTTCCAAAATTTATTCTTGAAAACATCCATAGGTCTACAGCATACCTATTATAAACTAAACAATTTTCAGTTTGAAAAATTACCTTTCACAGACAGCGTTTAAACATTTATCTGTTTTGGCGAGGCTGACCAGACGTACTCTTTTTTAGAGTAATATTTATACTCTTTTTTTAGAGTAGTATACTCTTTACTCTTACTTTTTATAAAAGAACTCTCAATATACTTTTTTTTTGCTGGTCACTTGTATTTTTAGAGTGTGGACCTTTTTTTGTTGCTCACTCATCACTTGTATTTCTAGAGTAAGGACATTTTTTTTGCTCATCACTTGTATTTTTTGAGTGAGGACTTTTTTTTGCTCATCACCTGTATTTCTAGAGTGAGGATTTTTTTTTTTTTTTTGTTTGCTCATCACTTGTTTTTCTACAGTGAGGACATTTGCTACGCCTCTGGCTACGAAGCATACTCTATTTCTGCAAAAAAAAAACTGGTTAGCCTTAGTTTTAGCATTTTAATATTACAGGATATTGAATAGTCGACAGTTTAACTTTGTGAAATTCACTTATTTTTAAAAGTTTGTTACATGATAGGTTACAGTTGGTAAAAAGATAATAATGAAATTTTACCAATAATATTGTAGAATTTCACCAAGACAAACTATTTAATGATTAATTTTTAAATAATTACAATTTAACTACAAATTTTACTTTTTTATAAAATAAATGTTAATCCATAATTACTGTCACTTTAATTTAATATTGCCACAAAAAGTCCTTATAAACTCTTTCATCATATGAATCTAATAATCGGACTTATACAAGAGAACATTAGGTTAAACCGGTATTTCATGTTATAAATTTCCCTTTTGCACTGAAAAAAAAAAAAATCGTTCCATTTTTCGTTTTCATTCATTAACAAATTTCGGTTAATATCGTTATTTTGTGTTCTGTTCCGTTGTCGGTTCTGTTCCGTTCTCAGTTCTCTGTTGAAACTTTGTTGAGTAAAATCGCATGATGATGATGCAATTAACAATAATACGTTTTCCAGAAAACAAGATTTTTAATTAAATAATCACAATTTAGCTAACATATTTAAACATGCGTAACAAAGTTGTTCGTATAGAGTATCTATTCATTCGTTAAAATAATACAGTTAAAAGTTAAAACATAAAATAAGGGGAAATCAGAAATGATCGAATTTCTTACCTTGTGATATTAACAACTTTTACAACAAAATTCTTAGAATAATTTGTAAGGATTGTATGAAGTTTTATAAAATAAAAAATCAGCTGTGGCCACCACAGGAACGACCGCCATCACAAAGTACTTGCATAAAATACATTCTAGCAGTAGAGTAGAAATAACTTGCCCTAATATTTTCTAACAGAGATATTATTTATCATGACCACGGAAACGTTACGTATAAGTATGAAAAAATAGATAATAAAAGTTATAGACCGGGAGCTCATGACATTTTTGGTCTCCGATTTCATACAGCATGCCTTTTGGAGGAGAGAATATTTACCCTGTGACAACAAAAAAGGGATGGTACTAAACCCTTGCACGCTTTCCGGTCATAGGGAAAATTGCATTTCCACTTGCACAACATTTTTGTGTTATTCTCTGATTTAATATTGCTTGCCCTTTTGTCAAAAGAAAGTTATAACAAATTTAAAGTCTTTTAATTATAGGCATGCTGTGTGAAAACGCGGAAAATCATATTTTTTTATTACAAGATCACATGATCGTTTGAGCCCTTTGGGACCCTCCGAATCGCATGCATATATTTAAAAGACTTTAAATTTGTTATAACTTTCTTTTGACAAAAGGGCAAGCAATATTAAATCAGAGAAAAGCACAAAAATTTTGTGTTTAAGTGGAAATGCAATTTTCAACCATCCCTTTTTTGTTGTCACAGGGTAAATATTTTCTCCTCCAAAAGGCATGCTGTATGAAATCGGAGACCAAAAACTGTCATGAGCTCCCGGTCTATTATTAGTTATTGCATTTATAGACTTTTGTTAAATACATTTTTTCGAAATATTTTTCTGTTGTTAAATATTCGCAAAAAACTTAAAATCGACACGAGTAAACTCCCATTTCTAGTCAACCGATTTTTACCAAAAGCTGATCAACTCATGCCATTGATGTCAAAAGCTTAAATATGAAGTTTCATAAAAGTCCTTTTAGCCGAATTTGCTCTGCACGTGTACACAGACAGACGGACGGACAGACAGACAGACAGACAGACAGACAGACAGACAGACAGACAGACAGACAGACAGACAGACAGACGGACGGACGGTCGGACAGGCGGACAGACAGACCGACAGACATCATGCTAAAAATAGTCAAAACGTTATGTAGGGACCTCAATTCGTGGAGATCCATCGAAATCTCGAAATGTCAAAATCGGTTTAATCACAGTAGCTCCCTTATATATGTTGGCGGTCGGTAAAAATATATTTTAAAATAATTAAATAAAATAATAAAAAATTTAAGTTTAGATTTATAAATGCAAGACCTCCCCATTTTGTACCTAAGTATTAAAATGTGTAAAATTTCAACTCTATGGGATTACGTTAACACGTGCCGCATCGATCTTAAAATTTGAAAAAATCGATAATTTCTAGGTTTCGTTTTTCTTTCGTTTAGGCTTTCTCGTATATAGGTACTTCTAATTTATTCTTAATATTTTTTTCTGAGTTCTCCACAACTTAAATAATTATTTGAGATTAATTATGACAAAACCAGTTGAACGATTCTAATTCCGTACCTGTTTTAGTTGCGGAATTGAATACGCTTCGCTCAACACAAGGCAACAACGTGAAACACGATACTTGTTCGAAAACCGGTGTATCATTTACATGGGTTTTTATGTGAGAATACTGAGCACGCCTAATGTCTTGAACATCTATACATTTAATATTTTTAGCTATTTTTATTTACCGCAAATAGCTTTAGTGCAGTACGCAGAAAATGTTAACTAACTAATATTTTTAAGTGCTTGTTTGTTCTAAATTAATAATAAGTTAGGTCTAATTTAATTTAATTTTTTGTTTATTTGCTAAATTTGGCTAAATTTAATGATTTATGATTTATTCTACAAATATTGTTTTTCATTTGTATTAATTTGCTTTGACGTATATAGCAAATATTAAGATATAAATTATAATACTAATTAATTAAGATTTTTACTCTAAACATATTTTATAAAAAAGAGTTATAATCAAATTATAAAACTGACACTGTGCTAATACTGTTTTAATATGATAGCACACACAGACTCAGTCTTATGGTGAGTTTAGTCAACACTTAGCGATAGCTTTAGTCTTACGGCCGGTATTATCAACCTCTTAAATGCGAGTTTAAGTTTTAAATGTTGTTTAAGTCAAAATGTTCGTCTTACCATGCACATTTAAAATTTAAGTCGCATTTAAACCGCATTTATCTTAAAGGGAGGATCAACTACCAGTTAATAAGTTAAATGGGCATTTAGTTGTATAAACATGGCGGCAATACCAATGTCAGATTCCGATATTTCTTCTGATGAAGAATTATTTGAATATTTAAATAGAATTAGACAACCAAAAAGATATCTGGAAAGACATGATCATTTTAATTTGTGGAGTGATGCAGAATTTCATGCAAGATTCAGACTTTGAAAAAATACAGTAGTGATCGTATTAAGCAAAATTGAAAATGAAATTAAATCCATATCCAAGAGGTAAGGTCATTGTATATTTCTTGTAAAAAATAACACATTTTATATGATATCTTTTTGAAACAGAAATAAATGTTTACTGCAATGAACCATGCTTTTAACCTTACGGTTTTATGCAACTCAAAATACTGTTGAAAGGCAGTATGGTGTGTGGAAACGCGATTCCCCGTGTTGTCATTAGGAATGCAATTATCGATGGCTACAATAAAAGCAGTTATTGTTGCTAGAGCTATTCTACACAACATAGTAGTTGACGAGAAAGAAAACTTGCCTCAAGGAGACGATTTTAATGAAGATATAGAAAATGAAATTATGGGTGTAGAAAACATTAAAAAATGAAATGCATTCATTAATTATTTTCAAAATTTATTATAATTTCTATACATGTTTATATAAAATATAATTTTCAATAAAATTAATTTAAAAAACAATAAAAACATTTATTCTTTCCTTATAAAAATATACTAAAGCTACTAAGCTCATATACAATATAAGTGTACGCCTGTTGCTAGGAAACATTGTTATTTAGTTTAAATTAAATGTTAATAAATGTTATTGGCCAATAGTCTCTGCAAATGAGGCCATAAATATATTATTGCACTTGATTTGAATCACAACATTTAGGTTAGGAAACAAACAAACATGAAATTTATAACGACTGCGAACATACCCATACGATGTTTATTGGTAACTTTTGTACTATTCCAACTAAAAACATCGTGATCCAACTTTTAAAAGGTAGTTAGTTAACTTAAGAGGCAAACAACTTGGTAATACAGCTATTTTCTTAAATGCTCATTTTAATATAAATGACATTTAACTAAATCCTCATTTAGAGTCATTTGATAATACCGGCCGTTACTCCTATATTTTAATTTTATCCTTAAAAGATAAACTATCGTATCGCTACGAGCAAGTTCATACAACACATTTCTTTAATTTTAGTCCTATGGTTCTGGCCTTGAAAGATAACTAAATTCTAACTTTCCTACGGCTGGGAGTAAATCACGTTAAAACGCACCATGCGCGTGCGCGCACCCCTATTTACATTCTAAAAGCACCCATCGTGGCCAACATAAGGCCATAAATAGCAGCAACACTTCTAGACTTATTTCGGTACATGTTTACACACAATGTTATATTTGTCAATAACCAACAATTTTAATTTTTTGACATTTAGAAAAATGATACTATGCGCGTGCGTTAAACTCGACGTCTCATTGGTTACTTGTTAAAAGTTAAAACTCGTTAAAACATTGTATAAACCCGTACTCATTCAAGACGATGAAAGCCAAGACTAAAACTAAGAGTAAGATTCAAATTAACGCAGCAGCTATCGCTAAGTGTTGACTAAACTCACCATAAGTGGTGTAAAATCTGCTTAAGCAGATTTATTTTGTACCTACACAATTATGATACGAATCTAAATAATGTATATTTTATGTATTAAATAATGATATTTTGTAAATCATTGTATTCTACAAATTAATTAATAAGGGTATTAATAATAATAATAATAAATAATAAATCTGTCTTACATCATGACTAAATTAAATTTTACTCCTTACTTTTAGCTTAATTCGGGAAATAAAAAACTGTAATGTATATATATATTTTTGAAAAAAAAAAAAACGCTTCCCGGTAGCCGGTGCTTCACAAGGTTTTTCTGAATTTTAAATAATTTATATATTCATTTGGAACAAATTACGATAAAATCGATATAACGATACTAATTAAGCACCGGTTTTTATTCGCGGAAGTGAGTAGCGCTATGTTCTGCGTAAAGTAACATCGAGTAATACTCTACCTTTTAAATTCGGTGCGAGCAGAGCCACTGCTCCTTGGCAAAGGGAGCAACACACCCGGGCGGCAGAATTTAAGGGTGGAAAATTTTTATTTTTAGAGTGAAATATTCGTTAATTGTTATGTGGTCCGCTTCCGTCTTTAAAAATTCTAAAATTAGGTTTTTCTTGCGACTTTAAGTTCGCACCTATTTTTTAACCCGGATAACGGGTACACTCGCGGCGCGTCTGGGTGTGAATATCATTCATATTGATTTTAAATTGTGAATACTGATCACGCCTAATGCCTTGAACATTGATACATTAGCAACTACCCTTTTTAACCCCATTGGTAGTCATTTTAAGGGTTAATTGAGTGTTATATATACTTGAATACGCAGAATTTATATTTTGTATTAAGTCAGTTGAAATTGCCGAACGCTACCATTACACACATGAATAGTGTTTTTAGTCTCAAAAAACAAGTACAAACATAATCAATAATGCTTATCTACTCCAAAAACTTATCTACTAGAAAACATATCATCTTTTTTTTTACTTCATTTAATGTAAAAGTAATAGAAAATTTTTAATTTAGTCATGATATAAGACAATTAGAGCAAATAGGCAATTAAAAATATTAGTTATTTAAAATTTCCGGCGTACTGCACCTAAGACTATTTGCGGCAATTAAAAATGGCTACCAAGAGGTAAGAGTGTTTGTTAATGCATAGATATTCAAGACATTAGTCCTGATCCGAATTCTTACATAAAAACCAATGTAAATAATTGATTTAGCAGATACGTGTTTCTCATTGTTGCTTTACGCTGAGTGTAGCACATACCTTACCCTGAGCTCCTGAATTCAAATCGTTCAACCGATTTTATCGTAATTAGTCTCAAATGATTACTCAAATTTTGGAGAAAAATCCAGTGCTAGTTGATTTTTCTAAATTTTAAGTTGGATGCGGCATGTGGTAACGTAGTTCGATGGAGCTGAAATTTTGCACATTTTAATCTTCATACTAAGATACAAAATTGGGGGTTCCTGTATCAAAAAAATAAAACCTAGAAAATAAGGACAACCTTAAAATATATAATTCTGGAAGAAAATTATCTACAGCCCGACGGGTATAATTAAAAAACATCTCATTACTCGAGAGACAATTAAGTACAATTACACTCACGCCCTAACAAGACAAATGTGATCACATCTCTGTAAAGCAAAATTAATTGGACGATATTATTAAGTCCTTCAATGTCCTTGTTCATACGAAATAAAATCGATAAATTCAATTTATTATGGTTATAAGGAAATGGTGTGCGATTGTAAGCAAGGAAGTATATATTTTGATTTTCTCTTTGCTTTTATTTTTGGGAGGTAGGAGTTATATGAGGCACAAGGAACTATTTTTATTTAAATTTTGTTTCTAAAGCAGCTTTAGTGCGAATTAGTTTAACAAAGATAAACGATAAAAAGAACTATTAGGAGAATAGCTGTTAACAGAGAAATATTTTCAACAAGGGATGGAGACAAGACGGGATAAAATAAATTACATAAACAAATTAAAAGGTTACCTGAATAATCAATCTACCTTTCATTTTAACATAGTACCAGTGGTGGTAAAATGTTTTGCATCAACCTGCAGATTTCTCAAATAATTTTGTTAATAATATCTGAATTTTAAATATTTTTTTGAATATTAATTAGAGAGTGGCGAAAAACTTTGATTACTTGAGCATATAATGCAATGAAAAGCATCAAAAATATGCACGGACTTGGAATTCAACTTAAAAATATGCCTGATCAACATAAAAAACTGCAATTCAACATAAAACCTGATCATTTTTCCCCTAATGATTTTATAAAACACTAATTAGATAAAGCTGATTTTAAAATTGATATCATTTATAAAAGTTAGCGTGGCGCAGTCTAATCAAATTCCTGTTGTATTATTTCGGTTCCAATCAGTGTACATTATGCAGAATATTTTATGTTTTAAATTAACCCGTTTGACGGGTACATTAAAACATGAAAAAAAAATTAATGTGAAGTGTGAATTTTCACACATTTCAGGATTTCGCAGGTATTTACCGTTTTACTCCAATAAAATAATAAACTTCGTTAAATACCTGCGAATTCCTGAAATGTGTCAAAATTCACACTTCACATCAATTTTTTTTATGTTTTAATGAACACGAATAGTATTTATTGGCCTTAGGGTTGTTCAAGGCACATATGTAGGACGACGGGATGTTACATGAAGTAAATGATCAAAATAAATGTAACTGATCTGAAATGTCATTGATCAAAACAGAGTAAAAATCAAAATGCAAAACTATTCAATTAGTATTGTGTTTTCGTGGAGTAAAACGGCGTAAGTGAATGATGTATATTGGGATGCCAAAACAAATTTTATGTTAAAATATTTTTTTGTTAATTTTAATTCGTGTGCCTAATACCATTATTTAGGTTTCTAAATATGTGCAATATTTTTTTTATACAGCAAGGTTCATTGAGATTTTGAAAATTGCGCCTATGGTTACCATTGGTTGTTTTAAGTCATAAGCTCCGCCCCTCTGATTTCGTATACATTGAAACATAGAATTAAATTATAATTTCAACAATTTCCACTGGTTATTAAATTTACGCTTTTAAAAATTAAATGCAACATTTGCCAAAATATAACTAGAAGTTTGAAAAAATTATTTAAACAAAATAAAAATGCAAAAAAAAACAGAAAAAATAAAATTGTCTCCTTCTGTCGAGAGCAAACTCTATTAGAATGTTGAGAAAATAATTTAAACAAAATAAAAAAGCAAAAAAAAACAGAAAAAATAAATTTGTCTCCGACTGGAACCAAACCCTAGTTTTAAATTTAGAAAGCGAGTATCCTAACCATTACACCGTGAAAGCGTGTTGGTTTACTGTGTTACATAACATATTAAATATTTACATCGTCAACAAAAAAACACAAAGAATGCGTTATTTTCCGAAAACATAATCCGATCAAAAATTCCTGTTGTACTATTCCGGTTCACACCAATGTACATTTCTCAAATTTTTTTCAGATTTTTAGTCTAAACCATCTGGGCTACAGGGTGTGGGACAATTTTTTTTGCACAATTTTGACAAAAATCACGCCAAAATAATTTATTTTGCAAAATTAAAAATTTGATCGTTAATCCACGTACTAAGGGCTTTCATTTGATACCCTACACAGAATTAAAAAAAAAACATATTTGAAGGGTTCGGAAGTAAAACGTGTTAACTATCAATTTTATCTATTGTAGTAAATTCAATTTTAAGTTTTATTGATGTATTGATATTGATACATTTATATATTTTATAAATTATTTATTTAACATTATTAACTACGCTGGACAGAAATAAGAAGGAGAATAATAAGCGGGTTTACTTTACATGTTTTACATGCTTTTAGTTAAGAAACCCCAGTTTTGTTACTTAACATGTTTTACTCCCGAACCCTTCATTTGTATATATTTTTAGGGGGATATGTTTTTTAGATGTTTTAGTATTTTTCCTATGTTTGGCTACAATTTTTACCGAACAGATAGACAGACAGACAGACGACAAAATGACGGTATAAAGGTTTTTTGGTCATACCTACAAAACGCTAAAACGAATAATTTACCAATAATTTTAATAAAATAGTAAAAATATGACCGAATATGCACTTATGCAAAATATGCCGTAACAAACCAAAATATACCAAGTATGCAAAATAAAACTGGTATCAAAATAGAGTATTTTGTATGATTCGTGAAGGTATTTGAAAATCATTTGAGTTCATATCAAGCTTTTGTCAAAATTGAATTTGTAATTTTGTAGATTTAAATCACGGGTCAAATATATAATCCGTTTATAAAAGTCTGTCGCCTTAGGTTGTAAGTATTTGTGTGGAACCCCGTGCTAATCTCGTTCATTCTACCTGAGCTAGCGGCCTTGTGTTTGACGTGCTTAATAAAAGTATATAACAGGTAACCTTTTATATTTTTATAAACGACCACTAGATGGCAATATTGAAATGTGTAATTACTATATTCGTAAAATTTGACATTTGTTATTGTGAAATCAGTGGCAGCTTATAAATTGACCAAGAAGTTTGTTGACAGTGAGCGTTAAAAAAAACAAGTTTGTGAAAAAATGGATATTACTCGTGAAGGTTTTCGTTGAATGATTTTTTACGATTTTAGTAAAGGCCTAACTCAACAACAATGCATAGATTCGCTTCGTTCAACTTTTGGTAATGAAGCACTATCAGAAAAGACTGTTTACAATTGGTTTTCAGAATTTTGTCGTGGTCGTGCGTTTATCAGTGATGAATCTCGTGAAGGTCGAAAATAGGTTGTGATTCAAAAAAATATCGATGCTGTGAGTAAAATGATTGAAGAAGATCGGCATGTGAATTACCGTGAGATACAGGCATCCTTGGGCTTATCGCAGACTTCAATACATTCGATTTTGCATGAACATTAGCTGTGAAAAAGATCTGTTCCCAATGGATTCCGCGTAATTTGACCGAAGCTCAAACAAGGCTCGTGTTGATTGGTGTAAGGGAATGCTAAAAAAATTCAACCTAGGCACTGCAAAATCCGTATACAACATCGTTACAGGTGACGAAACTTGGATTTATTCATATGAACCGGAAACTAAGCAACAATCCACTGTTTGGGTGTTCCAAGTTGAACCGAAATCCACAAAAGTTGTTCGTTCACGAAGCACTTCCAAGAAAATGATCGCTTGTTTATTCGGTTGTACTGGACATGTCGCAACCAATCCTTTAGAGGATCGGAGAACAGTTAACTCTGAATGGTATACAACAGTTTGTTTACCAGAAGTCATCGACAAAATTAGGAAAAACAACCAAAAACGGTCCGTCCTTCTTCATCATGACAATGCAAGCACCCACACGGCACGTCAAACAATTGATTATTTGAAGGAGAAAAACATCGAATTAATGTCTCATTGCCCGTATTTACCTGATTTATCCCCTAACGATTTTTTTGTTCCCAATGTCAAACAAAAAGGGTAGCGATTTTCATCACCTCAAGAAGCTGTCGAAGCCTTCGAAAACCATGTTTTTGAGATAACAACTTCAGAGTGGAAAAAATGTTTCGTGAATTGGTTTGAACGCATGCAAAAGTGTATAAAAAAGTGTATATCAAAGGCGAATATTTTGAAAAGCAATAAAACAGTTTATTAAAAAAAAAAATTGTTTTCTTTCTTAGTTTTTGTAAAAACTTAAAAGGTAGCCCTCGTATGATAAAAATCATATTCGTCGATTTACCTAACTTGTTTTGTGAATGCACTAGCTTAGACCCTAACCTTAAGCCGCATTCAGAGTTCTTTAAATTAACAAGTTGTAGACTGTTCTTTGTTAGCTGTAAGTTATGTTTCTATGCGTTGTTTTAATGTTGTACACAGCAAGTTAGAAATTAATATGTTACGAATAGTCCGACATCTGTTATTTTTTTAATCAAATATTTGGTTTCGTAAAATGTTTTATATGTATTATCTTTCTTATAATTCTGTTGTCTTAGATTTTAACTACCTAAACCTAACCTAATTACCTAAATTGATCATATTTACTGTCCGTCTTTATAATTTTGAGCAAGATTTGTTAATGAGGACATTATGTTAGGTTATGTAAAGGCATTCGATAACTACGGTGTAACTGATAGAATGCGATAGCCAATGTTTTTATATGTCTGTCTCATTAAAACATCTCACTAGCTATAAGTTTAGAAAATTATCCATACCGAACAACGAACAACGTATTGAATTTAGAGGTCTGAGCGGTTTCACGTCTTACCTTACAAACTTCTAGTGACAGTTAATAGTCTACAAGCTAGAGTGTATAAGCTATTGATTTAAAAGCTCTGTATACGGCTTTAGTTATCTTAGAATCTCTCTGCAGAATCTTCAGAACTACAAAGATCTTCTATTATACGTGTCATTTGAAATCCCGCGGGTCATAGGTTTGCCACCACTGCTATAGACTATATAAACGCCTATTTCCTCGCACTCTAATAATAATGTTTACCACATCATTAGTAATATTCCTAGTTAACTATCCAAAAAGGTGCGCCTACCGGAGGTTTCAGTTAACCCAAAAGAATAATAGTCACTTACTTATTTATTTCCTGAAAGATAAGGATCAGGGGCCTAAACATCACACCCTAGTGATGTTTTTTACATCTTTTGATGTTTTTAATATACGGAGATGTAGTTCGTGAATAAAAAATCAACTCCCAATTTACACCATTATTTATTGACAATGAATTGAATTAAAGAGGATTATAATCCTCTTACAAACAAGATTATTTACAGTAAGCATAACATTGAAAACGGGATTAGCACAATCCTCCCAATCAGTGAGTCTGCGGTTCTCGCTGAAGAAGAAGTATTTTCGATTCCTGGGCAGGGTAATCGCAGCGGATGCAATATGATTTACGAGAGAATATTAATATATTCATAGACTCATTCATGCTGTTGAAAAAGGGAATCGGATTAGTGTTAGGTATTTAGAAGAACGTTTTTTATAAGAACCTCAGGATAAAAGAAAACCACGAAGTTAACGTCCCTAGGCAGACTGGCCAAAATTAAGAATGGTAAATGGTAATCACAGTCTTTTCGTGTGGTCGACATGAAAACTAAATATCCATTTCTACACTTTGATTTCTTTGTTGTCGCACCCGTACAGTCAGTACTGGATTGAAATAACAGATAGCGTTGGTCTGCAATCCATGTAGACCAGTAATTTTCAACCAGGACGGTACCGCCGAAAAGTGGTCAATTTAGACTTTCGGTAGGCTGTAGAAAAATTTTATACTGTATTAAAAAAAAAAAACAAAATATTATTCCTTCCTTAGCTTCGTACGAAGCTAAATGAAATCTTATTTTTTTTAAATGATCACGAGCTCACTTTTTACCGGTCAAGTGGACTTTTGGTAAAAACAAATGATCAAAAGCCTTAAACAATCGTTAAGAGTTACTAGATTTCAAAAACTAGTTCCGCACGGCTAAGAAATGAATTATACACTAATTCAAATATAAATCAAACTAAAGAGAGAAAATAGTATATGAAAATTAAAAATTACTATCATATTAGAGAAGAGAAATTGATTATGTATTTTTAACCTTTAAACTGTGTACCTGTATGATGAACTTATGAAAAAAGTAAATAAATAAATAAAATTTAGTGGAGGTTAAAAACTAAAAGGATTGTACAGTATCTTTAAAACGGATATACATATATTACAAAAAAAAACTTGTTTAAAAAGAATGAATCTTAGAAAAAAAGAAAAAGATAAGAAAGAACATGTCCTCTTTAAAACAGACTTTCTGTTACCCTAGCCTAGGGGTACACCTGGCAAAAAATATTTATTATAAAATGTGTCATTAATATTAAAATGTGTTGATAATACTATATTTATTTTTATACTACCCCCGTATCCGTATAAAAGTTATAATTATATTAATTTTTGAATTATTTGTTTGAATTACCTACTAGCCCTAAATAGCATGATATAGCGGGATACTGAAAACTTTGTAGTGGGTGTACCTGTAACTAACTTAAATTCCTAACTACAATGACTTCCATGATTGATGAAAAGGAACCGGTAATACTTAAAACAGAAGCTGAGAAGAAGTTTAAATATTTCAAAAATAGAAAAGCTGCCGGTATTGATAGAATGGCATCAGAAACTATTAGAGAAATAGGAGATTTAGAGACCAAGGTAATACATAAGATCTGTTGCAGGGCCGGCGCTAGGATTTGCGGGGCCATGTGCGAGAAGAGCAAAAAAAAGGTGCTCACCTCCCAGATCCAAGTGAAGAGCATGCGCGGGGCCTGTTGTTGAAACGCGGGGCCTGCTGTTGACCGCGGGGCCATGTGCCACCGCACATGCTGCACATGCCTCGCGCCGGCCCTGATCTGTTGTATAATATGGAATTCGGGAAAATGGCTCGAAAATGGAAAAGAGTTTCGTGACTCCGACTTTATTCCATTTTATAAGAAAGATTCTGTCTAAGACACTAACAGCTACAGAAAAATAGCTTTAGTAAACCACGCAAGTAAAATTTGACTTAATTAATAATTATTAATCAAGTGAAAGCATTACTCCGTCCAGATGTAAGAGGAAATAGTCATTGGTCCTGGCAAATGGCAAGAGAGCAAATACAATGTTGGTCAATTCTAGAAAGTATAGGAGTTCTGGTCACCCTAGAACTCTACGAAGTCAACAATAGTCTAACAAAGTTTTAAATATTTTTATGAATCAATAACAGCATAATATGTGAAGATCATAACTTCATCGAAGGCACTGCATGCCACAACATGACATCAAATTAGATCAAAATCGTTTGGACACTTTAATTTAAGGCGCCTACAGACGGCGTGGCAAGTCACGGTCAATGTTTACATTTATCAAGTTCGGCGGGTCGTATGTATGAGCAACAGTCACAGCTAACCTACGCTGAGTTTGGCGCTGGCCGACGTTCGATTCCGATGCGGTATTCTTATCACAAGTCAAAGGAGTTTGACTTGTGATAAGACGCGCACAGACTTGTCATCACATCAGTCGACAGTGTTGTGCTCAAAAGGAAGTTTATAACTATTTTTACTTCATTATGAAGACTACTTGAAGCAAAAATTATATTTTTTATACTTTTAATCTAATTTAAATATCAAAAACAAGGTCGAAGCTGCGACCATAACCTCACTTTCACTGTCAGACACCATTTTCCAAACGTTGGCCCATGTTCGCTATTTTTGTACTTGGTCAGTACTGACGCTTCATTGTCACATCGTCTGTATAGTACGCATGTTCAAATTCCCGCCAGTGCTACATGTTACGGCTAGCGTCAGTACCAGCGTTGGCGAACGTTGGCACACCATCTGTAGGCTCCTTTAGACAGTGCTTTAGGCTAGTACTTCTCAACCCAAACATTACCGAGAACTGGCAAAATGTCTTTTTTTATGTGGAAATTTCGATGAAAATATTATTTTAAAATCATTTATTTATTTATTTTACCTAGGCCTATTTCTGCAATATTTTAAAATCAGTTTTATTTTATTTATTTATTGTAAAAAAAACTGCTACTTTTGAAAGATAAATAATTTTCAGTTATTATTATATAGAAATACTTATGTACATACATATGTTGTTACGTGTTAATTTTGAACACAATGATGTAGGTAACATGTTAAGAGTTTCTAACATCCTTCTGTATGTGTGTGTGTGTGTGTGTTGGCAACCTATTATACACTGTTGTCTTCAGGGTGTACAACCCCGCTAGGTTACCTTGTCGGTCTATATCAGTGGTCTTCCACATTTTAATACTTAGCGCCCACTTTTGTAACTGTCATGAGTGTAAAATTTTCTTATTGCCCACTTTTTTCTCAGGCTACCCCTTTGCATGCTAGCAATTTATTAAAAACCCTGTACAATTATAATTACATTAAATAATATTTCAAATGATATATTATACAGACATAACAACTGTGTGTCTAATTATATCACGTTAAATATATATGATAAATATTTAGCGATTGGCCAGAAAAAACAGTTCCTTCTACGTACTTAAGTACTCGCTCCATTATTATGCTTCATAATAATGGATCGATATCCAATAACAAAGAAAAATCTCTGTTATTCGGTGGGGCTTCTTTCAATGTTCCTGGAATTTTGTGTTGTATTTGTTTTTTCGAGTACTTCGGATAACGATTAGATGTTCTACCGTAAGCTGTATCGCATATATTGCATTTAGCGGGTCCAATTTTTCTAAAATATGTTTATATGAGTTAATGCAGTGTAATATTAATAATATCAGGTGTTTTCTTCTTGTAAATCTATTCCAACTTTTTGTATCTTCTTTTATATTTCTTAATATCAGGTATTTTTGTCTAGTTTATATCTCATTCTTCCAATACTTTTGTATTTCTTGATGTCCTTAGAAGGGATCTTCATATTTATTTGTTCACGATTACTGCATAATTTTGTTGATTTATCTTCTTTCACATTTCCATCAGTCCCACAAAGAGATAAAACTCAAGAGGTGGTTAACTCGTTTCCTTAACTGAGTATTTTATGGTTGTTAGCCTAAATTTTTTGTATTAGGATTGTTTGACATACATTTGTTTAGCGATTCAAGTGAACTCAATGAGTCCCTGAAAATTATATTTTTTTAATATTTGTATTATGTAATATCATAAAACTTGTCTGTAGTATGCTATAGATTTCTGCTGTAAAATTTGGAGCATGTTGTTTTTTGATTATTAAGATATAATGATTGATGTTTTAGTAAAAAAGTAAAAGAAAAGGAAATATATTTACTTAAATCTAGCTGACGTGTCTGTACTTCGTATGGTTTTTGTTAAATATATTTTTATTGATAAGTGCTTATGATAATTGAGAAATTTAAAGTGTATAAGTAGCATTCCCCATAACTTCCCAAACGTAAATCTTATTAAAAATCTACGTTGAACAGAAAATAATCGTTTCTTCATTCTAAACGACTTTTCTAATATATATTTTGCTATTAAGTAAATAATAAGTGAGATATTTCCAGTGTATAGGAAATGCTCCCCATAGCCCGCCAAATATTCGTATTATTAAAAACTACATTTAACAGAAAATAATCTAAACCACTTTTCTTATATACATATTTTGCTGTAAATAATAAGAGATATTTCAAGTGTACAGGTAGCGCTCTTCATGCTCCCTAATATTCATCTAATTGAACATAAAATAAATGTTTCTGCTTACTAAACAAATATTCTTAGGTGCATTTTTGATATAAAGTGAATAATAAGTAAAATATTTCAAGATAGTACAAATATGAATGTTGAAATTGAAGGGTTTGAAATTAAGAAAAAAGTAGTTCTTTCCTTCAAATTTTTTATTTTTATACTAGATGTATATTACATCATAAAAATAAAAAATTTGAAGGAAAGATCTACTTTTTTCTTAAATTCAAGATAGTAGTTTTGGGGTGTCATCCCAAATATTCATCCAATTGAAAAAATATCCATAGAACAGAAAATATTTGTTTTTTTATCCTTAACAATTTTTGTCATATACGTTTTTGCTCTTATGTCAACACTAAGGAAGATAATTAAGTTGTCTCCCTGTTACTCCCCAAATAATCACCCAATTGAAAACTAAAATGCATATAACAAAAACGATTTGTTTTCTTGTTATAAACAATTTTTGACAAATACGTTTTTGCTGTCTGTAATAAGGGAGATATATGTAAATTTTATTTTTAGAGTGTCCCTTCGTAACTGCTCAAATATTCATCTAATGGTAAAATGCTTTGAACACAAAAGATTAGTTTCCTTACTGCAAAAAAAAAAAAAAAAATGTTATATATATTTTTCTATTAAGTCAATAATATGAGAGATATTTTCAGATTTTTAGTAAACAGTTTGAAGTTCGAAACACCCCCATAGAATAAAAATTTTGAGATGCCTTTTAGCCTATATTCGACTTATGGTTTACTCTATTATCATCCAAAATTAAGTGAAAATATGACCAGCCGTTTTTGCGTGAATCTCCTACAGACAGACAGAGTCAGACAGACAAAAATTGTTTTTGTTTGCGGATATTGCCTTATAATCATCTTAAACGTATAAAATCTAAATTTGACGCCGAAAAAAAAAACAGATATAGCCTCAAATTTTATTAATATTTATTAACAAGTTTAAAATTTGCCTCCAAATGTGTATTGTAAAATACCCAAATCTCCCTCAATGTCAACATAATGCTTCAGAAGCGAGCCACGTGTCATGTATTACTGTTCATGCATGAACTTTGTCGCAAAGATGTATATAAACGTGCAAGGTACCTACAGCAACGTACATTTAAGAACGTAACACGTAACATATATCGGAAGTCAAACAGGCAAGCGGAAACATCATGAAATAAGTTTACTGTCGAGCTTTTAATGGAAATATGACGACAAAGATGGGTATCTGAACTTTAATTAGTTGTATAACTCGATAAAGTATGTCCCCAACTTTGATAAACTAATGTTGTTATTATTATTATTTTTTTGCTGTTATGAACAAGGTAAAATACGACCATAATTACAAAATCACTATAACGAATCACCAGTGGCGAAGGGAGACCTCCGCTAGACTTCCCCTCCCAATAAAAATAATAATAATTTAAAAAAAATACATATATATATATTTTTTAATTTAAAAGAAAATTTAGGTAAATCTTCAAAAATACATCAAATTATGTCCCATACAATTTTTTGTCCAAAGCTTGGTTTACTAGTTACGTTTTTTTTTTAAATTTTAAAGTTTAAATAACTTCCGTTTTCGGTTTCGGGTTTTAATAAAAAACAATAGGGTTCTTCCCAATTATTAGGAGAATTTTTTAGTACCAGAACGAACTCTTTAAGTTAAACCGTTTTTGAGTTATCGTGTATACACACACACACACACACACACACACACACACACACACACACACACACACACACACACACACACACACACACACACACACACACACACACACACACACACACACACACACACACACACACACACACACACACACACACACACACACACACACACACACACACACACACACACACACACACACACACACACACACACACACACACACACACACACACACACACACACACACACACACACACACACACACACACACACACACACACACACACACACACACACACACACACACACACACACACACACACACACACACACACACACACACACACACACACACACACACACACACACACACACACACACACACACACACACACACACACACACACACACACACACACACACACACACACACACACACACACACACACACACACACACACACACACACACACACACACACACACACACACACACACACACACACACACACACACACACACACACACACACACACACACACACACACACACACACACACACACACACACACACACACACACACACACACACACACACACACACACACACACACACACACACACACACACACACACACACACACACACACACACACACACACACACACACACACACACACACACACACACACACACACACACACACACACACACACACACACACACACACACACACACACACACACACACACACACACACACACACACACACACACACACACACACACACACACACACACACACACACACACACACACACACACACACACACACACACACGTTATTATTAAGGTCGGGCAAGTAAAAATTAGTTGTACATTATTTATACTTACAAATCTTCTTCTTCTTTGGGCACTATCAGTCAGGTTGACTTCTGGCCTCACTCACATAAACCTCCATCTTGATCTATTCATTGTCAGGTCTTGCCAAATACCCTCTGGTATACAGACAAAAACCGAAGGTCTAACAAGTGTTGGTATACTTAGTAGATCTTCGGTTAGCTGGTCTCTCCATCTCTTGCGAGGTCTTCTCACAGGTCGACGGGAATTCAATCAAGATGACTATGGTGTGTGTGTCGGGATCCATAAGCAGAGTTAAAGTAGGAAACGTTTTGTCACAGCCCTTTGAAATTCATACTGGAGACAAACAAGGAGACGCCACCTCACTTTTGCTGTTTAACCTCGTGCTGGAGATGGTGTTACGGAAAGCCCAAGATACCAAGCACCGTGATCTACGGTTCAATGCGCACCACAAGATTTTAGGGTATACAGATGACCTGGATATCATTTAAAATAAGGTTGAAGACGTAATATACCTTACTAACCTTATTGATGTTGAAGCTCATAAAGTAGGACTCATCATCAGTAATGTTATTACCTCGGACTGAAACAACGGCAATACTTTTGAGAGAGTTTCTACTTTCAAATACCTGGGCACCATGATATATCAGGTGAATCTGATACAGCAGGAAATTACGAATAGAATTAAAGCTGCTAATGCATTGTATTTTTCACTTGGTCCCCTCTTCAAAACCAAACTCCTGTCTAGGAACACCAAGATCAGGTTATACAAGTTATAGTATGTCCCGTACTAATGTATGGCTCCGAAAAATGGACCTTAACAAAGTGAGATCGACAACACCTCATAGTTCTCGAAAACAAAATATTACCCAGAATCTTTGGCTTCATTCGAATTAATGGTAAATAGAGAATCCGTAAGAACAAAGATATCCGAGAACTGTACTCAAAGGCGAGTATCACACAAGAACTGAGAGGCAGATGATCACAGTGGATAGGACACATTATGGGGATGAGGAAGGACAGAATGGGAAGGAAGATACTTACTAATACATGATGTATATATTAGGTGTACCGAAAAGTTCTTACGATATTAAATAATATAAAGTTTTTAATAATATCACTAATAGTATAAGTAGTTTTAACTACTTATGCTACTTATACTATAGTAGCATTAAAATTGAACAATAAAATTATGATTATTTATTTATATTTGTAGGGCCGAGAGTTCCAGTTCCTAATAAACTCCCTAATAGTTATTTGACACATAATATATTTATGAAGCTAATAAATGTTATTATGTTGCTAATAAACAGGCTTATTTGTCTAATAACTTATAGGCAACATGAAGTGCTTAATAAAGTGACATATAACCAACAACAAGTTCGCAAATGTGTTAATATTTCAATTTTAATTTGGAAACCAGTATAATTTTAAAAGAATATATGAATGTGTAGTTTTTAAACATTTCTATAATGGTGATTTTAGTGTTTATATACATTAAGTTGTATTTTGGCGAAATCGACGATCTGTTTGGATGAATTTATAAATTATGGACAACCGTTTTTAGAATAGGCATTTATTGTAAATTGTGATATATAAAGAACAATATATAAATATATATTTTTAAATAAACATTGTCTTTTTAATTTTTTAGCAATTTTGTTTTATTCAATTACGATTTACAACACATTACAAACAATACTTTAAGCATTACTAATTTATATAAAAATGATAGAGACTGCCAATAATTGCGTCTGTCTTCTTATTCTCTATCATTTTTATATAAATAGTAATGCTTAAAGTATTGTTTGTAATGTGTTGTAATCGTAATTGAAATAAATACAAATGTAAAAATAAAAGACAATGTTTATTTAAAAATATATATTTATATATTGTTCTTTATATATCACATTTACAATAAATGCCCAAAATATTCTAAAAACGGTTGTCCATAATTTATAAATTCATCCAAACAGATCGTCGATTTCGCCAAAATACAACTTAAATGTATATAAAACACTAAAATCACCATTATAGAAATGTTTAAAAACTACACATTCATATATTCTTTTAAAATTATACTGGTTTCCAATTAAAATTGAAATATTAACACATTTTGCGAACTTGTTGTTGGTTATATGTCACTTTATTAAGCACTTCATGTTGCCTATAAGTTATTAGACAAATAAGCCTGTTTATTAGCAACCTAATAACTATTTCGGGGTGGAACTCTCGGAAAAAAAATTATGTTGCTAATAAACTTATTGGACAGTTTATTAGCAACTGGAACTCTCGGCCCGTAGCTGCATAAACTTACACATTGTAATGGCCCTATTTTGAATCATACCTGTTTCAAGCTATTTTATTTTTCACAATATAGCAGCGATTCTTGAACCTGTAGACCACAAGATCCTCGTGTTCTATTCTTTGTAATAGAAATTTCCTTGGCAGATCCTCAGGTTTTATATTGTCCATTCTCCGTTAGACTAATTAATACAAATTTTTAAATATGGAGGATTTATTCATATATCAGTTTATGTAGTTAATCTAAACAAGATATGTTAAGTTATATGGTTGTGTTAGATCTTTAAACCCTATAATATATATCACACACGCACACGCACACGCACAATGTCACACGGGGTCAAATTTTGTGAGAAAGTATGTTGGATGGGGAACGAGACTGACTTCTTTAAAACTTAATTCTTAGCTAAAAACTACCATAAGAGAACTGCTGAGTGATGAGCCGGTGCGTTTTCGTGATTATACAGATTTTATAACAACACATTATAAACATTCAAGACCGTCAACATATATAAGGGAGGTATTCTGATCATACCGATTTTGACATTTCGAGATTTCGATGGATCTCTACGAACTGAGGTCAGATCCCTACATAACGTTTTAACTATTTTTAGCATGATGTCTGTCAGTCTGTTTGTCTGTTTATCTGTCTGTCTGTCAATCTGTCTGTCTGTGTACACATGCAGAGCAAATTCGGCTAAAATAATTTAAGCTTTTGAAATCAATGGCCGAGTTGATCAACTTTTGGTAAAAATCGGTTAACTAGAAATGGGAGTTTACTCGTCTGGATTTTAAGATTTTTGCGAATATTTAACAACAAAAAAATATTTCGAAAAAATTAATTTAACAAAAGTTGCTATAAAAGCATTAACTAACAACTTTTACTTGAGACATTTTTTGATAAAACGAAAAAAATTTGAAAAATTTTTCGAAATTTTTTCCTAGTATCTAATATTTCATACTTATAAAGTTTCCATTGTCATGATATATAATATCTCTGTTAGAAAATATTAGGCCAAGTTATTTCTACTCTGCTGCTAGAATGTATTTTATGCAAGTACTTTGTGATGGCGGTCGGTCCTGTGGTGGCCACAGCTGATTTTTATTTATAGAGAACATATACTTTTTAAAAATTTTGGTTGGGATAATAATAGGAAGCTTTGGATGTGTAGATTAACGAACAAAATTGTATTTTGTATTTTGAAACGACTTTTGCCAAAAATGTTTTAGAACTTTTACCCCTACTCTGTTAACCAGAGGGGTTAAACAAAAGTATGGAAACAATTAATTCGTATATATCGTGTGTGCAACGAAACGCGGAACATAGTCTAACATGGTTTTTTAGATAAGTGCGGAAATTGTCTCTCCGGTACATTTTAGAGCAAAAATGCAACAATGAAAGGTTGCTTAAAATTAGTTTTGATTTTTTTCTTTTTTATTTAAAATATTTAACGGAACTTCAGTAACAAGATTATTAGTGCCCAAGGCATATACTATATTATGCAACACTATATAACATATAGTGTTACATAATGTGCATAATGATACATTTATAATTAATAATTGTTTGGCAGGGAATGGAGTCGTTTTTAAACATTTAATATAATTTCATTGTAAATTCTCTGTTTCGCCAGTATCAGTATAATAAAATAATCTTTTGTTTCAATTCGTGTGATTTATTTATTGTTACCTGCATAAAAAAGGCAACTTATATTTTTTTGTACACAGTTGATATTCGGTGTAGAACTACATTAAAATTTTACTTTATTTTTTATTTCCCCGGTTATCTGTATTTTGACGAAAATATCATATTTTATTTTTCAAATATCTAGTATTACACAAATTCGTCAGCATCAAATTTATACTTTTTAAAAATAAAAACTAATTTTAATATATTATTATACCAGTTTTATAAGACGATGTATTATCACACGAGTAAGACGAGCGAAGCAAGGAGTGCTCCAGACTAACAAGTGTGACAATACGTCGTATAAAACGAACATAATATACTATTTTTATACTTTGCATCACTTATAATATAGAAATTTTAAAATTTCATTTATAAAAAATATCGCATTAAAATCTAGCGATTTTTGTGAAATGCTCACCATAGCAACAATGCATAATAAAATAATTTCTATGATAACACAAAACAACAGTAATTTGACAGTTGCAAGACAACAAACTTTCTTTTTGAATTTTCTTAATGATAATATTATAAAATAATTATCTGACATTGAAATACTTACAAATTGTATTAAATAAACATTTTAAAATATTTGAGGTTATCAATGACATGCCGTAGACGAGTAATACTGCCAATCTCTCAAAATAAAAAGTCACCAAAAACAGTTTAACAATATCTTCTATTGTAAACTGTTTTCAGTGTAACAATCATATTATTGTGAACGCAAAGTATAAAAACAATTTTTTATTTTTGAATTTTTGCTCTAAAATGTACAGGAGAGCCAATTTCCGCACTTATCTAAAATCTAATGTTAAACAGCTACGTTCGGCGTTTCGTTGCACACACGGTAATAATACTGTGAACTGGAATAATACGCTCCGAAGTATTTCGAATTTTGTATTTTCTTTGTTATTTAATGTAGGTTATGAAATTAAAGATCTTAATACATAAATTAGTTAAAGGAAATGATTTTTAAATAATTATTTATTTTGATGTGATTACAACAAAAGTGTTCCATACCCGTATCCCGATACTTAATCACATTCGATTTGTCACACAAGTATATATTATCACATGTACTATTTTATCACAGACAGAATTATCACATGCACTTTTATCACAGACAAAATTGCACGTTTTATTAAATTTATCACGGGATATTTTGTATGTTATTCGAATTTATAACAATTTTTGCAACTATATAAAGAAGGTCAGAAATTAAAATTAAAACAATATTTTAACTTCGCTTAATTTTAACTTAGCGAATTTAAAATATTGTTTTAATTTTCATTTCTGACCAGTCCGAATCCCATTACTTCCTCATCATATATAAATTATATTTTTTACAGAACAAAATAAACAGTGTATTTGTATAAACTATAGATTACATATGTACTAAAAATTATATTTAAACACTGAATTAAGAAAAATTACAAAAAGAGGAAATATAATTGAAAAAAATCTATAATTACAATTAAATGTTAAATTTCACTTGATTATTAGAACATGTGAGCTATTTATTGTTCATATACTGCTCTCAAAATTATAGATCTATTTACTGTATAGTAATTTATTAACATTTGTTCGAGACGAGTTTTCAGTTGACTATATTTTTTTTCTTGCATTGACCTGCGCTATATTAAAGGTACAGAGCGTGTTCTAATTCAATCTTTTTCCCAAGTTCATCCAGCTTTTCTAACGTATTCTCGCTGGAACATTGAAAGGAAACCGTTAGGATGGTGTAAGATTTCCCTAGCGCATAGAGCATCGAATCAATTGGCGCCAATATTACTATTGTGAGGAAGTAGCGGACCCGGTCATTATCGTTAAGGTATATTGTATAAAGTCAAATACAGCTTCATTGTTCAAATGCAGGGATGGGGAGTCGGAGTCGTGAGTCGGGAGTCGAATAGTCGAAGGTTTTTGGAGGAGTCGGAGTCGGGAGTCGGAAAAATGTATCGACTCCCGAATCTTTGATTAAATTTTTATTAAGGATGAGAACAATCCGAAAACGAAAGCAAAATAACTTACTACCAGATTTTTTAAAGCACGGAAACAGGAACGACATTTTGTTCTTCTCTGTTTATGAACGAAAACGGTTTTACACGGTTTCCTTCATGCTTTCCAGTTAAAAATTTAATTAATATTATTAGTATTAACAGATTAATTATGTAGGATAAAGATTTTTGTTTTTAGTCATATCTAATTTTTCTTTTTCTGTATACTTTGTTTAATATATTTAAACGGAACTAAACTGGATTTTTATTTTCTAAGTTTTAACGAGCTTTGTGATTATTTCATGTTTCATCTTAAATGCAGTTAAAATCTAAATGTCAAAAGAAAAAAGTGACATCTTGTGAAAAATAAAGTATATAAAATACAAAACAAAATTATTAAAACTAATATATTCGAAAAATTGTATTAAAAATGACTCAATAATCAAGATGAAATGTAAATGACATTTTATAAAAACAGTTCACCCCAACCCAAAATATTTAATGTAAGTATAATCTGTTTCTTTGGTTTAAGCGGAATTAGATATCGAAATCTATTAACTTTTAAGGATTGAATGAGGCTTTGCATCATTTTGTTTAACAAAAGCCCACTTTGATCGTTAAAAAGTGATCTCGTAATAACTTAAGAAAATAAAAATTCCATTTGGTTCCGCTTAAACATTTGGAATAGACTTTACAATTTACGCGTGAAAGGAGTTCGGAGTCGGAGTCGGTTTTCAAAAATACCGACTCCGGAGTTGAGAGTCGGGAGTCGGTAATTTTTCTGTCGACTCCCCATCCCTGTTCAAATGTACCCATAGTTTAAATAAACATAATTAGTTTTAATAAAGGAAAGTTCAATTTATTTAATTTATCATTTATAACTTTACATAACACAAATGAAATAATTCAAGCATTATACTATGGAAAGCAAACAAATATTTGTTTTACTATTTGGTAAGTATTAATTCAATTTGTATGCTATATCACAGAATATTGAAGTTGACGTCACAAATCGATTTTAACATAGTTATAAGAGATGGACTTAGCGATACGTTATATCGATACTGTACCGAAATTATTATTTGCAATAGAAATTCTAAAATTGCCATGAGCGTCTGTATAAATTTAAATGATGTGTGATGAAATATCCGGCGTTAATTTTGAACATTGATACAGCGTGCACATGCTAATTTTATCTATGATAAAAGTGCTTCTAATAATTTTCTCAGTGATAAAAACTACATATGATAATATATATATATATATACATATATATAATGTAGAAGTTATTGGGATAAACGGTGGAGGTAAGTAAACTCAACGATTACTGAGACCCAATATTTCGGTCAAATTTTTTGTGATATTTCGGTATTTTTTTGTGATATTATGTTTAAATTTTTAAATTATCTAGTCATTAGTGTAATGTTTAACACCAGAGGACACTCTTAAATTTTACTTTGTAAGTTTTAAATTATATTCTGTAAAATATTGTCTTAATTTTAATAAATTTTCAGCCCTTGAAAAAGGTCAAAAAAAAAAAAAAAATTTGACCGAAATATTGGGTCTCAGTAATCGTTGAGTTTACTTACCTCCACCGTTTATCCCAATAACTTCTACATTATATATATATATATATATATATATATATATATATTTCTTATATAATGTCACATGATAGTTAGTTAGTTAATTAAAATTTTGTGCGAACAGCAACAATTGCTATTTGCGCCTAACACGGCCTTAATCTAATTGAATATAATATATATTAAAAATAATAAATACAACAAAAAAATAAAATCCTCGATACATACTCGATAAAAAAAAATTGGACGGACAATCACAAATAAATTAGATAAGTTTGTTTGAAAAACTGAACAGACGCACCGATGATACGAGGCTGTAAACAGGCCAATTTCCATCATATATTACAAATCAAGATAACATATTAAAATAAATTGCAAATCTTTATATATAAAACAAATTCGATTCCCTCCTGAAAAGTACACAGGCCTCATTTGTTTTTGACATCCTCGAACTGCACACATTGAGTTAAAATGGGTAACACAGACAAATCTCGTGTAATACATCTTACAAATAGGAGGTTCATCACCTCGAAGGAGGTGTCCATGAGCCCACCAACAGTGGCCTATACACTAGAGTGACCATTTTCTTGAGAAGACAATGCGGTACGGTTCGGAATATCAGAGGGAAGAGGTACAAAAGATAACAACGGTACAAGGATAACAAGGGTAAAATACATTAAACGATTTAATTTAACAATTGTGGCTAATATTTAAATACCGCGACATAAAAATTAACAATTGAATACTGTTAGGATATGCACATACGCGGGTACATTTTATATACATAGGTAACGATAATCCGAGTGGTAAGCGCCCTCATAATAAGTTTTTATATTAGCATCTTCATAGTTTACTATAGGAACTTGATAATATTTCGTACCGAAATAATGACGCCAACATGTCTACGTGCCTTGCTCCATCTCTTAACTCCCGCCACGTAACTGTAACATTTTAGACCAATAGCAAGGTCGTAATTTAGACATGCGCAAACAATTAACACGAATAAAGAGAGACGGCAATACATAGCTTCAACCTTGTATTAGGAAACGACTAGGCAGCCTTTATGCGCTATATACTTGTTTATATATACATATTAATAAAAAAGGTATTTTATGAATAATAAGACATGATTTTATTGATCAACTAATACGTCTCACACATCATATGATATATTTTATACTATTCCATTTACATAAAACAATATGCCTTAGCAACGATATAGCACCCTACGATCGTTAATAAGTGTAAATGTTGCATAATTATATTTTCGCTAACACGGCCAGACTGACATGCGGAACGTTCTCGGGACGCAACTGTATTCTTCACACCATTAACAGCATCGTTGTTATCAGCAACAGCAGCCTGCATATCACCAGTGGTCTGCTCCATACCAACAACAGCATTCTGCATCTTGCATACCAGTGACAGCATCCTGCATACCAGGAACTCCATTCTTGAGCCGCTCCACCATTCATCTTCTACTGCATCTTCAAATTCTTCACCTAATTCATAATCTGTAAATAGAGCAAAATTGGGCGCAGAATTGATCTTTCACAAAATCAACCATGCACCAATATCAATTAGTTAAAATAAATATTAGCTTACAACAAAACCTTCCAATAGCAGAGTATAAATCGTGATCTGAAAGTTTAGAGACTTTTGTTATCATTTCATTTCTCTATCACGAACTCAGTGACTAGATCAACAAGCTCAGATACTCAGTAACTATCTACTAGTTTCCTTCATTACAGATTGTCTACAGTACAACAAGCTCAGAGGCCGTTTATTCATTTCTGCACACACAGTGCTCAGCTCAGAGAGCGTCTATTCGTTTCTGCACACACAGTGCTTTATCATCATCATCAGCCCGTCGCCATAGCTCACCATCTGCCACCATGGTTACAGAGCTATTACCGGACTGATGCCACTGGCAGCGACATGTCTTTCGGTACTCAACAAGCTTCAAATCTCAACTCATTATCTATTATATTTCTCAGTTTTTTTTGCCATTCCGATCCCAGTGATCTGTCATTTGTCTTTTCCAATAAACGTTCAACTTTAAAACTCAAATCTCGAAACTCAGATCTTAATTATCAAGTCTCAAATATCATAACTCAGATATTAAATCACAAATATCAAAAACAAAATCTCATATTTTGGTGTTTCAAGTTTTAATACTCAATTATTAAAATCTCAAATATTAAATCTCAAATCTAGTTTTTACTCATTATGGCTAACACGTGCCATATGATTTAACCAAAACAACCTCTTACCTCTTACCATTGTCGTTAACAATCTTATTAGTTACCTTCATACAATGTGTTTGTTAATAACAAAGCAACGCTCGTTCATCCTGACAATTTTTAGGGATCTTTTTTAAGATTCTGCATTTTTCAAACAAATGTCACATTTCATATTTATTCCAATAAGTGTCATTTCCTTAGAAACCACTTGAAATAATTTTTGACAAAATAACTTGAAATTTGCCAATTTATTATCTAGCTCATAATTCATACTACCTTTATATGATTCTCAATCATCACCTTTAACTTAAACCTTTACATTAGCCTTTGCAATATTATACGACAATTTCTTTGCACCAATATAATGGTTGCATTAAAAAAAATATTTTTAATATAGCACTTATTTTATATTTCTTGTGGGTGATAGGCCAATCGCACTTCTGATATTAATAAAAAAGGTATTTTATGAATAATAAGACATGATTTTATTGATCAACTAATACGTCTCACACATCATATGATATATTTTATACTATTCCATTTACATAAAACAATATGCCTTAGCAACGATATAGCACCCTACGATCGTTAATAAGTGTAAATGTTGCATAATTATATTTTCGCTAACATACATATACAATAACCCAAAACAGTATTTACATACTTTAATTTTTCTAGTAATTGATTTACAATAATTAAACCAGTTTAAAATTTTTCTGAATTGTAATTTTTTTAAATTTTATTTCTATTTGTTATGTTTTAACACTTCGAATGCTGCCGCTCGCTGTAATTCTGCGCCTGCGATCTGCAAATGTAAATGTCACCTACCTTACCGACAATATAACAAGTTGAGTTTTTATCAGACTATAGGAAAAGTAGAGCACTGACAGCTCAATAGATGTACATATGTAGATAGAAGTAAGTTAGAATTAAAATTGCAGGACATTTTGCGGGACATGTAATGGGCCGGGACATTGAAATGAAATGACTGGCCCGCAAAATGCGGGACGAATGGTCACCATATTATACGCAGGTGTGTGATAGCTGTTTCCTCTCTGTGGTTTATCTTGTAGGAAGAGCCCCATGGTTTAACGTCTCCCTTAATCTGTCTCAATTTCACAATTTGTATGCTGTTTCAATCATGTTGCTATTTGGCTAACACCGGATGGTTCAGGCGTCTCTTTGCGTTATCTAGAAATATAAATAATCAATCATAGGTCTTTGGGAGGCGGCTTTTGAAGCTACATCAGTCGCATCATTGCCTTTAATACCAACATGTCAGGTATCCATAACAGCTCTACCCTCAAATTCTGAACATTCAGATTGTGGAGTTACAACCGGACTTTTAGTACAAGAGGGTGAACTGGGTGAGCTTTTTGGATCTGTTTAGACGGCTCAGAGAGTCCTTCAAGATAACACTTGAACGACAATACTTTTACGAAACAAAACACAGGGCTTTGAATATAGCGTACAGCTCAGCAATATACACATTCGATATGGAGTGCAAACGGTTCTGAAACAGTTGACGTCATAAAATATCGAGTGAGCATTTGTTTCGGTATAAAAATAAGTTATTCCATACCAACGAAATCCTGAAAAGTGTAATTAATTCACACTTCATATCTTTTAGGAATTTATCGCTATATTTAATTTGTTTTTTTTCCTCCAATGACGATACTTTTGTTAACGTAACAGTTCTGAGGAACGCAACCATATTGTTATACGAGGTATTAATATATTTTTGATTTTAATGCGACAACAAATCGACGGTATCGTCATAAAACGGTTGAAATAGTCTTTAAAATTTATTGTCCTTAGTTTCTTCTTATTACCTTAAAACTATAAGGAAAATTTTGAGAAATGCTGTCGTCTGTTCGACGAATATATGGCATAATATTAGGTTCCCCTGTTTTCCGTATAGCATTCCAGCACGCTGAACTCTTGTTATGTACCCCCAAGGATATACATACATACATACATACCTACATATACTAGTTTACCGAACATTAGTCCTAAACATAATAGTCTTGCATGAATGAAAAGGAGAATGGGACGGAATAAATTGATCAGAATAATTGAGAATGTGAGAGGTTTCGGAAACTTGAAGGAGAGATAGAAATAAAATACGATATGGTCCATTTCATAAACTCAATTTGGTGTGTCATGATATGATAGTCGCGAGTAAAAGATAAGATAAAACCCTCGTAAAATTTTGAAAGGGTTGCCATAAAATGTTTATTTTATTAAGATTATGAGCATGAAAACTGCAATAAATATATTGTTTCTTTGAATAGAATTGCGCAATATTTCCTCACCTCTGAATTTATATTAGGGTTGCGTAGGTATAAATATCCAAGAAATTCTTAAACTCTTACGGATAATTTTATTGATATCCGCATCCGAATCGCATTCGCATATCAGCATCCGATCAACATCCGCACATGCATTTTTATTAATTGTCCAACATAATTTAAAAATACACTCGAATCAGGACTAGCAACCGGTAAAAATGTTGATAGGTAACATTTCTGGTTATTAGTCATTATTTTTACCCCGATTTGAATTATAGAACGAGTAAAGTGCGGATATGCGGCTAAGTATTCTATATCTGACCTACAACCGCACATTCAAAATCCGCATCAATACATTCTAAACTGGGGGCAGCCTACTGATAATATGAAATGTCACGGTTGGCTGATTAATTTTAGTATAATATCAACTAAGTTCATTCGTACTTATTCGGTACATCCCTCAAACTCAAGGTCTCTTACATAATGCGGCTTATAATCCGCGAGCGGTTTTCGGATACGCCCTCCGGTTATCCCGGTATCACATGTTCACCAGCTGGTTGCTATGAATTTTAGGAAGGTGTTAAGGGTTGTTGAATTAAACTCAACATTTTATCTAACTTACTTTAATTGCGATACGGGTTTATTAATATTTACATTATTTACACTACACAATTATGTCGTTAATAGCTAATCCAAGTGAGACACATTCTCAGCACTAAACACATGAAGGTATTCTTACACCCGTTCACTACTTGTCCACTAGACACTAAAATCCTCTAACAACTTCGAAAACCATTTGTGTCTCACAAATCTCAATGAATATATTACACTAACGTACATATGGAATACTTGGTTACATTTTTACTTGACCGATCGAACACTCTAAATATGTTTTTTAACCCATGGTTGTCTTAACTGAACTCCCTTAAACACGTCTTAACCTCATCACTCTTTAAGCAGAACTACCTTGAGAGACTTACGTCACCCAACTATAAAATATAATATCACACCCCGGTCGTCCAGACGACAGTTATTATTCATAAATTAAATAGTATACTCTCCCTTGATAAGTAACTAAAACTAATGTTTATTTTATAGTGAGAGATTAATAGTTTTTCACATTGGTCCCAATACATCTAACCTATTAATTGACAGAGTTGCCATCTATTAAGAATATACGTTTGCCCTTTTCATATTAACTTTACATAGGTCTCGAGTTACAGTAATAAACATGTCTACACTTATCTTAAGTGTCCTTTTCTAAAAAATAAATTATTATTTTATCAGTTAATATTTTTTAATATTTTACTCTAATTGTATGATTATATTGAATTTAATTATGAAATTTTATTCCTGAAACAATACTAAAATTACCTCCTTTACAAAATAATAAATTATCCGCAACCGCAAAAAAATAGTGGATAAGCCGCGTATATCTGACAATTTTGCATTCATTAATTTTTCGAAAAAATAAATAAATAACTAAATTAATTAATTTTGATTGGAGTATTAAGTTAAAGTTTTTGACAGGGAAATAGTAAAGTAAAAATATATATTTTTTCATTCCACATTGTAACCCAGAAGGGTTACAATGTAGATTTTTTTAAAATTTATTGTGGGATATCAAATAAAAGCTCAAAGTTGATTAAGCATCCATTACTAACCTATTACCCAATGGGGTAGAACTAAATATTGAAAAACTTGGAGTAATGCACATTGGTGTAAGCCAAAATACTGCGAACAAAATTTCTGTTAATTTTTTCCCCGAAGATATCGTAATAAACTTAATGAAAATTTCATATAGGATGTTGAATAAAAGCTCTCAGTACACTTTTCTTTAAGATATGACATTCGTCAGACGAAGGCTTCTCTATGAACGAGTTATTTTTGTACTTCGATTAGCAGATTATAATTAATCAATAAGCAGATTAATAGTGACAAACTTTTAGAACTTGTGGAGGTGCCCATTATAAGTATTTTGGGAAAGAGAACACATTACTGCCGAAGCTTCCTTCTACTCCAGACATTTTCAATATGAACCCCCGTAGGTAGACAAACATACATATTTTGTTTTCATTTTAAGTCCTCAACGTAATTTTGACTACAAGTGTTAGTGCAAACGTCATTAACATGCAAAAGTACACGTTTGCAAACAAAGAAACAAATTGTTATCAATTATCATTCCGATACTGTAGAGTAAATTCAGGGGTCGACTTAGTCAGAAGTAATAATACTTAAAATGAGTATTTGTTTATTTAAGGATAATAGGATAGGTAGATTTTTTGCATTATGCGCGGGAACCTATTCTTATTTTCTGTACCTTTTCAGCATAAGCTGGAAAACATAATAACTCAGATATTTTGTAAGTACTAAAAGGATTAGGCTCTGAGAGGACAATGGTTTTAATTGTGTCATATTGTTATGACAAGGTCGAAGCCTTTACTAATTTATATAATCATTAATTTATACAGAATTTAAGCTTTGTTTGTACAATTCAAGAAAAAAAAAAAAGAAACATTATTGGATACAGTTACAATGCAATGTAGTTAAATATTTTAATTAAGAACTATAAGTAGATACTTGACAGTTTTAAAGAAAAAAAAAGTTTGAATAATGATACAAAAAAAAAATAATAAAATAATAAAATAAATAAATAAATAAATAAAAACAAAAAATAAACAAAAATGTATTAGAAATCATCAATAGACCGTCAGTCTGTTTTTAAAAGAATTGAAATTAACTGTAATGGCATATACAGTGTTTGATAGAGGTATATGCCATCTAAAGAAAAATCAATTTGCTACAAAAAAAGAAAAAATAACGGCCCGCACCGAAATATCTTCATTCCCAGTTTGTACTGATGACCACGTAGCTTTTTGTCACTTTCAAATGGAGTCAAAGTGAAGAATACTCCAGGTTACCTCAGTTTTGACGATCTTGTAGTGTAGGAAAATGAAAGCGGTGTAGACGTTTATCATGATCAAGGGGAGAAAATCTAAAAGGCAGCTTAGTAGCTCTTCCCTGAACAGCTACGATATTGCAATCTCGTGCATATGTTGGAGACCAGATGCTTATGGCATATTCTAAATTTGGATGAACATCAGATTTATAAAACTGTTTAAATAGTTTATGTTTGATTAAATACAAGGCCACATTAAATTTTTTAACGGAACGGCGAACATGATTTGATCAACTCAAGCTATCGGTGACGAGTAACCAGGGCCGTAACTAGCTTTTTTCGGGCCCTGGGCAAGAATTTATAATTGGGTCCCCCCTAAACTCTACATAATACAAGTGATCAAGGTGATGTCCAAAAAAAGTTACTCACTATATATATGTTAAAACGCTTTATAGCGTTCATGATAATATCAATTAAAACACACAAATCCAAGCACATATAAGCATTTATTACTACGTCTATTTACAATCTGTCACATATATGTCATTATGTTATCGTTACTAACGTAACATCTTACAAAGGACGTCCAAGAACTAGATCTGATCCTTACACGGCCGTCCTGATCTTGCCGCGCCCTCGCGGCATCATCTAACTTTAACTGCAAAATAAAACAACTTATTATCCTAACACGGCCGTCCTGCTCCTGCCAAGTCCTCGCGGCTCTCTTATATTTTAATAATATCTAGAGTTCCACCAAACTCTCTGACTCTATAGAGTTCTACCAAGCTCGTTCCACCGAACTCCTGAATGTCTTCACCTAAGTCATAATCTGTAAATAGAGCAATTTGAGCGCAAAATTGATTTTTCGCAAAATCGAGTATCAGTTTTTAAAAAATATTTATTTGCTTAAAACTGAACCTTCCAGAAGAAAAGTAAAAATCGTGATCTGAAAGCTTCGAGACTTTTTAGAGTTATTTTATTTTATTTTTATTTTTTCAACCGAGAACTCAGTGACTAGATATACAAGCTCAGATACTCAGTAACTATTTATCAGTTTCATTCATTATAAGTTGTCTACAGTACCCAACAAGCTCAGTGACTGTCGTTGCTCTACACCAGTGCCTTATCATCCTGCACTCACAGTGTCTCATCATCAGCATTGCACAGTGTGTCTTGTGGTACTCAACAAGCTATCAATTCTCAACTCAACTATCTATCAGTTTATTTTACCGTTCCGGTCATTTATTATTTCCAATAAACGCTCAAATTCAAAACTTAAATCTCGAAACTCAGATCTTAGTTATCAGATCTCAAATATCAAAACTAGAATATTTTAGGTATCAACTATTAAAACACAAATATTCGATCTCAAATATGAAATGATATCATGTCTTAAGTCAATAAACTCAATTATTCGATGTCAAATATAAAATTTCAAATTATCCAGAGTTACGCCAGACTCCTTGAGATCCTTCACCATCTAAAGCCAAACAACTCGTTATGATTAACACGTGCGATATTATTTATTCAAAGCATTAAAGTATCTCTTACAATTTAGTCATCGTCAATTTAATCAGTTACTTCGTTTCTATTTATCTGTCAATAGACAAACGCTCGTCCATTCTGACATTATTTTTTTAAATTTGCAACTCTGTAAAAGCTAGTTCTCTGAAATTTCAAAACCTTTTCTTTTAGCATATTCACAATAATAATAAAACTGGACAATGTTTACAATATCCCCCTTCAAACTCTATACAGATGGCCGCACATAACGACTAGATTAAATAATTCAAGAATTGTCAGTGGCTCTAAAACAATGGTTTCTAGAAGCGAGCTTAACCATCTTCTAGTTTAATGACAAAACACTATCTAAGGTTAGGTTAGGTTAGTAAGTGTTTGGTTAGAAGAAGCCGAGCGAAACGAGCTACCCATCTTCTAGTTTAATGACATAAATAAAAGTTCTGCACAGTCCCACTTGTTTAGAATCTCTGTATATTAAACAAATGACATGTGTTTGACGTATGCGCAAGTGTGAAGTGGGATGTTGTAAACACTAAAGTCACTGGGTTATACAAAGTACCGCAAGCCTTAGAAGAAGCCGACAGTCCCCAGGGTTTGATTGGAAACATTGCTTCCCCTATTAAGCAAACTAAAGCAGCAATTTTTACGTTCTTAAGTTTACGTCTGCGCTGTCACATCTCCTTCTCTCGCTCTCATTTAATAACCTTCTTTGTCAGCGGTTTGAATATTTAAGGTTAAGTTTAATTTAAATTTATATATTATATCCATTTTATTTAATAAAAATTAAAAAAAATTAATTGAAATTGTACCACAATTTTGTTATAGTGCATCTTTGATTAAAAAAATCGTGATTACAATGTTTAAAATAAAAACTAGTTTCTTATTATTTATTTTCATCTTGTAGTGTTTTCCAGTCCTTGCTATTAATTTTAACGTACTTTATCCAAATTCATTCTAGAACATTGCAACTTCTACGCATCACTGTGGCTCACCATAATATGGGTACGGAACGTTTTGGGGTTAATTATTTTTTTACAGTTTAATTATAATATATCACTTGTGTTTTCCATTCTAAAAACTCTTGTCACCCAATTTTTCACATTTCAATTCAATATTTTGCAACTGTCAATCTTTCTGTCATTTTCATTTTTTTTCAATCATTTTCAAAATATTTTATGTATGGAACAACAAAAACTGGCCAAAATTAGTAGTAGTTGCCAAAATAATGTATATAAATAAATAATACATTATTTTATACATTTGACAATAATATTGGGTAAGCTATCTTTGTTAAGAACACTTCCTTTTGTTGCTAATTATGACTGTATTAAAGAATATTGTTTGTCCATTTCGTTTTAATTTAAATGTTTTTCAGTTTACGTGTTTAGCACATATATTATTAACCGTACGTAATACAAAATGGAGTTCGCGCCATCTTGGTTTTGTTTTTCATATTTTGGTTTCATTGTTAGTTTTCTAGTTATTTCTTTTAATTTTACATTTCTCCATCACAAATATTCTTTCATACAAGACTAATAATTTCGATTTGGTTATATTTCAATGTGTATCCTTATTTATAGACTGAGGATGATTGGATTACCAATCGAAACGTCTCGATAAACATTTTTTAATAAATATATGACGAGTATAACATAAGAATTTTATTTAATATATATATATATATCTATATTTCTATATATATATATATATATATATATATATATATATATATATATATATATATATATTAATTGGATCTTGACGTGAGTATGTATAAATAAAACTTCTTTGTTGATCGTCAAATTATAAAATATATATTATGAATTAATAAAATGGAGACGTTTCGGCCACGAAAATGTGGTCATCATCAGTCTGAGGAGGTGTGTGAATAGTTTACACCAGTTAGAACAGAATTCTGTTTATGTAGGTTTATGTAGGAATGAAATTTAACTTAAACTTAAGAATAGTTCGTAACATTCAAAATTTTATTCTTATTTCAAGAATAAAACACGATAAGCCTGCGCACAGCAATCAAAATGTCTGCCGTAATAAAGTTTGTTCAACAGATGTTTTTCAGTTGTTATCAGAGGGTTGTAAACAACAATAAAATGCTTTTAACGGTAATAAACGAAATTTTTTTAAAGGTTATATGAATCAGAACCTGTCAAGTGACAAATGTTAAACACAGGCCAACGCAAGTACGCAGGCGCAGCGACGAAATGTTATGTCCTATATAAACGGTTTAATATTTTTTATTCTTGTGTACTATTCTTATTTCCTATTCCTTATTCTTGTTGCGTATATAAACCAACCATTACACTTAGAAAGTGTAACACTATGAAAATTGGTTTATGAACCAGTGGGAGTTTAATAATAAGTGTTTCAAAACATAGAAATAACTTACCAGTCAATCAGATAAAATCACGACGTAGTCAACTCGAAGTTTAAAACTGTGTGTCAAAGATAACATCTCCTAATAATTCCGTTAAAAACATATGCACAAGAATTAAGAATATACTCGTCGGTATGACTCATGTCGGTGGTAGACACTCCGTACGTATGTGGTGTGATTTTAAGCACGTATCTTGTCTTGACCAATATGTTTAAAAGAAACAATTGTCATATCTTATAGTAAAATCTTGTACAGCTGATTTAACTGTTGCGTATAAAAAAAAAAAACAGATACGCAAAATATCCTGTTCTGACCCAGCCCTTGGAGTGAACGGCGCCTAACAACACTACGAAACTGTTTTCGTCTACGGCTACACAAAAATACAATAAATCGGGCACCTACCTCTCGGCTTCGTATCCTGAAAGGAAAGAGGGGTGTTCCTGAGCGACCTACGCTCCTAAACAGAGATTGACTTTTGTAGTAGGACAAGGTGAACATAAATCAAAACGCCAACGATAAATTAACTGAGAATATAATTAGCACTAAATAATCTATAATTATCCCACAAGGGATCTGTGAGACACCTAGTCTCGTACAAAGACAATAAATCAACATGAAATAAACTATAACTATCCCACACGGGATCTATGAGACACCTAGGCTCGTACGAAGAAAATAATTTAGTACGAGTCGAACCTAACTTAAAGATGTGACAACCAATATAATCGAGTCGTCTCACTCAGAAGGAGTTATCTCTAAATGTCTTATTAATCAGTCCCACAACGGACTAAACACAACTAATTAACTTAATAATACTGAACTTAACTATAGTTACTTACGGAGCGAGTCCTGGTGTTCCCAAACCTCGGTGGGTACGATATCTGAAGTCTATACACGGATGGTATCAAATAGCATTCCAATAACCTTAACTCTAAACGGTAATAATATGTGAACCACCTTCCTTGTTCCATGGAACTTTTTTACTTTTCGCAGAGAGCCCACGACACATGAGCCAACTTTCAGCTATGATGATAGGATGTCGTAGGTGAAAAGTATTAAAACATTAAGAGCTCCAACATAGGTCCCTGCGGCACCCCACCTAGAACCAGTTTCGATGTTGACAGATATTCCAACCCGTACTTAAAACATTCGGTTTGTTAGGAATGATTCAATCTAGTTCGTTTCCGTGCCACGTATGCCTAGATGTTCCAATTTATGCATCAAATATGAGGAAATGACTCCTTTCATTCATTCGTTCGTATTAGTGTCAACGCACCTACCTACGTTTTTTCTGGGTCCTACGACAAATATTAAAAGAAATTATTATTAAAATTAAGAATAAGAATAAAATCAACAATACATATCAAAATATGGTTTAAGTAAAATAAATAATTGAATTGACAACTAGGCCATTCTGTTTTCCGCGCACAAGAATATACTTTCATTTAATGAATTGCAATTCATGAATTGATTTTTGCAAGTCCAAATTTTTAAGCACAAACATTTCACAAAATTCAGAATAACAACCATTGACGGTAGTCCTTCTTGGATTTTTATTATAATTCATAATTAGGTAATTAGCATGCCATCAATGGCATCAAGTCCATCACAGAGTCCCCGATGGTCAAAACACCACTCTAATATTTTCAATAGTCTCAGTAAAAGATGTCATGAGTTCAAATATCTTCGTCCCTCACGCTGCTCTTTAGATAAGAAGCCATTTCAACCCATATAAAAATAGGCATAAAGTACATTCATATTATATGTCCGGTATCGTATATTATAAACAAATACATTTTCAAATGACAGTGGTGAGGGTAAGTAGTCATAGTTTACAAAGGAAACTAGTAGGTAATTTTTTAAATATTATTTTTCGGATGAACCGGGACGATATTTTCCATAATTTCACTTTTGCGCTGGTATATTTCTAGCCCGGATCGTACCCTCTACTAGTTCCACAAATTTGTCGCATTTAATCATTTACACCATGTATAGTTTAATATTAATATACATATTTCAAGTATGATAGACTGAGGAAACTAAAAATGTTTTCACCGTAACAAATATTACTCACAAAATAAATTTATTACGACTGTTGCTCAACAACATAATAAATAATTCAACTTCTTCGGTATCCAGGATTATTTAAAATCGATAACGTATAAGATCTTGTTTATGCTGCATTCGTTTCATTAAGGTTTAATCCCACTTGTTTCGGGTCAATTCAAAGTGAATTTAGCGAACAAACCAGAGATTAAGTTTTCCCTCGACTTTGAATTTATAAACTTTCTTCAACTACAACAATCTTTGAATTACTCTTTATAAGTATTTGAAGTACTGGCAAACGACGCAACAAACTCGGGGTACACTGATGTTTTAACTTTATGAAGCTTTGTTAGTAAACTGACTGGAATAATATACTGGATGTTATATTTTCTGGGTTGCTCGAATAAATAATAACTTCAAATAATCCCATAAAACTGTAAACCTGATACTTGTTTCAAGAAAAATATCATCATCCGAGATGCAATAAAATTCCAATTTTCTTCTATTAAAGTTATATGAAACTCACTGTGAAGATTTTAGATGCATTCTGTCTCAAGTACTTATGACGTTTAAATTATATATCTTTATTTTGTTGTTTTGCTGAGTTTCTTTTAACAGTTTCTTTTATCGCCACGTATATCGCCATATCCGTGCTATGAGTTTTCTTGAAACCAAACTGGTTATCGGCACAATTTAGTTTCTACATACAAGTTTATACCATATCATAAAATATGGCATTTTTCGACAAAGGTTCTGAACTATAAACAATCATGTCGAAAAAAAGTTATATTATATAAACGTATTATACAAAACTTAAAAATATAATAATTGCTTGAAACTACGAATTCTTCTCAGAAGTATTTCTTAGCAAGCAATCAAACGTATCCATTGTGTGCGTAACAATAATTCGATGTACCATTTGTAACAGTACAGTTTTGTGTGTTCACAGCTTTTACACGGTTATTATGATAATTTTATGTTGACTTTATTATATTTTTTGTTCCATATAATTCCAATATACACATATGCGCGGTGGCGCAAAAGTCACTATCCATTTATTGCTACAATTTTCTCATTTATTTAAATTACTATATATAGCGATTTACACCTACTTTTTATGTTCAAATATTCTTTCCTTCGTAGTGACACATAGATAGAGGTTTCCAGGAATGCTGAGAGAAACGGCTTGGCTCAGTTGTGGGTTTGAATCAATTTCATGAAAGGCATTCTTCTATGAATGCTTTAAGGTCGTCCAGTGTTTCTGGTTTTGTCACGTACTCTTCGTATTCGATTAGGCCCTAAAATAAAAAAAAATCCATAATCAGAGTTAATTCTGGAGATCCTGGTGGTATTTTAACTGACCATTTCTTTCCAATGACTTTCCCATGGAAAACTCTCTTGACGTACTTCTGCATAGTGGTGGCATTGTGCGGTGGAGCGTCTCCATCTTGATAGTACCTACAAGGAAACACAAAATTTATGTAATGCATCTGTAGTTCTGGAACTACGTACAAAAGTTGATTTCCAAATAATTCTCACCTGGCACAGTGCCGTCAAAAAACAGGGAAAGTTCAGATGCTGTAATTAAAAACTACATCAATGAGTACCTATTATTTATTTATTTAATTTATTTACCAATGAATACAAAACTGCATTAATGATTTTGTAACACATTCAAAATTATACTTTTTCATATTTTAATGTTACTATATTTTTATCTATATTATAAGAAGACTTATACACAAATATTAACCCGGGGGGGGGGGGGGGGGATTACGGGCTTGAGCCACCCCATAACTCAACAAACACGTTTTAAAGGGCCACATTTGGTTTGTGGTTGATGGTTAGCCCCTCAAAGAAAAAAAAATAGCTTCTGAGCTCCCCGCAAGAATTATTTTTTGGCTGCGCATCTGGCTTACACCTTTAAATATGCACTCATCAAAATGGGTTGGGGCTATTTGATGAGGTTGGGAAAGGGATATTTGATTGTTATTTTATATAAGATTATGTAATAATGTGTAGGTATGTTTTTACTATCCGTCTTTAGAAATTTATAGGACTGTTCTATAATTATAGTATGACAAATGAACATTCTCTTCTTGATTTCATTGAATATCCTCGGATCATTTTGATGAGAACATTTTAAATATTAATTTGTATTACGCTTGAAAATTAATTGACACATAATATGATCCCGCTATGTATACATGTTACAGTTAATTTGGTAAATAAGAGATTATTAATAATCAAATTAACCGTAGCATATGCATATATACAAGGTGTCTCAAAAGAAATTTTATATTTAGTGGATCGTTTAAAAAAAAAGTAAGCCGTATATAGAAAAAATGTTTATTAATTATTAAAATACACTTTTTGGGGATTTATTTCTTAAAAATAATATCGTCTAAATGTAGACCCTCGCGTTCTCGGCACTCATTTAATCGAACAGTAAAATTACTTATGACGTCTCGGCAGGTGGACTCAGGGATGGCTGCCATTTCGTGACGGATATTTTCTTTCAAATGCGCCAGTGAAGTCGGTTTATTGGCGTAAACTTTAGATTTAAGATAACCCCATAGGAAAAAGTCCATAGGGGTTAAATCTGGACTGTGTGGAGGCCAATTTATGTCACCTCTCCGGGAGATCAATTTGCCTGAGAAAATTTCACGAACACGTGGCAGAGACATATTGGACGTGTGTGAAGTTGCTCCGTCCTGTTGGAACCATGTTCTTTGGTTATAGCCAGGAAAGTTTTGCAGTTCAGGTACCAAGAAGTTGTCTAACATATCCACATAACAATCTGAATTCACTGTAACTGCACGCCCCATTTTGTCTTCAAAAAAGTAAGGGCCGATAATTCCTCGCGCCGACATCGCAGCCCATACGGTCACTTTAGGCGAATGTAGGGGTTTCTGATATTTGCGTTTCGAATTCGTTGCACTCCAGTAGCGGCAGTTCTGCTTATTTACGTGGCCATTAAGATGAAAATGAGCTTCATCCGAAAACGAAATGTTGGTAAACGCTGAAAATCGCTCAATCACCTGATTTACGAAATTAAGCCTCTGACTGGCATCTTGGGGCTTTAATTCTTGCACCAATTGAATTTTGTAGGGGTGCAGCTTTATGTCTTTGTGCATAATGCGATGTAATGATGATCTATGCACATTTAAAGCACTTGCGCGCTTCCGAATTGAAAGGTTCGGGTCGTCACGAACAGACTGATTAACATTCTCCACGTTTTCTACCGTTCTTGATGACCTAGGTCGCCCGGATTTTGATTTATCCAGCGTTGTACCAGTCTCTTCAAACTTTTTAACCCAATGTCGAATGAGAGGAATGCTTGGCGCATCATTTAAGTGGCGAAAACCTCGAATACTGCAGAATTTTCTACGCGCTACAGTCGCCGAATCACCGTTTTTGTAAAACTCTCACACGCATAACGCGCGGTCTGCTCCCGAGAAACGCTCCATAGCGACTAAATTCCCAAGAGCCAGGCTACCGATTGACATAACCCCCGCGAGTTAAAATTTAAAAAGAAGTTGTTGTTAAAAAATTACTTTATTAACACACAATGGTTTGACAAAAGATGATTACAATATTCAAATGTTCTCTATATATATGATTTTCAGTTTTACAATGTAAGCTTATTTTATATTTCACAAGAATTACAAATAATAAAGTCATCAATAAATTATTGTAGATTCAGCGGTTTGGAATATATAACTCCTCCATCCTTAAAAGGAAACTTGGGGGGTGACCCTGGAGTTTTCGGGTTGAGTGGACTGGCCTCTTTTGGAATCTTCTGCTGCCTTTGACTGGAACTTGAATCGTAGTTTCATGTAACAATAAAAAATGATTACAAGAAATATTAAAATATATGAAAATAAATTCCAGATGCTAAATTTAAGATGAATGGCTGGCTCGGAGATTTTTTCCAATTTCTTCTTTTGGGTGCTGATGGCCTGTAAGATGTTTTTGGTCTGATCCAGATTGATGTGGTCTAATTTTATTGGCTTCATCTCTGATGTAGGAGGGTCCTTAAGATCTTGTTTCAATTTTGGTAGTTCTATTTGTTTGAATTTTCTTTTTGGTTCTTCATGTGATTGAATTTTTATTCCTTCGATGGTGACTTCGCAGAAAGGGGTTAGTTCCAGGACGTAACTTCCGGACAAGAGTATTTTTTCTGAATCTTGCCTGCAGGTCTGGATGGCTATCGTTTGGTATGGGGCGATGACGATCCATTGATTTTTCTCGATTTTTTGGATTTTGGGCCGGCTTAATTCCACTGGTATCGATTGGCAATTAGATAAGATTTGTGTGAATCTTATCATTTGAACTTCGCATGGGTCCTTGGAGTTGGATATCTTCAACGGTATGGCTTCTCGGCAAATGAATTGTTCGCTTGATATTTCTCTGCACTGCACATCGAAAAACACATAATTCTGCTCGCCAATTAGCATAAATTTGGAATTAGGTAAGATTGCTTGGAAGGAATTATTATGCAGTGTAGGAAAGGGATATAAATGATAATAATCATATTTTATGGTCTCTACTATAGGAACTTGTATTATAAATATTATTTGATTATTTTTTGAAAAACTTTTTAATTCTATTATTTTTTCGAAAAGTAGTACGTTTTCTAAATTTGGTTCAAAAGGTAGTTTATTAGTGGAAAGGTAGTGTTCGATGGATTTAATTTCATCTAACAATTCATGTGGTTCGATTATAGAATTATGAAAGGTATTTAATTTGGAAAAAGTTACTGCGATTTCTATTTTTTCCAGAGAATCATAAATTATTTGAAAAGCTGTTACTAATTGAGAGAGTGTCATTTGAATTATGAAGTAATGATAACTATTTACATTTTTCAATTCGACTGTTTGTAGCCATTTTTCAATTTGGGTCATTCTGGACTCTAAAGCTTTTTGATTATGAAATAAAATTTGTGCATTTTCTTGAAATGATTTTGTGGAATTTTGAATTAAAGTTATTTGTTGTTTAACTAAAGTTTTAATTTTGAGTTGTGTATTTGACAGTATAGAAATTGCGTTATCATATTTCATCGCATCATTTTGATCTAAATTTCCTGTGAAAAATTTTACTACAGAACCAAAACCATTTATAAGACCTCGTTTTGATCTTTGAGATACATTTACTGGATTCAATCTAGTTATTTGGGCTTTAATTTTTTGTTGTAGTATGTCAATTAAACGGTAAGAAGTATAAAATTCGTCATCATTAGTACCATTTTGAATAAGTTTCTTTAAATCAAAAAATTTAGATTGAAGATGTTCGAATTCGTCAGTTATTGGATTTAAATCGAAAATTTGTATAAAGGACCAATAATCTATTTCGTTTTGTGCATTTCCGAGTTTTAAAGGGAGAATTCCGGGATTATGAATAATATTGTGAAATTTGGGATAGGTCAGTTCTGGTCTGGTGGACGTGAAGAATCTGAAACAATAGTGGGTTTCTTTAATTGTTGGATGTGGATAATTTCTTTCTTATTTTTTAAATTATTTTCAATTTCAACTCGGTTTCTTTCTAAAAGTTTAGTTATACGATATGGGCCTAAAAATCTATTGGATTTTTTATTTCGAGTTTTTGGATTTTTCTTATATACGATTTGGTCTAAATGAAATTCTGAGTTTGTTTCTCCTTGTGTGTTATGTTTTGAGACAGATTTTTCTTTTTTATCAATTAATCGATCTTTAACTTTTTCGTAAACATGTTTCAGTTTTTCTTTATGATTTTGTATGTAATCGGAATAGAATGAATTTGGCAGGAAAATTTCGTGTGGGTCTCTCAAGTGGGTGTGACCAAAGGTTAATTCAAAAGGGGTGAATTTTGTTGCGCTGTGTATGGAGTTATTATAACCTAAGATTGCGTAATCCATTAAATTTTCAGTTTCATTTGGGTGTGTTTCTTTTAGGATTCTAAGATGTTCTATGAGAGTTGAGTGAAATCTCTCTACAACACTATTGGATTCATGATGTGAGGGGGTGGTGAAATGTATATTTATTTTATGAAGTTTTAAGAGTTCTTGGACAGTTGTGTTATTAAATTCTGTGCCGTTATCTAAAATTAAATTTTCTGGTATTCCGAAACAAGTAAAGTATTTGATTAAAGCATTACTTATGTGGATTGCTGTTTTTCCCATAATAGATATGGCTTGCGCAAATTTTGAAAACGCGTCGACTAATGTTAAATAATTTTTTCCATCGTAAGTAAAAGTATCAATATGGACAATTTGGAAAGGTTTAGAAGGAGTTTCAGTGAGCATCATGGGTGTGTAAGGTAGTTTTCTGGAGTATTTTGTACGTTGACATATATCGCATGAATTTATGTAATTTGAAATGGATAGTTTCATGTTTTTCCAATAATAATTGCGTTTTAAATGTTCTAATGTCACTTTTCCTTCATGATGGTTTTTTATAAGCAAAATTTGTTCTTCTTCGTCTTTGATAGTATTTATTAATTTAGTGCATTTAATTAATTTGGGACCACGTTCTGAAAAGTTTTCTAAATAAATTTTACAAAAGTCTCTGTACAATTGTTCTGTATGAAAATAAAGCCAGTATGTTTTTTCGTTAACTGTATAGTCTTTTAAAAATTCTAAAATTAATTTTTCATTACAAGAATTTGGAATTTTGACCGTTATGATTTTTTGTGAATCTATGTTTTCTTGTTTAACGTTTAATTTGTAGTGTACTTGAGGGAATACTAAAATTTGGTTGGTTTTATTATTTATAATGTCGTCTAATATTGTTATTCCATTATTAGTTGTTTCATTAAAATTACTATGTTGCGTGGAAGAACCTATTTCAATTTGTTTATCGTTTGGGGGTCTAATTTGGATATCGGAAAGAATTTGGAGTTTTGGGTTTTTATAAGTTTCGGGGTTGCCGTTTGTAATAGGGGTATCGTCAAGGATAGGGTTTTTAGCTAAATTTCGAAAGTAATCTAAAGTTGCTTGATCAATGTCTCCGGGGTTATTTATGATTGATTCATTTTCTAGTGCATTTATTGAAATTCTAGAAAGTGCATCAGCTACAGTGTTTGTACTACCTTTTTTGTAAGCTATAACGTATTCATACTCTTCCAATCGTAAACGCCAACGAACTAATTTTGAATTTGGTTCTTTTAAGTTAAAAAGCCAAACGAGGGGTCTATGATCAGTCTGTATCGTGAATTTTCTACCAAACAAATAAGGTCGGAAGTACTTACATGCCCAAACTATGGCAAGTAATTCTTTCTCTATAGTGCTGTAACGTTGTTCCGAATCATTGAGTGTACGGGAAGCAAAAGCTATAGGTTTGTCTGCATTAATAGGACCTTGTGAGAGGACTGCGCCCAAGGCTATGTTAGATGCGTCAGTAGTTAATAAAAAGGGTTTGGAAAAATCTGGATATTGTAATATAGGGGCATTAGTTAATAAATCTTTACAAGTATTGATGGCAGTTATAAATTTTTGATCATGAACTATCTTACTACCTTTTTTCAAGCAAAGTGTAAGAGGTTTAGTAATCTTTGCAAAGTCTTGAATGAATTTACGATAATATCCTACTAGGCCTAAAAAGCTTTTAATTTCTTTCTGAGTTTTTGGGATGGGAAAATTTTTAATTGATTGAATTTTATCGGGATTTGGTTTAACACCTTCTGATGTTATGATATGACCTAAATAACAAACATCTTTTCTTAAGAACTCGCATTTATCTAACTGAATTTTGAAATTTGATTGTCTTAAACGTTCGAAAATGGATGTTAGTCTTTCAATGTGTTCTTGAAGGGAAACGCTAAATATTAAAATGTCATCTAAATATACTACACAAATTTCGTTCTGTAAGCCTCTGAGAACATTATCCATTAATCTTTGGAACGTGGAAGGGCTGTTTTTTAGTCCAAAGGGCATACGCTTAAATTCATAGTGCCCATTTTCAGTTGTAAAGGCTGTTTTAGCGATGTCTTCAGGGTTCATCTCTATTTGATGAAAACCACTTGCAAGATCGAGAGTAGTGAAGTATTGGCTTTTACCGAGTTTGTCAAGGATGTCAGAAATGTTTGGAAGTGGGTATTTATCTGATACTGTTTTTTCATTCAATTTGCGGTAATCAATTACCATTCTCCATTTCTTTTTACCTGATGAATCTAATTTCTTTGGAACTATCCAAATCGGACTTGAATAAGGAGATGATGATGGCTGAATAATGCCTTGTTCTAGTAAACTATCAATTTGATTTTTAACTTCGGTCTTATGGACTTGGGGGTAACGATATGTTTTTGTAAATATGGGAGTTTCATCTGTTAATTTAATTTGGTGTTGGATTTTATTTGTGAAGCTTAATGGGATTTTTTCACTATGAAATATGTCTCTGTATTCAAAACATAATTTCTGAAGGGCTTTAATTTCTTCCGAATTACAGTGGTCTAGACGTATGTTTTTTAAATTTGATTTTAAAATTTTGTCAAGGTCTTTATTTAAGTTAGTTTCGGGAATGATTTTTTGTGTAAAATTGAATTCTTGAATGTTTAAGGGTTCAATGTCTATTGGTGATCTAAAGTTTATTTCTGCTGGTTTAGTGAATGAATTTATTATAGTGGTAATGGCAAAATGATTCTTAACATTTACTATTGCTTTAGGAGTTTCAACGTTTTGTGCAAATTTACGATATTCTAAAAGACCTATACCTTCTTTCATTTTGACAGGTATTTTTACTATTTGCTCTGTTCTTGCTGGAACAATTACTGAATAATTTTGAAAATTGTTATTATTTTGGGGTTGTTTTTGAGTGTCTTCAGTTTCACAAATAATAGGAATAGAAACATGAGGGGTAATAATTAATTTTGAGTCAAGGTTGACGTTAGCTTTCAATTGTTTTAAAAGATCTATGCCAATTAATCCATCAAAATTTTCACTAAATCTGAATAAATAAAATTTATGTGTTTCTTTTACATTGAAAATTTTGAAAATAGGGATTTGTATTACTTCATCATGACATGAAATATTATGTGCAGTTTGAATTTGGAAACTTTCTTTAAAAATTGAATTTTGAAAATATTTGTAAGCTAATTTTGGGTCAATTAAACTTCGAGAACTACCAGTATCGATAAGGAATTTGGCATTTATTTCGGGAATTAGGACATACGGTAGGTTGGAATTGACAAGGTTTATGTTTATTATGTCAGGTGGTTTGAGCCAATGTCCTCTAGAAAATTTACATTCGTGTTGTCATATGATTCATTAAAAGGTCGGTCATTATCGTTTGTTAAACAATTTTGATAGTCAGCATTTTCGTAATTGTCCGAACAATTTTGCTGAATCGAGTCTAACGTGTATTCGCTTTCGTTGTAACTTGCAATTTGAGAACTTGTGTCATAAGAGTTTAAATTACATGCATTCGTTTCAAAATCATTACTAGAAATTTCAAAATTATTATAATTTAAATTTGACGGTTCTATTTCTTGTGCAAATAAATGATTTTGAGCGAAGGGTTTTTGGGGTTGGTATTTTGAAAAACCGGATGATATATCCATGGGTTCTGATCTATATTGATTTTGTCTAGGATTAAATTGATTTCGAATTTGATTGGATCTTTGAGAGGATGCATTTACAGGTTGCCATTGCATGCGGAAGATTTGTGTGGGAGTTTTATGTTGGAAATTTTGATAGTTTGGTCTATATGAATTTTGGAAAGGAGTTTGTTGGTTAACGTGCATTGGATTTCTATGTAAAGTGGGAGAGAATCTGTTATGTGTTTGATAGGCTGGATTTGGTTTTCTTAGCGGTTGGTTAGAATTTTGCGGAATTGTTCTATGCATTTGCGGGGCTGTTAAATTAATGGGGGTTACTCTGTTATTTGGTTTATAGAGTATTTGAGGATTACTTAAATTATTTGATCTATTTTGACTATAAAGGAAATTTTCTTCCTCTATTACTAATGACATTGCTTTTTCTAGACTGTCAGGGTTTCGTAGCCTAATATTATTTTGTAGATGCCCACGAAGGCCTCTGATAAAGGTTTTTAACGCTAATTCATCATAATTTTTAATGTGAATAGTTCTCTCTTCAGGTGTCATACTAGTAGAATTTAATTTTGATAGAATTAAACTCCTGGCGTCTTGGCATCTCATGCCGAAGGTGTAAGGGGTTTCATTCTTACTAGGACGTAAAATAATTAAGTCTTGTACTAAACAATCTATGTTTCTCTGATCTCCGAAAGTCAGTATCAAAGCATTTTTTATTTCTACCCAATCGGTTAATTCTAGTCTCGAACCTATAAGGGTTAGGGCTCTGCCTGTTAGTTTACCGATTATTGCGCGTAGAATATATGTGTTTAACGTATTATTACTATTATCTGCAAAATGAGCTATTACGCTTTCGCAGTTGTTAATAAAAATTCCTAAAACGTTAGGGTTTCCATCAAAATTTGGAATGGTATCTACATATAATTTTAAAAGTTGATAATTAACTTGTGGTTGTGCTTGGTGTAAAGGGTTAGTAACTTGAATTGTTGGATTTTGAATTGGAGTGGTCATATTTAACGCGGTAGCTGCGAATTGATCAATTAAGTTATCAATTTCGTTATTGGACATATGAGTTTATACTTTTTAGGTAAAAATAGATATAGGATAAATATAAATATAGGGTTTTGGATATAATTAACGAGCAAAAATATATGTTAAATCAAAAACTTACAGTGCTAATATGAAGGCGATCTTCATTGCTGGACTTGGACGATTTTTGTTCTGTTGCCCAGGACCTTTTATCGGACTTTTTTTCTTCTTTCTTGTTTCTTGGTTCTTGCCTCTGAATCGTTGATACGAACCGGATACTTAAGCGATTTTGTCTTATATAACCGTGAGACAATATCCTAACGACTGCGCCAGTTAAAATTTAAAAAGAAGTTGTTGTTAAAAAATTACTTTATTAACACACAATGGTTTGACAAAAGATGATTACAATATTCAAATGTTCTCTATATATATGATTTTCAGTTTTACAATGTAAGCTTATTTTATATTTCACAAGAATTACAAATAATAAAGTCATCAATAAATTATTGTAGATTCAGCGGTTTGGAATATATAACTCGCGCCCCTCGGATACGTTGCGTTCACGCAGTAAGCTAAATAAATATAAAATTTCTTTTGAGACACCTTGTATTTCTGGAAATGTTTTGAAACTATTTAAATGTAATTAATAACTATAACATTTAAACTAACCAAACAAATTTTATTTGTACATTTAGGCAAATTTTCAATAAATATCTCATTTTTATATTAATTATTTTTTTATTACATATATGTTATGTTGCCCGGGCCCCCTGCTCGATAGGGGCCTCTGGGCTGTAGGTCGAAAAGCCTATGCCGTAATCCGGCATTATGTACGAAGGTTAGTTTCCAATCCTCTCCCCGCGTATTCTTGAACCCAACGATAATAATAATAATAATAATGATAATATTTTTATTGACCAAATTACAATTACAAAAAATGTTTTTAGTCAGTCAAATACAATAATAATAATACAAAGTTACCAAATTTAATCAAAATTGACATTTTCAAATTCATCAGTGATATAGATTGGATTACTTGTTAGTATGTTCTTAAGTTTAAATTTGAATTTGTCTAGTGGTAGTGTACAGATACCCTCAGGCAAGAGATTGTATAATTTGACAGAAAAATAATTTGAGCATTTTCTGGATTTATTTAAACGCAAAAATTTACCGCGGATATTATTTTTACCGCGAGTGTTGTGATTATGTGTCTCACCAAATGTACTGTAATCAGTTAAATTTTTGCGTATAAACAATAAACAATGATAAATAAATAACCAAGGCAAAGTCATTATTTTGAGTTTCACAAAAAGATCTCGACAATCGGCTCTGAAAGGAGCACCGGCAATTATCCTTACAACTTTTCGTTGTAATGCAAAAATTCTGTTTGCTGCAGGTGAATGTCCCCAGATTATTAACCCATAGGATACGTGGGACTGAAAGAGGAAGAAATAGGCTTTTAATACAACATCTGAGCTGACTTCATGCTTCAGATTCCTTATTAGATACACAGTCGAGTGTAGTTTGCGGCTAAATATATCCACATGTTGATCCCAACGAAGATGAGGGTCAACGTGGATAACGAGAAATTTTATGGAGGGGGGCATTGGCAATATTATGTCTTCTGGTGCGCAGAAGTAGAACCTAAGTTTTTTCTTTATTTAAACTTAGCTTATTCCAGGCAAACCAAGAGTTTGCACTGTTCATCAAAGAGACATTTTCCTTAACAAGAGAATCTAAATCATTTTTACAATCTAATAATGTTGTATCGTCAGCGTAGAGAATTGTTTTGGCGTTTGTAGAGAGAGGCAAGTCGTTTACAAATATTAGGAACAGTAGCGATTAGGATAATACCGAACCGTATAAAATATATGTTTTTAAATATACCTACATATATATGATACCGTTACGTTAAAAATTATACACATTAAGGCATTAATATATAAATATATATGAATAATCACCTCTCTCTCTCTCTCTCTCTCTCTCTCTCTCTCTCTCTCTCTCTCTCTCTCTGTGTGTGTGTGTGTGTGTCCCTTCTCTATCTATTTCTGACACATTAACTATTTACTTTATATTTATTAACAACGGGGAACTGAAACCGTTATAAAAAAGCCGAAAGGGGGACTCTATTCTCTACAAGAATTTTGCTTCAGTTCATCATCGAGTATTTAGTCTAATTACTGTACATTATAATATTAATAACTAGTGGAAAAAAAAAAATAAAAACATTCATATCAAGACGCCAATATTCTAATATGTTTATTTAAATATTATGTGTACATCGCTTCCTTAAAATTGTGAATGTGATTGTGGTACAATTGTCCAAACAAGTAACTATCTTGAAATGTGTCTACAAAACAAAGTAAGAAGCTTTACTAATTGGATGAACCCACGCAGAGATACATTTTTAATTAAATCAGTTAATTAATTTCATATCATTAATTTAACCATTATCGTTGGTGATTAAATACATACATATTTTTTTGAAGTCAATGATAAAAAAGAATTTAAAAGATTTTAGATTTAAAATCCACGCCTATGGAGACAACTTAAAACGAAAACAGAGACTAATTATATCCTAACACTATTAATAACATTAACTGTATTACCTTTTTATAGATGTTATAATCATTTTATTTCAGATAACATTTGCGGATAGCCCAAATTAAATTTTATGTCATATATTTTTATACGCGGGAGATTTGTTGGAAAATGTAAACAGCAGCATTATAAATGTATTTGAGTCTGAAATGAATATTCATGAAAAGAGCGGGATCATAAGTTAATTTGAATATTTAAACCGAGTTTTAAAATACACATGCCGAGGAAAGTGTATACTTTATGTTATACTATAGTCCTGTGTGAGTGGTGTGTATTCTGCAACCATAAAATTTTATGTATTTGTTTAACGTACTTCAAACTGAATGAAATTAAAGCTGATTAAAACATTATATTTTTGTGACAAATTACTCACTAGAGAATAACATGTTTCTGCATGATTCTGATTTTTCAAAATTTAATCGATATCCAATAAAGATGTTCAATAAATGTCAACAATGTGTACAGTTTGACATATAACAATAAAGACGTTTTTAAGGCTTATTTATAATAGATCAATAGTACAAGCATAACATAAGAATCATATAGTTCGTCGAAGCAAACAAAGTCCCTGGGTAGGCGTGTCTTAGCACTCTATGCGTTCTCAAGTACACTCAACGGCATATTACACTCACGCGAAATGCTATATATGTATGAACTATTATATATAAATATTAATAATAGTTATAAATACAAATCAATTTTGAGTTATAAATTATATCGAACACAAATACTAAAGCACAAATTATACAAATAAAGCGTAAAATCAGTACTGTGTCAGACTATACACATTCCTTAAGGTGGTTCCTAATTGGTTTAGGTTTTATTTAAAAATAATAATAATAATCTTTGGTCCTAATTAGCGGGAATAGCGGATAATTAACGGGTAGTAGGTAGCGGATAGTAACCGTGTTAAAGTATCGGATACCTACCCAGTTTCATAATTTTTTATTTATCATCATCCCTAGTATCGACCGGTCCTATTATCCCAGTATAAACAGGTACACATATAAGTATTGAATACTTGAGGCTGAGTTTACTCCAGAGCTTATTGCACAATATTGGAAGATACAAATCCGAAGGAGGTGGGGTGATGCGTAGCCACATTCATGTGCTATGTAGACCAGCGCTTCTCAAACTATGTAATGTAGTGGACCGGTGTTTTTTTGTCCCAATGTGTTGCGGACCGGTATCATATTCATTTGTAGTTAATTTTTAATGTAATTAGGTCTAGAGACTATTGGTAACATTTATGTAAAACGAACCCAATTTTTGGCAGTTCGTATTGGATGAGATTATTAAATTGGGTTTTTCAAGTTAATAATAAATCAAAAAATGACAGCAATATTAGTATTTTATTTATAAATATCAAAATATAAATAATAACAATAACAACAAAACTTAATGGGAAAGATGAGCCTGCTTATTTTTTACCAGTTTTTCTATTCGTGGTTGAATTGATGACAGCCCCACGCGAAATGGGTCTCACAGAGGTAAATTGTGTAAAAAAGAAGTAGTTTCTTCATGGCAATTTCCGTGTGAAATCCTCCATTTGATAATTCTTCCATTGTCGCCGGCCCCGGAGCCGAATCAGGCTCCGGCTTTGTTGGCATGTGTGAAAATGAGCTATTAGTTTAATCCTACTTACAGAATACGTACTTACGGGCCAAATCAGTAAAGATTTAAGCACACAAACAATTTCGTCGCTTGCAACACCACATTTGTCCGAAAAGTTACTAAAGGTTACTTGAGTGTGGAGTTTGGGGTACGTGGTGGGAGTCCTACTTACACAACGTACTAGACGGAAGCATAATGCGTTCGTATTAATGGATCCAATGTTCACAGTTTAACCCACACGCGCGCCCGTTTTAAAACGTTTACATAAGTCCTAACACTCTGTGCCTACGAAATCCCAAAACAACGACCAATGTAATAAAATGATCTACCGCCAAAGTACCAGACTTATTTCAACATTGTTCTACTAGAGGCCTTAGCCCGGCTAGGCCGGGCTTCTCCCACTACGTTAACAAAACTCGTCGCTTTGCGACTCCTTTTCTTGTGTTTTAATAGATATAATAAAGCATTTTGCCGCACTTGTCGATTATAAGAGAAACACTGATATAGACAATAACACTCGGAAAGTTCTAATCTATACATAGACAGATCAATTCTGTAAAAAGTTACTGTATAATAACGTTACTACAAGATAAAATATTATAAAAAGTATAATGTCTTTTATTCATGATAGTAACTGACCTTGTTCATAGTGACTATTTTCATAGTAACTGAGTTACAGAATTGGTCTGAATATGTTCAAAGGATAATTTACGTTTGTACCATTTAAACGTAACAATAATATTTTATTTCACTATAAAGAATACATGGATTCTGAATAAAATAGAGAAAAATTAATAAAATAGTTAAATATTATTGCATAGGATTCACGATTAATTATGTCACTTGGAAATTTAGAAAAACTTTTGAGTAACACTGATAAATGTAAAATTTACAGATTTTCGGTGTAATAATATATTCGTTGTAGTAATATTTTACGTTATTAAATTTAGTATTTTGTTTAACTATTTAAAAAGGTATTTATAATTTTTAGTTTTTTTTTGTAAATAATTTGGTTTACACGTAAATATGTATATATATATAGGTGGTATTGGTTTAGGTCTTTTTACTGCAAAAAAAAAAAACAACAGAATACCTTCATGATGATAAAAAAACACTTTAATCCTGTAATAATCACATATATAAAGAAATAATATATTAAAATGACATCTGGATATTTAATACTTCAAGATTTAACACAATTAAAATTACGCAATTACAAAATATCGAATATTATTCTGTCTTATCTTTCCTTCTAATACATTGTACTTTATATTTTCGTTAATATAGTTAATTAAATAGTTTATTACATACAGTTTCCAGAATTAAAACATCACTGCTTTATAGATCTATCCTCACCCTGAAAACTTATTTGAACGGATCTACAGATAGGTTTAACATTTAAAACGTTCAAACGACCCTTAAAATATATTTTGATTCTTACTTTTTTTTCCGTTTAATAGCATTTTTAACTGAAGGCAATTTTATGGTCAGCAAATATTTTCAAAATTTATGAAAATGTGTTAAAACCTTAAAAAACTGCATTATCTTTATCAACTCTTATGCATTTTTTACACATTTCATCAATTTTATTAATAAAATATCTTCAACTGTAGGTTTTTCAATTCAGTTTTGGTCTGAAATCTTCTCCTAAATAGTAGAAATGTGAATAAACATCTTTTATCGTCTGGTAAAACCTGTCCGTGCTGATCAATGGTGACGTTCATCGACACGGATTCGAGAAAAAAATGCATAATTTTTATCAATAAAAATTAGTCAGTACCCCCTGTCGAAATAAAATTAAGCCTAAGCACTAAAAAAATATCACCCGGATAATACGGCGGTTCATTTTCCTCTTTCCGCGTTACCGGAAAAATGAAGATACACTAGAAGACGAATAGAACATACATACCAACACTTCTACAATATAATAAGAGAGTAAGCCTATAAATATAATCTTTACGTTTCAACGGTAAAGTGGCGGACAGGCAACCTTTTGCCCGCGGACCACCACTTCGAGATGCAATGATATAGAGAACCATCGCACCACGAAGCCAGGCGACTCTTAAGTCTCATTCATAGCTCATGTTTTAATAGACAACGCGTAATTCATAGTGCATAATGTTAATGGATAATGTAAGAAGCTAAGCACAACACTTTAGTATCATTCATAGCTCATGTTTTAATAGATAAATTGATCTAGCTGCCATCTACACGCAAAAGAAATTACTAAATAATTTATCATAAAAATATCTTGTTATTAAATATATGTATTGTTTTTTTTATTAATGTACTTCTAAAAAGAACCAAAATAATATTTATTAAGTTAATTATTAAATAAAATAACTATAATGTTTCTGAAGCTACTCACTCTAACCTAACTTTTTGATTTCACAAAAAAAAGTTAACTTTTGTTTCTACCCTGTTTCCCAGAAGTGTTGGTCTAAAAATCTGAAAAAAATCTCAATAATGTACATTGATGGAAACCAAAATAGTTCAAAAGGAATTTTTGTCAGATTATTTTTTTTATTGTTGAAAAAATCCATATTTTATTTTAAAAGTTCATGTAGTATTTTAAGGAAAAGCTCTTAGTACATAGAATAACAAACGGTACATTATTTTCAAAATATTGTTCATTTTGACTTGATTACCGCAAAAAAAAATAATGTTCCACACATATAGCTGTTTTAACTTGGGTACCTGATATACCTGAGATACCTGAAAAACACTAAAATATGTGAAAATTCACACTTCACATCAATTTTTTATTAGATTCAACACATTTACTAATTAGTACATCATAAACTGCAGCCACAAGTCTTTTTAGAATTTCCTGTATAATATATTCGTCTATTTTGAAATGTATCACTGTTTACCTGCGAAACCCTGAAATATGTAAAAATTCTCACTTCACATCTATTTTTCAATATTAGTTTCAACATTTTTACTAATAATTATGTCACAAGCTGCATCCACAAGTCTTATTCGAATTTCAAGTATAATATATTCCTTCATTTTGACAGTTGTCAGTGTTTTAATGTTAATGTTAATGTTAGAAGTTTGAGGTATACAAACGTGTAACATTATGCGTTAAATATTTTCTTACGCTTATCTACTTACTAAATTGGAGCTATGAATGCTTATACGGATTTGTGTAGAACTAACATTGTTATGCGTTAACATTAACACTATGAATTGCGTACTATCTATTAAAACATGAGCTGTGAATGATACTTTAAACGAGGTATGACATGAAAAAAACAACCGGCCGCCGATTTTAGTTATGTACCTATGTAATATTGTACACAAGTCGACGCTAAATATTTTGATGTTGAAGTGTCGCTACGTAAAAACACAACAACAAAAAACAATAATAATAATATTTCAGTTTGGGTAATATTCAGTTTCCATTGCTAGAGGGAAAATTTTAGAAAGACTAATGAATCCCTCAAGCCAGGCATGCAGATATTTAATTATCCCTCATAAAGGCTTTATCATCTATTTAAATCAAATAGAATGATGTTCCCTTTTCCATATCTCATTTGTGAATCTACTAATTTAGTTAAAGCATTAAAAAAATCGTAATATGGTAGATATTTTTATGTACATTTTTTCTTACGGGGCTCAATTACACGAAAAATGCGTGTTTTTTGATATTTAGGAGAAGCTCAAGCCCTTTATGAGAAATTAGTAGAGAACCTTTTTTATGACTTTTAAAATATTACGGAACCTAAGTGGTTCTAGTTCGTTTTAAGAGGAGGCGCAATGGTATATTTCTTAAAAGTTTCTTATTCAAAACTGACAATCTGAAATAAAATTAGTCCCGGCATCCCGGTGAACGCACTAATTGTCCCGGTTTGTCGAATATTTTAAGTATTGCATTAATTATTCAATTTAAAGTTAGATATTCTTAATAAAATAGGTAAAAATTATTGAAATAAAAATTGTTTAGCACTGAAATAATACATTTTTATTATTTTGTTACGTAAATGCAATATAATTTTATTATGTAAATGCAATATTTTCAAAACTGAAAAACTAATTACAGTATAAATGATTCTGTACGTAAAACTGTTGTTATTGTTCTGAAAAATTTCCATTATGATCAAGTACCTATAGTATTTTCGACGAAGGTTCTTAACTATAAACAATTATGCTGAAAAAATGTTGATGTATTATTTGACCATTTCTACACAAAATTATATGCCTATCCCTTATTTGATCTGAATACATCCTAGACGCCGAAAATAGCTCGAAAAACTTCCTAATAATTAGCGAGTCCTTGAGTGCCAATATTTCTATTCAAGAAATCTACTCAGGCAACACAACTGTACAGAAAATCCAAGACTACATCCACGACGCCCTAATTAACGGAAAGAACATAACTATAATCTGGATCTCTTCTCACGTTGGTATAATAGGAAACGAGAGAGCAGATGTTGCGGCGAAAGAAGTAACAAATCTTCCGACTACAGATTGCCGGTTGCCGACTTCAAAAGCCTCATAAAAGCCAACTTAAGAGATAAATGGAAGGAATATTGGAACTCTATAACAAACAACCACGTACGAACTATTAAAATGGACACCAAACCATGGGCACCTAGTTCAAACAGGCATGACCAAGTTGTGCTCACAAGGTTGAGGATTGGGCATACAAATACCACCCACAAACATATATTTGCACATTCTGATTCCCCCATTTGTGACTCATGCAACTCACGCAGTACTGTAAGATACATCCTAATCAAGTGCCGCAAATATACAATAGAGCGTTACAACAACAATATCCCCGAAACTCTCGAATGAGCCCTTGCCCACATTAAAGACCTGGAAACAAATGTGATGAAGTTCCTAACAGACATTAACATATACCACCTAATATAGATTTAATTAGTTATTAAATCTCTTTAATCATGTTTCTATTATTATATTACTTAATTTATTACATTATGTTATATTATTATCATTATTATAAGTATTGTATCTAATATTTGCTACCGTAATTATCCGGGGCGCTAATAACCTAAGCTGTTGAAGCGCCCGAAAAATTTTGTAAATAAAGAAAAAAAAAAGTTATTTGAAACCCACAATTATATTTACTAAATTACAGAAAATTGTTGTTTGATCATTAAGTTATTGAGTGATAACATTACTGCATTTTTTCTACACTTAAATGTATTCGAATACACTAAAATTGCGTTGCAAATTTTGATGTAAACATTGATTCTATTTTTATTCCAGATTGTTGGTCGATATTACCTTAGGTAATTCTAAAAGTAACATTTAAACATAAAAAGCCCCAGAGTTTGTATTGTTTAGTTTATTAAAAAGGGATTGTCTAAAATCCTTCATAATAATCTGAATGTTGAAAACTATAGTGCTTCTTGTATATATTTTCTGAGAATCTGCAGGAGAAATCCTAATTTAAAATTCACGATTCCCGAGAAATTGATTTACTGCAAATATTTTCCATTCAAAACATTTCTATTTTTAGAATAAAACATGCATTTCAAGCTAAGATAAAATTTCAGATGCTAAACCAATAAAATAAAATTTTCAGGGAATTCTAGAAAATTTGGGACATTTATGTAATTTAATTTCCAACTAAGTACCAGGGATGGGGAGTCGGCAAAAAAATTACCGACACCCGACTCTCGACTCCCAAGTCGGTATTTTTGAAAACCGACTCCGACTCTGACTGCCGACTCCTTTCACTCGTAAATCGTAAAGGCTCTTCCAAATATTTAAGCGGAACTAAATGGTATTTTTATTTTCTTTAGTTATCACGAGTTTACTTTTTAACGATCGAAGTGGACTTTTGTTAAACAATATGATAAAAAGCCTAATTCAATCGTTAAAAGTTAGTAGATTTCGATATCTAGTTCCGATTAAACAACTTAAAACAACGGTTGGGATTAGATGTTTTTATAAAATGTCATTTTCATTCATCTTGATTCGTCATTTTTAATACAAATTTTCGAGTATAAAAATTTAATTGTATTCTATGTACTTTCTATTTCATAATATGTCACTTTTTCCTTTTGATATTTAGATTTTAGCTGCCAACATGAAACATGAATTAATCATGAAGCTCGTTACAACTTAAGAAAATAAGAATTCAGTTTAGTTCCTCTTAAATATAATAAACAGAATATACAGAAAAATATAAAATCGATACGACTAAAAACACAAATCTTTACTGCCTCATCATATTACTCTGTTAATACTAGTATTGCTAATTAAATTTTTAACTGGAACGCATGAAGGAAACCGGGTAAAACTGATATTGAATATTTTTAATTTCATTTTCGTTCATGAACAGAAAACAAAACGTCGTTCCTGTTTCGGTTCTTTAAAAAATTCTGATAGTATGGTATTTTGCTTTCGTTTTCGGTTTGTTCTCATCCTTGATAAAAATTGAATTAAAGAGTCGATAACTTTTTCCGACTCCCCATCCCTGCAAAGTACCCTGAAATAACTTATTGTGAGATTTAATTGAAATATTTAGAAGTACGGGAGTATCCCGTAATTTGTCAAGGAGGGGCTAAAAAATGTTGAATATTTAAAAATTAACGCGTAGAGACGCTTGTGGCCGATGCTGACGGACTATACTTCAACCCAATAAAATAAAATTCTTGCACAGCATATTGCAATTACTTTATATATAGGTAATTTCTTTGGTTTATGCGGAACTAAAAAGGAGTTTAGTATTTTTCAGTTGTCACGAAAACAGAGCTTGGCTAGGTTATATCATTTTTCATGTTGACATTTATAAGAAAAATAAAATAATTAATACATTTATAAATTTTTGGAAAATATAAGAATTTAAGAAATGAGACATTTATATTAAAAATTATAATATTTTATAATATTATTATAATAATATCAACTTTAACCTAAAAATGTTTATTGTAAGTGTGATTTACAAAACTTAACAAAAATCGTCAAAAGCTCGAATCAAACTATAAAAGCAACTAGATTGCAAAATCTAGTTCCGCCTAAAGGTTTGGAATAGTCTATACTCTGGTCTGTTGTCGAACAGCTAAGGGCCGGTTTCTGAAAGCCGAGTTTAATCTTTTGGTTAAACTCGGTTACAATATAACAATCCTATAAGTATAGCAACCATTTTCAAACTATTTGATTATAGTTAACTAAGCATTAAGAAACCCGGCCCAAGACGCGCGAATTTCTTGAATATAATAATTTTCTTTGCAAATATTTCAGATAATTTTTTCATAACTTTATTGTTATATTATTTTTATTGTACACATACATATTATATTGTTACATTTTTCCAAATTTTCTTATTATATCTTTTATCATATCTTTTGCAAAGTTTGTAGGTTAACACGTAGAAATTGTGCTCCGTGTTAAGAGCGTAATGTACCTAGCTTACGCGCAACGGAAACGTGCATTTGGAAGGGCCAAAGAATTTGAACCAAATGTTGTCGGATCAATTTGATTTTTTTGTTAATTTGAAGATAAAGATTTGCCCCGTTGGATTTCAGAGTTAAAATTTGGTTTTATTTTTAATTCTCAGTTTTACAATGTCCTAAACTTTGTGTAACTTCACATCACTGTTACTCCGTAAATCAATAACAATTGCAAATTCCATAGCTGAAATCCTATAGATTGTACTTTTATCTTTAAAATGAGCCCTTGTTTATGAAAATTAATTAATATTTAGCACCAATTCTTTGACCCACACCGAAACACTATTTATATGAAATACTGGCATTTACAAGCATCGAGAGATGTATCCATCTGGTAGCGTGGTTTTAAACTAATCTAGTCATAGTAGAGGGAGTCTTAAGCTCCGCCTTAATTTTCTACACATATCTTTGTATTTGGTGTTTAATTAGTAAGACATAAACTGTTGACTATGCTTATTCAATAATTTTATAAAAATTGGTAACTGAAGATCTTTGGAATAAAACAGTTTGTGATGTCAAATTTACGTGTTTTATTTTAGACTTTGCTCTTTCCGTGGTAGAATTCATATAAACCGGTTTTTTTTATTTCATCCCTAAAGGGTGATAAGGGGTGAAATGTGAATTCAAAGATTCCTTAATATCTCTTAGGACCAATAAGATATCGACTTGGTTTTTGCTTACAAAGATAACCCGTACAAATATCGAAAAACTTATTCCAGAATTTTGTCCTAATCAACCCCTAAAGGGGGGAATCTACAATTGGGGCGAATTATACATCCTGTCGTATTTCCTGTGTTTGTCGGGTATTAACATTCCTTTTTGGCACGTAGGTGTCTTTTTAAGATATCTCGAAATAGTTTTGACTGTTTCTTTAAATTTCACCCCTAAAGAGTGAAAAGGGATGAAATGCGATTTCAAGGATTCCTAATATCTCTTAGGACGAATAAGATATTGACTTGGTTTTTGCTTACAAAGACTACCCATGCAAATTCCGAAAAACCTATTTCAGGATTTTATCCTAATCAACCCCTAAAGGAGTGAATCTATAATCGGGGTGAATTATACATCCCGTCGTATTTTCTGTGATTGTTGAGATGTAACATTTCTTTTTGGCACAAAGGTGCTTTTTAAAATATCTCGAAATAGTTTTGACAGTTTTTTAAAATTTCACCCCTAAAGGGTAATAAGGGGTGAAATGTGATTTAAAAGAATCCTTAATAACTCTTAGGACCAATAAGATATCGACTTGGTTTTTGCTTACAAAGACTACCCATAAAAATTCCGAAAAACGTGTTTCAGGATTTTATCCTAATCAACCCCTAAAGGGGTGATTCTACAATCGGCGTGAATTATACATCCCGTCGTATTTCCTGTGTTTGTTTGGTTGCAACATTTCTTTTGACACATAGGTGTCTTTTTAAAATATCTCGAAATGATTTTGACAATTTTTTAAAATTTCACCCCTTAAGGGTGAAAAGAGGTGAAATGTGATTTCAAGATTTCGTAATACCTCTTAGGACTAATAAGATATTGACTTGGTTTTTGCTTACAAAGACTACCTATGCAAATTCCGAAAAACGTGTTTCAGGATTTTATCCTAATCAACCCCTAAAGGGGTGATTCTACAATCGGGGTGAATTATACATCCTGTCGTATTTCCTGTGTTTGGTCGGGTATTAACATTCCTTTTTGGCACGTAGGTGTCTTTTTAAGATATCTCGAAATAGTTTTGACTGTTTCTTTAAATTTCACCCCTAAAGAGTGAAAAGGGATGAAATGCGATTTCAAGGATTCCTAATATCTCTTAGGACTAATAAGATATTGACTTGGTTTTTGCTTACAAAGACTACCTATGCAAATTCCGAAAAACGTGTTTCAGGATTTTATCCTAATCAACCCCTAAAGAGGTGATTCTACAATCGGGGTGAATTATACATCACGTCGTATTTCCTGTGTTTATTTAGTTGCAACATTTCTTATCGGCACATATGTGTCTTTTTAAAATATCTAGAAATGGTATTGACAGTTTTTTAAAATTGCATACCTTAAGGGTGAAAAGGGGTGAAATGTGAATTCAGGGATTCCTTAATATCTCTTGGGACCAATGAGATATCGACTACAATTGTCAATACAATTGTCGAAAAACTTATTTCAGAATTTTGTCCTAATCAACCCCTAAAGGGGTGAATTTACAATTGGGGCGAATTATACATCCCGTTGTATTTTCTGTGTTTGTTGAGATATAAAATTACTTTTTGGCACATATGTGTATTTTTAAAATATCTCGAAATGTTATTGACAGTTTTTTAAAATTGCATCCATTAAGGGAGAAAAGGGGTGAAATGTGAATTCAGGGATTCCTTAATATTAGGACCAATGAGATATCGACTTGATTTTTGCTCTTAAATTGCCGAAAACTTGTTTTAAGATTTTGTCCTAATCAATCCCTAAAGGGGTGGATCTACAATTGGGGCGAATTATACATCCCGTTGTATTTCTTGTGTTTGTTGAGATATAAAATTACTTGCTATTTACTTATAAAGACTACCCATGCAAGTACCGAAAAACGTATATCAGAATTTTATCCTAGCCCTATTAACCCCTAAAGGGCTGAATCTACAATTACTTTTTATTTTACTAATTATTTTTTGAATTTCTTATTTATCTCTCCTACTATAATTTTAGGGGTGCTTACTAAATTTCTGACACGCCAAGGGGTAAGTCTAAAAAAATTGTTCAGAACCACCGGTTTACAATGACGGTCAGAGGCCTAGCAGGGGGGGGGGGGGAATTGGAGAGAAACTTCTACACACATATTATTATTATTACATTAATGATTATTAACATAATTTTATGATGATAAAAAAAAAAAAAATTATTTCTACAAATTTATCTGAAAATCAGAATTGGTAATAATTATTAATCACTTTTCACATACAAGGGCTTATTTTAAAGATAAAATTACTATATAGACTGGTCCAGTGTTAACATTTGTAATTCATTTACTGAGTAACAGTGATGTGAAGTTAAAAAAAAAGTTCAGCACTGTAAAATTGAAAATCAATTTAAATCAAAATTTTTCTTTCATGTCTAGAAGTTTAAAAAAAAAAACTCAAATTGATTTGAACATATTTAGTCTATGTTTTACGGTTCCGAAAAATCCTGGGTTGTTTTATAAATATGAGCACTTTTCCCTCTCCCTGTAAGCTACTTCGAGGTGGGAGAATTTGTTACCACACCTCCTGTGACGTATTAAGTCTCCTCACCGCACCCCGCGGCCAAACATTGACTTTTGAGTTCGCTACATTACGACCTTAAGAGTGAAATTTTGATAGTTTTATGTTGAATTTATTTTGCGAAGTTCTCATAGATCTGCGCAATAATTTTTAGTGTTTGTTTTTCTCTTCTTATATCAGAAGAAGGGAATTGCATTAGTGAAATATTACATTTTATTCGTTCAAATTTCTGATATACATTATTTTGAAATTTAACTGTGTTAAAAGTGGTACAAACCTGTGCGAACATAATTATAGTTGCTGGACGCTCTTTACTGCCCCTGATTAAGTGGCATATGCAATTTGCATTACTGAGGTGCTGTAAAAGTTGCCAAGATCAGTTCCTACAGGGTTTTATTTACAATTAGCACCGATGTCAAATATATGCTCCGATTGTGGTGGAAAGATCAGCGCTTGGGCGCCAGGTGTCCTTTGTTCGGGCTCTTGTGGACATTATTACCACGGAAAGTGTGTTCGTCTGTCAGCTGAAACTCTAAAACTCCTTAACGGGATTAAAGGAGCGCAATGGATCTGTAACGATTGCCAGTCTGCAGACGCCAATAAATCAATAATTATTGATAACGAAGAACTTTCTGGAAATTTTAATCATCCAGCTATTGTCCAAGCCATCGAAAATATTAGGATTGATTTCAACAATAAATACGAAGAGCTAAAAGTATTAATTATTGGAAAAAAAACACCATAATTGAAAATCTTACGACTGAAAATATAGCACTTAAAAAGGAAGTAGCGGATTTAGGCTCTAGACTAGATAATCTGGATCAGTACTCTAGAAGAAACAATCTGGAGATTCAAGGGGTCCCGGAAAAGAAGAACGAAAATCTGTTAGATGTCATTCAGCATATTGGAGCATTCATTGAATGTCCAGTGTCCCCCAATGATATTGATGCTATCCACAGAGTTCCATTTTTAGGGTTTTGTAGGTATGACCAAAAAACCCTTATACCGTCATTTTGTCGTCTGTCTGTCTGTCTGTCTGTCTGTCTGTTCGGTAAAAATTGTAGCCAAACGGCTAAACCTAGAGAGTTGAAATTTGGCATGCTTATACAACTCTTTGACCCGCACATAGGAAAAATACTAAAACATCTAAAAAACATACCCCCGTAAAAATATAAACAAATATGTGCTCATCGAAAAAAAAAATATTTTTTTAAAATTCTGAGTAGGGTATCAAATGAAAGCCGTACCAAGGGCATAACCCTTATACCGTCATTTTGTCGTCTGTCTGTCTGCCTGCCTGTCTGTCTGTCTGTCTGTCTGTATGTCTGTCTGTCTGTCTGTTCGGTAAAAATTGTAGCCAAACAGCTAAACCTAGGGAGTTGAAATTTGGCATGCTTATACAACTCTTTGACCCGCACATAGGAAAAATACTAAAACATCTAAAAAACATATCCCCCTAAAAATATAAACAAATATGTGCTCATCGAAAAAAAAAATATTTTTTTATAATTCTGAGTATGGTATCAAATGAAAGCCCTTGGTACGTGGATTAACGATCAAATTTTAATTTTTGCAAAATAAATTATTTTGAAACAATTTTTGCCAAAATTGTGCAAAAAAAATTTTGTCCCACACTCTGTAGCCCAGGTGGTTTAAACTAAAAATCTGAAAAAATTCTAAGTAGTGTACATTGGTGTGAACCGGAATAGTACAACAGGAATTTTTGATCAGATTATGTTTTTGGAACAAAAAGCATTTTTTGTGTTTTTTTTGCTAATAATGTTATAGTTATATAGTTATATAGACGCTAAACAGTAACGTGTTTCTTGGTGCAATGGCTAAGATACTTGCATTCTGCCCGAGAAATTGAGTTCGAATCCTACGAGAGGAGACAATATTGTTTTTTATTTTTTTTTTTTGCATTTTTATATTGTTTAAATTATTTTTTCAAAATTCTAGTTATATTTTGGCAATTGTTGCATTTAATTTTTAAGGGGTAACACCACAGTAACGGTCGAAAAATAAGGCTCTTTTTGACAATTTTTTTCGGAAACCTGGAACGGGAGTAGGAAATTTCCGTTAAAGGGCTTTATTGAGCACACATTGAAGTATGAGAAAAAAATTTTTCATTATCATTTTCATACAAAATGGCGGCGATAGCGCCGATCTTCAAATAAGCCTTTTTTTTAATTGATAAACCGGCGAAAAGATTAAGCGCAAACGATGAGACCTGGAACAAAAAGGAAACAAAGTTCATTATTCACATATAATTAGCTATAGAATCATGTAGGCATTTTTATTTAAACTGTTTTTTGTAGAAATGGCGCACTTTTGAATTTTTTATAGTTGTTTATAATTGTTTATAATTGTTTATAAAAAAAAAGTTTACATCCAATCAAAAAACGGCTACGTGATGCTCAAGATATTGCATTTACAAAGCTACAAAAAAAATTTGAGACTGATCGGAGCAATAGTTTTCGAGTTATGATTTCGCCCAACTTGAAAAAAGTAGTTTTGAGAAAAACGTGATTAAAGTTTTATGTACATTTAAATCATAAAAATGTTATATGTACCTTTAATCAGCGATGCCTGCACCATACATTTGGCCATCCATGTTGATGCTCGCCTCTTCCGCCTCCTTTCTAGATGCTTTTATTGACAATCGAGCCTTTTTCGCAGCATCAGACAGTCACATCTCAGAATATCGAACACGACGCTCGTCCGCCTCAACGCAGAAATTGTAGCAGTTGTAGCCAATTTTCATATCTAAATTCTCCATGAGCCTCATTATACTCGATAAGCCATCATTATAAATGCCCACGGCGATATATACTGCAGTCTCAAGTACTATCTTCCCACTAGAACTTGATTTCGGAGCCATCGAATTTTTTCTGCCAAAATTCACATGATTTACAATACTTAGATTTCACTAAGACATCTATAACTTTACTAGGTATACATCACATATTTCATATTTATCCTCCCTCCTAATTCCCCAACAGCCTGTTGAGGGACATTAGGAAGCGGCCCTATACCACTCTAGCTGAGTGTTGACTCCCCTTACTCGGCTCTGGGTCAAACTCACCTCTGTCGTCCGCTCTATTTGGGCTCTCCTGCCCGACTCTCTTGCTCTCTTCTGTGCCTGACGCATCTAGTTTACTCGAGGCCAGGGACTGTTTAATTTTCACTCTGTCCACCCCACCTAGAGGCCTATCTCTCAAGATCTCATCTTGCTTCAACTTGTCTGAGGTGAGATCGACCTTTAATCTTCACTATCGGTCGCACTTGACCAACCCTTGTCACCTCCCAACGCTGCTAGGTAACTAGGGCTAGGGGGTCTCTTCTAATTTTCATTTTCAAGATAACCGGCCAACGGCCCCGAGGGCAGAGGATGACATTACGTCACAATGGCCGAGGGGGCGGAAGAGCCAAACGATCGGCTCTCACAATACTCGCGTGGGTCGTGCTCAGAGGCTCCGTGGCCAAAGGTTGGTGAATTGAGGGTGGGGTCCCCCGGGCCACGGGGTTGAAGAGCTGCTGTGAGTTTATCTCTGCCGAAATGTAGAGGTTGTGGGAGTCAGGAACCAGCCGCTTCGGACCTTGATCGGGAAGTGTGCGATGAGTAGGGGGTGTCGGATCTCCTACTGCGCCGAGCGGGCCCGGCCCGTCCGTGTATCCCGGGGCCGGATAAACAGAACAAGGTTAGGCCTCAGGGAACTGGGGTAGGACAAGAGTCCGAGGGTACACCCGTTCCTAACCTTCTGGCCTGCTCCATCACACACGATGCGCTGGCAAAACAACAATTATGGATAGTAAGAATAGGGGGGACCAAAACGACGTAAGTGTAGAGGAAGTTTTCAAGAAGAGTGGTGCCACGCGGCGAACACCGCCACCACGGAAAGACAAGGGCTGCACTCCAACTGCAGCGGAGAAGGAGGCGGAGATCATTGTTGTGGCCGAAGAGGATGATCCAAGGAAGAGCCAGAGTAAAGCCCAGGCTGGAGTTGGCACGGTGAGAGCTGTGAGACGCAATAGCGTAGCCGCACTCTTCGCCACAATGAAGGGCAAAAAGGACAAGACGAACGTTGTCTCGAACCCGACCTCGATTAAAAGAGGGAGGGAACGAGAGGGGTCCGAGGGCGAGAGAGAGGAGGAGTTTGCTGAAGCCATGAAACTTTTAACCATGGCGACGGACAAACTAGCTGGTATCGTGGACGGGACACCGAACACGAAAATGAGTATAAAGGAGGCGGTAAAGGAGCTCAAGTGGCATGTGGTGGTCACAAACCGCAAGCTGCAGAAGCTCCGGGAATCGCCGACGAAGAAGCGGCTGAAAAGGGTCAGCAAGGAGGCGTGCAATACGGCAAGTATTGCAACCCAGACGGACCCGGTATCGGAAGCTGGATCTGAAGAGGCATCCCGGGCGGAACGGAGCAATAGGCTCACCGCGACGCTGGCTGGAGGGGGAACCTTCGCAGATCTAGCACCGATAGTAGACAGCGTTTGGCCAGAAGCATGTTACAGGGCTACTACTATGGAGCCCGGTAACATGACAAAAGCTGACGCTAAAGAAGATCTAGCCGTTATCGTGGACCCAGGCCTAGACCCTGAGGGCAGTGTCATGAAAGGCATGGCAAGTAGATTTCCCGACCTGGTCTGCATGGCCAAGGACGGTCTGCAGGAAGGTAGAGTGGAGTTCCTGAGGAGCGTCACGGAAGCCGTGGACAGGAAAGGAAAGAAAAGTAAGAGGGAGAACACCCTATTCGTCCTCCCTTACAAGATGGACGAGGGGGGTGTTAATGACACTGGAACTCTGTACCGGCTCTGCCAGAACCTGAGGGAAGAAGCGGTGAAGCAGCAGCTGGAGAGAGTGAGAGTGTACACCCTCGGCGCCATCGACGTGGGCTACTTGAGGAAGTGCGCGGAGTTCGCCTTCCATGGCACGGCCTGCAGGGCCATAATAATGACCGCAGGGGCAAGGGGAAGGAAGAAACCCCCTGACAAAAGAGTCGACACCGTCGGAGGAGCGGTAAAAAAGGCGCCGGACACCGAAAAAGTCATCGTTAGGGCAGAAGGCTCCACCTACGCAGAAATCCTGCGCAAGGTGAAGAACGATGTCAAGATTGACGAAATCGGTGTCCATGTCAGGTCCATGAGGAAGACAGCCCAGGGAGATCTGCTTCTGGAGATCTCGGGAGGGCGCGCGAAGGCCAACGCCTTCAAGAAGGCAGCTGAGAACACCAGCACGCGAGTCCTAGTAAAGGACAGGATGGACGTAATCCATATCGCTAATATAGATGCGGACATCAGTGCTGAGGTGTTGAAGCTACAGATTATGAAGTACAGAGAGGACCTGGGGAAGGACGAGGTCAAGGTCATCTCACTGAGACCGATGGCGAGCGGAAACCAGGCTGCCACGGTAGCAGTGAGAAAAGACGTGGCGACCGACCTTGATGCGAAGGGCCGCATCAGAATAGGTTGGGTCGCTTGCCGGGTGAGGAAGAGGATAGAGGTGCACAGGTGCTACCGGTGCCTACAGTTCGGGCACCGGACAGCTGAGTGCAAGGAGCAGAACAGGTCCATTCTCTGCTTCAACTGCGGTGGAAAAGACCACAAGGCCAAGGACTGTAAGAACCCTTCTCGCTGCATAACGTGCGACGAAATTGGGCACAGGTCTGATCAGACGAAGTGCCCCGTTTTCAGAACGTTAGTCTACGGCAAGCGCGCAAGCGTAAGTCGTAGAGCAGCGAGGACCCCATCCAAAACCAACAATGGGGATTAAGGTTCTACAGTGCAACCTTGGAAGAGCACGGGCGGCGCATGACGTCACCTATGCGGCCGCTATGAAGGCGGGGATCGACCTCTTGGTGGTGGGCGAGCCGAACAAGACGCTCACAAAGGGAGGTAGATGGCTCAGGGACACGCGGTGCGACGTGGCAGTGCTGTTCCTGAACAGGAAGATGGGAGTAAGCGGGGTCCATTGCGGTGATGGCTACCTATGTATAGACTTCGGGAAGTGCCTTGTCCTCTGCTGCTACATCTCCCCCAACATCCGTATGGAAACATACCAGGATGCTGTGGATGAGATGATGCAAACAGCAGGACGGGGCGGGAAGGAGTTTATTATCATGGGAGACATCAACGCGAAATCCACACAGTGGGGATCCCCGATTACCGACAGAAGAGGTGAGTACTTCACCGAGTGGCTGGCGGCTATGAACCTGGTGGTGATCAACACCGGCAACGAGCCCACCTTTGTCAGAGGTGCTTCCGAGTCTCATATAGATGTTACGTGCTCCACTAGCAGGGTTTCCAGAACAATAGCGAACTGGCAAGTTCTGCTATCTGAAAACCTCAGCTACCACAGAAACATCTACTTTGAGATATCGGACATCAAGGCAACACGCAAGGGCCGATCCCAAGGTAAGCCGTGGCTCGACTCCGCTGTGTTTAGGGACATCTTAAACACAAGAGTCGACCTCGAACCTGATGAAGACGGCACATTTCATACATGTGCCAGAATCATCAGGGAAACCTACAGGGACAGCATCACCAGGGGAAACACGCAGGGCACAGGCATGCCGTACTGGTGGAACTCTGAAATAGAGCGAGCCAGGACCAACTGCGCTAAGCTGCGAAGGGCCACTACAAGGCTCAACCGCAGGAGAACTGCCACGGACGAGGAGAGGGAAGCAGCACGGGTAAGGTTTAAAGCAGGAAGGAAACTCCTGCAAAACCTAATAAACCGGTCAAAAAGAGACCTGTGGAGAGAGGTGTGTGAGAAGGTGAACGAGGATGTCTGGGGCGACGGTTACCGTATCGCAACGAGGCACCTCGGAGGGCTGACTCCATACGACATCTCCACAAGCAGGAAGACGCAAATAGCGAGGGCCCTGTTCCCGGCTGCTAACGAAGCCCTCGACAGATGGACGGTGGCGGAAACGGTGGATCCTTTTAGCCTGGAGGAGCTTAAAAGTGCTGCAAAATCACTGAAAAGCGGAAGAGCTCCAGGCCTGGATGGAATCCCCGTCGAAGCCATCAAGGAGGTGGTAGCGAACCAACCATCTTGGCTGTTGAAGATGCTTAACCAGCTCCTGAGCACACAGTGTTTCCCAAAAGAGTGGAAAACGGCAAGACTGGTCCTCATCCCGAAAGGGGGAAAGCCTCCGGAACTGCCGTCATCGCACCGGCCGCTCTGCTTGCTGAGCTCAGCCAGTAAGCTCTACGAGGCGATGGTGAAGGCAAGGCTCGAGAGTGAAATCGAGAGTAGTGGAGGACTACACGAGCACCAGTATGGCTTCCGCAGGGGCAGATCCACCATACAAGCCCTACAAGCCGTAAAGGATTGGGTCGGGCGCAACAAGAGCAAATGGTGCGTGCTTGTAACGCTAGATGTAAAGAACGCCTTTAACTCTGCCTGCCACAACCTGATCTTGCAGGAGCTACGGAGACGCAACATCTCCGAATACTTAGTGGCACTGGTCTCCAGTTATCTGGAGGACAGATCTATTCAGGTAGACAAAGGCGTGTCTTTGAGGGCCGACGCAGGAGTTCCCCAGGGCTCGGTTCTAGGACCCACCCTGTGGAACATCCTGTACGACGAGGTCTTGGCGCTGTACACGCACGAGGACGCCACCCTGATCGGCTTTGCGGACGACCTGGCCATGCTGGTGGAGGCGGAGGACCAGCGATCGCTAAAAAGGACGGTCAATTGGTGCCTTGAGCTGGTTAACGACTGGATGACATCCCACAAGCTAGAGCTTGCGCCGGGCAAAACGGAGGCTATCATCCTGAAGGGGAAGAGGGATAGGAACGGTATCAGCTTCTCGCTGGGGAACACCGTAATCCCTACCTCCAAAACGCTTAAATACCTCGGTGTCACGTTTGACGAGAGGATGTCCTTCACGAAACACGTGCTCGCTTCCGTCAGGAAAGCCGAGGTGAGGACATCCATGCTCGGCAGACTGATGCCGAACGTTGGAGGCCCCTCGAGTGGAAAAAGGTCGGTGCTTTGCGGAGTGGTGCACTCGATACTTCTATACGGAGCCTCTATTTGGCACGAGGTGTGCAAATATGCAAAATATAGAAATATCCTTATAAGTGCACAGCGGAAGGCACTGCTCAGGTGCGCGTCGGCCTACCGTACCGTGTCGAGCGTTGCCCTGCAGGTGATCACGGGAACCGTTCCGATTTTCCTCCTGGTCGAGGAAAGGAGGGTGGTGACCGAGAGTGCCAGTCGCGGCGAGACTACCAGACGGAATGCCAGGGAGCAGAGCATTGCTCAATGGCAGGACGAATGGAATAGGAACACCACCAAAGGCCAGTGGACGAAACGTCTGATACCAGACGTAAGGACCTGGCTTGAATGCCCTCACCGTAAGCTAGACTACTGGCTGACCCAAGCGTTGACAGGTCACGGTTCTTTTCGTACGTATACGAAGAGAATCGGTAAGGACCTGGAGGATACGTGCGTGTACTGCGGAATGGTGGACTCTGTGGAGCACACCATCTTTCAGTGCATGCGTTGGGACGCGGCGAGGGTGGAGGTGGGGGCCCTATGCCCAGCGGCATTAACACCTGACGCCCTGGTTGCAGAAATGATGCAATCCAGGAGGAAGTGGGAAGCCATCCACAAGATGATTAAAGCCATCATGGAAAGGAAAGAGACAGAAGAAAGGAGCAGACAGCAGGAGTCGAATAGAGGGGAGCCTGAATAGACTACCAGGGGGCATCTGACGCTGATATCCTAACGGATGGTTCCGGATGCCTCAAGCGTGGCGAAGAAGGGGAGTTTTAGCAGGTAGAAATCCTGCACTACCTGCACGCACGGGCATGCAAGTGTCTTTGCGAAGATTTCTCCTCTTTAAAAAAAAAAAAAAAAAAAAGGTAGACATCTATAACTTACCTGGTGGTCTTCTGTGAAACTATGAGCCCTATAGCTCCAAAGGTAACAGGCCCAATCATCATTTCAACCGGTAACACTAATATATAAGACAACAAGCGCGCAGAGGGCGGTAAGCTATGTGCTTAGCGCGTGCTGTAGACGTTGCCGGAAAATCGAGAATTTGAAGTTATAAAAATGTTTTTCAGCTATATAACTAGTAGAATACTGTTTTTGAATATATAAAGGTTCGTTTAGAGCTATAAAAAAAAAATGGATTTTTTGAACCGGTTACTGTGGTGTTACCCCTTAAAAGCGTAAATTTAATAACCAGTGTACACGAATGAGTTTCGTGTACAGAATGTACACGAAATCAAAGGGGAGGAGCTATGACTAAGAAGAACCAACCAATGGAAGCCATAGGCGCAATTTTCAAAATCTTAATGAACCTTGATATATATAAAAAAAATACTGCACATCTTTAGAAACTTAAATAATGGTAATAGGCATTCGAATTAAAATTCATAAAAAAATATTTTGACATAAAATTTGTTTTGGCATCCCAAATAATCATCATTCACTTCATCATCATCATCATTCACTAAGCTGTTTTGCACTTTTGAAGCAGTATGTGATGTTGGTATTAAAAAATGTCACTTTTTTAAAATGTCGATCCATTTGACATATGTCATAATGAAAAATTATATCTTAATTATAATGATCATAATCTTATTAACCTAAAGTCGGTTTTACAGCGTAAGGAATATTTTTAATTGACATTTAAAGTCAATAACACACCATAAAAGTAACCAAAATAACCAGATCTAGTGTGTTCTTACAAAAGTGAATTGCTTATACTAAATACCTGCAAAACCCTGAAATGTGTGAAAATTCACACTTCACATCAATTTTTTAATAAAAACAAGCAGGGTCCTAGAAATATTATAATAAAACTAAAATCTAGATTATTTAAGCAAAGATTTTTAGGGATTTGTAGGGAGAATAATATTGAGTACATTTGGGTTCAGGATTGTAAGATTCTGGCGCGTAAAAATTCAAACTCTCGAATTTTTCAAATATATACCGAAGAGTGTTTAGCCAAATTAAATTAAATTAAACCCTCTTATTTTTCTCTCTATTAACTGTCTCGTTGCATTACTGTTAGATGTGTTAGATGTGAACTCACTGAAAATATATTACCAAAATGTTCGTGGATTACGCACAAAAGTAGCTAATTTTTTCCAAGCTTCTTCTATACCTGATTACCACATTATTTGTCTTACTGAAACTTGGTTGAACGGTAATATTGGTAGTCATGAACTATTTAGTAATAATTTCCAAGTGTTTAGGCGAGATAGGGATAGGCATACTTCCCATAAGTCAGACGGCGGAGGCTCTCTTATTGCAATCAGCTCATTTTTACAAGTTGTTGAGCGGCCTGACTGGCAAACTAAAGTTTTGGAAGAAGTATGGATATCATATTCATATTCACTGAAAATGTAACCAAAATTATCAATGACAATCTCCAGGATTCTGTTATTATAGTAGGTGATTTTAATTTAGCTAATATTGTATGGTCACGTGACGAATACTTTAACTTTTTCACGCCTTCATTACCCTCTGACAAAAAATCATCACTTTTTCTCAACTGTTTCTTACTCAATAATTTGAAACAGTTTAATAATAACGTAAATATAAATAACAGAATACTTCAGTTAGTATTGTGTAACGTTGATAGAGTTGTAATTGATACCTGTGATTTACCAATGCTTAAAGAAGATTCCCATCATAAATCTGTCGAATTCTTGTACAAATTAGAAAACCAAGTATCACATATTAAAGCTAATTATTTAAAACGCAACTATGCTGGTGCCAACTACAACCTTATTAATAACGTACGTAACTGCAAACATTGGAATGAGATCTTATCGCATGATGAAGTTAATGTTTGTACAGAGGCTTTCTACAACATTATTGATTCTGTCATTGTAGCTAATATCCCTTGTAAGTCAAAAAATCATAATAAATTTCCGTTGTGGTACAAACAATCAACAATAAAAATGTTTCGCGAAAAAATAAGTACCATAAAAAATGGAAAACTTATAATCAAGAATCTGTTTATTTAATTTATTCTACTTTGAGACGTCGGTTAAGGGATGCAGTGAAAAAGGATTATCTCGACTGGATTAATTATACTGAAAACAGTCTAAAAACTAACCCTAAAAAATTCTGGAACTTTGTATCCAATAAAAAAAGTGTGTCAACTATACCGCCTAGCATGCAACTTGGCGAAGTAACAGCAACAAATAATAGCGATATTTGCAATATGTTCAATACATTCTTTGCCTCGAACTTTGAACCCAATACTGTTATTGATCCCTCCCTCTCTAATCACTGTAATTCAGAAACAATTAATCTGACGTTTATACGTAAACATGAAATCTTAAACTTATTAACGGCGCTAAATATAACTAAAGGACCTGGGCCTGACGGAATTTCGCCTATATTTATTAAAAACTGTACTGAGTCTTTGTGCAAACCGCTGCATATTTTATTTAATAAATCTCTAAAACATGGAGTATTGGACAAGTGGAAACAAGCACTCATAACACCAGTTTTTAAAAATGGCTTGAAAAATAATATTGAAAATTATAGGCCTATATCCAAATTGAATATTTTTGCTAAAATCTTTGAAAATATTATTACTAAATTTATTTCTGTATCTATCAATTCGCGTATCATTCCTCAGCAGCATGGCTTTACTCCTAAAAGATCTACCATATCGAACCTGCTACCCTATACAGAATTTTTGCATTTAGACCGGGAGCTCATGACAGTTTTTGGTCTCCGATTTCGATTCGGAGGGTCCCAAAGGGTTCAAACGGTCATGTGATCTTGTAATAAAAAATATGATTTTCCGCGTTTTCATACAGCATGCCTATAATTAAAAGACTTTCAATTTGTTATAACTTTCTTTTGACAAAAGGGCAAGCAATATTAAATCAGAGAAAAACACAAAAATTTTGTGCAAGTGGAAATGCAATTTTCCCTATGACCGGAAAGCGTGCAGGGGTTTAGTACCATCCCTTTTTTGTTGTCACAGGGTAAATATTCTCTCCTCCAAAAGGCATGTTGTATGAAATCGGAGACCAAAAATGTCATGAGCTCCCGGTCTAATTCTGTTGTAGGCTCCGCAGGACAGGTAGATGTTATAGGAACGGATTTTTGTAAGGCGTTCGACAAAGTCAATCTGAATTTATTAATTACTAAATTAATTTCGGTTGGAATCCATGGCAATTTACTCAGATGGATTGAATCCTATATAAATAATCGGTCCCAGGCAGTTGCCTTAAATAACTGCACTTCTGATTCCGTTCCTGTAACATCTGGGTACCGCAAGGATGTCATCTAGGACCAGTTCTATTTATTATTTTTTTAAATGACATAACTGCCTGTTTTAAGCACTCCAAATTTTTACTTTACGCTGATGATCTTAAAATATTTAAACAGATAACTAACTTGCAGGACTGCATCAACTTAAATAACGACTTACAGAACTTCTTTGCTTATTGTCAAGAAAATAAATTACATTTGAACCTTAATAAATGTCAGTTTATATCGTTTACGAGAAAGTTAAATCCTATAGTTTTTAACTATACAATTGATCTGTTCCCTTTAAAAAAAGTTAATATATTCAAGGACTTAGGAGTTTACTTTGACAGTAAATTAAGATTTGATATTCATATTGAAGAAACAATATCATCATGTTTAAAAACTATGGGATTTATATTACGTAACTGTGAAGACTTCAGCCGACCAGACTGTTTGGGTGGTTTGTTTAAATCACTTGTTTTAAGTAAGGTTGATTATGCTAGTATAGTTTGGAGTCCTTATTACACCATTTATATAGAAAGAGTGGAATCCGTGCAGCGCAAATTTACTAAGTATCTCGATTATAAATTTTACAGAGAGGATCCCTCATCGTATGCTGACCTGCTTACTCGCTATCACTTAACCGAATTGTCTAAGCGTAGAATGATAATCGGTATGAACATATTATATAAAATTATTAATAATAAAATCGACTGTCCCGATTTGTTACAACACGTTAATTTTAACGTTCCTGTGCAGACTACAAGACATTCCCAGACATTTTACTGCAGTAACAGTGTTAGTAATGTTGGCTTTAATTCCCTGTTAATATCATGATGCGATCAGTTAATGGATTTTCACAAAATTGTGACATATTTTTTATGAGTTTAAACCAATATAAAGCTTTCATTATAAATCAAATTATCTAGATGAAAAATTTCTAATATATATATTTTCTTTTTTTTTCTTTATATTTAGTTAGGTATATCTATTATGTAACTTACAAATGTTTGTTGTAATAATTATTACTTTGTTATAACTTCTGTACGTGGGAATTTGCAGGAGCTTGTGTCCGTTTAATTCCCCTAACAAAATAAAAATAAAATAAAAATAAAAAAATTATATATATATAAAAGCCCTAATTCCTGTGTGTCTTAACGTAACGCTAAATTCCTGGGTGCTAGCGGGGCTTGAGGTGTGCGGTCGATCACGAACTGACTGGTGGGGAGCGACGTACTCTGACAGCAGCTCACTTAGCGCTTAGCGGGAATATAGGCCTGCCCCAGGCCCCACGTTTCGACCGTCAAGTAATAAAATACATTAAAAATATTATTCCAAGTTTTATAAATAGTTGGAAAAAATTTATGTGTTATTGTATGTGTACTTCGTTAATAGTTAATAATATTAAAGAAAATATCGTTATTCAATATATATATTATATTTGAATGTAGATATATATGGATCGCTTTGATAGGGGTCCGCTAACAAAAAAAAACATTACAGGCAAAAATATTGAGAAATACTGATCTATATCATCAAATTGTATTTAGTTTATTATATTCGCGTACCAAATACGTATATATGACTAGAATATGATCCTTTTTTACTAATTAATAAAAATCAGCTTGATACAAGGGCCACCGCAAAATTTTCAGCCAAGGACTTCATGTAAGCTTGATCCACCCTTGTTTGACGAGTCACAAAAATTAACTGCACACCCCCCGTTTTTATAAATAAGCATCGTAAGTGCCCCCTCTAACCATGAGTCCTGGATATGTCACTGGTAATAGATATACGTGCAGATTTTTTATCCGTTGATATTGCGACTAATCTTTTTCAAAACTGTTATAGCATTCAAAATCACTTCGTGAGATCTTAAAAAGTCGATGTCACTGGTCTGCCAATATTTCGATATGGGTCCAATAATCGTCAAAATACTTAAAAATATATGAGCTATTAATATAGTTTCATGTGTTTTTTTTTTAAATGTTATTAAATGCATTTCCTTAAATTCTTCAATTTATTTCGAATTATCATCAAAATATCATATTTTTTCATGGCCATGCCATATGACCCGTCCAGTTCGATTGGGTCAACCGACCCATTTAGAGTCCGGCCCACCGGGTATTTATTCAGTAGCCCATCGTGCGTATTTGCCCCTGCATAGGTACATACCATATTTGAATTGTACTAAATATATATTTTATTTTTTAGGTGAGTCTACATATTATTCATTTAGAAGTCATCATGCGGTAAGTCATTTACAGTACAAAATATTGGGAGCGCGACTTACAAACTTGCAATATCTCACATATTATTTACTTAACAGCAAAACTGTATATAAGAACATTTGTGTTGAATGAAGAAACGTTTCTTTTCTGTTCAAGCCCATTTTCAATATATTTGGTGGCTATGGAGAGCGCTACCTATAAACGAACATTAAAAATATATATAAAAGAGTGATTTGGATAAAGAAATTAATATTTTCTGTTCTACTCGAAATCGAAATATCTCATTTATCATTTACGTTACAGCAAAAATGTACAAATATATATATAGGCCCCGCAAATTCTAGGGACGGCCCTGCTCTCCAGTCAGTATATACCACACATACCCAAACTGCGGCTCTTCGTTTCGTTCAATGCGGCTCCTCCAAGAGCCGCAGTTTGGGCATGTGTGGTATATACTGACTGGAGAGCAGGGCCGTCCCTAGAATTTGCGGGGCCTATATATATATATTTGTACATTTTTGCTGTAACGTAAATGATAAATGAGATATTTCGATTTCGAGTAGTAGAGCTCTTCGTTTCGTTCAATGCGGCTCCTCACACATGTATAACATTATTTTAAGAAAGTATTATTAAACTTTAATATATAAAGCTTATATGAAATATATAGTTATCATCAATTATATTTATATGGTTATATGTAGATATTTACATGTGTATAGGTTTAATTATAATTAAATAATTTTATGATTTATAAAAATCAACCGTGGTTGTGTTTTGAACGTTCGTGGCTCTTTTACATTTCAGCATTTCACAAATTGGCTCCGAAAACTCGAAGGCTTGGGCATCCCTGGTATACACCTTGGCCTGAACAAAGAATTTTGTGTCAATTAATGCTATATATTACATATATAATATCCCTTTACCTAAATTCTCAATGATTTTCGGCCGTTTTGCAGCTTTCGAAAGAGCCGAAAGCTGCAAAAGAGATTACATTTTGCCACTCTACCGACCTTACAGGAATAATATATTTGGTAGGTAATGTTCCGGCTCTAATTGTTCTTGATTTTTGAGGAACAACTGTTTGTCTACCTTTAGAATCAATGTTTTTTAAATACAATAAATGCATCGTTAGCATAACTAAAAATTGAATCATGATAATGAGTAGGGTCCGGCAAAAATATGCAACGATACTTTAGTTAGGCGTTTTTCGATAAAAAGCGGCACATGTGTTATCTGTAGAAATAAAATGTATTTACATATATATATTTGTAATGTGCCCTGCTGACAAATAGTGTAGCGTATAAAAATTGAATATCTTATAAAAAACTGACCAATGGCAAAGGAGTGATCGGAATTACCTATCTCGGATATAATCCCAAAATAATGATGTCGTTATTAAGATAAGAATTCATTGCGGTACAAGCGTTTTATTCTTTTGGTTTTTGTTGGTTTTTTGTTAAAATAAAGTTTAAAATAGCACGCCTATGGCAAAAGTACCGTTACATATTTTTACCGGTCTCTAATAATGAGTAAATATTTAATTTAGTTACCAGTGTGAATAACTGCATTATGAGTGATGTACCTTACTCATTAATCGAGTCTTAAAATTAATTTTTTAATCTCAATCCTCAATCATTAGTTTGATTGCAATTTGCCCAACTCTGGATATCAGTTTGCCAATGTTGTTGGCAACGGGTCTGCTAGTTGTTACATATTTTCTTTATTTATATGTAACATTCACTAAATATTGATACAAACAATACGATACGATATACAGTAATACGATATAAACAATATTCGTATTACAAACTTCCATTTTTGTGAATGAAAACTACATAAATAAAAATTGTTAAGGGGGCTGCAACCCCTCAGAATAGAAGTTATAAAAAATAATAGAATCCAGATGCACACGGGGAGGGACTCGCGACTTTGAGTCCCACTAAATATTTCACAATATACTTTTTAAGGGACTCATTTTTGGGTAGTTGAATATCTATTCCTAAGAAAAAGTTCTACCGGGTTCTACTCCCTCTCTAGGATAAAGTTCTGGGTGCGCGACTAATAAGTTCCCAACGTCTAGATGACAAAAAGGCGGAGAAGGTAAGTTGGCAGTTTTAGACTTCTAACTGTATGAAATCCACGTGCTCAGCGTGAAATTTCACCGGTTCGACCATTTTAAGTATTTAATTGAAGCTGATTCAACCCTTGAGCTGATTATAAAGTATCGGATGATGAAAGTGGTTTTTGAAAAAAACTTTTTACTACATTGTAGCCTTGCAAGTATCCATGTAGTCACTTTTTAAGAACCTTAGTTTAGTTTAGTTAATAGTTTTTTGAAGTTAGTTGCGCTTAAAGCTGCATTCACAGCTCTAAAATTAGTTGACACTGTAAGTTGTGGATAAATTTAGTAGATAGTTTTAATGTGTAAGATAGTGTTTAATAACTTAAATTATAACCGTAACTACAGCAATTTTTTTCAATTAGTTTCACGATTTTCGAAATTTGGTGAAATTTGTGCGACAGTATTTTTTAGGTTATGTAAAACGAGATAGCTAATGTGTGTTTATATGTCTGTCTCATTGAAACAACGTACTAGCTATGAGTTTGGAAAACAGTCGACAGACGATAACGAATAATCTATTAAATTTAGAGCTGTGAGCGGTTGTTTGCGTTACCATATGACAAACTTGTAAGCGACAATCAACAGTGAACAATTCATAGCGTATAGTCTTTTAATTTTAGAATTGTGAATGTAGCTTGATAATTTCACTAGTTTATTTTAATATTTTGCTACTCTACAATAATATAAAAAATAGACACCCAACGACTATATGGCAGAGCTATACAGGGTGTTTACGGTCTTCTTATTTCTTTTAGAATGGGTGATACTACAGGTCAAAAGAAGGCGAAAAACCTTAAAATACCTTAGTAATAATAATAATAATAATAATAATAATAATAAATTCGCAGGGGAAGTTCTTAATGGCCATAACACCTGGCTATTTGCTGAGCTTTCGGGCCTGATGATCCCGCGAACCCTGAATCACGCAAGGAAAGTTCGCAATGGTCGCAACATCTGACCATATCGAGCTTTTGGGCCTGATGATCTCACGTATCCTGAATAATAATAATAATAATAATAATAATCGGGGTACGGCGGTATTTTGACCGAAAAGGCTTAGCACCCTTTCCCCCCGGATCGCTACCACAGTGTTACCACGGCAGGAACCAATTGGGGGTAACGTCGACCCTATAATCTGGTCGATGAATCCTGCCACCGTTTCATGGGGCCAACCTTCCCATGAAACGTATAAATGGTTCCAGGAAATATAAGAAACCATACAGCTTCCCACAACGGGTCCTTCTCGGATGGGGACCCACAAACAGTTGGGCGAAGCTACAATCCCGCTAGCCGGGCCCGCCACAGGTGGACACCCGAGGAGCAGGAAGACCTGCTTCAGGTTTACGAGGCAGCGTCACCCCATCGCAGGGGCTACATGGTCAGAGTCCACTCACAATGGTGTGAAAATCATCCCGAGCTGGACTTCATGACCCAACAAAATCTGCGCGACCAAGTAGCACGCCTGCGACGCAGGATGAGGCGATCGAGACGAAGTGAGTCGAGAAGGTTGTCCCAAATACCGGTACAGCCATCGACTCCTGCAAGCCCACCAACGGGAGGTGGGCAGATAGCCACTGGGTCTTCCCCAGTTAATGCAGGAATAACACCCTCTTCACCGGAAAAAAATCTTCGTGAGGATTTTTTAGCCCTTCTCTCGCCTCATTCTGAACGCACCCGACTTGGACACAATAAGTTCAAAGTTCGTGCTGATGGCCTCACGCGACTCAATGAGCTTTTTGACAAGCAAATTTCCCCTCAGAGTAGTCTCTGGGATATCGACTGTGCTGTATACGCTGCAGCAGCTGTGTTGACGCCAAAGCGGGCTTTGGCCTCTAAGGCTTTTAACGGCAAACTGCGTATACAGCAATTAGAGAAGAAAATGACGCGTTCACGCCAGGAAGCCTCTCATATTCAGTGTGCTATTGATGCTTTACGAAGTATTAAGCCGCTAAGTGTGAATACTAAGCGCATATTACATCAATTGCGCATAAAGCATCACGCACTGAATTTGTCCACTCTCTCTCTGCTAAAGCAGAAAGCGGTGGACAAATTGAGAGCTCTAGCACTGGCAAGAAAGAAACTGGTCAACCGGGTTAGGACCATGGAGGAAAATACTATGTTCCTCACGAGCCCGTCACGCCTTTTCATGGCCAAACCTGAGGTTTCTGAACCGTTGTTATCAGTCGACAGGACAGAGATATTCTGGAGGGAGCTTTATGAACACGAGACGATCGTGCAAAACACTCCAGTTTTAGAGAGATTTGAGGAATTCTGTACAAAACATCTTACAGATCCTCAGGCATGCCCCCCTGTTACCCCGGAAGAAGTAACACGTGCTATATCAAAAGCGCGCAATTTTGCTGCACCAGGAGTTGACGGTATCGTTGCTTTTTGGTGGAAGTCATTTTCCAGTGCACACGGCCATCTTGCACGAAACTTTACTTCTTTTATCCGTGGGGATATACCAATACCATCTTGGTTAGCAGAGGGGCGTACAGTATTAATCCCCAAAAAAGGTGATTTAACCAACCCGAAGAACTACAGACCTATTACTTGTCTCAATACGCTGTATAAGATCTTTACCAGCGTATTAAACGAGCGGGTACTGAGCTCCATCGCCTCTGTTTGGTCAGACATCTACGAACAGAGGGGATCGAAGAGGGGCCAAGCAGGTTGCAAAGAAAATCTTATTATCGACCGTTCAGTCTGTCATGACGCGGCGTATTTCAAACGCAACCTGTCAATGGCTTGGGTGGACTACGCAAAAGCATATGACACTACGTCACATGCTCTCATTTTAACATTATTGCGCATGTTACGAGTCCACCCGGAGATAGAGAGATGCATTGGGCAACTTATGTCCCTCTGGAAGACGCAATATGTTGTCCCAAGTGGATCAACCGCAGTGTCGACAGAGTGGATACATTTCAAGCGTGGCGTTTTCCAGGGAGATTCCCTAAGCCCGCTACTATTTTGCATCTCACTTCTTCCTCTATCGATCGAGCTTAGGCGCGGCAGTGGCTACATGGCGGGTCCTCCGTCGAAGCGTAAGCACAAAATTACCCATCTCTTTTACATGGATGATTTGAAGCTCTACGCCTCGAACGAGAGGAATCTGCAGACCGCCTTAGATACTGTTGCTGAGTACACTGCCGCGATAGGTATGCAATTCGGGTTGGAAAAATGCGCTGTTTTTCATATCTACAGAGGAAAAGGTTTAGACAACGGTGAAGACGTTCAATTGGTTGATGGGAGCATTATAAAACATCTTAATGCCGAAGGGTCTTACACATTTTTAGGCATCAGTGAGAGAGGTGTCCAAGATGTCACTCTTATTAAGCAGGCCCTTCGCAGCAAGTATATGGCACGACTTAGGCAGATATGGAGATCATGTCTGTCTGGCAAGAACAAGATCGCTTCCACAAACATGCTTGCTGTCCCATTAATTTCATACACTTTTGGTGTAATGAAATGGAATGTTGATGATCTTAAGGATCTCGACAGAAGAACCAGAAAGATCATGAATATCAACCGAAGTCTTCAACCGAAATCTTCTGTGCAGCGCATTTACCTCCCTCGCAAAATGGGGGTCGGGGATTACTAAATCTGGAGTGTTTGCACGATCGACTCGTCCTGGTTACAGCTAACAGTATCCTCAGAAGTCAGGACCCACTATTACAATTCGTTAGTGAGCACGAATTTAGTGGCAAAGGGGCGTTTCTTTACCAGGCAGCGCGAAGAGCAGCAACGAGATTTAACCTGGCAGACTTGAGTCCCGCCAGGGAAAACGCTGGAGTACAACTCTCTCGGGAGGAGTACAACAAAGTTACCGGTTCGGTGAAACGAGGCGAGACAGACATGTTGACAAAAGAACACATGAGTAAAAGTATGCACTCTGTGTTCTTCAAACATATTAAAAGTCTAGAGTTGTCCCCCGAACTCACGTTCTCGTTTCTTAAGTCTGCTGGTTTGAGATCGGAAACAGAAGGTTTTGTGTTTGCGTGTCAGGATGGTGTTATTAATACTTTGGCGTACAGGGCCCGCATATTCCAAATAGCGGAGTCCACACTCTGTAGGTTGTGCCACCACCATTCTGAAACGATTATGCACATTCTGTCTGCTTGTCCATATCTTGCAGCGTCGAGCTACGTGTCTCGACATAATGCTGCTCTCCGCGTGCTCTACTATCATCTTAGACATGCCTATGGTATTGACAAAATACCGGTTATACCGTACGTCCCTTCTGACATAGAATCGGTGGTGGAAAATTCCAAGTGCCGAATTTATTGGAATTACTCCTTCCCCACCTCGAGGTTACTGACAGCCACTAAGCCGGACATAACCCTCCTGGATATCGAGACCAAACAGATGTTTGTGATCGAATTCTCATGTCCAGCTGAGAAGAATATCTCTCTCAAGGAGGAGGAAAAGAGGTCCAAGTACATGGACCTCTTGTCCGAGCTTAGAAAGCTGTATCCCGGGTATAAAGTTAAGCTTGTAGTCCTGATAGTTGGTGTTTTGGGTGGCATGAAAGCCTCCTATCGAAGGGAAATCGAGTCCATTCCCGTCTGTAGATCTTCTGCCAACTCTTTGATCAGGATGCAGAAAGCAGTGCTGCTCGGGTCACTCCGCATTGTGCGGGCACTGGATCTAGCGTAATTTCCGCGGCTGCATATCGCCAGGGTTTGGGATGCAGTCGTGTGTATTTAGCTCCACTAGTCTCTAGTATGACGCGGCTCAAAAGGTTGCTGAAGTTTGAGATTAGTGGACGCTTGTCAAGACCTGACAAACCCAATAATAATAGCCTTTATTTTATCTAAAACATTGAGATACATTATGCTGATATTGATGACAAATAGAGTACAATATAATATGGAACAATTTATTTAAATAAAAAATAAATAAAATAAAAAAATAAATAAAATAAAAATATGAAATATAAAATAAATAAGATAAATGATATAAAATAAGAAGATAAAATATAATTAAACAAAATAAAATAAAATAAGATAAAATAGCTAAGTTTACATGAATAAATAAATAAATAAATTACATAAAATTTAATTGACTGACTTAGCTAAATCAACTAAGACCTTCCATTCTTCTCTATTCTGCGCTGTCCTCGTCCACAATGGACCGGCATTTCCAACAATTTCGTCTTTCCATCTTATATGTTGGCGACCTCTTCTTCGTTTATTATATCGTGGTGTCCAATCCGTTATTTTTCGTGACCACCTATTGGGATCTGATCTCATTAAGTGTCCAGCCCAGCTCCACTTCAAAGATTTCATGGTAAGTAAGACATCGAAAACACCTGTCTTTTGTCTGATGATTGTGTTTCTTACCCGATCTTTTAGTGTTAGGCCTAGCATGGATCTTTCCATTTTCAGTTGACATGTCCGTATTTTTCTTTCTTGCAATTTTGAAAAAGCCCATGTTTGGCAACCGTATGTCAGCGCTGGAATAATACACATATCAAATGTTTTTTTCTTCACTTCGTCTGATAGTGGACCTTTCAAAATATTTTTGAGTGCCCAGAACTTATTCCATGCCGCTTTTATCTTCCTTTCAATTTCCTTTTTTTCTCTTTGAAATGTTCCTGCCTATCCGAGGTATATAAATTCTTTTTTATATTCGATGTAGGTTCCTTAAAAATTACCTTAGTAAAAGTTTTATTATAAGAAAGATATTGTTTTTTTAAGTTTTTGTAGAGAAGCGATAAATTAAAGTTAGAAAAACTTTTAGGAACCTGCGAATTTCATTTGTTATTTTTGTAAGTGTCTCAAATCGTATTGTATGGCGAACACTACGCGAGCTTCAATTATATCCATTCCATGTACAACGAGTACAAGCTTTGCAACCTCAGGATCATCCTTAACGCGCACAGTTATGTAGATGGTTTTTGCGCAAACATGATGAAGTACCGAATTTTGCGTTGAGTGTGTTGTCGACTGACGAAGCTACGTTTACGCATAACGGCACAAACAACTGCCTCAATACACACATCTTGAGTTTCGGAAATCCGCATGTTGTTCGCCGTGGTCATTTTTAGGACAGATTTTCTGTGATCGTATGGGCCGAATGGGTAACCTTACATATGATTGGCCCCTTTGTGTTACTAGATCGATTAAATGCTGGAAATTATTATTTATTTATTTATTTATTTTTTTTTTTGCAATATAAATTGCCAGAACTTTTAGAAGATATTCCATTAAATGTACGTCAAGAAATATGGTTTCTTCAAGACGGTGCACCCGCGCATTTCAGCCGTTTCGTTCGTCAACAGTTCAACAATGTATTTGAACTTGGCCTTCCCGGTCACCAGACTTAACACCATTAGACTTTTATTTGTGGGGGCATTTGAAGACCATGGTATACGTCACCAAAATTATGGACCTGGAGGATCTCCGTAACCGGGTGTAAGCAGCAGCGACGGAAATTCGACAAGGCATGAGTCTTGCAGCATACGATGATTCATGGATACGTCGAGCAAGACTTTGCATATACCAGCAGGATGACAACTTCGAACATCTGCTGTAAAAGTGCTTATCGTTTTCTTTTGGTTCCATAAAAATTATTCTTCTTTTAAAAAAACTATTCTCTTTTATTAAAAAACTTTTACTAAGGTGTTTTAAGGTTTTTCGGCTTCTTTTGACCTGTAGTATCACCCATTAAAAAAGAAATAAGAACACCGTAAACACCCTGTATAGTCGTTGCTTCATATGGTTTTGCATATGGCAAAAGCAATATGATTAGCGTGACGTTTCAACCTGTTCTATCATTCCGGTATAAACAGGTACTCATGCAATATCACGCAACACTATTTATTAACCCCGCAGGGGAAGTTCATAATGGCCATAACACCTGGCCATTTGTCGAGCTTTCGGGCCTGATGATCCCGCGTACCCTCAATCACGCAAGGGAAGTTCATAATGGTCGCATCACCTGACCAAATAGAGCTTTTGGGCCTGATGATCCCACGTACCCTGAATCACATATCATTTGGGAGGAGACAGTTCAGAGAAGCCGATTGTGGGAATAGGCTTATCTGTTGTCTCTTTGATCTCTCACTTAAATTCCTACCCACGTGTTTGCCGTGCGTGGAGACCCGTAACGCCGGAGAAGAGGGTCCTGGTCGGTTGAGGGAGACTACTGCCCGCGGACAGTACGATCCCAACACGCCTTCTTTGGCCTCGGATTCGGTAAAACGAGAGGCTGAGTCTGGTCAGCTCAGTCAATCGGCTGGTGTCACGGTTCATGAATAGAGTGGCTCCACTACTGGATCGTGGATGCCGGGGTAATGCCGTGCCACTAGACAAGTATTCGGGGGTCTGTGGGAGCGGATGCAGCTCGCCCGGTTCCAGAGTTGGCGACTACTGGTTCTCGAGCGGGTCGAGCAGCCCGTGACTACTTCCCCCGATGCTATATCATCCTGACATGTCTGGCGCAATGAGCCAGTTTGCGGCCAACGTCCCCTGTGTGGGGCTCCCTGGTGGGTGGGCATGGCAGGGTGATGAAACTTAGTATACGGGTATGGCGACTACCCGGAGGGATACAAATTCTTTAAATTCCGCCAAAAGTGAGAGTAAACTCCGTAAAAAATCAAACAAGAGACCTCGTCGTGATGCTCAGTCATCCGATGAGGGATGTGTAAGGCCTTCTGCCAAGAAGGTTGAGTACTGTGCGCCCGTTCCAAGATTTCTCGTCGTGAAGGTTGAAGAGGAAGGTGGATCTTTTAAGGAGATGTCACCTTTCTTAGTCGCCCGAACGATGAGAACGATATGTCCTAATGGAATAAAGACAGTACGTAAGATGTCGGACGGTACACTCTTAATTGAGGCAGAGACAGAGGCTTCGATGACGCTAAGGAAATGCGACGTGTTTGGTGCACATCGTATTTCAGTGCAACCTCACAAAGCCCTTAATACCACAAAAGGCGTCGTTACAGACCGTGACCTGGCTTACGTTACAGAGGAGGAGTTCGTGCAGGAAATGGCACCGCAAGGTGTCACTGAATGCAGGAAACTCAAACCTCGTAATGGTAAGCCGTCAATATCAATGGTAGTATCCTTCGCTGGTACTAGGTGTCCAGCATCGGTAAGGATGGGGTACAACGTGTGTAACGTTCGGCCCTACTATCCCAACCCGATGCGATGCTATAAGTGCCAGCGATACGGTCATACTTCTAGTCGTTGTGGCAGGCAGTCCATATGTGCACACTGCGGACAGGACCAGCATGACGTTGAGTCCTGCCCAAACGCGGCCTTCTGTGTGAATTGTAAAGGTGCGCACGCATCAACTTCACGCCACTGCCCAACGTACTTGGAAGAGAAAGCAGTTCAGGTCATCAAGACGCTTGACAGAATACCATATTTCGACGCTAAGAAGAAGTATAAGGAGAGTGCGCCAGCTACATTCGTGAAATCCTTCGCGCAAATAGCAGCAAAGAAAATGACAAGTGTTCAAACTCAGACGGAGACAGTGTCCCGTCCGACCCTTACGACATCATCGATCGTTGCGTCTAGTGAAGTTGCGGCAAGCAATGAAAAGGTGTTGGAATCGGTCCCAGAGACCAAAATTCAGACCCCACAACCTGGGGGATCGGGTCTGAATAAACCCCCCCAATCCAAAGGAGAATAAAAAATGGCGGAAAGTAAAAGAATCACAAAAAGTGCTAAGTGTGAAAAATGTGACAAAATCATTAATAATGATGAAATATTTATTGCATGTTCTGGCTCATGTGGCTATAACTACCATATAAAGTGTTTAAAATTTGGTAAGCGTGAATATACTGCAATATCAAATTTTACAAATAATATTAAATTTGTGTGCGATTCCTGCGACTGCGCATACTACAATATCAATGGTAAAATCAACATTAACTTACCTAAAGAAATAAAAGGTGACTGCCTCATAAGCAAAACCCTTATGGAAAAAATTCTATTGAGAATGGAGGTGATGAACAATACAATCAGTAAATTGGCGGATGAAATCGTTCACTTAAAAACCAACACCACAACAACCGGCAAAACTGACAAGTCACCACACAAGAAAATTGGCGGGAACACTTCACCAACAAAGAATGATAACGATAAAAAATCTTCTCATTCATTAAAAGGTACATTATCTTCCAATATTAATAATAATTACACTCCCGATAGTACGAAAACTACACATGTTTTATATGACAGCAATTTACAAACTAAATCAGCTGATACGCCTGACAAAATTGCAAGTCCATACCTTGAAAATGACAATACGTCACAAAATAAAGAAGCAATAGATGCAACCAACATTACAAGCTTGCTGTGCGGTACACCTAACAGCATGCATAATATTCAGAGCTACTCCGAAATAGCAGCACAGCCCCCTAAAAAACCTGATGCAACCAACATTACAAGCTTGCTGTGCGGCACACCTAACAACATGCATAATATGCAGAGCTACTCTGAAATAGCAGCACAGCCTCCAAAAAAACATATGAAGAAATACAATACAAATAAATTCAATAAAGGAATAATCGGAACTGCCAACAACCAACCAACTGGCGCATTAACATCAGCACCTCGTCTAGCCTGGATCCACATCTGGAACGCTGCCGAAAACACAGACGAAAATGCAGTCATCAGTTATATCAGAAGCAAAACCCCATCCGAAAAAATTACTTGTGAAAAATTAACACCAAAGGGTAAATACACATCCTTCAAAGTTGGAATAGAGGAAAATCTACTCAAAACATGGATGTCACCTACATCCTGGCCTGTAGGAATAAGGGTTAATCGTTTTTTCCACCTGCGACCGAAGAAAGAAACACCTCGCTAAACAAACCACTAATTCAAGTAATGTATCTAAATGCACAGAGCATACGTAATAAGGTCGGTGAGCTGGAGATAATTTTAATGTCTAATTCCGACATCAATATTATATGTATAACTGAACATTGGATGTTAGATGTTGAAATTCAGACACTTATAATTGATAATTTTTATTTAGCAAACTGTTTTTGTAGAACTAATAAAAGTGGCGGTGTGGCCATATATGTTAAAAAGTATTTTCAAGATATTGTGAGAATAAATTCACAATCAATTGAAGTACATTATGAGTCCACATTCATAATGCTTCCTAAAATAAAAATAATAATAGGCTGTATTTACAGATCTCCTTCCGGCGACTTAGATACTTATTTTAATAATCTAACTAACTTCATGGATCATAATCTCAACAAGAATTATAATATCATATTAACCGGAGATTTCAATATAGATTTTCTTAGTCACAACGCCAACTCACAATATCTTGAAAATATCATGTCATCTTACGGCATGCACAGATGTATTAACGAGCCGACTAGAGTAACTGCTACATCGGCAACATGTATTGACAATGTTTTCTGTACCTTTGACAAAAATAATTACTCTAGTTATGTCAAAGAATTTTACTTATCTGACCATAGGTCTATTATATTTCGATACGACCAAATAACTAATAAACAAAACAATGAACAAAATCACGTAAGAATCTTTAGTAAGAAAAATATTGACCGTTTTTTGTTAGATTTAGAATCAGTAGACTGGACTAAAGTTGAAGAACTTGAAGACCCTAGCCATATATCTGAGTATACATTAAAAAATTTCTTATACTGCTATAATAAAAACATACCTAAAACTATTGAAAAAAAGCACAAAAATAATAAAAACGATAGCTGGTTCGATAGCTGGTTCGATTTAACTTTACAAAATATGAGAGAAACAGTTGCAATGTTAAAGGAATTATATAATTATTGTAATGATAACTTAACAAAAAGAGCATATTATAGCTATAGACATAAATATCGATTGGAAATTATCAATAAAAGGGTAGGTTATTTTGATAAACAAGTCTACAATTCTGGAAACAAATCAAAAAATATTTGGCGATTAATAAACGAAAACTCAAACAATAAAAGTTCTGAACGAATTCCAATAGACGCCAACATATTCAACAATCACTTTACCAATATTCCCGGCAACTTAGACAAGGAAATACCGGAAAACGAAATCAAGCCAGTAGAATTGCTTCAAGTAAACAATATAATAAAACACTGCAAAAGCATTTATTTAACCCCCGTAGACCAAAACGATATAATGAGGGTAATAAAATCAATAAATAATAGTCATAGTACCGATATATATGACATTAACGTCGACTTAATAAAGCATAGTGCTAAACTTATTGCAAAACCTCTAGCACATCTGGTCAATGCTTGTATTGCCACCGGTACATTCCCCCAGAACCTAAAAACAGTGAAAGTGGTGCCTATTTTTAAGAAAGGCGACAAGAATAACGCCGAGAATTACCGCCCTATATCGCTTGTTCCTGTTTTTTCAAAAATTATAGAAATTATAATCAAGGACCAAGTACAATTGTACCTAGAAAAACATAATTTGTTGATAGATAAACAATTTGGTTTCAGAAAAAATCGTAACACCTCAAGCGCAATAAATGACCTTACCAAATACATAATATCCGCGTTTGAAAGAGGCGAATATGTATCTACTAAATTACTCGACCTGAGTAAGGCATTTGACTGTGTACCTCACAAATATCTCCTTAACAAATTAGAATGGTACGGAATAAGAGGTACACCTTTGCGACTAATTGAGTCATATTTAAGTGACCGATCACAAGTAGTTTACAGCAATGGAACCTACTCTAATTGCCTACCAATAACATATGGTGTTGGACAAGGATCCAACATTGCAGCTCTTCTTTTTTTAATATATGTTAATGATATTGCTAGTGTAAATAATAATCTCAAAATCTGTCTCTACGCGGACGATACAACACTGTATGAGAGTAACAAAGACTTAAAAACAGCTATAAACAACACAAATGTTTTTTATGCTCAAATCGCAGAATGGTTAGACATAAACAGATTAACTTTAAATAAGTCAAAAACTGAAAATATCGTTTTTAGCCTAAAACATGACTCAAATGCATATGTAAAATTCCTAAGTGTTTATCTGGACTCTCAGTTGACCTGGAAGCCTCACATTGAATATACAGCAAAAAAACTGAGCAAAACTTTATACTTGATACGTGCCCTAAAAGCAAAAATATCTAAACCAGCTTTAATTATGGTGTATTACGCTCATTTTCACTCCATACTTTCGTATGGCATCGAATTTTGGGGTAACAGCACCTACAGCAATACCATCTTAAAGCTACAAAAAAGGGCCATCCGGATAATTGCGTCTGCAAATATACGTGAGTCGTGTCGAGAACACTTTAAGAAGTTAAAAATATTGACTCTTCCTTCTATTTATATTATGAATGCTCTGCTCTATACCAAGGAAAACGAAAAAAGACTATTTAAGGCTAACCCCAATCAGTATGAGACGAGACAAAAACACACCATCATTCCTACTCCGTCGCATAAGTTAGCCAAGAGTGAGAAAAGCCTAAACTACCAAGCTATTAAGCTCTATAACCACCTTCCATCCCATCTAAAAAACATGAATAGGACCAAATTTAAGAGCACCATAAAAAAGGTTCTCAGGGACCAAGCATTCTACAAAATAGAAGAATATTTTAATTATACATTTTAAACCTGTTTACTTTTTAAATTATAACTATGTAAAAAAAAAAAAAAATTATAATTTATGTTTATGTGTTATTTATTATTTAAATTAAGTTTATCACACCGCCACTCAGCTCCTGGCGTTTAGATATACTTACATAATTAAGATTTTATTATATTAACTTTGTATTTTTTATTTGTATAAATTTTGATTTTAATTTGTTATTGTACAATGTCTTGATTTTAATTTTGATTTTGATTTTAATTTTGATTTTGATTTTGATTTTAATTTTGATATTGACTTTGATTTTAATTTTAATTTTGATTTTAATTTTAATTTTGATTTTGATTTTAATTTTGAATTTAATTTTAATTTTGATTTTGATTTTGATTTTGATTTTAATTTTAATTTTGATTTTAATTTTAATTTTAATTTTAATTTTAATTTAAATTTTAATTTTAATTTTAATTTTAATTTTAATTTTAATTTAATTTTAATTATCTTTTATTGATAAGTTTTTGGTTTTTAATATGTTATGTTGTAATGTCTTGATTTTATATTGATTTTGACCTGTGTAAACATGCTTAATGTAATAACACCAATAAATATTATTATTATTATTATTATTATATATTATTATTATTATAACGCACACCATCTCAGTTCTCCCCACCACCTAAGGAGAAGTCTCCACAAACTTCTCCAAAAACAAGAAGCGACTAGAGTGTAGTCGCTTCTGCCAAGCCCTCATCAGCCACTCCAGTATCGGAGACTGATAAGGGAACTGTTGGCTCTCAATGGATACCAGTGAGAGCCAAACCATCCAAAAGAGAGTCCAGTGTGTCCACAAAAGCACCTGGACAAACAAGTGAAACCGTCGCCGAGAAAATGGCTGTTGACCCGCAACCTAAGGGTAAACCAAAGATCATTAGGTTGCGGGGTAACTCCCCTAAACAAAAATGAATGGTCCACTACTGCAGTGGAACTGTAACGGTGTATATCAGCGCTACGAAGAACTGCGACTTTTATTGTCGGATTTTGCGCCTTCGTGTGTTTGTCTACAGGAAACAAATTTCAAGGAAACCGACACATTCTCTCCTCGGGGATACTCCGTGTTTCGCACGGATTTCCTCACTGGGTTAAGAGCATGTGACGGCGTGGCAATTCTCGTTAGAGACACATTGTACCACGATCCTGTAGACATTGACACTGAGTTGCAGGTCGTAGCAGTTCGTGTTGCACTTCCCCTCCAGGTGACGATTTGTTCTATCTACCTTCCCCCTGGTGTTCGAACTGACATCCGAGATGTCGTGAACATCATCGATCAACTCCCACCACCCTTCATACTACTAGGCGATTTTAACGCCTACAATGTATGTTGGGGATCGGTGCGGAACGATCGACGGGGACGTCACCTGGAGAATATGTTGAACGATTTGAGTTTGAGCTTTTTGAACGACGGCAGACCCACGCACTTCTGCAGCAACGGGTACATTCAGTGCCATAGATCTTAGCGTCGTTTCAGGAGCCATCGCTCCGTTGTTCAAATGGGACGTGCATCACGACCTGTGCGGTAGTGATCACTTTCCAATCCTCTTAAGGCCTCTGTTCAATACTGTTACCGAATCCCGCTGGCCACAGTGGGTTCTTCGGAAAGCAGATTGGACCAAGTTCGCAAAATCATTCTCTCACGAGGATATTCCGAACTTGAGCGTAGACGAAGAGGTGAATCATTTCACGGATTCCATCACGAGCGCGGCTGAAAGCAGCATACCGCTGTCATCCACCCAGCCCCGTCGAGTTCCCGTTCCCTGGTGGAACGAGGAATGCGACTTGGCGCTACGTGAAAGGAGACACCTCTTCAATACATTCCGTCGTTGTCCAACAGAGGAAAACATGATAGCCTTCCAACGAGCGAAAGCTCGTGCTAAGAGGATTGTGAAAGAAAGCAAGCGCGAATCATGGCGCAAATACGTATGCACCGTTACAGTTGCCACTCCAGTGGCCATAGTTTGGGAGAAGGTCCGGAAAATCTCCGGTCTAAATACAGCTACAGCCATTGCTGGTCTATCGGTAAATGGTAACATAGTTACCTCAGCGGTCGAAATTGCTAACACTTTAGCATCTAATTTTGCGTTCAATTCTAGCTCTGAACATTATCCACCCGAGTTTCTAACTCGTAAAGCAGGCCTCGAATCTATACCTCTAAATTTCTTTTCTAGGAATGACGAGGTATACAACCTGCTTTTCTCTCGTGAAGAGCTAGATAGCGCGATGTCAAAGTGTAAGGATAGCTCTCCTGGTCCAGATGCGATACATTATCGTATGATCCGAAATCTTCCGGAATCATCTAAGTCTAGGCTTTTGAATGTCTATAATAGGATATGGACTGAGGGCAAATGCCCGACCAAGTGGAAGGAATCTCATATAATTCCTATCCCCAAAGTCGGGAAAGATAAACACTTGCCCTCTAGCTATAGACCAATATCACTGACCAGTTGTCTCTGCAAGCTCATGGAGCGAATGATCAGCAAGCGTCTGATTTGGTTTTTAGAATCAAACGACTTGCTGGCCAACACACAGTGCGGCTTTCGCCGTCACCGCTCAACAGCAGATCATCTGGTCAGACTAGAGACAGCTATCAGGAATGCTTTTGTTGAAAACAAACACCTGGTAGCTGTGTTTTTCGATATTGAGAAAGCCTATGACACTGCATGGATTTATGGGATTCTCCGTACTCTGCATTTCTGGGGTCTCCGGGGACGCTTGATGTTCTTTATAAAAGACTTCATGTCGAACCGGCGCTTCAGGGTGCGGATCGGAAATACCCTGTCACAAATGTTCGCACTGGACAATGGGGTCACACAGGGCTCCATACTGAGCGTTACGCTATTTTTGATTGCCATTAACGGTGCAGCTTCATGTATTCGATTGCCTGTACAGAGTTCGATATTTGTCGACGACATTGGTATCTTTGTCGCTGGACAAAAGACTAGTACAATCGAACGTCAGCTCCAGCTGACCATCAATCGTCTCGATACATGGGCAACCGAAAGTGGCTTCAAGTTCTCGACCAGCAAAACTGTGTGTGTCCATTTTTGTAGGAAAAGGGGTGTCCATCCCAACCCTACACTCACGCTAAATGGAGCACAGTTACCATTTACCGATACTGCCAGATTTCTGGGTCTCGTTTTTGACAGTCGTCTAACTTGGCGGGCACATTTTTTGTCCGTCAAGAAAAAATGCCAAAAGTCGCTCAATTTGTTGCGGGTCCTCAGTCACAAGACATGGGGTGCAGACCGCACTGTCATGTTGCATTTATATCGTTCTTTAGTGCGCTCTAAGCTGGACTATGGATGTCTAGCTTATGGGTCAGCTAAACACCAAGATATACGAATTCTTGACACTGTACATCACACTGGAGTTAGATTGGCCACTGGTGCATTTCGCACCAGCCCAATACTAAGCCTGCTGTGTGAAGCAGGCGAACCGTCACTGTACAATCGTCGTAAAATTCTATCTCTGCGATATATGGCTGCACTTAGTGCCAAGCCAGATCATCCCGCGTATGACCCTATTCTACAAAATAGGCATACAGAGATTTATGACAGAAAACCAAGAGCCAATAGGCCTTTTGGTCTGAGGACTTTCGACATTTTGGGCGATATTGATTTTAATATGCCTGAAATGGCAAGTTTAGTTTTGTGTGCTGTTCCACCATGGACGCTACCGCGTCCACTTGTGAACCTCACATTAACTAGGTTTGATAAAGATACTACGTTGCCTATCGAATACCAACATGAGTTACAAAGAACACTGGTCCCTAGGTTCGAGGATACTGTCATTTTTACTGACGGATCAAAATCCGGAACCAGGGTTGGGTGAGCGTTCGTTGTTTTGAATCCACGCCAACAGTTTCAGTACCGTCTGCACTCTATAACGAGTGTGTACACTGCTGAGCTGTATGCTATTTTCAAGGCCCTGTGTTTTGTTTCGTCAGAGCAAGGTCGGTCAAGTGTTATCTTGACGGACTCGCTGAGCGCTCTGAATAGTATCCAAGATCCAGATCCAGTGCATCCTCTTGTAGTAAAGATCCGGTTGCTACTCCACAATCTGAATGCTCAGAATGTGAGGGTAGAGCTGTTTTGGATACCGGGACATGTTGGTATTAAAGGCAACGAAGCGGCAGATGCAGCTGCAAAAGCCGCCTCTTACAGACCTATGATTGATGTGAGTTTCGTTTTTCCAGATGACGCAAAGAGTCATCTGAAACATCTGGTTTTAGACATGTGGCAACATGAGTGGAGCCTCACACAGAACGTTAAGTTGAGACAGATTAAGGGAGACATTAAACCATGGGGTTCTTCCTGCAGGATTAACCGCAGAGAGGAAACCGCCATCACACGCCTCCGTATAGGTCACTGTTGGTGGACCCATGGACACCTCCTTCGAGATGAAGAGTCGCCTATCTGTGAGACGTGTAACACAGATTTGTCTGTGTTACACATTTTAGCTGAATGTGTACAGTTCGAGGATGTCAGGGAGAGGTTAGGCCTGTGTTATGACCTGTCAGTTGCTTTAGGTGACGACAGGGTACTCATGGACAGGCTGATACTCTTCCTGAGAGAATCGAACTTATTGTTTTATGTGTGAAGTCTTGCACCTTATTTTAATGTGTTTCTAGTTATTGACTGTGATATTCGATGGTAATTGGCCCCTTTACAGCCTCCTACCATCACCCTGAGTCTGTTTTTATATTGAACAGACTTTTTATATTATTTATTTGTGTTTGTCAGTGCAAGATTTCTTTTATTGAGTATGCGTATTTTTAATGATTTTATCTATTTATTTATTGTCTAATATATTGTTTTTAATATATAGTCTAGTCATTTAAATGGGCTGCGTTAGGCGCAAATAGCCTTTGTTGCTGTGCGCCAAAAATTTTAACTAACTAACTAACTATTTATTAATAACAGCTTAGCGTTCTGCATTAATCGATTTGTAGTACCTAATTAAATGTTTAGTACATATGGTATCGGAATGCACTATGAATAATTCAAATGCGTTGCGACGTCACGTGTAATTCAAATGAATAATTATGGAAGTCTCATATCGCAAATTCAGGAATAATAGCGGCAAAATTTAGTGTAATCATGCAAAACAAGATATTAAAATTGTATTATTTCGGAATGACAGATATCTATAGGTCTATTCTGTAAAAACATCTTTACAGTACTGTAGCACTACTGAGAACTGACACGCTCAGATACGCAGTCTGGTGGTCAAATATTGTACTATGCGTCTGTAGTACTGTATGAAATTATTACATATTTTCTAGTGTTGATTTTTTGTTAAAATGTCGATAGATACATTATCATAAAATAAAAATGTACTATGCTTAAATTAACCTGTTCCCTGTTAGCATATTGACAGCTGAATACTAGACCGTTCAGCCATATTGCCTTGAAAAACAGCGCCGCCAATGGTAATGTTACTTCTCAATAGCGCTGTAGCGAGTTTAGCACTGTAAAGTGCCAAGTTACGGCGGCTCTGTAAATATTGAGCATTAGCTATTCTGTAATTTCGGTCGATTTAAACTTTGCTTACATTGTAGCTAACCTCACTATGTTTATTTCTAACCTCAAAATTTGACGTATGGATAAATGTCATCGATCGGTAAGTGTATATCATATTTGTATATACACATTTACTCATGTTTTTTATGTTGGTAATTTTTATTAATTATTGTTATAATTTGTTTATAAAAACAATAGTTTCTCTTTGCATCTTATATATCTTTATTCCATATAAACATATTTTTTACATCAAATTACACAATGCACTGCTAAACATATAAATTCCTAATCTGCTTTCCCAAATACATATCTTGATTAGCTGTTAAAAAAAATTTTAAATCAGTTTTTGAAAATTTTAAATACTTTTGAATTTTTTTACCATTTGGTACAGGATCTTCATTATTTTCAGATTCAGGATCTTCATTATTTTCAGGTTCAGGATCTTCATTATTTACAGGTTCAAGCTCATCATCATCAATCTCAGCATAGTTAGGTATTCTTGCTTTTCTTGCTATATTATTCAAAACTTACATCGTAGTGGGGAACTTTATATGATTTGGCATTAGATGTGTGTTATCAGATAACAAATTTCTGTTATCGATCTACTAACTATAGGCTGGCTTATAGAAGTGAAATTGTGAGCCCCTATAGTAGCCTGATAGGATCCATTACTTAAAAAATACAGTGTTGCTAAAACCTGTATATAAAAATATATAAATGAAAACATGTATGCATGAAAAAAAAAGGACAACAATATAATCTTAATTCATTGATTATGTCTATTACTAAATTTTTATGCAATCTAAATAACTTCATAAAATGATTTTCAGGGATAGAAAACGGATTTTCTCTATCCTTTAACAATCTTTTTTTGACTCAGACATAATTTCTAAAAAAAAAAAGTTTATGTGTGACTTTTTTTAGGTGACACGAACAATACAAACATATACAACTTGACTTGACTATACTGTACTGTAACTGACTTACGGCCAGAAAAATTTCGCCGTATCTTTACAGCGATATTTTACATCGGTGTAGAGTTGCTCTGTAAGAGCAACGCGAGTCAATACAGAATAGCACTTTCCTTACAGCGCTGTATTTTACAAAGTTATAGCGCTTACAGCGGTAGAAAACTCATACAGAATAGACCCACTAGATAAGATATTTGTTACATACAAGTGGAAGGGCGCTATTACTTGTATAACAAAAGTTACTAGGCAAGTAAAGAGCGGCCAGATTAGGTGATGGTAACTTAAAGAAGCGGTAAATAATATTATATATTATTAACGTATAAAGATACGTAAATAAAATATTATATTATGTGCCGCTCTATTTATACGAGTTACCATCTCATCTGGCCGCTCTTTAGTTATATCTAACAACTTTTATTTGAGACATTTTTTGATACAACAATACATTTTAATAACTTTTCGTATTTATATACATTATGAAATTGTCAACGTGACATGGGTGCACCAAAAAGGCGGTGACGGTTTGTTCTAATTTTTTATTTGCCGCATAGTTGTAAAAGTGAAACAAAGACAGATCACATTGGCGTACAGTGAATTTATGTATGGGGTAAAAATTAATGAATTCATGGTGTTTTTGAATCAGTTTATTTAAAAAAATAAAATAAAAAAAAAAGTTATTTATTTAAATTATTTAAACGATTTTTTTTATTATTATTACTATGTTTGATATGGCATATTATTATTTTGATAACAATGATGTTATACAGGATGTTTTTGAATCAGTTTATTAAAAATATGAAAAATAAAAAAAAAAAGATTTTATTTTATTATAATATTATAATAATTGTTCAAAATACCCTCCATTATTGACTATCTTATTGATTCCTTAAAACTTTGAGAAACGTGTATTAATTGTTCTTTGGAAATATCGTCTATAGCAGTGTTTCTCAACTGAAAACGTACCGCGGACCATAAAATATTAAATTTTCTACCGTGGACCAGAAAATTATTTAATTTTCTACCGCAAATCTCTAAAAATAAATGTACTATTAAACAAATTGTATATGTTAACTCTACATATATCTCAGTAATAAAAAATCACTCAAAATGAACAAAATACACAGAAAATGAACAAAAGATCATAAAAAATGAACAAAAAATCACAAAAATAATAATTTATAAGGCTTTCGCGGACCACTAAAATTTTTCTAAGGACCACCAGTGGTCCGCGAACCACCGGTTGAGAAACACTGGTCTATAGCATTTCGAATAACCTCTTGCAAATCAAGAAATGAGCGTTGCCGATCGGAGATAACTTTATTTTTTATATATCCAAATAAATGAAAATCCAATGGTGTTAAATCTGTCGAACGTGGTGGCCATCTACTAATCAAAAAACTAATGTAAATAATGCAATGTGTCGTGCTGTATGGGCCGTAGTTTCAGTAGTTTGGAAACCCATTTGCTAGTTCATCGTTTTGTAACTGGTTTATAGACAGATTTTAAATTATTTTTCGTTATCGTTCCGCATTGATAGTTTCATTTTAAAAAAAATAGTCCGATAATCCTTCCTTTTATTACTAAGTAAAACAAGATGTTAACTTAATATGCATCAAATCAAAAATTAATCCAAGAAAATACATATGTATAAAAAGAAAACGAAAAGTGTATTTTCGAGATAGAAAAGTAGTGACGTAAGTGAATAGCAAGCGAATTGTTTCCTACCTTACTACCAGGTAATCATTGTTTTATATTTTCCAAATTTGAACACCATACTTGATATTATTCACCTCTTTCACACATGTATTAATTTCATTATCCATTGTAATTTTTATAATAATAATTTATAACCTTAAACACACAACAGCACTCTGTACACCATTCCAATCAGGTAATTAGTGACATCTGTTAGCTTATCAATAAAGGAGCGGACGACCGATAAACCGACAAGTTTAGCTGTCGGATTACCCGCTGGTCAAGACAACACTGGCGCGGTCGTTTAAATAATACAATGACTACATTTAGTGACGGAAATTCAAACCATCAAAAAATGACAATGAATACGAAATCATTCGCAGACATAACAAAGTGAAACTCACAACAATACCCAAATAAAAATCAGGCAATTATTATGGATACTTTTCCAACTATACCCACCGAAGAATTTGTATATGCCATTGGAGATATAATAAATCCGACAAATATAATTTATATTTCAAAAATTTATAACCATCGTCTCTGTATTTATCTCAAAAATAAAGATCTGGTTGAAAAATTAATTACTGAAAACTCAATAATAACCGTCCAAAACCAGCAGATCAGCATCAGAAGATATGTAAACACGCATTTACGTGTAATTATTTCCAATGTCTGCCCTTCCATCCCAGATAGTATAATCGAGGAAGCCCTAAAGAACCAAGGTCTTAAATTGCAATCGCCAATAACGCCCTTACGAGCTGGACTGAAGCGTGATGGATACGCGCATATTCTAAGCTTCAGACGTCAAGTGTATGTCTCATCCACGGATAAACACACGCCAGTAGAACTACCCGAAACTATTCATCTAAACCATGATAACACAGAGTACAAAATATATTTAACAACAGACGTTACGTGCTTTATATGCAAGCAAAAAGACCATGTTGCTAATAAATGCAACAATAAAACCGTTAACCAAAGTAATTCAACCACATCAATAAATCAAAGTAATGGGACCACACAACAAACTGGGACCATTACAGAATCAACTCTCACCCAAGGTATAGAAAATACTACCCAGAATATATCTGAAAACGAAAAAAACACCACAGAGGTCACCACAGAAAAAACCAATGAAATAGAACTAATAGAAGATATCGAACTGATAACTTCAAATACAGGTAAACGTACAGCGACATCTATTAGCAGTTTAGAAGATGATCTGACTCTATACATCAAAGAAATCGAAAGCCAAACAAAAGGTACCCCTAAAGAGACAAGAACCCAACTGAACAGAAAAAAAAAGAAACCAAAGAAAGAATAGATCAGAAAGTCCAGGCAATAGTACACAAACAGATTTAAATGAAGCCCTAGAAGCGATCAAAGAAGAAATGGAAACAAACCCAAAATTATATAATATAACACATGAAGATCTGTGCAAACTGATCGATCAAATACAAACATCACAGAACCCACTAGTCACCGCAAGAAAATTTACTACAGACATCTACCAACTAATAATTTTACTCAAGGATCTACATTCATTTACTTCAGACCGATCAACAAAATCAAGATTAACCAGAATAATAAACAAAATCAGAGAAGATATGAGCTAAGAAGCAGATAATGCTTCTACATCTGGACCTCGATAAATATGGCACCTATACAGTGGAACATGAACGGCCTCTTTGCACATCTCCCAGAACTCCAGCAAATTATATCGCAAATACAAACATCATACATCTGTATTCAAGAAACACGTCTACGCAGTCACCAAGCAGTCAACCTTAGAAGATATACGGCCTTCAGAAAAGACAGAACAGCCGCAAACATAGCAAGTGGATGTGTAGCCATATTTGTTGAAAATTCTATCCCTGCAGATAAGATAACCTCACAACAGAGTTAGAGGCAGTTGCAATATCCACAATTGTGCCTAACTTATACAAAATCACAATATGTAACATATACCTCCCTCCAAATAATATTTTCACATCAGAGCAAATCAATGCCGTGATAGAACAGCTACCCCGACCATTTCTTCTGGTAGGCGATTTTAACAGCCATAACACTATTTGGGGTTCAGCACACTCGGATACGCGCGGTAGAAAAATAGAAAATATTCTCAATGACTCCAGAGTGATATTAAATGATGGCACGCCCACACATTTCTGTGCCAGTACTGGAAATTTTTCTATAATTGACTTATCATTTTGTGACGCCTCGTTTGCACCTGATCTAAACTGGGAAGTGTTACCACTGTTATGGGGTAGCCACCACTTCCCTATTAAAATAACATTTCCAAAAACACAAAATATAATGAACAGACTTAGAAAAAAAAAGTGGAACCTTAGAGATGCAGACTGGGAAAAATTCCAAATGCTGTCAAATATAACAATATCAGTAAATACAAATTCTGACATCAATGATCTTGTCGAACAGTTTACACAACGGATTAAACATGCAGCAATAGAAGCAATTGGTTACAAAAATACATATTCACACAAAAAACATGTACCGTGGTGGAATGAATCATGTAAAATAGCAGTAAAGCAATTAAAACGCGCCCTTAACCGCTACAAAAGAACAATCTGAAGAAGATTTCATATCGTTAAAAAAGTGTCGCTCGATATCTAAACGTACTATAATAGAGAGCAAAAAACAATCTTGGGAAAATTACGTTTCGACAATAACACCAACAACGGAAATATGGGGGAAAATACGAAAAATCAGAAACACTAAAAATACAACTTTCACTACAACATTAATTAAAGACAACAGAATTATTACATCTCAACAAGATATAGCAGAAACTTTGGCTAATAGTTTCGAACACACTTCATGTACCGAAAATTATCCAACACAATTTAAAATATATAAGAACGTAACAGAAAACGAGGAACTTAAAATAAACAAACAAGAACATGATATTAACAAACCCTTTACAGTAACCGAACTAAAAACTGTAATAAAAAATCTAAAAGATAATAAATGTCCGGATAACATCACAACCGAGATCATCAAACAATTGCCCGAAAATACAATATTATACCTCTTAGAAATGTATAACCATATTTGGAATAATAATGTATATCCACAAAAATGTATATCCAACAATTTTAGTAAAATATTACAAAGCATGATCAATCGTAGACTCATGTGGTTCTTAGAATCAAATAAAATCCTGACATGTAACCAAGCCGGTTTTAGACAAAATCATTCAACAACAGACAATGTATTATTATTAGCAACAGAAATAGAAAAGGCATTTAAAAACCTAGAAGACACAATTGCAGTACTATTTGACATACAAAAAGCATATGATATGACTTGGCGAAGACCAATCCTAAATGCGCTCAAAGAATATGGTTTAGATGGCAACATAATACATTACATTAAGAACTTTCTAGAACATCGAACTTTCAGAGTATATGCAAATGGACATGAATCACAACCAAAAATGCAGGAAAACGGCGTGCCACAAGGTGAAGTGATCAGCGTGACACTCTTTCTAATTGCAATAAACAAAATAGCTCAAGAAATCCAAACACCAGTTAAATCCTGTTTATTTGCAGATGACTTGGTAATCTTCTGTTCGGTAAAAAACCTGTATTCCATAAAGTCAAAATTGCAAAAAACCATCAACAACCTTTCGATATGGTCGAACAGAACCGGTTTCGTTTTCTCACCCACTAAAACTAAGGCCATACACTTCAACAGAAGGCAATACAATAAAAAAAAAAACCCAATATTGAAAATACAGGATAATTTAATAGAATATGTAGATGTAGCTAAATTTATTGGGGTCACATTTGACAAAAAATTAAGATGGACAGCACACTTAGCAAATATAAAACAAGATTGCACACAAAGACTTAACATAATAAAGACATTAGGGCATCAAAAATGGGGGGCAAATAAAGAAAACCTACTGAGACTGTATCAAGCAATCATCAGATCAAAACTAGAATATAGCTGCATTATTTTTAAACATATAAAACCCTCCTATAAGAAAATATTACAGACTATACAAAACACTGCTCTTAGAATTGCAACCGGAGCTCTGCGCACTAGCCCAATCGACAGTCTACACTGTGAAGCTGGCCAGATTCCCATTGATTATCGCATGTCTCAACTCTCTTTATGTTACCTTGCTAATGTTGCTAGTTTACCAGATTCACCCATACATCACCAAATTTTCCAAAATCTTAACAATAAACTCACAATAAAAAACTCCTGTCCGATACAACAAGAAATATCACAAAACTTACGAGCTATAAATACGGAATTCCCGCCTATATTAAAACAGTTCTTTTCAAAATATCCACCTTGGACCATTACAAAACCCCATTTCGATTTATCCCTAAATACAAAACTAAATACACCAAATCTTCAACAACTCCTGATACTTTCAAAAAAATCATACCAACAAGAAATCCAAAAATACCCACAATTCAATGCTATATTTACGGACGGTTCAATAATAGAAAATAAAACAGGAGCTGGTCTTCTTTTCAATGGAAAAGCATACAAATATCGTTTACCAACTACAACTAGTGTGTACACAGCTGAAATGTATAGCATCCTGAAAGCCTCCGAATACATAAAAATTGATAAAAACCAAGAAAGAAGATACATCATTCATAGCGATTGTCTAAGTACGATCTTAAGTATTGAACAGTTATATCCGAAACACCCTCTCGTCAAAAAAATACAGGAAAACATTAATGAAGCGATATCTGACGGCAAGGACATCATCATGATGTGGATTCCCTCTCATGTTGGTATAACAGGGAACGAGAAGGCAGACCACCTCGCCAAAGAAGCTGTAGAGGAAGAAGTCACTGAAATAGATATACCAGCTAGCGACATAAAGGCGTTAATAAAGAAATCCATAAAAGGTCAATGGAAGGAAAAGTGGGATTCAAATACCAGCCAGCTAAGATATGTAAAAGAAGATACCAACAAGTGGCCAAGCAAGAGGAGTCGTAGAGAACAAGTTGTCCTAACTCGACTAAGAATTGGCCACACCTTATATACACACAAACATATCTTTGCAAGAGAAAACCATCCGATGTGCAACGTATGTGATACTAGAATCACTATATGTCACATTCTGCAGGAGTGCCCACACTATAATACCGAAAGACAGCAAAATAACTTAAAAAACAGTGTCCAAGACATCCTGTCAAATAAAAGTGAAAGTGAAAACCAAGTGTTAACCTTTTTAAAAAGCATAAATATATATGATGAAATATAAAGCCCCCCGATACTATATGTAATTCACAGTTCAACAAAGTAAATAAACCTGAATGTAGTAAAAATGTTTGAGTTAATCTATTGTAATTATGTAATTTTATGTACTGTAACTATGTATTAATAAGTCAATCAATGTATGTCGGTGCCAATAGTCTCCGTAAAAAAAAAAAAAAAAGAAAACACACACACACAACGGCACTGATTTAATGTCGGTAACCTATGAACATGGCCTTTGCCGGTAAATGAATACTTTATTCCGTGAAATATAGTTTTTATCATTCGAACTTCTTTAAGTCACGTGCTGGTCAGTCATTTTGGATTACTTTTTGTAACACGTTCTTAATCTTTTCCAATAATAATTTCTCTGTTAGAAAATATTTTGTTATATGTAAAGTACCTATGTAATGTTCAATAAATATATGATGAAATAAAACTCGTGCGACTTTTTTGGATAATTTATTTATTATAGGAACATAACGTGTCTAAATAGCATTACAATAGTTAAAATTATGTTATAAAATAGTACAAAAATATTTATCTATTCTAATATATACAATACGAGTGGACAAATTTGATGTGTAGCTTCAAAATTTAAATTATTTGTATAAGTATATTGTGATGACGGTGATTCTATAGTGGCCACAGCTGATTTTTGTACTTTTATTTCAAGAGACGATTAGTTATTTTTTAAGGATATTTGCAACATTGTAATTCTTACATGGCGCTGGACGGCTAAGCAATTATGACTTACTAGTGGCCTACGGTTAACAATTTCTGGCGGCACCAGACGTCTGAAGGAAATATACAAGCAATTTATTGGATTGTTTCTTAAACTGCAAGAATACACCAAATAAAGAATTTTATAAAATTTCTTATTCACATTTTTTGAGGTAAAGTAAATAATAATGAGATATTTCAAGATTTTAGTTTTAAGGTGTCTCCTCGTAACTCCCCAAACATTCACCAATTGAAAAAATACATATGACAAAAAAGTTGCGTTTTCTTATTTTATATTATTTCTTGATTTAAATGTTTTTGTTATTAAGTCAATAAAAAGTGAGATATTTCAAAAGTTCACTTTTAGGGTGGGTAACTCCCTAAATATTTATCTAAAGAAAATCTTTTTATTAAAAACACTTTTTGTCACGCTGTTTTGCCATTAACTCAATAATAAAGGAAATACTTAAAGATTTTGGTTTTTGAGTCTACCCTCGTACTCCCCAAGTATTCATCCAATTAAGAAAGAGTTTTAACAAAGAATGATAGTATTCACAGTTAAAATACTTTGATCGAAATACGCAGCTGACCGAAATACGGTATGTTTACATCAGTTTATCAAAGATTACGGTCTACAGCATACTTTACTGGCTACCCCACCCATTATAAGCTTCCTTTGTCGTAGTACCCGTGATCAATACTAGAGATGGGTCGTTCATGAACGAACCGGCTCACTGAGCCGGTTCAGTACACTGACCGAAGTGAAACGGTTCACCAAAATGAAATGAGACGGCTCACTGCATAGTTTCAAGGATACGATTGATCGGGCGATTGTGAGCAGTGACCGGAGTGATCCGGATCTGGATCGATGTCATGTTGAACTTCGCGTGAACTCGGATTGTATTGTATTATCCTGGCGCTAAAAACCTAGCAGTAGAAGCGTCATGAAATAAAATTTTAGAAAAAAAAAGTATTATCACAAAGTATTTTGTCATCATTTTGTATGGCAGTCTATTTGAAACTAATAGGCTTAGTTCGTACTTTCTTACATATAAAAATATTAAAAATATTGCCCAAATTCCAGATGTCCGATTTATAAGGGCAATAAATATTGCCATAAACTTAACACATCTGGTTTAAAATACAGTAGCTACATAAAGTGAATTGTTTGTTTACTATTAACCTGGCAAAAATGTTAGATAATTCATTTCTATTGATTTTTATTTATTTAACTTGTTCATATAATGCAAGACAACAACCGTATTGAGCGAACGACCGACAACTGACCAGTGTTGTCACCTGCCTGAAAGAAAAATTCCCTTTGGGTACTGCAAAAATTTCCTTTTTCTCAAAAAAATTCCCATACCCATTCAAAAAAAAAACTTCTGTTTCAAAAGTTATTACACGTAGGTATAATAGAGTATTTTTTCATTTAGTAGGTAAATTTAATTTTTTTGGTGACCATTGGGTCGCCTTATAATCGCAACTACGATATAACGGAACTACGACCTTTTTTCTGAAACAATGTCAGAAAATAATGAGGATCGCCTTATAGTCGGGTAAATACTGTACTTAATGTTATGCATTAAAAAACTTAAGTACAATAAAATAATAAACCAAACTTGATTACAAAACATACCGGCATTTATGAACATCTTTAATTGGCTCCAACCAACCCTTATATTTGGAATCTTCTTACCAACAGTAATTAATTTTTTTCGCATTAATATTTAAACGAAGTTTTTTCCTTGGCTGTTGTTCGTTGTCACTGTTTGGATCTGGATACTCACTCACACTCATATTTTATTCGAATAATAAAAATAACATAAATGCACTAGTATCCGACATGCGACGCAAAAACACAGAACTACACTATTTTCAGTATTTTCTATTGAATAAAATACTTGCGCAATGACAAAACAAAGCAATGCGTTATGTTCACTCCTGGAATTCCTCGATTCCTGCCTAGGAATAGAAAATCGTGCGTCGTGCGCTAGCGTGCTGTAATTTTTCTGGTTTCCAATTGACGTAGACCCGTAGACATATACATAAATAATAATAAGATTTATTAAATGGCGCTAATTTTTGAAGTAAGTAAGACTAAAGGAATAAATTATAAAAAAAAAAAAAAAAAACAATATATCAGATGTGGAAAATTCCCTGAAAAAGGGAAATCAGGTGGAAATACTTCAACTAACCGATTTGTGTCTCGGGAACATGTTTACAGTTTATATAATGCAATAGCCGGCTCCGCTGAGCGACGTTCTACCTACATATTGTAAACCAACAACCGTATTGAACGAACGATCGACAACTGACCGACCTGTCTCTCGGGAACATGTTTATTTAGCCGAATTAATGAGCCGGCTCAGCAAACTGAACGACCTCCAATGATCCGGTTCCACAAACTGAGCCGAAATTCCCATCTCTAATCAATACCACCTTATATACCTTACTTACCTTGCTCCGTTTGTCTGTTCGAGTTTGTTTGAAGAGTTCCGAATATACACGATAGATACACTAAAAACAACAGACATAGCGGATTATTATATAAGATTTGTGCATCGTAAAAATTCTAATTTAATATATTTTTTTTATTGCCATTGAATTTTATGGCGCGGGTCCTGATTTTAATACAATTTTCCTCAAAAATGTGCTGAAAACATTTATTCCGTAATGTTTTCCAGAGGGGCTAGTTTCAAAATCTGAAAATATGCAGCTATTGCAAATTGATGTAAACCGGAATAGCACGTTTAACATATTTTGTTAGATTTTTGTCGGAAGTTACCGATTTTTTTGTATTGTTCGTTTAAATTTAATATTGAGTATCAAATGGAAGGCCTTAAACTATAGATTAACAAAAATAATTAAAAAAATAACAAATAATTTTTGCTTTCCGTCCTATCTTTCAGAGGGTTTTAAAATTCCGGGTTGTTGATGTGGGACTGAATAGCATACTCGGAATTTTTGGTTCGACTAGTTTTTTGAAAGTTTAGTATTGTTTTCTAAATATAATGCGGGGCAACAAATGTCATGAGTATGAGTCTTGAACGTAGATTAAACATTTTTTTTTTATATTAAAATTCTTTTATAATTAGACTTACCATAATATTTTTTTCTCAAACCAAGACAATTTTGAGTTTTTGCTAAAAACAGAAAGTAACGCCTTTTACGGTAGTACTTATGATTAAAAAGGATAAATAACGGAGTGGTTAACAAAAATCTAAATTTACATAGTAATAATTTTTAATTACTCTTAATTGAACATAATTTATTATTAAAAAATTATTAATATTTAGCACTAGCGTGAAATTTCTTTAAAAATTCGTTGTTATTGTTAATAATTATAGGCTATTCCAAACTTTTAGGCGGAATTAAAGGGAAATTTCGTTCTTTTAGGTTGTCACGAGAAGGGACTTTGCTTGGGTTATTTCATGTTTCATGTTTGGTATGAGAAAATTTAAAATTCCAACAGTGGAACCATAAAAACGAATGACATATGTCAAAAAATTTAATACATCTTTTCATATTTTGAAGACAAAAAAAATAAATAAATGGGAAATTTTTATTAAGAATGACAAAAAATTCAAATGCAATGAAAAGGACATTATATAATGACGATTTAAGCTAGAATTTGCAATGTGAGAATGATTTACAAAGCTTAAACAAAATGACTAAAAGTCCGAATTAATAGATAAAAAAGACAGGGGTCGGGGAACATTTTTACCCATTACCCAAAGTTATATTTCTTTACACCGACGTTACCCCATTGGCTTGTAAAATTACCCCATTTAAGTGACAAGCAAAAAAAAAAGGTCCTCACCTCTCAAAATCCAAATGATGAGCAAAAAAAAAAGGTCCTCACCTTCCAAAATCTAAAGATTATCTAAGTGAAGAGCAAAAAAAAAAAACGCCCCTCAGCGCCCTTTTCCTTACTGCGCTACTAACACGTTTATAAAATAGCAAATTGGGAAAATTTCCTTATTACATCCAAAAATATCCTATTTGTCTAATCGCCATTTTCCGAGGCTGCACTTTTGTACTGTGTGTATATTTTGCATTTTTTAATTTTTACGAAATATCCGGGATAAAATGACAAACTGGTCGGGACGCCGGGACGATACCTTCATACCGGGACAATCCCGGTCAAACCGGGACGTATGGTAAGCCTATTTATAATGGATTTATTTTTGTCCACAAACTTTTGTCCTTTTTACTTACTAAATACCTGTGAAATCTTAAAATATATGAAGTTTCATTTTTCACATATATTTTTTTCTGTACCTATTGCTTTGAAATATTTAACTTTCTAGCTGTACTGTATGTAATTTAAAATTCTACTGCAAACAATTGTTATAATAGATGTATACACATGAAATTACACTGTTCCACTGGCATTATAACATCTTCTTGTGTACTCTATAATATCTTCATAGGGAAAAATATATAATGCAGTAGGCAACACATTTTAGTAAATGGTATTACATAACAACCATTTTCTTGAAATCGTCAAGCTAATAATTACTGTGGAGTTAGTAATCTAACATAAATTAGTTATCGGACTTAAAATTTGTTGGTCGTCGTGTACCATTTGCAGCATCATTAACTAGTTATAATGCAATTTTCCAAATGACGAACCAAACGCGCTGTCATATCCGAAATAATTTTAACACGTGGAATGCATAATTATCTTGTTCATAGAAAATAATAAATTGAAACACAAATTGAAATCTATAAATAGATTATGATAGTACACAATTATAATAATTACTTAACCACTGTGTTCATCAACCATAAAATTAATCTTCAAAGAATTTATGGAATTATGTAGGAAATACTGTAAACAATGTTATCATAGACCAAAACAGTAGGGGTATTAACATTTACAATAAATTATCCAGTTTCATTGTATTTTCTGTGATGTTAATACCGTCAAAGAATATTTGTACATAGAAGAATATTTTTCCATATTATACTCTTTGCTAAGATCTCACCTATGGTTTTGTAATAGTTTTATATACCTTATGAAGTCAGTTTCTTTGATTTAAGCGGAACTAGATTTTTAAAATTAGCAAATTTAACGTTTAAATGAGGCTTTTGATCATTTTGTTTAAAAAAAGCCTGCTACAATCATTGAAAAGTCAGATCGTGACAACTAACAAAAAATAAAAATTCCATTTAGTTCCGCTTAACTGTTGGGAATACCATATACATGCAGAACTGTATTATTAAAAGAAATACATAATTATAATTCAAGTGAAAATATGCGGCTGATCAATTGGAAGACCCGTCCTTTGGTTCGCAAGGCGGACTACAATAAAATCGGGGTCTTCCCAGTCGAAGGAACTGTTTTCGAGGAAGACGCATCATTCGTGCTTCCATGACCACAACGAAATTTAATGAACTACAATTCCAATAATACCTTTTTAGCTTTGCTTTAGTTTCGTTAATGGTTTTTCACGCAAAAATTAGTACTTTATCAACACACGGAATTAACTGATTTCATTTGTAGCAAATACACAAACATGAAATTAAGTGGCAAACAAAGAATGGCAAATGTCAGAAATAGTATTGACATCTCTTATGAAAGTCACTGACTTATCAAACACCCCTCGTATATAATATATATATATATATACATAATTCCCGTTGGGAATGTAACGAAGCGACGTTCCGTCATGTTTTTTTTTTATGTACTGATGGACGTGCTCTTTTAATTGGGAAGTGAAACCCTTGAATCTAATTATGGTCACAATATTGATGTGCAAACAAAATTCAACAAAATTCAGTTGTCGGCAGTGGCGGATCTAGCTTTTTGGAGGCCCAGGGCTTAAAAATACCAAGGGGCTCTACACATGTTTCAATCAAAAAAATTAAAAAATAAAAGACAATATTAATTGTTATTTTGACAGGTTAATTATTATTTATTACATTTTTATTAAATATATGTATTAAGAAGTACAAACAAGAATATTAAAGTACAATCACAATTATTTATTACATTTTCATTAAACATATATTAAGTACAAGCACAATGAAATTAAATATAATACAATGACGATAACGACTTAAGTCCGACACTACATTGCCCCGACTCGGCCCGAACACGAAAATATATACCACCACTACAAAATTAGTCCAAATTAAATTTTGAAACGCAGTCAGTTCCAGTCTTTTAAAAGGCAATTTAAAAGGCCGGAAATATTTTGTACGTTTATGGACCAACCCGGCCCACAGACCGTGATTAGGCTCGACATTAAGCCCAAGGCCCGTGCAAGGCTCCGGCCTACTGTACAATAAATATTTACACATATACATATTAATAAAAAGGTATTTTATGAATAATAAGACATGATTTTATTAATCAACTAATACGTCTCGCACATCATATGATATATTTTCTACTATTCTATTTACATAAAACAATATGCCTTAGCAACGATATAGCACCCCACGATCGTTAAAAAAGGTAAATGTATAATGATATTTTCGCTAACATACATATACAATCAGTGTTGAATCCAGGAGGCGGGAGGGGGGTGTATTGTCTCCACCCGCCCTTAAAAAAGTTATTGTTTTTATTCCTTTTTAAATTACGGCCATTTTCAAAACTTTTCATTACACCGTTTCAACAAAAAATTGCAACTTCAAATCAAAATAACATTATATAACTGTTCTGAAAGATTATAGTTTATATTCTTTATATTTTATATTCTTATGAGATGAGTCACGTTTGCAAGAAAGGAGCATAGATTTCATCCAAGCTCATCGTATGGTTATGAATGCAACCAAATCATTAAAGGATATATCGCGAAAAATTAACGATGTAAAGAACTCTGCTGATGTGTTTGTTAATTATGTAAATAATAAACTGGATGAAATGCAATGTGATGTCGAAGTTGAACATAAATTACCGGATATTAGAATACGCAAAAGAAAACAAATGGACGGGGAAGAAACTATGGATGAACCGGTAAGAGATTCATCCAAGCGGTATGAAATAAATACTTACAATTGCATACTAGATACTACAATTCAAAGCATGGACAATCGTTTTTCAAAAAACCAATTACTTTATTATGACTTCGCATGTTTGGATCCAAAAAAATGTTCTGATAATATTCCTGAAAATGCATTTCAAAATTTAAGCTGTATTTTAATACAATTTAATCCAGAAGCAACTCAACACAATATTATTTCAGAATTACAACATTTTAAATCTCAATGGAATATTTTAAAGGAAAATGTCAGTGAAATTTTCAAAAAATTAAACGAAAATAAACATTCTACTGATGATGAAGTAGAATATGATAAAGATGCGATTTCATCCTCTTATTGCAAAGCTTGCAAAAATTGTCCTATTTGTTGTTATAATATATTATTCCGATTTAACATGTTAAGTAGCGCTTATTCCATACTTGGTCAAGCATACAAATATCTACTATCCATGTCTATAACACAAGTGTCCTGTGAAAGGAGATTTTCAACATTCAAATGTATTAAAAGCAAAGTAAGTTCAAGTATCTCGCAAGAAAATCTAGAAGCCTTCATGTTAATGTCAGTGGAGAAGGATATTTTAAATGAAATATATTTTGATGAGGTCATTAATATTGTTCAACTTCTAAAACTCCTAAATGAAAAATTAATGTTGTAGACTTGTGATTATTGTGATTTTTTGTCATTACTGTATTTTGATATTTAAATGTATGTAAAAAAAACAAGACATTTTTTATTTATGGGCTGGGCCGGTAACATTTTTTCCACACAAAAATTTTAGGGCCAGTCCGCCCCTGCCTTGGGCCCGGTCGCCGGTCTTAATTATATTTTGTAAAATTACTGATTTTACAAAAAAGTAAATAAATAAATAACAAAGTGAATAACATTAACATTATAAATCCTCCTGTTCGGCATTATAGAATTTATGTATGTAAAATGTATCGGGATGATGCAAAATTAACGATTATTTATTATTAACGATATTAAAATTGCTGTATGAAGACGATCTATTGCTATATGGAGACGATCGAGCTGAGCCAGATAGACTTCGCTGTTGATGTTGAATTTCCGTTTGCCGGTTTTGTGTGGATCCGTTTCCGTTGACGCTCATCATCTTCATTCCACCAAAAGCAAATGCCGTTTGCAATGATCTCCCAATGGATGATTTCGCTTCTATCCCACCATACGCACCAAATTGCCTTCTTACTGTAAGCACCTTTTGCTATTCCTTTCGGTGTTTCACCCGGAGATAAGCAAACTTTCTTTCTTTTCACGTTTTTGAAGAGCAACCATGATTCATCACCAATGATATGCTTCTTCAAAAATGACGTTAGCTCGTTTCTCTGCAGCAATTCGGTGAAAATTCGAACACGATCGGCTTTGTTGTTGTCGGAGAGTTCGTGAGCGACTCATCCAGCCAATTTCCACACCTTTCCAAGCTTTTTTAGGCGACAGACGATCGTGAATTGGTTGACATTGAAGTCTTCGGCCAGTAGCTGGGTGTCATGCTATCGTCCTCTTCTACGGCTGACAAATGTGCCTGATTGTCGAAATCTGATGGCCGTCCTCTTCCTTCATCGTCCTTAAGACTTGTGTATTTTAACTTGTTGAACCATATTTCAACTTGTTTTTGACTGATTGTTCCTTTGCCGAAAAGCTCGTGAGATCGCGAAATGACTGTGCCGCTTTCCATCCTTTCCCGAAGTGGTGGAATATTATGTGACGAATATGAATATGATTTTCAACACGCATTTTTTTCACCTAAAAACAGAAGAATATTTTTATAATTATAACATAAAACAAGCGTCATTTTTCAACTCAAAATACAAAAATCGTCGTTCATTTTGCGTCAACCAATAATTTTAGTAAAATTAAATATAGCGGTAATGAATAATCAAGGTTCAAAATTAGGTCTCAAAATTGTTGTAGTCGCTTAAACTGCTATATTTTTCTTAATTTGACTGGACTTCTCCTGGGAGGATGGCCCGTTAAATACCCATTTAACACGGTCCTGTACGCTGCTATAATTTAAAGGGGTGCTTAAGAAATGGTTAACACACTGCCGGGAAAAAAGGTTGAAAACCACTGTTTTAAATTAACGTATTTCAAGTATGTATTAATCGTTTAACGTTATTTTAACCTTGCGAGGACAATAGTGTAACTAGATATTATCGTTGTATATTTTAAAAAAATTACATTAATCAAATGGACGATCATCTTGTGGTACTCTACAATAATATCATTAAAAATGTAATACCCATGACAAATAATAAATGGCTTGTCGTGTGATACTTGCGTAGACGTAATGCCGATACTCCTGAACCATTCATCTCTGCCAACTTTATAACTTTATACCAGAGCTTCAGGACCTACGAGGTCACCGTTGAAACTCCTATAGTTACAGATATCAAAAATATTATGTAATAAATTTAAACATACGTCCAATGTATATAGTAACCGGAAATATGCTCGTTATATGTTGCTAGCACATACACGAAGGTAACCAACGATAGTCGATCAATCATTTTATGTTATTGGAAATTCGATTTCATCATATACTAACAAGAACTGGGATGCAATGTTTTTATTATGAATGTTTATGAAAGTTTTTTATTGAACAAAAATTTTATAGCTATATTTTAAAAATGGTTCGGTTCAATTTTCTCCGAATGTTGAAATTGATACATTGAATAAAAAGACATAAATAAGAAAATGTAAAATATATAGCGCCGTAAAATCTAATACGGGAAGGAACTGGATTTCAATAGAAAATCACTGACGGATACAATCGTTTTGTGAAAAACACAGTAAATTTATAACAGTATCTGAAATTCTAAAAGAGTAACAACTATTTTTAAATCCACATGTCTTTAAAACCAATCCCTATGCATAGTTGCATACTTTTGCCAAGGACGATAAAAAAAGTTAAAAGCAAAGTTGTTTATGTTTTCTTTAATCTATAATATAATAGCCCAACGTATGTCCCTGCGCGGGTGCGTGCCTGTCGTCTGAAACAAATTTGAAGCGAGATTCCGAAATGCAACGAAATATTCCGAAGCTTACCCAAGTGTATATTGACATATACCGCGTAATAATAATAGTTGTTAATTGATATAATCCGTCTCAATTTGTAATACGAGACTAGATCTGGTGTCTTTAGTGACTGTTGTGGTGTACACAGACTTTGGCGTATCCGTGTGAACCAATACTATGATAATATTATAAATGTATTGTCAATATACAACATAAAAAGTGAACTTTCCCTGTTAGTTACGTATTACACAATGAGATAGATAATATGTTTACACAAAAATAACTTAAATTAAAATTATTAGTAGCAGAAAAATAATTATTTTAAAAATATTTGGTTTTGATGAAAATAAGTAAGAAAAATGTTACTTTCTTTTCTTTATTACTATTTTTTCAATGCTTTATTATTATTTTTTATTTCTACGATTAACGTCCAAATTAACGTTTTAAATTTTCAAAAATGTAAATATAATCCACTGAGTGAAACACGCTTTGGTAAAAATGAATAATTTTTACCAAAAATTACCGGCCGAGTTTGGTCCTTCATCGCCACTAGGTGACAACTTATTTGTGTAAATTTAAAATTGGTTCGAAATATTTAAAATATTTTGGTAAAAATTACAAACTGATACATTCAATAGTTTGCACCTTTGAAATTGTATGTCGTGTTGGTATTAAAACATGGTAAAAAATTTCACTTTTGTAAAATGTCATTCCATTTGACATATGTCATAAAGATAAATGATATCTTAGTTATAATGACATTGCCAATGACATAACCAACAAATCTGAAGTAGGTTTTACAGCGTAAGGAATATTTTAAAATGACAAATTTACATTTTAAAGTCAGTACTACACTATAAAAGTAACCAAAATTATCAGATCTGGTTTGACCTTACAAAAGAGAACGCAATATATTAAAGCGGGCAAACAATTAAATTTTACTTTGTAATAGTTTCTCACGATTTATTTCAAATTGATTTGAGATATAGTGTAAGTACGCTTTTTTCCGTGTGTGTATTTTTTCATGTGCGCTTTTTCCGTGTGCGTATTAATCCGTGTGCGTTTTTTCCGTGTGCGTATTTTTATATTTTATATAAGTAATTGGAAAAATTATTTTAATAAATATATTTTAAATTTAAAGTCTGAAATCATTTTTAGTTTTAATAATATAATTGTAATGCACCGAGTGAAAATTAATCGTTTTCCCATCTTAAAAAGTTAATGAATAAATAATTCGGAATAATACTCATTATTTGTCCAGTTTTTAAGAATGGGTGAAGAGTTGATTCAATTTAAATTGGATGAAGCAAGGCGTATGGCTAGAGAAAGAAGTCTGAGGTGTCGAGCAAGTTCCACATTAAGGCAATGATGTGTCTGCCAACACAGTTAGCAACGGGTGCATTAGTAATAACATATTTATTTAAATAAAAAGTTAACTTCAATTTAAAAATACATAAAATAAATACAATAAAATTTATAAATTATACACATTTTCCCTTACAAATCTTATACTTCCTTTCTCAAACTCACTTAAATTTGCTTCTTGTTTTATTTTATAATCTAACTTATTAAATAAATGCAGTCCTTTAAAAAATAAACTGTTTTGTGCTCCACTTTATTTTGTTGCTTTTTCGATTTTAAAATCATTTATATTTCTTAAATTATATCTGCTTCCTCTTTAACAAATCTAATATTACAACTTCGATAATGTGGCACTAGGTTGTTCTTTATTTAAACATAAATATTAGCGTCAGAAAATATATTCGTTACTTAACATCTAGCCAGTTTAGAGCTTCTAACATGTTTAATATTTGAGCTCCTTTTAAATTAACTTTTAAAATAATTCTTATAGCTCTATTTTGTAGTTTCTGGAGACGAGAAGTTTGACTTTTATTGCATAAAACAAGTAATGCGACACAGTAATCTTTATTTGGAGCCACTATAATTTTACAGCATGTAAATATGTCAGTTTATTTCTTATTCTACGAAGAAAATATATATCTTTTGCAATTTTCTTACATACATAATCTGTATTATCTTCCATACTTATCATCTTTTAGTTCACCCAAAAGTTTAACGTTCCCAACCTTTCCTAATTTTTCCTTATCTAAATACATACCAAACATTGGTACTTTTCTATTTCCTAATATAATATAGTTAGTTTTACTTATATTGACTTTGTTTATTAATTTTAAATCATATACTATCAGTCTGATTTCATTTTATTTAAACCATTGTTACTATTGTCTACTGCTATATAAATTAATGTATCGTTTGCAAAGACCATAAAATTGGAAAATCATAAAATCCCTTAAATATATCATTAATGAACAAGATAAAAAGTAATGCTCCCAAGATTATCCCCTGTGGTAAGTTGTTTTTTAAAACCTCTTTTAGCTTTTAGACTTAGATAGAATAATTTGTACCATTTTATATTGTGTAAGTAGTTCCGTGATTAAAAAATATGCTCTCGTATGCGAATATTTTTTTGCCTAATTGATATATTAGGCAAAAGAATTAGGCCAGGGCTATCGGCAGTTATGTCGCTAGTTGCTGTTTGAATTCAGTCTATGTTATACAGATGACCTTTGAATGTATCAGCGCTCAGAGAGATAGGGTCCAATATGCTTGCAAGGTATGCGCTGATACGGCCGCTAACCGACTTGGCATACCCTAGGCTTGGGATGGAGAGATTGGACACAGAGATATACGGTCGATTTAAATAAGTCCACACGGTATTCGTGCTATAAATTAACACACGACTTGATAACGGACACACTGATTCTTATTTTGCTTAAATCGTCACTACTACGACACGAGACGAATATTAAGAACGTACATTCGTGAATATGCAAAATGCAAGAAAACCTGAGCCGGGTCGCTACAGGTAACGCTGAATAGCCGATTTACCAACGCGTTCTTACTATCTTAACATATTACAAAGGAGGTCCAAGAACTAATTTTGATCTTAACATGTATAGAAGAAAATTTTATTAAACAAAAATAGAAGAATAAGCAAATAACTCAAACTAAAAAAAAAAATGCTAATCATGCGCAGTCAAATGGACCTTTGGTAAATAAATAAATAAAATAAAAAAATTCATAAATATCCGAAAAAATAAAAAATCAGAAAACAAGTGTTGCCTCTGCATACACTTGTTCATACATCAAAAACTATGATCATAAGTTTTGCTAAATAATTGAATAACGAAAACTCTAATCAGTTCTAACAAAGCATCCATCCACTGACATTAAAGTTTACGGTCGCGCTATTTCCGATATTGGCCGAACGCTCGACGAAGTCAGTATAGTCATACAGTCAAGTATTGAAGAGAAATTCCCGCGTTCTCGCTGAATGTCTCATAAAAGTTTCAATGGTCCAATATAATTAAACACAAAGTAATTAATTTCTCGTTTCTGATGGGACTTCTTCGAGATTTCCGATTTTTCTAGTTATGATGAAGGCATTTCCTACCTGTATGCTAAATTTCAACTCGGTAGCATATCTGGAAGTGGGTTAGAATTTCCGGACATAGCCACAAATATTCATTTTTATACATATAGATTGTATTAACATACCTTGAAGAAAACTTTGACCTGCAAATAATCCGGATAGAATAATTGCAAAAATTCCTTTTACCGCAAGATACCTTAATCACTTAAATCGACAACTTTAAATCTATTACGAACTGCACGTGGTCCATGTGCACTGACCTCCTACAGAAGTGGGGTTAGACCCAACACTCAAACTAAACCTGCAAGCATCCATATCAATCAATGAGGCTTATATCATCTTGTTCTATCTACAGCTTTCCTGGAACCCCAGACAACATAAACAACCTATGCAACAACACTTGATGCTCTTCAGTGGCTCAACGGCTGAATATTGTTAATCTTTTGATAATGTTTTGATAACAAACGATAATTTGAAGTGTGTAATCTTTAAACATTTTGTTATTGTGTTTTGTTATTCAATAAATAAAAATAATAACGCTGTAAAGTTGAATTTTTTAAAGAAGACTGTTCAATGACAAATGAACGAATAAACAATCAAATTATTTATATATTTCTTTCTCACTCATGCGTGCAAGACTTATACGAGACAGAAATATATAAATAAAATGGTTGTTGAGTTGTTCATTTGTCACTGAACAGACCTTTAAAAAACTGAATTGTACATGTATAATCTATATATATAAAAGGCAGTGTCCTGACTGACTGACTGACTCAATCATCACCGCCCAGCCCGAACCCCTAGGTCTAGAAACTTGAAATTCGGAGAGTATATTCCCTTCATGACGTAAGCACCCACTAAGAAGGGATTTTTCAAAATTCCACTCCTAAGGGATGAAAAGGGGTGAAATGTGATTTCACGAATTCCTTAATATCTCTTAGGGCCGATGGGATATCGACTTAGTTTTTGCTTACAAGTATTACCCATACAAATACCGAAAAACCAATTTCGGGATTTTGCCCTAATCAACCCCTAAAGGGGTGAACCTACAATCGGGGAGAGTTATGCATTCCGTCGTATTTCCTGTGTTCGTTTAGTTGCAACATTACTTTTTAGCACATAGGAGTATTTTTAAAATATCTCGAAAAGGTTTTGGTAGTTTTTTTAAATTTCACCCCTATAGGGTGAAAAGGGGTGAATTATGATTTAAAGTATTCCTTAATATCTCTTAGAACCAATAAGATATCAACTTGCTTTTTGCTTACAAAGATTACCTATACAAATACCGAATCACCAATTTCAGGATTTTGTCCTAATCAACCCCTAAAGGGGTGGATCTACAATCGGGGTGAATTATACATCCCGTCGTAATTCCTGTGTTCGTTTAGTTGCAACATTACTTTTTGGCACATAGGTGTCTTTTTAAAATATATCGAAATGGGTTTGACAGTTTTTTAAAAATCCATCCCTAAGGGTAGAAAAGGGGTGAATTGTGATTTCAAGGATTCCTTAATATCTTTTAGGATCAATAAGATATCGACTTACTGTTTGCTTGCAAAGATTATCCATACAATTACCGAAAAACTTATTTCAGGAATTTTTCCTAATCAACCCCAAAAGGGGTGGATCTACAATCGGGGTGAGTTATACATTCCGTCGTATTTCCTGTGTTCGTTTAGTTGCAACATTACTTTTTAGCACATAGGAGTATTTTTAAAATATCTCGAAAAGGTTTTGGTAGTTTTTTAAAATTTCACCCCTATAAAGTGAAAAGGGGTGAATTATGATTTCAAGTATTTCTTAATATCTCTTAGAACCAATAAGATATCGACTTGCTTTTTGCTTACAAAGATTACCTATACAAATACCGAATCACCAATTTCAGGATTTTGTCCTAATCAACCCCTAAAGGGGTGGATCTACAATCGGGGTGAATTATACATCTCGTCGTAATTCCTGTGTTCGTTTAGTTGCAACATTACTTTTTGGCACATAGGTGTCTTTTTAAAATATATCGAAATGGGTTTGACAGTTTTTTAAAATTCCATCCCTAAGGGTTGAAAAGGGGAGAATTGTGATTTCAAGGATTCCTTAATATCTTATAAGATCAATAAGATATCGACTTACTGTTTGCTTGCAAAGATTATTCATACAATTACCGAAAAACTTATTTCAGGAATTTTTCCTAATCAACCCCTAAAGGGGTGGATCTACAATCGGGGTGAGTTATACATTCCGTCGTATTTCCTGTGTTCGTTTAGTTGCAACATTACTTTTTAGCACATAGTATTTTTAAAATATCTCGAAAATGTTTTGGTAGTTTTTTAAAATTTCACCCCTATAGGGTGAAAAGGGGTGAATTATGATTTTAAGGATTCTTTAATATCTCTTAGGACCAATAAGATATCGACTTGCTTTTTGCTTACAAAGATTACCCATACAAATACCGAATCACCAATTTCAGGATTTTGTCCTAATCAACCCCTAAAGGGGTGGAGGTACAATCGGGGTGAATTATACATCCCATCGTAATTCCTGTGTTCGTTTCGTTGCAACATAACTTTCTGGCACATAGGTGTCTTTTTAAAATATCTCGAAATGGGTTTGACAGTTTTTTAAAATTCCACCCCTAAGGGTTGAAAAGGGGTGAATTGTGATTTCAAGGATTCCTTCATATCTCTTAGGATCAATATGATATCGATTTACTGTTTGCTTGCAAAGATTATCCATAAAATTACCGATAAACTTATTTCAGGAATTTGTCCTAATCAACCCCTAAAGGGGTGAATCTACAATCGGGGTGAGTTATACATTCCGTCGTATTTCCTGTGTTCGTTTAGTTGCAATATTACTTTTTAGCACATAGGAGTCTTTTTAAAATATCTCGAAAAGTTTTTGGTAGTGTTTTAAAATTTCACCCCTATAGGGTGAAACGGGGTGAATTATGATTTCAAGTATTCCTTAATATCTCTTAGAACCAATAAGATACCGACTTGCATTTTGCTTACAAAGATTACCTATACAAATACCGAAAAACATATTTCAGGTTTTTGTCCTAATCAACCCCTAAAGGGGTGGATCTACAATCAGGGTGAATTATACATCCCGTCGAATACGACGGGAAATATATAAACACAGGAATCATCCTGTGTTCATTAGTTGCAGCATTACTTTTTGGCACATAGGTGTCTTTTTAAAATATCTCGAAACGGGTTTGACAGTTTTTTAAAATTTCACCTCTAAGGGTTGAAAAGGAGTGAATTGTGATTTCAAGGATTCCTTAATATCTCTTAGGACCAATAAGATATGGACTTACTGTTTGCTTGCAAAGTTTATCCATACAATTACCGAAAAACTTATTTCAGGAATTTGTCCTAATCAACCCCTAAAGGGGTGGATCTACAATCGGGGTGAGTTATATATTCCGTTGTATTTCCTGTGTTCGTTTAGTTGCAACATTACTTTTTAGCACATAGGTGTCTTTTTAAAATATTTCGAAAAGGTTTTGATAGTTTTTTAAAATTTCATCCCTAAAGGGTGAAAAGGGGTGAATTGTGATTTCAAGGTTTCCTTAAATCTCTTAGGGCCAATAAGATATTGACTTGCTTTTTGATTACAAAGATTACCCATACAAATACCGAAAAATATATTTCAGGATTTTGTCCTAATCAACCCCTAAAGGATGGATCTACAATCGGGGGAAATTATACATCCCGTCGTATTCCCTGTGTTTATTGAGATATAAGGTGTCTTTTTGGCACATAGGCTTCTTTTTAAAATATCTCGAAATGGTTTTGACAACTTTTTTAAATTTAACCCCTAAAGGGCGAAAAGGGGTGAAATGTGATTTCAAGGATTGTTTAATATTTTTTAACACCAATAAGACATCGACTTGGTTTTTGCTTACAAAAAGTACCCTTCCAGATGCAGAAAAACCAATTTTTTGATTTTGTCCTAATCAACCCTTTAAGGGGTGGATCTGCAATCGGGGTGAATTATACATCCCGCCGTATTTCCTGTGTTCGTTTAGTTGCAACATTACTTTTTGGCACATAGTTATCTTTTTAGAATATCTCGAAATAGTTTTGACATTTTTTTAAAATTACCCCCTAAAGGGTGAAAAGGGATGAATTGTGATTTCAAGGATTCCTTAATATCTCTAAGGACCAATAAGATATCGACTTGCTTTTTGCTTACGAAGATTACCCATACAAATACCGAAAAACTTATTTCAGGATTTGGTCCTAATCAACCCCTAAAGGGATGGATCTACAATCAAGGTGAATTATACATCCCGTCGTATTTCCTCTGTTCGTTTAGTTGCAACATTAATTTTTGGCATATAGATGTCTTTTTAAAATATCTCGAAATAGTATTGACAGTTTTTTTTTTAAATTTCACCCCTAAAGGGTGAAAAGGGGTGAATTGTGATTTCAAGGATTCCTTAATATCTCTTAGGACCAATAAGATATCGACTTGCTTTTTGCTTACAAAGATTACCCATACAAATACGGAAAAATATGTTTCAGGATTTTTGTCCTAATCAACCCCTAAAAGGTGGATCTAGAATTGGGGTGAATTATACATCCCGTCGTATTCCCTGTGTTTGTTTAGTTATAAGGTTTCTTTTTGGCACATAGGCGTATTTTTAAAATATCTCGAAATATTTTAACAATTTTTTTAAATTTAACCCCTAAAGAGTAAAAAGGGGTAAAATGTGATTTCAAGGATTGTTTCAACATTTTTTAAGACTAATAAGATATCACTTGGTTTTTGCTTACAAAAACTACCCATGCAAATACCGAAAAACCAATTTTTGGATTTTGTCCTAATCAACCTCTTAAGGGGTGGATCTACAATCGGGATGAATTATACATCCCGTCGCATTTCCTGTGTTCGTTTAGTTGCAACATTAATTTTTGACACATAGGTGTTTTTTTTTTTTTTAATTTCACCCTTTAATGGTGAAATGTGATTTCAGTAATTCCTTAATTCTTTTGGGACCAATAAGTTATCGACTTGGTGTTTGCTTACAAAAATTATCCATACAAATGCCGAAAAACTTATTTCAGGATTACATCGTAATCAACCCCTAAAGGGGTGAATCTACAAACGGCGTAGATTATACATCGCGTCGTATTTCCTGTGTCTTTTTAAAATGTCTCGAAATGGTTTTAACAGTTTTTTACCTTTAACAAATATCACCCCTAAAGGGTGAAAAGAGGGAATTGTGATTTCAAGGACGCCTTAATATCTTCTAGGATCAATAAGATTTAGACTTCGTTTTTACTTATAAAGATTACCCATACAAATGCCGAAAAACGTATTTCAGGATTTTATCTTAATCAACCCCTAAAGGGGTGAATCTACAGTCGTGGTGAATTATAGAACCCTTTGTATTTCCAGCGGTTGTTGAGTTATAATATTCCATTTTGGCATATATGTTTTCACAGTTTGACAGTTTTCTTTCGCTCCTAAAGGGTAATTTAGTATTTTTTTGTTAAAAATAAAAAATTCGGAGAGTACATTTTTCAGTATGAAGTAAGAACCCACTAAGAAAGGATTTTTTTCAAGTTCGACCCCTATCTGGTGAAAAGGAGTAAAATGTTTTTTCACGGGTTCCTCAATATCTCTTAGGACAGATGAGATATCGACTAGATTTTTTGTTACAAAGGTTACCCATACACAAGTTTAAAAACAAACTGCGGATTTTATGCCAATGAGACCATCAATATACCGTAGCGAAGCACGGGTTTTCAGCTAGTATAGAATATAATTGATCTTTTTTTCCCACAAGTAATACTGTCACAAAGATTTTAATGCAGTTCCACAAGATACTTAAAAATATATTAATTTTTTACCGACCGCCAACTTATATAAGGAAGGTATTGTGATCATACCGATTTTGGCATTTCGAGATTGCGGTGGATCTCCACGAATTGAGGTTCCTACATAACATTTTGACTATCTTTAGCATGATTTCTGTCGGTCTGTCTGTCTGTCTGTCTATCTGTCTGTGTACACGTGCAGAGCTAATTCGGCTAAAAGGAATTTTATATAACATCATATTTATGCTTTTGTCATCAATGGCACAAGTTGATCAACTTTTGATAAAAATCGGTTGACTAGAAATAGGAGTTTACTTAAAAATGGGGATTTTTGCGAATATTTCACAAGAGAAATATTTCGAAAAAATTTATTTAAAAAAAGTTGCTATAAAAGCAATAACTAACAACTTTTATTTCAGACAATTTTTTTTGTCAACGTAATATAATACGTTATTGTCTTTTGCAATAATAACTACTCTGCTGCTAGAATGTATTTTATAGAAGTACTTTGTGATGGCGGTCGGTCCTGTGGTGGCCACAGCTGAATTTTTTAGTACATAATACATTGATGTATTTTAAACAAGAAATGTCAATCAGATTTTAAAGTAATCTGTTACTTACTTGTCAATAGAATTACGAAGGGTTTCTTAACGAAAACTGTCTCTTCTTGCAGGTCATGTTCTGAAACACCGATCACAATTTGTACTCCGGGGGGTTGAGGTCAAAGCTGTTAGACGGCCAATCCGCAGATTAAATTAAGTCCGGTATATTGCCTTCAAGTCACTGCTGCGTAGTCTTAGCCTTATGGGCTGGCGCTGAATCTTGCTGAAGCTCCAGTGGTGAGCAGAGAATAGAAAGTTGATCAGTTCTTTAACTGTCTGCTCTAACACTGTTTCCTGGTAGACTCTGGTCGATGTTTTTACCCATTTCCCTCAGAAATAAAGCTTGGTGGTATAGTATTTTGCACGAAATTTGAAACGTTCATTATAACCTCAAGATTAAAGTTCACAGCATATAAGTGTATATAAGTAAATACTGAATTTAAAACAAACTTTTTTAAAAATATTTCAGCCCGTTTTACTTTTCATTTTTATTCACCATTCACTAGGATAAAAATTAAAATGTGGCGACCTTGAATCGATATTAGTCCTTCTGAAATAATAAAGGAGGTAAATAATTCCCAACAAGAGACAGAAGAAGAAATCAATACAGGATTAGAATAAATACAACATGAAGAAACAAAAGAAAGAAAACGAAAAACACATTTAAGCAATGACGCAAAAACAACTGGTTTTACCGGTGTGATGCAGGGTTGGGGAGTTGGCAGAAAAATTACCGACTCCGACTCTCAACTCTGACTTCGACTCCGACTCCGATTCCGACTCCCGACTCCTCTCACTCGTAAATCATAAAGTCTATTCCAAATGTTTAAGCGGGACTAAATGTATTTTTTAATTTCTTAAGTTATCATTTAAGCTCACTTTTCAACGATCGAAGTGGGTTTTTGTTAAACAAAATTATAGAAAGCCTCATTCAATCGTTAAAAGTTAGTAAATTTCAATATCTAGTTCCGCTGCAACTAAAGAAACAGACTATACTTACATTTAATATCTTGGGTTGGGGTGAGCTGTTTCATTGTCATTTTCATTTCATCTTGATTTTTTGTGTCATTTTTAATACATATTTTCGAATATACATATTAGTTTTCATAAGTTTTTATTGTATTTTATGTACTTTATTTTTCATACTATGTCACTTTTTTCTTTTGACATTTAGGTTTTGGCTGCCAACATGAAACATGAAATAATCACGAAGCTCGTTACAACTTGAGAAACTAAAAATCCAGTTTAGTTCCGCTATGTAAACATAATAATACATAGTATACAGAATAAGATAAAATGGATATGAGTAAAAACAAATACCTTTATTACATCGTAGTAATCTGTTAATATGAACAGTACGAGTATTAATCATATTTTAAAATGTAAAGCATGAAGAAAATCAGGCAAACCGGTATTGAATATTTTTAATTTAATTTTCGTTCTTGAACAGAGAACAAAATGTAGTTCCTGTTCCCGTTCTTTAAAAAATTCTGGTAATATGTGTATTTTTATTTCATTTTCGGTTTGTTCACATCCTTGATAAAAATTGAATTAAAGAGTCGGGAGCCGATAACTTTTTCCGTCTCCCGACTCAGACTCCGGCTCTTTCAAAAAGCTTCGACTCCTAGACTCCCGACTCCCGACTCCGACTCTCCCATCTCTGGTGTGATGCAAATGGGAACAACGTCACAACATAAAGGTCTCCAGAAGACAGCATTTTTAAATAAGGCATCTCTTAAACTTAACGATTAATCAACACGAAAGTTGGCGAAAGAAGAAAATGGAGGGATTCTGGAACTTTGGGTGAATTTTTATTGATTTTGTGCGAAGAAAAATTTATGAAATGTATGATAAAAAGTGCGTGCCTACTCTAAATTTATTGTTAAACAAGCTAATAAAAAGTGACAGCAACACTGATTGTTCGATTTCAACTTTATCACGTAGGTGACAAAATGGGACCTAAACATAAAACAGTAGATAAACTTCATTGAATCACATAGAATTAGAAAACTAAAAGAGTCGTATTTGGAGCAAATTAAAACATTCCGCGAAGAAAATCGTTTTGTTTATTAATCAGACAAAACATGGTATAGCACACACATTGTTGTTAAAAAAGGTGGGGTTGATTCTTCCGGAGAAATTCTCCTGTTAGTTGAAGGTCCCAGTTTCACGCGGAAAACGCTTAATATTTTTTTTTGCACGCCGATTCAGAAAACGGATTGGCATGTGAACCATTGATATCAGCTAGAAATAAAAATATCAGAAAAAGATTGTATTTTTTTCATCTTTTTCTCAAATAGAATTTCCTGGATTCGCCTCTGTTTGATTCTCTGACGATCCTCTGACGGTCTTGTTTACCAATAATTTATGACGGGGATAATAAGCGATAATGAGAAATTGTGGTGAATTGTGGTTTTAAGAAATTCTTTCATTTATCGTGCATAAAACTATACCATAATACTTGAACAATAATAGAAGCAGGATAACGGCCCTTTTGGCTCCTCGGTGCTTTTTCATGTGCTTCTCGTGAACTTGTAGCATACATCCTGTTATTGACTGTTGAAAGATCATATTAATAATCTTTTCATCAGTAAAAAGATTTATTTATTTATTTATAATTAGAGGCGCACCAGCGTGCTGCTATTAGCGTCTTTATAACAATTACATTGGTTTACAATTCTTTAGTTTTACATTCAATACATTTTGTAATGAGTACATTTATTTACTATTTAAATATATTTATCTAACTTTGTGGCTATCAGAAAACTAAGGGTCTTCTGTAGTTGCACTGGGTCGTTATACAGGGCATCGCATGCTTTCTTCTTTCTTCGTCATATTGGGGACACTCGGTGATGACATGTTTTACAGAGGTTTTTGTGTGGCAGGTAGCGCATCTATCGGATGTTGTGGTGTCAAACAAGAACCTGTGTGTTGACAGTGATCTATTCTTAACCTGGTTATAAGTATCTGTTCTTTCCTAAATCCTGGTATTTTCTCCCGTTTATTAGTGTTCTTGACCTCTCTTAATTTGTTTTCTAATGTGCGCCGCACGAACTTATACGAGACAGAAATATATAAATAAAATGGTTGTTGAGTTGTTCATTTATCACTGAACAGACCTTTAAAAAACTGAATTGTACATGTATAATATAGAATATAATTGATCTTTTTTTCCCACAAGTAATACTGTCACAAAGATTTTAATGCAGTTCCACAAGATACTTAAAAATATATTAATTTTTTACCGACCGCCAACTTATATAAGGAAGGTATTGTGATCATACCGATTTTGGCATTTCGAGATTGCGGTGGATCTCCACGAATTGAGGTTCCTACATAACATTTTGACTATTTTTAGCATGATTTCTGTCGGTCTGTCTGTCTGTCTGTCTATCTGTCTGTGTACACGTGCAGAGCTAATTCGGCTAAAAGGAATTTTATATCACATCATATTTATGCTTTTGTCATCAATGGCACAAGTTGATCAACTTTTGATAAAAATCGGTTGACTAGAAATAGGAGTTTACTTAAAAATGGGGATTTTTACGAAGATTTCACAAGAGAAATGTTTCGAAAAAATTTATTTAAAAAAAGTTGCTATAAAAGCAATAACTAACAACTTTTATTTCAGACATTTTTTTTTTGTCAACGTAATATAATTTTTTATTATTATCTTTATTTTTCTCCTTTTTTCAGATACATAAGATGTACAGTTTTTAGATACATAATTTATGAATAAAATATGCTAATTTCAGTAATAATTATAATAAAGACATGCCCTTATCACTAGAATGTGTAGGGCATATACCACTTTGACTGAGACAGTCAGTGTGTGGTTTATAATAATTTATTGTAAGGTATATTGTGAGTGATATTTACATTTTTATTTTTGGGTATTAAGTGCTAGAGAGAAAAGTTAAATTATGTTATCGTCTTAAATATTGTGTCAAGATTTATTGTAGTTATCCATTTTTTCGCTTGTTTATTTAAATTTGTATTTGTTATTTTTATTTTATTTTTGGATATATAGTTTGAAAAACTGTTGTACATTTTAGGTACGTAATTTAAATAATAACGTTGGGATATGCTTTTATTAGCTTTAAAAAGTTTTTTATTGTTTTTCCGTCGAGTGTTATAGCTGTGAGCTGGTGTTTCTATGGCTAATTTTGTTTTATTTATATATTTGAGTATATGTACTGCATAGATTTGTTTAATGTTTAAGATTTTACTTAATTCATACAATTTATTTGTGGGAAATAGCTTTGGCTTATTGAAAATTGATTTAATAATTAATTTCTGTGTGATTTCTAGTGTTTTTAAATGCCTTTCTCTGGCTCCTCCCCATCCGACGATGCCATATGAGATAATTGATTCCACTAAAGCGTAGTAAAATGATTTTAGTTGGTTTAGTGTATAAATATACTGTATTTTTTTAAATATATAAATATATTTTCTGATTCTTTTTACAGTCATATTAATGTGATAATCCCACTTTAGAAAACAATCGAAATTTACTCCTAAATATTTATATTTATTGGTTTTTTGTATTATAGGACATATACATTGATTTGGGTTGCAAGAAGTGTTATGGATTGATAAATAGATAAAATTGGGTTGTTTTGTTTGAGTCAAAGAAAATGGCATGAAGTAAGATTTTGAGAAGTTCAAAGTGAGAATATTTGTGTCCATCCAGTTTGACAGCAGTGCTAGATCGTTTTCGGCGATTTTTTTTAACTGCGCCCAGTTTGCCCCTTCTATAAATATCACCGTATCATCTGCATACGATAGAATTTTCCCATTTATTTTGATATTCATCATATCATTGATATATAAGCTGAACAGAAGGGGGGATAAAAGAGTCCCTTGAGGGAGACCGCATATTACTGATCTTTCTTTACTTTTTATGTTTTTAATTTTGATCTGTTGAACTCTATTTTCAAGATAACTTTTTAATAATTGTAGTGGTGTTCCGCGCAATCCGTGTCTTTCTATTTTTTCTATTAATAAGTTGTGGTTAACAGTATCAAACGCTTTAGTTAAGTCTAAAAACAAAGCGAGACATGGTTTCGAGGTATCCATACTGTTGTAGATATATTTTGTTAAAATCGCAATTGCATCGGTCGTCGATTTTTCTTTGCAGAAACCAAATTGATATTTACTAATTATATCGTGTTTTTCAAGAAAAGACAGTAATCTTTTCAAGATAAGTTTTTCAAAAGTTTTTGATAGGGTAGTTGTGAGAGAAATCGGCCGATAGTTGTGCAATTCATTTGTAGGACCTTGTTTATGTATGGGTACTACTAGTGTTTTTTTAAAACAATTTGGAAAGTATCCGTTTTCAAAACATTTATTGAAAATACGTGTAACTATGATGGCGATAGTTTCATGGATGTATTGCAAGTTGTTACTAGTTATATTATCGTACCCTGGCGCTTTATTTTTTGTTAAGGACAGAATGGCATCTTTGACTTCATCTGGGTGGATTGGGGTCAAATATAAACTATTTTCATTTATCGGAATGTCTTTGATAATTGTGGTTTGGTTAAGTTTATTCACTTTTATATTATTTGCTAAGTTTTCTCCTATCTCTGAGAAATATTTGTTGAAATGTTCAGCTATTGTCGTGGGACAATTTATGTTTGATTTATTTATTATTATATGTCCTATCTCTTTTTTTACATTTTTCGTTGTGTTGTATATTGATTCTTTAAGGGTGTTCCAAATCTCTTTAGTATCGTTATTGCACTTGTTTAGTTTATTTTTAAAATAGTCAGTTTTGAGTTTAGAAATAAGTTGACTAATAGTTTTTTTATAGTATTCATATTTATTTTTAATTTGTACGTTATTGGTGTTAAGTAAATATTGTTTGTAAAGTCTATCACGGATTTGAATTGCTTTTACTATGCCTGTTGTAATACATGTTTTTCGTTTTGTGTTTTTATTAGTTAATGGTTTCTTAAAGGTAGATTTTTTTATTGAGTTAGATATATATTTTGTTAAATTTTGTATATCCGTGTCTATGGTGTCAGTATAAATAAAGTCATTGATATTATTTTTTACTAGGTTAATAAATTTTGTTTTGTTAAGATAAGTTACATATTTAATTTTTGACTTTTTTTTTTTTGTGTCGCATCAGTTAAATTTGATCTTATCATTACTGGATAGTGGTCGGTTAATTTGGTTTTTAAAATAATTGAGAGGTTACGTGCGGGATCTATTTTTGATTTTATAAAAATGTGATCGATACATGTTTTACTAGTTATAGTAACTCTTGTTGGTTTGTTAACAGCTGATGTAAAACCGTATTCTGTTAAGAGATTTATATAATCATTTGCCAATAGGTTGTTTCTAAGCGATTTATTTCTTATGTCTATGTTAATATCACCCACAATATATTCCTGTTTAATATTTTTTGTTTGTTCCTCTAAAAACTGCTTTAGATGACACAGAAATGTGTTTACATTGTATAATACGTTATTGTCTTTTGCAATAATAACTACTCTGCTGCTAGAATGTATTTTATAGAAGTACTTTGTGATGGTGGTCGGTCCTGTGGTGGCCACAGCTGAATTTTTTAGTACATAATACATTGATGTATTTTAAACAAGAAATGTTTATTTCCCACTGTTCCATTATTTGCTTTTTTGCATAATTCTTCCAGTCATAGTCGAGGCTTTTGAGATGTTCTTCAGGGTGGATTAAATTTGTGCCTTCTCTTGCTATTTGGTCTGCCGCTTCATTTCCATTTATCCCGACATGTGATGGTACCCAGGTAAAAAGAATTTTCATGTGTAGAAATCCTTCGTAATTCTATTGATAAATGTTCGCAGAGATTTAAGAGCTATATAAAGACCAGATGTGGTCATTTTGAAAACTGATTGGTGTTTTTTTGTTTAAAATACATCTATGTGTTATCTACTAAGAGAAAATTAAAATATCTTTAAGCATCTTGTGGAAATTCATTGAAAACTTTGTGACAGTATTTATGGTCAGAATAGGTAAGTAGCTATCGCTAAATGATTAATTGCAACCACCGTCAAAGGTACAATAAACCCAAAAAAATTCTACCAAAAATTTGATGGACTGCAATAAAATTATTTGTTACGAATACGTAAAAAAAAGTTTTAATGTTTTAGTACACTACATTTATTTGCTTTTTGAACAGAGAAGAAAATATATAGCGGCAGTAGAGTGCTTTTTTCATGAGATCAAGCCAGTGAGGTCATATGCGCAGAAACCAGAATTCGTACAGTCGCTTCGTAGCTAAATAACGGACGAAGTACAGGCTGCAAATTGCTTTGCGACTAATTTGACGTCATTATTTGGCGCATATACAAGTCGCTGTCCTGATCTCATGGAAAAAGCAATGTACGAGAGTTTCTTGTCAATGCCAATCAGTAACTGCAAACAACAAAACAGCCGGTAGTGTAGCCTATCAGCGTAAATTTGACGGAAAATTTCAAAATCACATGAATCGTAAAGAGATAAATGAAATATTGTAGAGACAACCGAACAGTTGCTTAAGCGAAGTAATTGCTTACTAAATAGGAAGTAAATTATAATTTACCCCCGTATATTTTATAATTTTACTTTTACATACAAGAATATAATTACATAGTACACATTAAATTTCAATAAAAAAATATTGTGAATCATTCTAATTTTGATTGAAATATTGAATTCTACTTTCTGAATAATTAATTCGAATATATATTTGTTTCATTATTGAAAATAATCATCTTCTTTATATCTTTTCTTTAGGCGTCGCGGGTCCTAAGAAACTGTTCTCTGGCAATTGGCCCTGTGTGATAGGTCACTAGTAAATCATAATATTTAATTTCTAGATTTTACGCACAAAAAAAAAAAAATCACAAAAAATATGCTATCTCAGAGGAAACTGTCACGACATAAAGACGCATCAAAACAAAAAAAGAAAACAAGTTGACGTTTTAATCTAACCGAAATCATGCGATCTTGTAGTGATCCTAGCACGAAACAGTGGTTGATGCGAAGAAGTACATTTTTTATTAATTTTTTGTGAAATTATTGATATTAAAGATTTAATTTGATATCATATTTTTTTTCTGTGGCTGTAATACGTCCCGCATTGTGCTGTCAAACTTTTTACAGCCTTACAATAAATACAATCTACACTGGTGAATCGGAAATAATTTTGTTTTTGCAAGATAACGCCCGACTTTCGTGTGTAAAAATGAAAAGAATAATAAATGAAGGAGTATAGGAGATTCTACATCATGCCCGTACTCACCATACGCATCTAAAACGGATTATTACTTCTATGTTTGAATAAATAAAATCAGGAATACGTACACATTACTAAAAACAAAAGAAAATACACACCGTCGCTTCCCAGACCATTGAGATGTGCGACAGCGGCTAATACAGTACATCGTGCGTACGAGCAAAGGTAACATGCATTTTGCACTCTACAAATCAAAGAGCTGGAAACTGAGTCGACTCCAGTCGGCCTATCAAACTCTGCTCCCTGCTAATAATTCAATAGGAGAGATCCGTATAATTTGGACCATTTAACGTTTATATTTATTAAATTCTTTCAGGGTGAACTCTATTAAATGATATTTTTTGGGAGAATGTAGTAAATAACAGACGTCAATAGTATTTTTTTTAACCTCTGAACATTCATACAGAACAATAATATCAAGTACAATATGTAAATGTTTGTAATTTGGACCACATGCGTGTAACCAGTTGATCATGTAATTTGGACTTCAATATAAAGTAGTGTTTTATGAAGTTAAAGTAAAGAATGTGAGATTATTTTGAATTGTGAACGAAGGCAGGGCCGGCGGAAGTGGGCACGCGGAGAGGGCGCCGCTGTTAGGTTAGGCTCAAAAAGGCGCCAAATTAATGTAAATATAATTAGCGTAATGTTATTTTGTAGCTTTGTTTTTGGTCATCATCATTTATATTTTAGAAGTGAGGATCTTTTTTGTTTTCAGGACATCACCTTATATAATATGTTTAAGGGAGCCCAGTTATAAAATCTTACCCAGGGCTCGAAAAAAGCTAGTTACGACCATGTATAGGGGCGTCGAATTAAATCTTGCCTACGGGTGCCAACTACCCTCGCGCCAACTACCCTCGCGCCAACTACCCTCGCGCCGGCCCTGAACGTAAGTTACATTAGTAAATTTCTATTTTATTCGGAACACTCCTCACATCAGGCGCACACGCTGAATTGGGGGAGGGGCTCAGAACACAAAACATTTTCTTAGGGGTGCTCAGAACCCAATTTTTTTTTCTTACGGATGTTCAGTTACAAGACAAAAATTTTCCTTAAGGGACTATTACCGGTTAGAAAGACAAAAAATGACCTATAATTAAATATTTTTTTTCTCGTTTCCTTTATTATAGAACGTTGTGCAACTTTTTTTATTTTATTAATATTATATTCAAGATTATAAATTTTTTTTTTTTTTTTTCAATACATAGATAATTATATAGATGGCGCCAAAGTTCAGTAACAAAAAATTATGATGCTCCATGGCCCGGGGTTAATCTCGAAATTGACAAGTCTGAAACAAAAAATTCAAAAATAATTTTAAAGATGAAGGTGTCTTACATCGTAATTTACCACCTATTATAAAAAAAAGGGTGTAAAAACAAAATGGCGGATTGGTGAAATTTTTTTTCTAAAAATCATGTTTTTTCCCCCTTTTAACCTTATCAATTTTCTTTTTTTTTCAAATTTTTTTGCAATTTTCTGGTAAATTACGGTAGAGGACATCAAAATGAACAAAATTCACTAAATTTTAAAAATATCCGTTGTGTAGTTATGGAGAATAAGTCTGGGCCGATTGAAAAAACACCATTTCGAGAAAATCACTTTTAAAGTTTTTTTTAATATTTGTATTGTAATATTTTTAAAAAAATTAAGTTTCAGCCCTTACAATTGGTTAATCAGCAATCCCTGGTCCATATAAAAGTACTCCCGAATCAATCATTTGTTGCTGTTCCTCTTGCTGAGCAGTTTGCTTTGCCAAGCGAGCTTCCTTCGACGCCGCGGTACTCGCTTTATTGGCCATCTCAATGCGTTCCTCATCTTTTTTTTTAAACATAATCATACGCAGAGTGTCCAATTATGCATCCCATTACCTCCAATATTTTCAAGAGGGACGTTCTACCTTCATTAAACATTGCTAATGAAATATTAGCAGCCAACTCAGTAACTTCTCTTCCCAGAAACGTATGTTTGGGAACGATAGCCCAAAGTGTTTTATATATATATTTTAATGTTTTATTATATGTTTAATTATATATATATATATATATATATATATATATATATATATATATATATATATATATATATATATATGTATATATATATGTATTTGAACAGAATAACGGTGTTGAGAAGCACACCTGCCGAAACTCGTCAAACCAGCTGTCGCGCACCGAAAAAGCACATGCGCTAAAATTGCCACCAATTTCTTATTTTTTTGAATTTCGTTATAAAAATTTAGGATATGATTTCTGAAGGTATAAGGAATCAAAAAATGTAAAAAAAAAAAACGATTTTTTGAAAATTATAACCGGTAATAGTCCCTTAAAAACGTGTTTTTTAAGTGCTTGGGGGTTGCACCCTGTCCCTCGTACTAGACAGCAAGTCTATCCGTTATTTCTGACATCTCAGTTCTGGTTTTCGTTTTTTTGAACCGTTTTCTTTTTCTTTTTTTTAAATTTACATGCCGCTGATGCTATCCTTCACAGCTGCCAAAGTCAATATCAAGTCCTCATATATCCTTTTATCATATGTACCTTTCACTTTTCTAGCTTCTCTAGTTTTTTATTTGTAATTTGGAAAAGTGTAGCGATTTTTCAAACATTGTGTAATTTGAAGCAAATTACACATTTTGTACTGTGCAAATTACATAAGAAAGTATAAAATTAACTACTTAGGTGTAGATTTAAAGTATCTGAAAATATTCTAAATATAATTGTGAATTATCTTAAGATTTTGTTTACAAGCAAGTCAAGTTTCTTTTCGATATGACTTGTAGAAGACAACAATACACTCTTCTCCTAATGAATAAAAATAATAAGAAAACACTCACGATACGAAAATTCTCCTTCCAATAAAGCTGTTCCCGTTGGGTGAAAAAAGGTGGTAACATGGAGTAGTAGATCATCACCCCATCCGAGAGGTGGTCCTATCTTTCACCAAACTCCGAACCAAGGTCTGGCCTAAATTACACACAGGTCCAAATTACACAGAATTCTAATAAAAATTATAGTGCCGTTCTCTCTGGTGTGTTCCGTACAAAACATAAACTGTTATTCGTAACATTGATAGGTGGACAGTAGGATTCACGGTAAGTTCATCGAAAATCAATTCATCGAAAATCAATTCATCGAAAATCAATTCATCGAATGATCAATTCATCGAATGATCAATTCATTGAAAAAAAAAATATATATTTTGTAATTATTTGAGAGGAATGCCGAGGGGATCGGAAAGCCAAAAAAGTAGTGGTCAATAAAAATTGACAGACTACACTTATCAAATAACTATCATACTTGGTCTATTAATAATTTTTAAATTTTCCATTCAGAAAATACGCCAGGTAAAAGATACCTGTTGGATTATTTTGAAATCGAACAGGGCTTCTTAGATCAGAAAAACCAGGTTAATGGGCTCATATATGTACTTAATACGCCCATTCTTAAAGGATTATAAAAATGGTATTTCCCTATCTGTTAAGTCTTAAGGGTTTTGTGTTATGTACATAGTTTTACTATTCATATTTACTATACCACACATGATTTGTTCAATGTACGGTGATTCTAAACAGGTGGCATTGTTATGTTAGTGTGAGTTTGTTTTGTCATTAGATGATGGGTAGCTCGCTTCGCTCGGCTTCTTCTAACCAAACCCTTACTAACCTAACCCAACCTAAGATAGTGTTTTAACATTAAACTAGAAGATGGGTAGCTCGCTTCGCTCGGCTTCTTCTAACAAAACCCTTACTAACCTAACCTAACCTAAAATAGTGCTTTGTCCTTAAACTAGAAGATGGGTAACTCGTTCCGCTCGGTTTTAGACTTTTACTAACTAAACCTAACCTAATTACCTTGTTTTTAGGCGCATAGTACTTTATTTTCCCCCATATTAGCCCAATTAAAATGTGTATGAATTTATAAAAATTATTTGCGTGCAATTGCCCATAACCTGTCTTATTAAACCTTAAAAACAAAACATTTATCTCTTTTATTATATAAGTTTTCTTATTATATTTCTTTATTTATATTCAAACACTATGTCACTTTATTTACCTTTTTTTTAAACCATATAAAAAAATTTACGCAATTATTTCTTAGTCTGTCTACTTTTATTGACCACTGCTCTTTTGACTTTCTGATCCCCTCGGCATTCCTCTCAAATATTTACAAAATATTTTTTTTCGATGAATTGATCATTCGATGAATTGATTTTCAATTAATTGATTTTCGATGAATTGATTTTCGATGAACTCGTCGGTTACCGGACAGTAGATATCCTTGCTGCTGTTCGTTAACAATACTTCGATCTGTAAACTGATTTCTGTTATCACCAGGGAATGAAATTTGTTAGGTCGACTGGAATAAATGCAATAAAGGTGGTAAATTATATTTGCATCTTTTATTACCTTTATTCTAGTCGACCTAACAAATTTCGCTCCCAAGTTATCATATTTATTTTCTCTATAATTTTTTCTGTATTTTTGACAATTCTGTTTTTTAAACACTGAAAGAATAAAACTAAAACTTTTCACAAATACATTAATAATGAAATTTCTGCATAGACCTATTAATAAGACGTGTCGCTTTTCGCCGGCTAAACTGTTTGAGAAATGCGTCGTTAAGTGGTTTCGTCGTTTTGCGTAAAATTAATAGACTATACGCTATGAGTTCACTGTTGATTGCCACTAACAAGTTTGTCATATGGTAACGCAAGCGACCGTTCACAGCTCTAAATTTAATAGACTATGCGTTGCCGGCTGTTGACTGTTTTCCAAATTTATAGTTAGTGCGCTGTTTTAATGAGAAAGACATATAAACTCACATTAGCTATCTCACTTTGCATAACCTAGAAAATACTGTTGTACAAATTTCGGAAATTGTGAAACGAAAAAGTATTGCTGTAGCGGTTATAAATTTATTATTAAAATTTAGTAAGAAATCACGATATAGCTGATGGCGGGTTCGTAAAAAGTCACATAAATGAATTTATTCCATGGTAATTGGTTTAGAAAAACATAGATGTCACCACATTCGTTTCATAACTGTGAACGCTGTCATTTAACGTTAAAACTGTCTATTAACTTTATTTAAATTTTAGATGATATAACCTATTAAACACTTACGGCTATATGGTATATCTCTTAGGAGCAATATCATATTGCTCCTAGGCAGCGGTGGTGAAAGGCATGGGCGACAGGGGTACAGGCCCAGGGCGCCAGCTCGTAGGGGCGCCAAACCAAAATCCTAAATATACATATTCTAAGTTTTTATTAAGTTTTTCTATTTTTATTTAGATCAAAATTATAAATTTTTATTTCTATATCAGTCTTGTACATATTAAATATAAAATTGAGTTTTAAGATGTACACATTTATTGATTTTATAATAATACTCTTTTGGACTGTATTAACTTTCTTACACGTCTAAAAACATTAATAACTGATTTTGGTGACACATTTAGACATACAATGGCACCTTGACTTACAAACTTAATTTGTTCCCGACCGCGGTTCGTATCTTAAAACGTATGTATCTAGAAACCCAATTTTCCATTATATCTTATGGGAAATTAATCCGTTCCCAGATTAAAAAATAATAAAGAAAATCAAAAAAAAAAAAAAAAAAAACTGTTCTCAACTAAATGGAGAAAATGCAAATAAATGGAGAATGAGTGAGAATTTCAATATAAATATGCATTTTGTATACCATTACATATTCATTTTTATTTATAAAATTTTCTGTTTTACATGATTAGTATGAAAATCATCTTCCATTAAATTGTAAAAAAGGACAGTTTTCTTGTGTCTGGTTTTGTGGCTCAGGAGTTTTTGATTTGTTGCCTATAGTAGTAGCCTGTTGGTAGCCTGTCTCTAGTACTAGGGAAAAAAGTTTAAAAAATCATAATGTAAACAGGCTTTAATTCATTTGAAAAGAAAAACATCACGGTTCGTATCTAGAGGTCAAAATAGGATATGGAAATAGTTTGTTTCTCGAAATGTTTGCATGTCGAGAGATTTGTAAGTCGAGGTACTACTGTATTAGCAAATTTACTTAACCATAACTAGTATTCGGTTAAAATGTTAAAATATTTAAATTGCAACAATCTAAATCAAAAGAATATGTTAGAAATAAGATTGCGAGCACCTAAACTCCTCTCTTCGGTACGCCATTGCATATTCTAAAAAGGGCGCAGTTTGGCGGATTTGCCCCGGGCGCCAAAAGAGCTAGCGCCGTATCTGCTCCTAGGCTAGAAACAAAGACAGCATGTTACTTTACTGAATACTGTAGGCCAGCGGTTCTTAAACTTTGGTCCGCGTATCCATTACCGGGGTCCGCGAAACAATTTTGACATTCACTTTCCATCTTAGAACTTTTCTCTTTTATTCAAATAACTCGTTTAATAAAAATCCTACATGGTCAGGACTTTTTGTATTTGTTGTTACCTAACTAGTTATTGACATAACTAAACAATTATTAGGAAAAATTTAATTAATTTTATACAACTGCAAATTATTTACAGAAAAAATTATAATAAGATCTATTTTAACCAATATTTGACCAGGAAATGTTTGTATGAGTTTAACGTATTATAATTTGTAACTTTTCTAATTCTTTTTACTACTATTTTTATTTATTTTATGTTTTTTATTCGTAATGGTAATAAAAATATTCATCTCTATAAATGCGCAAGACCATTTATTAAAATAACCAGCGATACATTCAGTGGCGGCGCTAGCTCTTAAAAACTGGGGGGACCAAAAAAATGTTGAGTAAAATTTGGGGGGGGCCAGGAAATATTTATTATCGTTTACATATGAAAATACAAGTAATGACCTAAAAAAAAAGGTACTCACTTCTAAAATATATTTTTTTCCAAGTAATTCTAGGGGGCCAACTGGTGGCCAGAGCAACTTTTAGCCCCCCGAACCTCCTGCTAGCGCCGCCATTGGATACATTTTTACCAATATTTATTATAACGTAGTGCCTATGAGATTATTGAGCCAGAAATTAAGTCTCAAGAACGACGTAAAATGCCTAGGGAAAAAATGTTGTTCAAGAGGCAGTCCTCAGACTAGATAAGTTTAAGAACCCCTGCTGTAAGCCAGGGCCGCCCCTAGGCTGTGGCAAGTGGGGCCCCGCGCTTCGACCTTCAAGTAATAAAATAATAAAAAACATTAAAAATATTATTAAGTTTTGTAAATAGATGGAAAAAAAATATATTTTTATTGAATATAAGTATGTGTACTTTGTTAATAGTTAACAATATTAAAGAAAATCCGTCTATATTATATATATATATATATATATATATATATATATATATATATATATATATATATAGGTATATATATATATATATATATATATATATATATATATATATATATATATATATATATATATATATATATATATAGATATAAAATGTTCTTCTTTAATCGTCAGTATTAGTTAGGAAAATTAAAAAACAAGTATCATGGTACGTTTCGCGTTTTATTAGTTAACGCATCTTCAGCCTAAAATAATTATATACATTGAATTACAATTTTATATTAATATAAAAAATGGTATAAAAGGGTTTTAACAATATAATCAAAGTTTACGTAGATGTGATAGTAGTTTTGTAAATATATTGATAATAGAATTAAAAACTCACCAGTAGATAGAAGCAATCATGGTACACAGTGGTCAGATGGTAAAAGTCCAAAATTTTTGTCAAAAGTTAAAAAAATGGAAGTCAAGATTTAAAATAATAAAATTCACTGTGTACGTGTAATGTATGTCAGGTGACTGTGAAGAAAATTCTATTGCAATATCGTAATCTGGTAATCAAGGTACGTTTAAACTTGTTGAAAAAATGTATCATAGGAAATATAGGGTCAATGACTGCTGTCTGAATTTGAATATATACGGGAAGTTAAATTGAATGGATATATATTGAAATATGTATTTTAAGTTTAGTGTAAATTTTTGAATAAGGGGTGGTAAATTTTGCTCAAATCGTCAATGTCTGTCTTTTTGTTAACATTTTGTCCTAGTGTGTCGAGTATATGTAACATTTCAGATGTAAGTCTTTTATTTTTGGGTTTATATTTATCAATTTTTGGGATAAAAAAAAAATTGGGATAAAAGACTTACATCTGAAATGTTACATATACTCGACACACTAGGACAAAATGTTAACAAAAAGACAGACATTGACGATTTGAGCAAAATTTACCACCCCTTATTCAAAAATTTACACTAAACTTAAAATACATATTTCAATATATATCCATTCAATTTAACTTCCCGTATATATTCAAATTCAGACAGCAGTCATTGACCCTATATTTCCTATGATACATTTTTTCAACAAGTTTAAACGTACCTTGATTACCAGATTACGATATTGCAATAGAATTTTCTTCACAGTCACCTGACATACATTACACGTACACAGTGAATTTTATTATTTTAAATCTTGACTTCCATTTTTTTAACTTTTGACAAAAATTTTGGACTTTTACCATCTGACCACTGTGTACCATGATTGCTTCTATCTACTGGTGAGTTTTTAATTCTATTATCAATATATTTACAAAACTACTATCACATCTACGTAAACTTTGATTATATTGTTAAAACCCTTTTATACCATTTTTTATATTAATATAAAATTGTAATTCAATGTATATAATTATTTTAGGCTGAAGATACGTTAACTAATAAAACGCGAAACGTACCATGATACTTGTTTTTTAATTTTCCTAACTAATACTGACGATTAAAGAAGAACATTTTATATCTGTATATTACTCGTCAAGAATTTACATCTATATATATATATATATATATATATATATATATATATATATATATATATATATATATATATATATATATATAGATATATATAGATGGGGCCCCGCAACTCAAGTTTTGCCCCAGGCCCCGCAAATGCTAGGGGCGGCCCTGCTGTAAGCATTTGGAACACAATGGTATGTATGTCTGCATCTAAAATTCGAAATAAATACAGATTTCGGGGTCTTGTAGGATAAATTCTAGTAAGCAACAGGAAATTGTTGGTGCATATTGATAGTAATAAAATTCGATAATGCTTCTGTCTATTAACTTATAAGTGTATTTTATTAAGAGAAGCGCGCGCATCATTCCAGTTAGCCAGTTTAATATTGTTAACATAGTATTGCAAAAATATTGTACCTATTTTGGTTGACTTGAATGTGTATTACTAAGAATTTTCTCAGAATTTTAAATTAACCCCCCCCCCTAGATTACAGGGTGTGGGACAAAAGTTTCTAACAATTTTTTTGCAAAAACGTTTTAAAATATATAGATTTAAAAAACTACTTTTCTTTTCTTAATCTACGGCTTAAGACATTTTATTCGATACAACACAAAAAATTTTTCGAAAAACTAATATGATTAAAAATTTCTGTTGAAAAATGTTACCTCAAATGTATATTGTTGAGATTTTTTAGATTTTCAAACCAACCCCTCTGGGAAGTAGGATGTGGGACAAAAGTTTTTGAAACATTTTTGGTGAAAATCGTGTAAAATATTTCTTATTTCAAAAACAAAAAAAGTACAGTATTTATGATGTATGCGGGTTAAAGAACTGTATGTGCACGCCAAATTTAAACTCTCTAGGTTTAATAGTTTCACCTCAATTTTTACTGTACAGTTAGACGCAGACACATGCGTGACTGTTTAAAAGTTAGATGCCTACAAAAAGGCGCGCACTCAGGAATTTTTATTGGAGGGAGGCTCAGAAGACTAAATTTTTTTAAAAGGGTAGAAATCGGGAAATTACTCGGAAGAAAGTGCTGGCCCAAAGCACTTTATTATTTACAATACAAGTGATGACTAAAAAAACAAGTCATCATTTGTATTTTGACAAAAACACGGAAAAACCACGTGTTCTTTTAGTTTTTTGGAGGTGCTCAAGCCCGTGAGCCCCCCCCCCATCTTTGGCACGCACCTGCCCACAAGACCCTAAATTTTGTTAAAGAATTATAGTCTTATGGGACCACCGTCATATATGCAGTCCGTGGTTAACCGAAATGTTGTTACACGGTGCATGTCTATGTATGCTTTTTTATTATATTAAGTTTTCACAGTAAAATATAAAGGTTACCAGAATAAACTGTTTGTCTCTGAAAACAAATATACATTCTAGAATTACAAATGAAGAATTTCATGTTTTATTTCATGTCTAATACAAAAGCAATTTAAATTTTATAAAATACACAATTTTGTTACAAGTAAATCAATAGCACATCGAGTCTGCAGACACTGGAAGTCATTAATTTGTGGAATAGGTCGCAAGAGAGAATTTATACAAGTAAAATGAAAATTGTTATATCGCACAGAGTTTAGTTAAAAGTGATGCTTTACAAAACACGAAATGTATGCAAAATTTGAGCATATGCCCTAGAAGAGTTAATTAGATTAATGTTTCTACATATCAAATATTACATGTTTGGTTATATTAATTTTAATTAAATATTTAACTAACTGTGAAGTTTCGAACTTCGGTAATTATATTAATAATCTATGAGTAATTTAATTAACAATAAATTTAGGTTGTTGCTTGTATTATAAATTATGTGTAATATTTATCAAATGCTTCTAAATTAATTTTGAACTATAATTATTGTTACATGTATATTCTTAAAGAACGAAACTAAAATGCGAATTGTATGTTAGTTATTAAATAAATAAATAAATAATGATAAGAAATTATTTATTGTTATCATTAATGATAGAGTTGTATAATTGATAATGATATCTACCGTATGCAAATCTGCTATCATATTAGGATAGGCCTGTTTACGGGAACTTTATTTTTTGACATTTTTGGAGCGTACGCTCTAGACCTGGAGGCTAAAGTAGTTATAATTCATTTAGAATTGCCCCATAGTTGTAAACCCTTATTTAGTTAAATAGTAATCGTTAGATTTCATAGAAACGGCTTGCAAATAACATTTAACTATAAGTATATTTGAACGCTAAGTAATTAGCGTCGTGTGGCTTTTTGTAATAGTGGCAGAAGCAGGTTAAATCTATCTGAAACCGGGTAACCCGGAACCATTGCTTTTTTGAAACCCTTTATTTTTTTGGAATTGACGTTTTTCCGGTTCTGGTTCTATCATGATCGATTTCCTGTAGCACTAGTGTAAATGCCCAGAATTAAGAGAGGCGCGGAACAGCATGTGTGGCGGATATGTCTCAAATTGCAGTTCTTAACTTGCATACTATTCAGGCCAGGACTTTTTCATAAAAGGGCCTGAGAGTAAGTAATTTTTTGGAATCCCCAAACACCTCTAAAAATCTTAACATCTTTTCACGAAAAAATCACTTCCAAGAGTGAGAAGCAGAAACTTAAAGAGAGTGGGGACAGATTTTTTTTTCTCGGTGCCTCTCATTATGTAATATAGCCTCTTTATAACACGGGGCCCGGACGCCTTGTACCCGTTGCTCTATGGCCTGTCCTAATGCTATTTAGAAGAGTAGCTATACAACCTCACGCTCTTCGCATGTCATTTTCGTCATGTTTTGTTAGAGCTTCATGTGTACAGACGCGCAAAAATAAATCATGTCTTTATTTGTTTGTACTTGTGAAACAGCTTGTGCTGTACTGTTACAAGGGTTCTTGACACTCAAAAACAAAAAATTTAGACAAAACAAAGACGATCTCAGTACGACACGAAAGGTAAAATGCAATGTGGACAAACGCGATACGTAGAACTTTCTGACGAATTAGAAATACTACGCGCTACTCCAAAATCTTTTAATTTTGCGCTTATACCGACACTCATGGATTGTTCTACCGAGACTTACAAGCCTGGAGTGTGGACTTTTTGAATCACTCGCTAAAAGTGAATGATTTAAACCAGCGCTCCAGAGCGGCAAGTCAAAAACTGTGAGTTTGGAGCGTCCGTGTTAATGGGCCTATTCGAGCTGTAGAGTTCAGAAGACGGTATTATTAGACCTTTGTATACATAATCGCATATCGATTATCAATATGGTTGCATATCGTTTGGGTTTGAGACACAATAATATGTATTTAGCTTCACTGATCAACGCCCTTTCATGGCGTGTTCTTTAGGACAAGTCGCCCGCTGTCGCCATCCAAACCGCGGGTCCCGCGGCCGTGTGTCTTAATTTGTATAATAAAAATTTTGTTTGCAAGTTCTTACCATTACTTTGGTGTAATTTTATCATGTTTATTGCATGTATAATGTAAGAGTTTACTTTATTTTCCTTAAATAAAAGACAAAAGAATAGATACCACAAGACCTAAAAAATCCTCGATACGTCTATGCTCTAGTACAGTGGTTCTCAACCAGGGTGCCAAAATAAGACGAAGTTGAGACTTTACATATTTCGGCCGCTACCTTAATTTTGGCGCCACGCAGATAAAAATTCCGCACATATTCATGTAGCCAAGGATATGCCCTACAGATTTAGGAAGAATTGAAACAAAATATTAATATACGCAGATTTGCAGTGATAGAGTATATCATCATGTCTCGAATTTGGGAAATAATCTATCAAAATTTAAAATTTTCGCGATTTTGATAACATATTCGTAATCTAGGGCAGTAAATTAATAGAAAACGAACCATATCATACGAAATTCGTTAGCCATTTCGGATATCACTTTTTTGCGTCTGAGAATGAATTATGGACGGTATCTTGTAAACTAAGTGACGGAATATCGCGTACGACGCGGCAAATTGTAGCTAAAGGTCCATTGTACAAATATGTATTTAGCTATTTTGCTCTATCATAAAAATTAGTTATCGTTATTGTAATTGGCGCGCTAGTTTCGCCGCCATCTTGAATCTGCCTCAATTCAAAAATAGGTGCTGCGGGTCAAAATGATTTAATTTTTATAAACAACAGGTGTGCACTTAGAAATAGTTCACGGTACCTATAAGATCATGCTAACATGCGCCGACCAGCGATAATAAATATGCTTAATTTTAATTGTACTCGGACACGTTAAGTGCTTGTTAGGGTTTTGTAGGTATGACCAAAAAACCCTTATACCGTCATTTTGTCGTCTGTCTGTCTGTCTGTCTATCTGTCTGTCTGTCTGTCTGTCTGTCTGTCTGTCTGTCTGTCTGTCTGTCTGTCTGTCTGTCTGTCTGTCTGTTTATCTGTCTGTTCGGTAAAAATTGTAGCCAAACGGCTAAACCTAGAGAGCTGAAATTTGGCATGCTTATACAACTCTTTGACCCGCATATAGAAAAAATACTAAAACATCTAAAAAACATATCCGCCTAAAAATATAAACAAATATGTGCTCAACGAAAACAAAAATATTTTTTTTTAAATTCTGAGTAGGGTTATCAAATGAAAGTGGATTAACGATCAAATTTTTATTTTTGCAAAATAAATTATTTTGATGAGATTTTTGCCAAAATTGTGCAAAAAAAATTTTGTCCCACACCCTGTAGCCCAGATGGTTTAAACTAAAAATCTAAAAAAATTTTAAGTAATGTATATTGGTGTGAACCGAATTAGTACAACAGGAATTTTTGATCAGATTATGTTTTCGGAAAATAACGCATTTTTTGTGGTTTCTGATTCACAAAGTACAAAAGTTATACTTATGTAAGACACCCACATGCATGGCGTGCGATAGCGTAATGGTTAGAGCACTGGTGTCGTAAGCTAAAATGCGCTGGAAACGAAGGGTTTCGAGTTCGAGTACGGAGTGAATTTTATTTTTTCTGTTTTTTTTTTTTGCATTTTTATTATGTTGAAATTATTTTGTCAAAATTCTAGTTATATTTTGATAAATGTTGCATTTAATTTTTAAGAGCGTAAATTTAATAACCAGTCTTATTATATGATTAACAGACGATAAATTATTTTAAAAATATCGTTCATTTTGCCGTGATTACTACAAAGTAAAATTTGTGCTACACACTCAGCATGCCACCTTCACTTATTATATACCTGCAAAACCCTGAAATGTGTGAATATTCACACTTCACATCAATTTTTGGTACTTGTCGGCGCTTCCAACATATGCTGATAAGTTAACAGGAATCTTTGAAACATCATTTATCACCTTACAAACAATTGGCAGTAATTTTTTTTTGATGTTATGTTGATTTTAAAAAAATATTATTTGAAGCGAATAATCAACATTTACAATTATTTACCGGCAGAATAAATTTTAATATTTTGTTATGAGTTTGCATTCTAAGGTCTTGTTTGCAGAAGTACCACGTTTTAGTGGGTATATAACAGAAATATGAACTTAGGTATCAGGCCATTTCTTGATTAAAAAATTTCAGTAAATCGGCATCAACAACAGGCGCTTATAGGCGCCTGTTTATAAGCGCCCGGAACAATCTTTCTACGTATTCGTACCTTATTTGTATATGTTTACTGTTGCGTATTATTTGAACAAAATACTGTGTTATTTTAATAGTAGTAATAATAAATGTAATGTATTAAACAATGGCTTATTTATCGATATCCTGTTTCACTATCAAGCTACAAAAAAAAAAAAATCTGTAGGGCGCCATGTGCGGCTTTTTACAGAGACGTCTTTCATGTCAGCGGCGCTCCTGCTAGGACTCCTAGGAGGTCTTTCACTGTGTTCTAATCCAGCTTGAGAGTGGCGATAAATTTATATGAAACGTTCAGGTGGATAGTTATATTGTATGTTTTCTTGAAGATGAGGTGCTAACGACGATAATGTGATAAAAATTAACCAATGTGGAAGCAATATTTAAATAATAAATAATAATAATAGTTTTCCAACGCCTAGGTAGCGCATAAGGGCAGAGAAGATAAGTCCTTTGTTTTTAGACCTATGGCCATAGATATGCAAGCCACGGGGGCATTTAGATAATAACAACACTAAATCAGTTAATTGCATAATGCACTTAAGACAATTCACGGAATCCAATAAATTTAACTATATATATATATAAAAAAAATAATATGAAAATCCATATGAACATTATCTCAGAATATTAAGTAAATATGCATTCTTTGTAAACGGAGCATAATAATATTCTTTAAATAGGTTTACGAATTGACATTCTTTATTTTATTCTATTTATTTAATCTATTTAATCATTTTTAACCAAACTAAAAGGACTTCTTTAAAGAGAAAGGAATAAGAGTTTAATGATATAAATCGTTTAGAAAGACGCTGATTGGATACACTTGTATTATCCGAAACATCGGTCGACATTTACTTGAAATAAATTACAAACAAGTGCAATTTCCCCGCACTCTGCCGATCTTTAATTCATTAACTTAATCAATAGTCATTTATTTACCAGTTCTTAATTAAAACACATTGCGTCCGGCATTACTTTTCTTTTTACTATTTTTAGAATGTCTGATTTTATTCAGATACCTATAGATAAAAGTAGTTTTGTTAATTATATAAGTATATCTTTATGATTCTAATGTTTTAAAATTTAATAAATAAAGAAATACACACATATTATGCAATAACTTTTGATTTATTGCAATAACTTATTATTTTGCTTTCACGTCTGACACAAAAAACATGTTCACCTGGTTCATGGATAATATTTCTTAAGTTGATATCTCAATAAAATGTGATCTATAATTGTGCGCATACATATACCGGATGACAACTTTTACACCGAAACATAGCAGAATTACATTGAAATCTACATTTTTTTGCGATTGCTTCTCCCCATATTAATTTACAAGCACCGTAATGGTATCAGTTGAAATTTCTTCCCGCTTCTAATGATACCTAAATCTTTTGCAATCGATTTTTATATTTTAAATTTTTTATTATTATTATTTTTTTTTTTACTACTAAACGTAGAAAAATTCATAATGAATTTGATTTGTAAATAATCACGTATCGCCATGAATTTGACAGGGTTACACAAAATAATATGGTTTTATTTATGAGACTCACTTAATCACGATAATAATGTATTTCTTTGAAGAAAAATTGTTCATTGTGAAAACGTTTTACAGTGGTAATGGTATACGCAGAGTTCGTGATTTATTTTCTGTAAAATTTAGTCAAAGTCCTTCTTCATCGACAATATGCCGTTTAATAGCCAAAATTTGAGAATAATAATAATAATAATAATTCATTTATTTACCATACCAATTACAATTAAGTATAAAAAATATAATTATTAACCGTAAATAAATGTACTTAAATTTTAAATTCTAACTCTATGCCAGTCCAAGAATTGCTGAATTTACACATATTGCAATTATTATAAGACGAATAATATAGAAGTACAGTTTTATTTTATGATATTATTTTATTACGCTGGCATTACTAGCATGTATAATATACAAAATTATATAAACATTTTTTTTTTTTACTAAAATTATTGATATATTATAAAAGTCTAACAATATAATAATCTAAATCATTTTTAAAGTATATATCTCGTTTTATGTATGATGAAATGTAAGAGAAATTACTTCGCTGTCGACAGAGTAAATAATTACCGACCGTCAACATATATAAGGGAGGTATTGTGATCATACCGATTTTGACATTTCGAGATTTCGATGGATCTCCACGAATTGAGGTCTTTACATAACGTTTTGACTATTTTTAGCATGATGTCTGTCGGTCTGTCTGTCCGTCCGTCCGTCCGTCCGTCCGTCCGTCCGTCCGTCCGTCCGTCTGTCTGTCTGTCTGTCTGTCGGTCTGTCTGTCTGTCCGTCCGTCTGTCTGTATACACGTGCAGAGCAAATTAGGCTAAAAGGATTTTTATGAAACTGCACATTTAAGCTTTTGACATCAATGGCACGAGTTGATCAACTTTTGGTAAAAATCGGTTGACTAGAAATGGGAGTTTACTCGTGTCGATTTTAAGATTTTTGCGAATATTTAGCAACAGAAATATATTTCGAAAAAAATTATTGAACAAAAGTTACTATAAATGCAATAACTAATAACTTTTATTTGAGACGTTTTTTGATAAAACGAAAAATTTCGACAAATTTTTGTAAAATTTAAAAAAAAAAATTTAAAAATCTCAATTTTTTCATACTTATATGTAACGTTTCCATGGTCATGATAAGTAATATCTCTGTTAGAAAATATTAGGCCAAGATATTTCTACTCTGCTGCTAGAATATACTTTATACAAGTACTTTATGATGGCGGTCGGTCCTGTGGTGGCCACAGCTGATTTTTTTTTGATAGTTTTGATATATGCATGGTAGCTAATAATGACAATACTTTCAAAATTCGTGTACTTTGTAACAAATTGTATATTAAAGGAATGTGGTTAAAAAAATAGGTTTGACCAATGACTTTTCTTGAATCAAATGAGTAACTGATATGAGTAAATGAGTAACCGAGAGAGAATACTGGAAGCATTTCAGGTAAAGTAAATCCAGGTGATTTTATAAATACACATTGTTTTTAAATCTTCGTACTATAGTTATTTATTAGAAAATAAGAGGAACAATAGCGATAGAAGCAATCGTGAAGAGATTGTGATTGGAATGATAGACGTAAATCCTACACTGAATACAAGATGCATTGCTTCAGAATTTGGTATTTCGCAGCAATGTTTGAAACCTTTTGAAAGAATAATGATTATCAGCCCAATAAAATACAATACCACGCAAATAGCCATAGTTGCTGTGCGCCAAAAATGTTAACTAAGTAAATACAATACCATAAAGAATTATTACCATTCGATGAAGAAAGTAGGCAAATTCGGTGAGGACATACAAAAACGTGCTAATCGCGACAGAAATTTTCTGTTGTGAATAGGTTTCACAGATAATTGTACATTTACTTTAAATAATAAACTAAATGTTCAAAATGACAGATATTGAGCTCTAGAAAATCTTCGCATTAGTTTAAACACTAAAACGCAATATCTTCAAAAAAATTATATTTGAGCTGATATTTTTGGCAACTGAATTATTGGTCGTTTTAAAATAGAAGGAAATTTAAATTCCGAGATGTACTCGTACTTAAATCTTTTAGTCACTAAGGTTGTCTCTGCAATGAACGAAACAGCACGTGAAAATCAGGTGGTCTGGTTCCAGTATAACGAGTGTCCAGCGAAAGAGATGTAAGGGAATATTTAGATTACTTATTTCCAAATCGATGGATTGGTCGTAATCTCATCTATATTAATGGTAAAACGAGGCGCAAGAAGCGGTAAGATGAAGATATATACAGCATTTTAAAACTAAACAAAATTTCATATTGTGTGTGTAAACTACTCGAAGTCGAATGATAGGGGTATAGTTTTTGGGGTGAGTATTAAAGGGGCTCAAGTAGGCTATGTTACAGCTGTCAAGTGTACAGTGAGTTTAACGGTATGTTGCCCGCAGTACATTGGTGGCAGTTAAGTTTCCAACTTGTAAACAAGTTCCTTACTAAGGCAGGTCATGATATAAACCCGCATCTAACTCACAAGTCATTACACCTGTTGCCTACATTTAAATTTATAGAATGAGATAGTATAGATTTAGATAATTCGTTTAAAATATTACGAGGTCGTGCATTCAAAATGTGAAATACAGTAATGAGAAATTTGAAAATTACTGTGCTGTACCGAATGATATACAGAGTGATTTTAAAAGGTTGTATTCAAAGTTGTATTCTTATTTTGCACTCAGTCTCTCTTCAAAACGAAATGGGATCGCCAACACCTCATAGATTTCGAAAATAAAATATTACGGTGAATATTTGATGCCATTCAAGGTAATGTTAAATGGAAAATTCGTAACAATAAAGATATTCAAGAACTGTACTCAAAATACAAATTTAGTAAGTCCAATTTAGGTTTGGTAGTGGGATTCGTCTTAAGGAAAATTTGTATTTAGTATTTAGTATTTATTTATTTAAGACAGAGTACAGAATAAATGCACATATCTAGAGCCCTGCAAATCCGCGGGTATCCGCGGATTATCCGCGGATATCCGCAACTTTTCTGCGGATGCGGATAAATTATCATTTAAACCATGCGGATGCGGATCGGATGCGGATTAAATGTCATATCCGCTTATCCGCAATATCCGCGTGAACATTAAATCTTCGGTTACTTTCGGAGAAACAAGCAATTGTGTTCTGACTACGCAGTCCTCTGTTATTTTCGGTTGTCTGTATATACATGATATTTTGTAGCATTCAATCTCACTTTATGTTATTTTTATTAAGACAATTGTCCATGATCAAGACTGAGTTGAAACAATCAATTTAACTTTCTTTTTTAGGGTTTTGTAGGTATGACCAAAAAACCCTTATACCGTCATTTTGTCGTCTGTCTGTCTGTCTGTCTGTCTGTCTGTCTGTCTGTCTGTCTGTCTGTCTGTCTGTCTGTCTGTCTGTCTGTCTGTCTGTCTGTCTGTTCGGTAAAAATTGTAGCCGAACGGCTAAACCTAGAGAGTTGAAATTTGGCATGCTTATACAACTCGTTGACCCGCACATAGGAAAAATACCAAAACATCTAAAAAACATATCCCCCTAAAAATATAAACAAATATGTGCTCATCGAAAAAAAAAATATTTTTTTTTAATTCTGAGTAGGGTATCAAATGAAAGCCCTTGGTACGTGGATTAACGATCAAATTTTTATTTTTCCAAAATAAATTATTTTGAAGCGATTTTTGCCAATATTGTGCAAAAAAAATTTTGTCCCACACCCTGTAGCCCAGATGGTTTAAACTAAAAATCTGAAAAAATTCTAAGTAATGTACATTGGTGTGAACCGGAATAGTTCAACAGGAATTTTTGATCAGATTATGTTTTTGGAAAAAAAAGCATTTTTTGTTTTTTTGCTAATAATGTTGACAACTTATAATTATATAATACGCTAAACAGTAACGTGTTTCTTGGTGCTGTGGCTAAGATACTTGCGTTCTGTCCAAGAATTCGTAATCGGACTCATGTTCGAGTCCTACGTGAGGAGACAATATTATTTTTTAGTTATTTTTTGCATTTTTATATTGTTTAAATTATTTTTTCAAAATTTTAATTATATTTTGGCAATTGTTGCATTTAATTTTTAATAGCGTAAATTTAATAACCAGTGGAAATTGTTGAAATTATAATTTAATTATATATTTGAATGTACACGAAATCAAAGGGGAGGAGCTATGACTAAAAACAACCAATGGAAGCCATAGGCGCAATTTTCAAAATCTTAATGAACCTTGATATATAAAAAAAAAAAATACTGCACATCTTTAAAAACTTAAATAATGGTAATAGGCATTCGAATTAAAATTCATAAAAAAATATTTTGTCATAAAATTTGTTTTGGCACCCCAAATAATCATCATTCACTTACTAAATACCTGCAAAACCCTGAAAAGTGTGAAAATTCACACTTCACATAAATTTTATTATTGAATATATTATAGAAAATAATATTTTGACTTTCGACGTAATTCTTCCTACCTCTGCTCTAATTCTGGCTTTTAAATCTGATAAAAGTTTTTTTTTTACATAAAACTGATTAGTAAGTTTTATTTAAATACCAAAATTTACCTACATAATATTATCTCGAAAATTTTATTATGTAACCTGCCAATTTTTTTATACTACCCGAATTAAAAAGTCTTGCAGATCCCAAAAATTTGAAAAATGACACTTGTTGCTATTTGAAAAGTTGCAACGCCTAACTCATGCGCGAAATGGCGTAAGAGAATTACTTGATCCTAAAAATATGAAGCACCTTCTATCAAGTAACTTTTCCGATTTTTTTTTTAAATTCAATATTAAAAAAAGCAGCACGCCACTTACTCCCTACGAAAAAGAACTCTTAGGCCCCCCAAAATTGTTATCTCTCTCTCTAAATTTAAATAAGTTATTAGCGCATCTAGGCCTTAAAACTTTTGGGGTCCCTTAGGTTAGGTTAGTAATAAATAAGCTGGTAAATCCAAAAATTTTCAGTAGCGTTTTAGAGCAGAGATTACCTAAACAGGCGAAATATGTTAGTTCTTTCCAAACTGACAGCAAAACCTGTAGTGCGGATAGTGCGGATATTTTTGCGGATGCGGATCGGATGCGGATTTGTTATTTACAAAAGCTGCGGATGCGGATCGGATGCGGATCATGGATGTGCGGATGCGGATCGGATGCGGATACAGAAAAGCTTATCCGCGCAGGGCTCTACACATATCTTATGTCCAAGTACAATTATTTATATTAATATAACATTTACAACTTACAACTAATCAATATTTAACAAACTTTATCATTTCTTAAATCTATTTGTCAAAACATATTTATAAATTCGTATTCATTGCCATATACTCCTCAATCGAATATAGTGCAGCAGCAAACAGTATTTTTTTTACAGCAATTTTAAATTGTTTAAAAGTAAGATTTTTTATTTCTAATGGCAATTTATTATATAGTGTTGGGCCCATAATATCGATCGCTTTGTAGATATGTAGCTTTATACTGATATATTCAAAAACTTTAAAGTGAGATTTTTCTTAAAATTCTTTTACCAAATGGAATATTATACTTACGTAACATGATTTATATACAGTGGTGGAATAATAGTAAAAGTAATATATAAGATACACAAGATACAAGATACCCTTTAGCATAGTGGTAGCAACTTTAAGGTTGTTTTTGAGGATGGCACGATGTATGTATGTCCAACCTAAAATTACTTTTTAACGACCGCCAACATATACATATAAGGGAGGTATTGTGATCATACTGATTTTGACATTTTGAGATTTCGATGGATCTCCACGATTTGAGGTCCCAACGTAACGTTTTGACTATTTTTAGCACGATGTGTCTGTCTGTCTGTCTGTCTGTGTACACGTGCAGAACAAATTCAGCTAAAAGGATTTTTATGAAACTTCATATTTAAGCTTTTGACATCAAGGGCACGAGTTGATCAACTTTTGGTAAAAATCGGTTTACTAGAAATGGGAGTTTACTCGTGTCGATTTTAAGATTTTTGCGATAATTTCACAACAGAGAAATATTTCGAAAAAATTTATTTAACAAAAGTTGCTATAAAAACAATAAACAACAACTATTATTTGAGACAGTTTTGGACATGACGAAAAATTTTTGAAAATTTTTCGATTTTTTTTCTACGTATCTATTTTTTCATACTTATATGTAACGTTTCCATGGTCATGATAAATACTACTAATATCTCTGTTAGAAAATATTGGGCCAAGTTATTTCTATTCTGCTGCTAGAATGTATTTTATACAAGTACTTTGTGATGGTGGTCGGTCCTGTGGTGGCACAACTGATTTTTTTGATTTTTTTACTAAATACAAATAAACACGCTGTTTTTCTATTCCATTTTCTTCATCTTGCTCTATTTTTTCATTTGCAGATTTTTTTTCTAAATCTCTGAATTAAAAAAAAAAACTTTATTCTTTTCAATATACAGTAAAACCTCGATTATCCGGACCTCCGAATTATCCGAATTTTCTATTATCCGGTTTCTTTTAAACGAGGAAAATATTTACACCGGTACGCCGCTGTGTACCGGTTTTCACGTCTCGACGTGTCTGGACGTGCGATTAAAATATTTTCTTATATAATATATAATCGATATGTCATCGAAAATAAACGTGTTGTACTATGTTGTGAGACAAATTAGACATCATCAGTGCATTGAAATGAGGTGACTCAGGCCGTTATTGGTCTGATATATGTATATGGCGTCGGCACTTCCACTAAATCGGATATAAAAAAACAAAGTGAAAAAAATACAGTTTACTGAACGTATATATATATATATCAATAAAAAAAGATTCATGCTTAATGTACGTAATATTTCTTTCCTATTTCTTCTCACTTTTTTTTTCGATTATCCGGATTTTTCGTTATCCAGACTAACTTCATCCTCGACCTAGTCCGGATAATCGAGGTTCTACTGTATAACAATTAATAACTCACTGCGCATTCAAATTCTACTATGCAATTAAGAAAATATGATTGAAACTGAATTTACTAAATCCAAACAATAAGATTAGGAGAAGGCACACTACCGAAACTAACAAAAAGCTAATACTAAGTTACCTCCAAATAGAGTGGAACGAACCATAAACATATTTAAATGAATACTTACTTAAATATAAGTCATTTACAATTTAATAGTAGCTTTTTTTAAATTATACTTTCGTTCTTTGTTATTTATTTAGAAGCATAACATAAAAATGTATTTATTCTGTTTATTAGAAAAATATGTTCAGAGCAGTGACAACTCTATGTACGTGCTATGCTTGTACTATGTATCTATTTTGAACGAGTCTTTCGAGTTATGTAATAATAAAAACAGACAACTTGGGACGGAACACCTCAGCACTGGATTATTCGAGACCGGGATAATTCGATACCGGGATAATTCGACACCGGGATAAATCGACACCGGATACTCAGCAACTGGAAACCTCGGCACCAGAAAATTATTTAAATAAGTTTTATTTGTACGAGGGCTACCTTTTAAGTTTTCACATAAAAAAAGAAAGAAAAAAAAAATTTTTTTTTGGAACAAACTGTTTTATCGCTTTTCAAAATATTCGCCTTTAAGATTTACACACTTTTACATGTGTTCAAACCAATTCTCGAATCATTTTTCCACTTGGTATCAAGTTGGTATCTCAAAAACATAAAGTTTTCGAAGGCTTCATATGCTTGAGGTGATGAAAATCGCTGTCCCAGAATTTTTTGTTTGCCTTGGGGGAAAAAAATGTCGTTAGGGGATAAATCAGGTGAATACGGACAATGAGACATTAACTCGATATTTTTCTCCTTCAAATCATTAATTATTTTGACGTGCTGTGTGGGAGCTTGCACTGTCATGATGTAGAATGATGCGACGTTTCTGTTTGTTTTTGTTGATTTTGTCGATGACTTCTGGCAAACAAATTGTTGTAAACCATTCAGCATTAATTGTTCTCCGATCCTCTAAAGGAATGGTTGCGACATGTCCAGTACAACCCAAGAAACAAGCGATCGTTTTCTTGGAAGTGCTTCGTGAACGAACAACTCGTGGGGGTTTCGGTTCATCTTGGAAGACGCAAACAGTGGATTGTTGCTTAGTTTCCGGTTCATATGAATAAGTTTTGTCACCTGTAACTATACGGATTTTGCAGGTTAAATTTTTTCAGCATTCCCTTACACCAATCATCAGGGTTCTTTTTTTGAGCTTTGGTCCAATTATGCGGAATCCATCGGAAACAGATCTTTTTCACAGCTAAATGTTCATGCAAAATCGAATGTACTGCAGTCTGCGATATGCCAAAGATACCTCTATCACCTCTATCTCACGGTTACATGTCACATGCCGATCTTCTTTAATCATATTGCTCACAACATCGATGTTTTTTTGAATCACAGCCAATTTTGGCAGAACTTCATCACTGACGCACGACCACGACGAAATTCTGAGAAACAATTGTAAGCAGTCTTTTCTGATGATGCTTCATTACCAAAAGTTGAACGAAGCGAATCTATGCATTGTTGTTGAGTTAGGCCTTTACTTAACTCGTAAAAAATCATCCAATGAAAACCTTCACGAGTAATATCCATTTTTTCAGAAACTTGTTTTTTAACGCTCACTGTCAACAAACTATTCGGTCAATTTATAAGCTGCCACTGATTTCATAATAAAAAATGTCAAATTTTTCGAATATAGTAATGACATATTTCAATATTGCCATCTAGTGGTCGTTTGTAAAAAACATAAAAGGTAACCCTCTTATTAATAATAACATTTAATTATTAATACAGCCTTTGATGGGGTAACTATTATGTTTCTTTTTTATGATAATTTCATTAATCAAAAAATCACATATCTGTTATACTCGTCACTATGTTTTGTTTCAAGTACTACAAGTTGTACGCGTACCACCGGTTGAGAATGACTACTCTAACATATTCTTTTGTTCATAGTTAGTTGCTTTATGAAGGATGAACTGATTTGGTTTCTCGTATGGTCTGCATTTATGTTATACTTCATATCCCTCTTTTGCATTTTTCGTAAAGAAGTAATGAATTTCCATATTGTTGGAACTACGGCACTATATCCCTGTTCTCTCGGTATCCTTGCTTTCTATGGCACGCTTCAGAGAAATTATTGGTTCTATCAGAGTTAAGCAAAGTACGCTGATTTACCGACCAGGATTCGAAGGGAAAAAAAGGTGGAGCTCTTGTTCCGTTATTTATGAGTCTACCAACATATATCTTTGTAAATCAACTGTGAAATTCCTCAAGATGCTTCAACATATTTTAATTTTCGTTTAGTGCATAGGGCTTAGATGCTTCTTAAACAAGAAATACAAATCAGTTTTTAATATGATCACCTTTGGCCATTACAAAGTTCTTAAGTATCTATAGCCACACGTCAAGAGAATTATAAAAGGTTTTATAAAAAGATTTTTAGTATTGAGCTTTGAGCCGCCAGAACGACAGGTTTTATGCTAAAAGTCCTCCGAGACTTAAGTACTGTGTAACGGCCAGAGGTGGATATTTTGAAAACGGATTGATGTTTTTTGTTTAAGACGCATCTATGTATTATGTACTAAAAGAATGAAAATATATTTAAGCATCTTGTGAAATTTCATTGAAACCTTTTTGACAGTATTTATGGTAAGACTAAGGTATAGTTAAACACAAATGCTTATTAGGCATATTTAGTAACAATTTTAAAATTTCTAGTATTTGGATTAATAATTAAATATTTGTAAAAATGAAACTTGTTTTAACTAATTTTCTGGTGCCGAGTTTTCCTCGTACCGAGGTGACTCGTGCCGAGTAGTCCGTTGCCAAGTTGCGGGGTGTTTAGTGGTCCGGTGCCGAATTATCCAGTGCCGAGGTGCCCCGTGCCGTGTTGTCTACAACCGAGATGTGGCGTACCGATGTAATAAATATTTAATATTATTTACAAAAGTTTCTGTTTAATTTCACTAAATGTTGTTATTTAATCTTATGGCGTAGTTAAAGTATAGTATAAAACGTATAAGAACTAGAAACGAATGGAAACAATGCGGGGGGGGAGGCCTTTACCCAGAAGTGGGATGAAGTTTTATTTTCCGAAAATCAGTATTAAGAAATTACATAAATTGTTTGTTATTTACATATTTTCAAATTTAATTGTTTTTATCATATGAAATCTAAATTTTAGAAAAAAACTGTTAAACGCTGTTAAATCTAAAATTATGGTATTTAAAAAAGGAGGAGGCAGAGCGACTCAAAAGAAATGGGATTGGTGTGGAGAAGAAATTGAGCAAGTGAAAGAATATAAATACCTGGGATATGTTTTCAAAAGCAGTGGGGGCCCAGAAGCACATATCAGGACCTTAGTAAGGAAATCAACGCTAGCATTACGTCAAGTATGGGGCATAGGCGAGAGGAAATTTAAAGGCGATATGAAAATAAGGATGCTCATGTTCAGCTCCATAATCAAGAGTATAATGATGTATGGAGCGGAAATATGGGGTTGGTAAGACCAAGAGAAATTAGAAGCGGTGCAAAATAAATATATTAAGTGGACATTGGGTCTAGATAAATGTATACCGCAGTACATAATATTAGAAGAAGTAAAAGTTGATAACATCAGGATAGAAGCTACAAAAAGAGCAAATAAATTTGAAGAGAAGATAATAAGACGTCCAGAAAAAAAATTGCTAAACCAATGCTGAGCAGAAATAGGAAAATTGGGGTAAAGAAATATTGAATCCAAATGGGAAGTAAAAAGAAGAAAAAGATTTGAATATAACAGCTACTCAACAAGGGAGATATCTATAAAGAGGTCGGGAAGACAAGATGTGTCACAGGAAATAACAAACAGAATGAGGGATATCCCAGGACAAGAAAGAAGCGAGAGCCTAAAAAATTCAAGATATAACAGCAAATACGTAAAGACTTGGACGACACAGATACCTGAGTACCTAAAAACAAAAATGAACGGAGATAAGAAGAAAATAATAGCGAGATTTAGGTGTGGAAATGAGGAAAGGGAAAATGAATACTGGAGAAAGGATGAACAAAGAATGTGCAGGTTGTGTGGAGAGGAAAGAGAAACCATAGAGCACATACATAGAGAAGAATTCCGGAGAAATTACATTTAAAGAAGGGACAAGAAAAGACGTGCTGTGTGATTCAGGTCAAGGATGGAGATGGATGGAAGAGGTCTTGGAGAGAAGAAGGGATTTGAAACGAAGATACCTTAGCTAGTAATAATTATAGTTTTTATTGTGAAATATAAAGTTAATCAAAGTAAATATGTAGATTTAAACCGAAAGGTATATAAATATATATTATCTATATAAATAAAAGGCAGTGTCCTGACTGACTGACTGACTGACTGACTCACTCATCATCGCCCAGCCCGAACCCCTGGGCCTAGAAACTTGAAATTCGGAGAGTATATTCCCTTCATGACGTAAGCACCCACTAAGAAGGGATTTTTCGAAATTCCACTCCTAAGGGATGAAAAGAGGTGAAATGTGATTTCACGAATTACTTAATACCTCTTAGGGCCGATGGGATATCGACTTAGTTTTTGCTTACAAGTATTACCCATACAAATGCCGAAAAACCAATTTCGGGATTTTGCCCTAATCAACCCCTAAAGGGGTGAACCTACAATCGGGGTGGATTATAAATCCCTTTGTATTTCCTGTGTTCGTTTAGTTTAGCAAGATTACTTTTTGGCACATAGGTGTCTTTTTAAAATATATCGAAATGGTATTGACAGTTTTTTGAAATTTCACCCCTAAAGGGTGAAAAGAGGTGAATTGTGATTTTAAGGATTCTTTAATATCTCTTAGGACCAATAACAAATCGACTTGCTTTTTGCTTACAAAGATTACCCATACAAATACCTAATCACCAATTTCAGAATTTTGTCCTAATCAACCCCTAAAGGGGGTGGATCTACAATCGGGGTGAATTATACATCCCGTCGTAATTCCTGTGTTCGTTTCGTTGCAACATTACTTTTTGGCACATAGGTGTCTTTTTAAAATATCTCGAAATGAGTTTGACAGTTTTTTAAAATTCCACCCCTAAGGGTTGAAAAGGGGTGAATTGCGATTTCAAGGATTCCTTAATATCTCTTAGGATCAATAAGATATCGATTTACTGTTTGCTTTCAAAGATTATCCATACAATTACCGAAAAACTTATTTCAGGAATTTGTCTTAATCAACCCCTAAAGGGGTGTATCTACAATCGGGGTGAGTTATACATTCCGTCGTATTTCCTGTGTTCGTTTAGTTGCAATATTACTTTTTAGCACATAGGAGTCTTTTTAAAATATCTCGAAAAGGTTTTGGTAGTGTTTTAAAATTTCACCCCTATAGGGTGAAAAGAGGTGAATTATGATTTTAAGTTTTCCTTAATATCTCTTAGAACCAATAAGCAAAAAGCAAGTCGATAGACTTGCTTTTTGCTTACAAAGATTACCTATACCAATACCGAAAATCATATTTCAGGTTTTTGTCCTAATCAACCCCTAAAGGGGTGGATCTACAATCAGGGTGAATTATACATCCCGTCGTATTTCCTGTGTTCATTAGTTGCAGCATTACTTTTTGGCACATAGGTGTCTTTTTAAAATATCTCGAAAAGATTTTGATAATTTTTTAAAATTTCATCTCTAAAGGGTGAAAAGGGGTGAATTGTAATTTCAAGGTTTCCTTAAATCTCTTAGGGCCAATAAGATATTGACTTACTTTTGGATTACAAAGATTACTCATACAAATACCGAAAAATATATTTCAGGATTTTGTCCTAATCAACCCCTAAAGGATGGATCTACAATCGGAGTGAATTATACATCCCGTCGTATTCCCTGTGTTTATTGAGATATAAGGTTTCTTTTTGGCACATAGGCGTCTTTTTAAAATATCTCGAAATGGTTTTGACAACTTTTTTAAATTTAACCCCTAAAAGATGAAAAGGGGTGAAATGTGATTTCAAGGATTGTTTAATATTTTTTAACACCAATAAGACATCGACTTGGTTTTTGCTTACAAAAACTACCCATGCAAATACCGAAAAACCAATTTTTGGATTTTGTCCTAATCAACCCCGTAAGGGGTGGATCTACAATCGGGATGAATTATACATCCCGTCGCATTTCCTGTGTTCGTTTAGTTGCAACATTAATTTTTGGTACATAGGTGTTTTTTTTTTTAATATCTCGTAATGATTTTGACCTCTTTTTTTTTAATTTCACCCCTTAAGGGTGAAAAGGGGTGAAATGTGATTTCAGAAATTCCTTAATTCTTTTAGGACCAATAAGATATCGACTTGGTGTTTGCTTACAAAAATTATCCATACAAATGCCGAAAAACTTATTTCAGGATTACGTCCTAATCAACCCCTAAAGGGATGGATCTACAATCAAGGTGAATTATACATCCCGTCGTATTTCCTCTGTTCGTTTAGTTGCAACATTAATTTTTGGCACATAGATGTCTTTTTAAAATATCTAAAAATGTTTTAACAATTTTTTCAAATTTAACCCCTAAAGGGTAAAAAGTGGTAAAATGTGATTTCAAGGATTGTTTAACATTTTTTAGGACCAATAAGATATCTACTTGGTTTTTGCTTACAAAAACTACCCATGCAAATACCGAAAAACCAATTTTTGGATTTTGTCCTAATCAACCCCGTAAGGGGTGGATCTACAATCGGGATGAATTATACATCCCGTCGCATTTCCTGTGTTCGTTTAGTTGCAACATTAATTTTTGGCACATAGGTGTGTTTTTTTTTTTAATATCTCGTAATGATTTTGACATTTTTTTTTTAATTTCACCCCTTAAGGATGAAAAGGGGTGAAATGTGATTTCAGTAATTCTTTAATTCTTTTAGGACCAATAAGATATCGACTTGGTGTTTGCTTACAAAAATTATCCATACAAATGCCGAAAAACTTATTTCAGGATTACGTCCTAATCAACCCCTAAAGGGGTGATTCTACAAACGGGGTAGATTATACACCGCGTCGTATTTCCTGTGTTTTTTTAAAATGTCTCGAAATGGTTTTAACAGTTTTTTACCTTATTTTACAAATATCACCCCTAAAGGGTGAAAAGAGAGAATTGTGATTTCTTCTAGGATCAATAAGATATAGACTTGGTTTTTGCTTATAAAGATTACCCATACAAATGCCGAAAAATGTATTTCAGGATTTTATCTTAATCAACCCCTAAAGGGGTGAATCTACATTTGGGTTGAATTATAGAACCCTTTGTATTTCCAGCGGTTGTTGAGTTATAACATTCCATTTTGGCATATATGTTTTCACAGTTTGACAGTTTTCTTTCACTCCTAAAATGTAAATTAGTATTTTTTTGTTAAAAATAAAAAATTCGGAGAGTACATTTTTCAGTATGAAGTAAGAACCCACTAAGAAAGAATTTTTTCAAGTTCGACCCCTATCTGGTGAAATGGAGTAAAATGTTTTTTCACGGGTTCATCAATATCTCTTAGGACAGATGAGATATCGACTAGATTTTTTGTTACAAAGGTTACCCATACACAAGTTTAAAAACAAACTGCGGATTTTATGCCAATGAGACCATCAATATACCGTAGCGAAGCACGGGTTTTCAGCTAGTCTATCTATATATCTATATGAAATCTAAATTTTATAAGATTTATGTATTTGGGAACTTAAATTAAGACTATTTTTATTTTTATAATATATATATATATATATATATATATATATATATATATATATATATATCATACCAATTTTCTTTTGATAAATTCAAGTTCATGTCTAAAGTACCTCAACTTGTATGTAACATAAAGGGCGTTTTCAGTAGTTCGAACTTTCAGACACTGAAAGGTCTGATAACAAACTTAATACTGGCTTTCGGCAACTTGCTAGTTAATGAAATTTAATTTGAATAACAAATGATTTAAGTATGAACTATATAAATATGTTCATGCAAGTGTAGCATGCAGGGAAAAAAAGACAAATCAGTGTAGCTGTAAAGGAACTCGTAAAACATTTTAGTGTTGTTTTCCCCGTATAAAAAGGGGAAAATAAAATAAATTAATCTTAATAACACAATTGTTATTTACAGCACCAAAATGAGCACTAAAACTGAAACCAATATCAATCAGTTTCTTCTGTTTCCACATTGAGATATTATTAGTAAAGCGATAGGTTTGTGGCTACTCGTGCTGTAGAAATATGGGACCGGTAAAGACCGACCGTACTACAACCAACACAATAAAATTTCTGCACAGCACACTGACATTACTTTATATATTCGGTTAGGCGCACACCCAGGAATTGGAGGGGGGGGGGCTCAAAAGACGAAATTATTTAAGTTATGAAAAAAGGTTCTCTGTTCTAAACTACAAGTAATAACCTAAACAAAAAATGGTCCTCACTTCTAATACGAGGGTTGTCTCTTATATTTCAGGATTGCGCTAAACTGCGTCAGTTGCCAGATGGCAGCACATCTGGCAACTGACGCTTCTATCGTAAAGTTTAACATTTTTGATGGTATACGTACTTAGAACGTTTTGAGGTACGAGCTCTATTTGTGTTGTTGTACAATAACTTGAAAAAAATCATCTCGGCTAAAAATGGAATTAAATCCTGAACATTTTAGGGTGATTATTTTTTACAACTTTCGACGTGGATTAGCCCAACAACAGTGCATCGATGAACTTAATTCGACTTTTGGCGATGAAGCATCATCAAGGACTACTGTTTATTGATGGTATTCCGACTTCAATCGTGGCCGTAGTTTGCTTAAGGACGAATTTCGTGTAGGTCGTTCAAAATCGGTTATTGTTCCGGAAAACATTGATGCTATGCGTGAACTGATACTGCAAGATCGTCATGTGACTTATTGTGATATTGAGGTATTCTTGGGCATTAGTGAAACCAGCATACATTTACTATTGCATGAACATTTGGCCGTCAAAAAGATTTGTTCGTGTTGGATCCCATATAATTTGACAATCGGAGTGGAAAAAGCCTCAATCGGAGTGGAAAAAGTGCTTCGAAAATTGGTTCAAACTCATTCAAAAGTGTATTGATCTTTATGGAGAATATTTTGAAAAACAATAAAGCCACTTTTGTTGATAAATAATAGTTTTCGATACCCAAATCCCGAAATATAAAAGACAACCCTCGTATACAAGTCATGACCAAAACAAAACAGGTCCTCACTTCTAAAATACAAGTGATGACTTGAAAAAAAGGTCCTCATTTCTATTTTAACAAAAACGGGGAGCAACCATACCAATAACCACTTGTTGTTGGTGCTCTAGGAGGGGGTAGGCCATCACTTATATCTTGATAAAATATTAAAAACACGGAAATACCACGTGTTTTTGGAGCTCTTCGGGAGGGCTCAAACCCAGGGGCGGCGCTAGCGGGAGGTCCGCCCTCCCCCCCCAGAATTGTTTGTAGAAAAATGCATTTTAGAAATGAGGACCTTTTTTTAGATCATCACTTGTATTTGCTCCCCCCCCCAAATATTTCCTGGCCCCCCCCATATTTTAAGAGCTAGCGCCACCACTGCTCAAACCACTAAGCTTTCCTTCGTGCGCGCCTCATTCTGGTCAGTTATTCGAACAGCCGACACGGGTATTGCTTAAATATACAAATTCATTTTACAATTATTTCAAATAATTTTTCATTATGTTATTGTTATATTATTTTAATAGTACACATGTATATTACATTATCATATTTTGTATTTTAATTTTTTACGTATTGCTAATTTCCGTTTTTGTGAATGAAAACTACATATTTAATAGTTATTAAGGGAGGTCTGATCTCAGAATAAATGGATTAATGGATCCCCGATTCCGGTAATGGTTCGCACCAGCAGTCAACGCAACTCGGGATGCAACACTCTTACACATAACGTGAAAGTATCAAACCAATTCTGTAACTCAGTTACTATGATCATAGGAACGAAAACTGTCACTATGAGCAAGGTCAGTTACTATCATGAATGAAAGTCATTATACTTTTTATAATATTTTATCTTGTAGTAACGTTACTACACAGTAAATTTTTACAGAATTGATCTGTATATGTCCGTATAAGTAACCTCATAATGTAACTAGATAGTTGCGACCACTTAGTGGGGTGATGTCAACCACGAAAGTGTGACAGTCCACGACCCGGCACTCGCCGACAAAGCGCAGACTACGTCAAAGCACTCTAATGAACACGTGCGCAATTGAACAAGTAATGTAAAGCAGTATTTCTTAACCTCTTCTAATCGCGTACAGGTACTACGTCATATATTTTTTCGCTGTACGGGAAAAAGTCGTACAGTTTTGCACTCGGTACACTATTAGAACAGTGGTGGCGTTTATTGATAAGTCATATACCTAGATTTCTTTCTATATATAATAAATTGACAAGTAAACGCCCAGCTAGGCTAAGAGAATTATCAAAATTAAAAAAATTACAGAACCCTTAAATGAATGGGCATATGGTCCGCCGCCATCTTTTGAAATTTAGAAAAGTGCATTAATGACAAAAGAAAAAATTATGAAGATAACGTGCTTAATTAAATAATTTTTTACAGGAAAAATTGGGCTTAAAGTCTTAAAGTCGTCCAAAGCCTGGGGCCCCTAGGCACGTGTCACATTGCCTTACTGAGCAATCCGCCACTGCATACGATATTATTAATTAAAATCAAATCAATTAAATATTATTTTGATCTGTTGCCGCGGGGACCCTGAAAGACGCGGGGCTCATAGACGGCTACTATGCCTATTAGGTAAGCCGGCACTGGTGAAAAACCATTGGTGAACTGGGAGACATGCATGCGAACCCTAAAAACCGATTTGTGTTCAACAGTTATAAAGGGGTCGACAATCAAAATTTCGGAAAACTGATCATGTTTAGGAGTTTAGAACACACCCAGATATTTAAATTAAACCTAATCAAACAATCTTTAGATTCTTGTCCCGTTTTCCGACACTTCTGGAAAATAAAGTGCGGGACAAAATTTTTAGATACCATTGAGGGTTAAAATCTCGTTAAAATATTTTCTCGCAAAAACAAAATTTTGTTTGTTAATCTACGTTTCAATAGCTTACATTTGATACCACATATATACCATCAATAATATACCAGTGGCTCTTAACCGTTTTTAGATGACAGCACTTGAATGTAAAGTATGAAAAATGCAAGGCGCCCTACCCTCATTTTACTGTATGACATCTGTATCAATTCTACGGCGTTCGCGTTTCATACACCTACGACAGGGTGCGGCGACACCCTGGTTGAAAACCACTGGCACAGGCAGATAGACCTACGAAACCCTAAAAACCGAATGGTGTTCATCAATAAAAATATCTCAACAAAAGTAAAAAACGATTTTGGAATTTTAAGCTATCATTCGGGTACCGATTTCGGAGTAGATAATCAAAATTTCGGAAAACTAATAACATGGTCGTGTTTAGGAGTCTCGAAGACCACCAGATATTGAATTTCAACTCAATCGAACAATCTTCATTTTTGTCCTGTTAATATAACATGGGAACTTTTTTGGGTCGCGAGCTCGCCCGCTTTTTGAATTTTCTAGGTTTAGGATTTTTATAATCTTAAGAATGTTCCCAGGAAACCACATGCCAAATTTCAACTTTCTAGGTCAGCGGGAAGTACGCAAAAAACCTCTGGAAGGACATCTGACAGACACCTCAGGGATTTTATATATGTAGATAATATGTATTTTATATGCGCCCATAGTGCTTATTGGGTGGAGTATATCAAATAATCAGTGCCATTTTTTGTTCACCGAGCATGAGCTGTAGATCACGCGGGTTGGTGATTGATTTTGGGATGAGACAATTACTAATATGCGAAGGAGAGGTTGGTTTAGACTCTTCACTAAGTTATACGAATCTAAACCAGGTTGATTAGAAACGTGGTGCAAAATTGGACCTGACCTTTAAGGCCCAGTACTCTTCTCTCCGTTGTTCAGTCTCCTGATCGTTCGGAACTCGTGATAATTGCTGAAGCTCTTATAGTTCCGAATTACCGTAATCCAAAGTGTTCCGTATAAAACTTTGAATTTGCTTAAGGCATGAGTCTATGAACCGAAATAGTAATAATAGAACAATTATTTTTTTTTTTTGTTGGATTATTCTTTCAAATAAAATCGAATATTCAATAAATTATTGTGGGGTATCGAATGACAGCTATTTAAACGCAGATGTAAGTAATAAAAAGAAAAACACTGAGTCAAAAATATTTCCCAAAAATTATGTCTCTAAGTTTTTAATATTCAGATTACAGGCAAATATTTTACGAACTCTGAAACCTGTGAATATTCACACTTCACTTCAATTTATTGTTCCTATACTTTAGTTCGATACTTCAACTGTAAGTTTATTAGTACCTGCAACAACGTGTTGTTGCAAGTCAATATATAGAATCATAAATATATTACAAATACCATACTAAAATTTATATTTCATTGATTGTTGATTGTTTCCTTTGAACAGGTGGAATTTAAAAGGCTTCTTTGATTGCGTTTGATTTCAAGCCTTCATTGTTTTACGTTCTAAATTCTATAAGCGTATGTTTAGATTTAATTTTCCGTCACCTTTATTAATTTCTAGGAAACGGACGTAATTTGACTCTGAACTTGAATTAATACGTTTTCGTAGGCATAGTTTTAAAAATATAATTTTTATATATTTTAATAATAAATAAATAAATAAATAAATAATAGGTTCTCAAGGCACAGATAGGCGCACAGGGGCAGAGAAAGTAAGATCTCGGTTTTTAGACCGCCGGCTATAGATATGAAATACACGTGGCCAGCCTGACGTTTCAACCGGCCCTATTATCCCAGATTTAACAGGTACTCATGTTAAGTATTAAATACTTGAGGCTAAGTCGACCCTAGAGTTGACTGCACAATATCGGAAGGTAAAAATCCAAAGGAGGTAGGAGCCACGGCAATTATTGATATACTTTACATTTTTTAAATTTTTATATTAACCTGAATAAATGTCAATAACGGCAGTAATGAGTATAATTAATGGCATGAATGAAAATAACCTATCTCATTAGGATTTTATCTTTACGCAGGGCCTCCCAATAAGTGACACTGTTGATTTTGATTTGTAAGCATAGTGTAAATATAATATTTATTTGGACGACTGCACCACAATATGCATCATAATTTTAAGGAAGTGTATTACACAATATATTTAATTATTGTTTTCAGCATATTCCTTTAAAAAATAATTGTGTCCTAACTATACTAATTTACAATCGTTTCATGCAGATTCTCATTTAAAAATAAATAAATAAATAAATAAATAAATAAATACATTTTTTTGCAACACAAATTTAAACTAAACTTAATGTTACTATTTTGAATTATCCCATATTATTAGTTTGTTCATAAAATGTACAGTATCTACAGTCCAATTTAATTAATCAATTTGTCTCAAAAAAATAGAGGGTCTGGTAAAAAGGCCTGATGGTTTTTAAAAATAAAAACTCGGTTGTTTTAATTTGTATATGTATTTTTAATTTACATAGCATATTTGCCGTTTATAAATTAGGTCCGAAAAATTATGCCCAAATAGTGTCAATTTATGCGAATGCACTTCTGGAGCCTGTCAGTGAAGCTCCTCTTAGCTCACTGAATCATTTATCTTGATATCGTGCTGATTTCTGATAGATGACATATTTGTTAATAACAGTGAGGTGGAAATTCAATTATTACTTGTTATACACGTCAAACACAAGTAAAAATATTTATACGATACAGTGACGTAAAGTTCAAAAATTATTTTTCTGGCTCTTATATTTGCAAATTCACATATTATTTCTCGTACATCCATTTTTGCATCTTCTTTGTGCTAACTTGCCTTATTAGCTATTATAAGGCAAGTTCGTGTAATTTTGGTTCGTAGTATTTCTTTTATAACCTTTAATAATTTTGAATTTTCTGAATGACCTTTCGACACTACCGGCAATGTCAGAAACAACATTATTGCAGTGTATAACTTCAGAAAACTCGCTTTCCAAGCAACCATACTTTTCTAGAACTAATTTTGAAAAGTCTTTAATAGACATTGAAGGTGTCATGTCTTGTTTAAGTAAAGAAATTACTTGGGTGTATTGGAGTGTCAACTGATTTGAAATAATTGCAGCATACTTTTACGAAAAGCAATTGCACTTTTTTAGTATTTCTTTTTCTGGCAATTCAAAAATTGTTTTTAGTTTTAATAAATCAAAATTATTTCTGTGACGTCATCCCGACAAATGTTTGTCTTATTTGCGCTATAATTATGTTCAGAGTTTAATAGAAGATGATCCACCCAGCGACTATGTAAATCATATGATATTCCCACGAGTTAATTAAAAATATGTTTCTGCAAGCATTTTTTATGCATAATACTTTTTATGGAGTATTATCTATCTAGCCTTTGTTGTTGATATTATGTGCTTTTCTAAGTTTACTTGTCCAAAGCCACCACACCCATGGGCCCTTCCGCATTGCAGTCCCTTGCTATGCACTGCTTTTAGGATTCTTCGGATAATACTGGCTAAATGCAAGTTGGGCACACTACCTCTTTCCTCGAAATTCATCCCCTTAACACATTAGATGGTTGCCTAAAATCGGCGAGATATTAAAGATGTAGAAAAACCGGGCAAACAATTTAGGCGTCTCGATGGAAGAAACCATTTTCGAGGAAACCATTGCTTGGGTCCTCATAAATTCCGTATTTTATGAGGATGTTAAGGGCGCGATTTAGATCCGTTTACTTCTAAGAATTAATTTAAGGGTTGTTTGTGAGTGCTTCAAAACAGAAAACAAGTGATAATTGATCTTCGAAAATTAAAGAAAATATTATTGTTTGTTTACTATTGTGTGTCACGACCATGTCCACTTACGAGAATAAAATGTTAACTCAAGCCCAACCATGCACGCTGGGTAAATAAAATATCACGACCCTATTTTTGTTTTCACGCACTTCTTGACCCGCGGTTACATCGTGTTTCTACAGCGAATCACGTCGTAATCATATTCACGGTGTGTCAAAATGTGGTTCAGTGAACTTCGAAATCACAAATTACCGACAAATTAACATGCAATAGATCGCCTCTAACGTGTATAAGACTACTATAAATTTTAAAAAATTCTTACCTAATATACTATAACATTATGCACACAATATCTGCAATTTGTATTTGAGAATTTTACTTATTTTTCCAAAAATATAATGATGCAGTTTGTTGTGAAGAAAATAATAAAGTTTTACCCATTCCCGCTTTAAAAAATAATAACAATAATAAGGTAAGCCACTTTTTTTTTTGTCTTGTATTATAAAAGAAAAGTTGAAGAGTGGAGGGGTCTTAGAAGTCCAAGGAACTCCCGACTCACTACTTGTGGAAATGATTTGGGGTGACATGTACAGCTATTTCGGATGATAGACAACAAGGGGCGGATTGCCAGGGGTTTTTTTGGAAACAATCGTTTTAGGATTTTGTAGGTATGACCAAAGAACCCTTATAACCACTTATATGTCTGTCTGTCTGTTTGTCCAAATGGCTGGATCTAGAAAGTTGTAATTAGGCATGCTTATTCAACATCTTCGATCCACATATTCAAAAAGTATCGAGAAAAAAATACATCGCTGAAACAAAAAGTAAACAAAAATGTTTATTAAACGTAAAAATATATTTTTTTAATTCCAAATGAAACTTGCGTGGGTAAACCAACAAATTTTTGTTATAAAAAAATCAGTATTTCTTGGGAGTTTTAGCAAAAAATGTGTCAAAAAGTAATCTGAGTATTAGTATTCTGGGTCTTAATGCGACCACATCTCAAGTACACTTTTAAGTCTTTAGATGGAAGCTCGTGGATTATTCTAAAGATGTCGAGATTTATGATTTTTAATATGTACAATTTGCTATCACTTACTAAATACCTACAAAATCCTGAAATGTGTGAAAATTAACACTTCACTTAAATTTTTTAGTTTTAAGTAGAAAATTATTATATATTTATTTACTATTTTCATAATTTTGCATGTCCTTTACTGTGATCGTCATTCACATTCATATATGTAACTACCTGTTCCTAGTTGAATATATGAATGTATGTACAAGCCAGTATTATAATATTTCACAAGGGCAAGTTGATTTAGTTATTTATGTATGCACGAGTTTGCGTTGGTGTTAAATTTGCAAAGCTATAGTTGTGCTACTAACAGTACACACGCTCACAGTGTTCGAGCTAATGAGTTTTATAAAAGAATCGACATCTAACACCGCAGTTTGTTTGAAATTGTGACCACATATTCACAATGTTCGTAACTTTACGAACTGTAATTGTAGTTACAGTTTGTATCCACTTATTTTATATTAGTTCTAGATCTGAGTGCACATGAAACGCCAGTGTTAATTTAAACAATTAAGCAAAGGTAATCGTCCTATTTATTTAACTGTTTAAATCTTATGAATTATTCATACCTGTCATGTTACAATGGAAATTGTTTAGTAATAGGTCTTTTAGATATTTAACTAACTAGATCTTTAAAGAGGATTTAACGTCATCTATAAAAGTTATAAAACGATGGCGTCACTTTCACTGCATTTACTGATTTTTTTAAATACATCACTTAATAATAATACAATATCAAATATGTATTTAAGTTTCACAAACTGCGTTTGTAATTTGATTATAAACACAAAATCCAAAGCTTTAGGAAACCAGAATATTATAATACAAGTCACTCCGACAGATAACGGATAATCAATATTGATTGTCTTGGCCGCTCCATCGCAATTGTTTTTCGGCCGCTGACCAATTATGGTGAACTAGACTAAACTCATAACCGTGCGTGGTGCATACACTTGCAGATTTTGACATTTTATTTAAAAGATTATTCAATATACACAGCAGATAACGAACTCGGGGACACAATTTTTAATATAATTCTTTGTTAAATAGATATTCAGAAAACTCAATATTGATATTAAACTAAACAGATATCAAACTATAAGTTATAAAAGAAATGGATGGTACGCCGCTTATGGAAATACATGGTACTTCCACATGCGCAGAAGTGACATTTTGCTTAAAATTCAGTTCCTGGGATAAAAATTTATACATAATGGAAGAAAAATGGTACATTCTACATTCAGTCGATATTGATCACCGGGTGAAAATTCTTATTTTTACTTAATAATAGTTAAATATAGTCACAACTCTTGATAAATAAAATAATAATAATTTATTTTGCTAATATGTACGTACATTATATATAATACAGATAAATAAAAATATAATGTTATACATGTATAGCCAGTCAAAAGTAAGAATAGATACAAATATGACAATAATTATAATAAAAATGTTTGTACATAACTATTTTAATTTCTACAGTATTCATCTAAATCATACACACATTTTTCACTTAGAAGACGTTTAACACTGTATTTGAATTTGCTGACAGATTTTCTTTTTTAATTTTTCAGGCAGTAAATTAAAGTAATTGCAGCAATTAAAATATGCTCTTTTTTGGTAACGAGACGAATTGTGAGACTTAGGAACAAATAGTTTTTTTTCTTGTTGAGTATCCATGATTATTAGTGGAGAAAAGATTCTTATTTTTGTAACGAAACATACACAGGGATAAAATGTATTCGGACGGGAGCGTCAATATCTCTAATTTTTTAAAAGACTCTCTACAAGAATCTCTATATTTGATAGAGGCTAGTATTCGTATCGCTTATTTTTGATTGACATTTTGATTACATTCAGTTGATTGACCCCAGTGTATTATATTAGATTTTAAAAGTAAATGGGAACAAGAAAAATATAATGTCCTCATCGTGTTCTCATTATAATGGTTTCTTAGTGATCTTAACGCATAGAGACACGAGCTTAATCTTTGATCAAGATAATTAATATGAGCGGTCCAATTTATTTGAGAGTCCATAGTGAGACCTAACAGTTTTACATTCTCTGAAGTTTCAATTTCTTGACCATTGTAAATTAAGTGGTTGTCAGAATTTATTTTATTCTGAATTGATTTAAATAAAACACAATTTGTTTTATTTATATTTTTTTATGTTAATTTGTTTTTTCCGGTCCAACTGTGTATATTACCTATTTAATATTGATTGAAAGTGTGAAGCTAATTCGTTATCGGTTTCGCACTTTATAAGGAAGCTATTGTCATCTGCGAAAGAAGTTATTGTTAAATTTTTTATTTTGTTAAAATAATTGGGAAGATCGTTGCAGTATAGTATGAATAAAGTCGGACCAATTACACTGCCTTGTGGCACCCCTATTTGTACGGGTTGGTTTCTGGAGCGATATGTTTTATTATTAATTCGGATACTTGTATATTTGGATCTGTTCGACAGGAATGATTTGAACCATTCCAGGGCTTGACCTCGAATTCTGTATCGTTCCATTTTTGTTAGTAAAATGGTGTGATCGACGCAGTCGAAGGCTTTACTTAAGTCTGCGAAGATTCCTAACCCGGCTTTGCCCCCATCCACTATTTGCAAAATATCGTTGATGTAATTGAAAAGAGTTGTGTCCACTGATCTGTTTTTAATAAATTCATGTTGAAGTGGAGACAGAATATTATATAAGTGCTGAGAAATTTAATTAATTGTTTATTAACGACTGATTCTATTATTTTTGAAAAGGGAGATATTAAGCTTATAGGTCTGTAGTTATTTATAATTGTCTTGCATTGAAAGATGCCTTGTTCAAATGAAAGATTTACAATATGTGCCAAAGGTACCGATATGTAGTGCTTACACAATTTAGTCAAATTATTTGTGAAGTTGACATCAGCACTAGAATGGGAATTTTTTAGGTTTGAAATTGCATCACTTATAACATTGGAAGTGATATATTCGTAATCAATATCTTGATCAAAATTTGCCGGCATGTCTCTTGCAATAGAGGAAAAGAAGTTATTGAAAACATCCGCGTATTTAACATCCATATATATATATATATAGTAGAAATATGGTTTTGACGAAAAATGATATGAGGAGAAATAATAGTTCTTATTTACTCGTCAAATTTTCAGGCAAGCCCGTTACAGTAACGCGCTTGCCTGCTCTGATACAACATGTCGCACTTCTACGTATACATAGTGGTCTAGCTGCTAAAATATGTTTAGAAGTTGTTATATAGTTTTGGTTTTTCAACTTTAGACTGAAGATGACTGGATGTCCGAAGTCGAAACGTCTCGTAAAATTATTATTTTGTAATAATATTTTTTAATAAAATTTGACGAGTAAATAAGAACTATTATTTCTCGTTATTTATATAAATATATATATATATATATATATATATATATATATATATATATATATATATATATATATATATATATATATATATATATGATTGAATGATCTTGACGAGTCAGGATAATAATTGTGTTTCTTCTTTAATCGTCAATTAGGTAGGAAAATTAATAAATTAGTTTAATTCATTGGGACGTTTCGCATATATATTAGTTTTATGCATCTTCAGCCTATAAATTACAAGTTATCTTAGAGAACAATAATTAAATCTAAAATACAAATAATGTAAATGGTCTTAATAATATCAAATATGGGTTTGTAAAGAGCAAGACCCAGAGGAACTGCAGACCATGGGTCCCAGCGGTGACTAAAGTGAAAAAATATATTGTAATAAATAAGAAATCAGAAAACACTAACCTGTGATATGCAGTTAATCATCAGTGGCTGATGTAATGTACGTACATTATAAAATACGGTGGTTGTGTAATAAAAACTTAGTATAAAAATAAAATAAAATTAAAAAATATAAAAAATTACTAATGTTTGTCAAACTCATAAAAAAACGTAAATAACTGTTTACGTGTCAGTAGTTTAAAATCAAGTGTCGACAAAAAATTGCATAATGGTAAAAGATAAGAGATTGGGTGAATCATGTTTGTTCAAACTTGTAACCGTAACATATGTAAAATATTGTAAGTTCATTGACCGACCTTGTCAGATAGTAAATTGCAAATTGAACATGTTAAAAATGAAGGAAATTAGTTAAATTAAAATGCAAATAGTTATGCGTAAAAAAATAAATAAATAAATAAATAAATAAATAAAATAATAATAATAAGAGAGTGGTGTTGTTATGTATATAAAAATTTAATATTGAGAAGAATATAGTCAGAGTATAAAAAAGGTACATGTGAGGTGAGAATGTACATAAAGGGGAAGAAGATGCATTTATGAGCGTAAAAAAAAAAAAAAACAGAAAATAAGAAGAAGTAGAACACAGTAAAGAATACTGGACTGGTAACTAGTCTTTAAGTAGGGGGTAGTAATGCATCTTCTTCCCCGTTATGTACATTCTCACCTCACATGTACCTTTTTTATACTCTGACTATATTCTTCTCAATATTAAATTTTTATATACATAACAACACCACTCTCTTATTATTATTATTTTATTTATTTATTTATTTATTTATTTATTTATTTTTTTACGCATAACTATTTGCATTTTAATTTAACTAATTTCCTTCATTTTTAACATGTTCAATTTGCAATTTACTATCTGACAAGGTCGGTCAATGAACTTACAATATTTTACATATGTTACGGTTACAAGTTTGAACAAACATGATTCACCCAATCTCTTATCTTTTACCATTATGCAATTTTTTCTCGACACTTGATTTTAAACTACTGACACGTAAACAGTTATTTACGTTTTTTTATGAGTTTGACAAACATTAGTGATTTTTTATATTTTTTAATTTTATTTTATTTTTATACTAAGTTTTTATTACACAACCACCGTATTTTATAATGTACGTACATTACATCAGCCACTGATGATTAACTGCATATCACAGGTTAGTGTTTTCTGATTTCTTATTTATTACAATATATTTTTTCACTTTAGTCACCGCTGGGATCCATGGTCTGCAGTTCCTCTGGGTCTTGCTCTTTACAAACCCATATTTGATATTATTAAGACCATTTACATTATTTGTATTTTAGATTTAATTATTGTTCTCTAAGATAACTTGTAATTTATAGGCTGAAGATGCATAAAACTAATATATATGCGAAACGTCCCAATGAATTAAACTAATTTATTAATTTTCCTACCTAATTGACGATTAAAGAAGAAACACAATTATTATATATATATATATATATATATATAAATATAATGAAATTATTTTCATCCGAAGCATTTTCCCTAACTTTATTGATAACATCCCACATTTTCTTATTTTTATTTGTAGAGTTGTTGATTAAATTACTGTAATAATTAATTTTAAGAGTTTGTAGTAAATTGTTGTACTTTTTATTTTGCTCGGTGTACGCCTCTTTAAAAATAGGAAATTTTTGGGATAGTTCACGATATGCATTAACCTTGTTCTTAAGTTCACATGATTCATACGTTAACCAAGGGAGCCTATTTTTCCTGCCCTTCTTGCTGACGATCATTTTCATACGAAAACAAATGTTATAATAATACGTGATTATGTTTCATATGATTTTTGGGTACATTTATTATTTAAAACTGCTTGCCAGTCCTCTGTTTATAAAAAATCATTAAATAGATTTTTATTAGCAGTGGATATATCTATTATGTTTCTTTGCATAGTATGGACTGTGTTACTAAAAATAATGTTAATTCATTGACTGCTATGATCAGAAATATTTAATTCTTTAACTATTGCGTTTTGAAATTGTATATTGCTTGATAAAATGAAATTGTCAAGACATGTTTTGGAGTTTTTATGTATTCTAGTGGGGGTTTTAATAGTTAATTGTAAATTGTATGAACGTAAAATGTTGCAAAATTGTATTTTATTTCTATCATTGTTCAAAATATCAATGTTAAAGTCGCCTCCTATCACAATCTGTTTCTCTAGTTTAAATAAATAATCTAACACTAAATTAAAATTTTCAAAGAATGAAACAACATTTGCACCACTCGGTCTATAACAAGAAATAAATATAATACCATTAATTTCTACAGAGCAACATTCAATAATAAATGGGATATTATAATCGAATATATTTTTATTTTCAGTAACTGTCAGGCTAGATTTTGTATAAATAGCTACACCTCCATGTTTCCCTGCATTTTTACAGAAAAAAAGATTTTAGTTTGAAGTTATGTATGTGTATTTCATCCTCGCAATGCCAGTGTTCAGTAATAAATAGAACATCCGGATTGGAACTTTGAATAGCAACTTCTAATTTATTTATTTTATTTTTTAAAGATTGTATATTTTGATGTAAAATTTTAATTTTTAATTTATTTTTGATGTTTTTTTGATTTGACGATGCTCTAAAAAATTATTCGTGTTTACATAATCAATTTCTGAGGAATGATTTGATGACAAAGTCGGTGGTTCAGTATTATTTATTTCTTGTTGGGTGTTTATTTCGCCGCTTGATATAATAAATTCATTCGTATGATTGACTATTTTACGCAAAGGTTTATTTTTTGAAAATTCACTGTTTGGGTTTGCAGCACAGTTTAAGTAAAATAGTTTATATTCAATGCAAGATAAAATATATTTAAAAATTTTATATTTACCGGTTTTATTAAGGTGCAGACCGTAACGTGCCATGTCCGAGTAGTTGATAAGAGTATTTGGCTCAATAAACGTAGTGTTGCCGTGGGCATGCAGCACATGGCTTGGAAGTGAATTTAATTTCCAAGTTCATTTTCTTGAAAGAAGGCACCGACCATGATAGTATTAGTGTGTTTAGTGTTGTTCAAAGTGCTGAGAATTAGTGATTTGTGGATATCACTGTTATTTAACATATCGTTTGAGCCTGTCATGATAATGATATAGTTATTTAAAGTAAAATTTTGCGTGAGTTGATTAATATTAAGTGCTTTCCTTTTACCACTTTACTTAAGAAATCTAAGCTAAGCTAAGTTAATCTAAGTTGTAAAAGCGTTCCATTTATAAGACACTGGCTAAGATAAACTAAGTTTTTTCCTCCCCTCTTTCCCTTGCTAAGACAAGTACAGTCGTGGATAAAAACTATTCCACCGAAAGCGTTCCTTTTACGTTACTTAGAATTACTTAGGTTAGCTAAGCCATTTGAATAACTTCTTAGCTTAGCCAAGCATTTTAACTTGTAAAAGAAACGCAGATATTATATACTACATTATAGAAGTTAGCATTCGGCTTAAAAATAATAATATAATATAATATAAATGTTGGTTTTAATAATATAATATAATGAAAACGAATCAATGAAAAATTATTGAGGTTTAGGATTATTTAATTTTGAATGTTTTTTTACTAGATTCATGACGTGCATAAATGGTCTAGGGATATTTGCTGAAAATTTTTATGAGGATGGGAAAGGATTGTTTGTCTGACAAAAAGTGTGGGCAGCCCATGTACGGGCATTTGTGGGGCTATTTTTTGCCAGAGTTGACCCCATTCCCGGGTAACTCCTATAGCCCGTTTGAACATATGGTTTTAGTTTGTGATTCGCTCACATAGCGCTGCCGTAGTGACTTGGTCGGACGGGGAAGAAATTTAATTAATAATAAGTAACTTTATTGAAAATACAAATTATAAAGATAAATATACGATCTTTATATTTATTATTATTATTTACAAATCGATGTGTTCGTTTCCTAATTACCTAATAGGGATCCTATTGTACCTTTTCCAAGGAATATTAAAAAATATTGTGTTCCGGGATGTTATGATATTACATCAACTAGACATCGTTCTGCTTTATTTGAAGCCGATGTTTTTAACGTGTGGGTGAATCGCACCAGGTATCCAAAATTTGAATGGTATATTCAAAAAGTAAGCAAAATATATTTAAGAAAAATGATTTAAAATGATAAAGGTTCTTTACTGTTTAATATACTTTTTAATAAGATGAATATTAGGCCCTACCTATTTTTAAATTTATTAAAGTATCTTAATTATCATAACCACTCAGTTTACTACTCATAAAACAGTTGATTTAATTGTGTATTATTATGCGTACAGTTATGTATATAATAAAAGCAGTACGAAGTACCCGTACTCAGGTATTAATGATTATAATATTTTTTTCTTTATAGTCTCTTTTTTCTAAAATGACATATTTTAGTTAATATATGTAAAAACATATAAATATAGACTTAATATTTAAATTGTTTGTATTTTTGTTTATTTTATATTGTATAACATATTTATACTACAATGATGTTAACAATCTTAAAAATGTATTTGAACTCTTCAATGTTATTGTAATAGAATCTGGAAAGCATTTAAGAATTAAATACATTTTCAAGATAGATAATGTCAATTATTAATTCACTTTTAAATAAAAGATTATAGTGTAAATTTTTTAATTTGTGGTTTACTCACATGGCGCTTTTACTGCAGCGCCTGATCTCCGTTATCAGTTTTACTGAACGAACTCTTTTACAAACATTAGTACACGAGTTACTCATCTAAAACAGAACTTTTATCTATGGTCGACCTCAAATGACGCAGTTTTGATGAAACTTTGCACACCTGCGTGATTTGAGTTCGATTCTAGTGGATAAGGTACGGCTCTTGTGAATATTTGTACAAAGGCTGTTGCATATTTGTACAAGCACAAGCGGCAGCCCTGTTTGCATGCACTTGGTGGGGTTTTTATGGGGTAACAAATTAACATTGTTTTCTTAATTTTATTAGGTATTTCATTGAATATCCCATTTTGATGAGTGAATTTGTATATTATATTTTATTTAATAAATTGTAATATATTTAATTGATTTGTGGCCTGTAATAAATGAAAACATACAGATAACAGTTAATGTAATTTTATGTCACATTGCTTAGAAGAGTAATTTACCTATACATTTAAATGGGCTAAACACTTTTGATGAAAATAAAATAAAACGAAGTGTGATTAAATCAATATATATGTACATATATGTGGACTATCATTATAGAACTTTAAATACAAATTATTTCTTTCTCTTTTCGATTAATATTTTTAATTTATTCAGTCGTTTGAAAATGTTTGAAATGGCATCTCTTCAGTTTGAGATACTTCTCACGTGTTCAGATGAATACGATAGATTAGGAAGAAGAGAGACGGTTCATTGTCAAAAATTGCAATGGGGGAAGCTGGCACGTTGTCGTGTTTGGTGATGTTGATCATAATGTCTTGACAAGATCCGTATGACATTCCTATTTCTTCTGTAACCTTCTTAATAGATAATCATGTATTGGTACAGATTGACAGATTTATTCCCGAATGTGGATAATATTTTCGTCAGTTTTATAAATTAAAAGGCTGTCCGATCTTTCATGAGAGATAGAGCTTACCAAATCATCTTGATTAAATTTATTCCTTATTATTATTAAATTTATTACTTAAAAACGCCCGAAAAACTTAAAAGTTCAGTTCGAATCTTCTCCAAAAGTAGTTTTCAAAGTTCCTGTTGCCATCTTTCTAAGTTTGAAACAAAATTTCACATATGCACATTGCTCTTCAATCAGGTCCATCATAAAAATCACCGGGGTAAATAAAATCGAAGTACAAAAACAATTATAAAATTCGGAAGAGAAATAGTGAAAGAGGAAGAGGGAGAGAGAGAGAGAGATAGAGAAGGAGAAAGAGATAGAGAGAGAAATAGAGAGAGACGAATGTTTTTCTTGGTAAGTTGTTATGATTTAATTAAAATAACAAATTACATTGAATGAGTGGGTGCTATGTATGAGTTCCAATAAGAATTATGAAACTGGTATAAAAAGTTCACGATTTAATTTGTAGCAAAATATGTTTTATATCATCTTGTAATACTTAAAATATTTAAATTATATGCATACTCTAATAATAATTATTATAATAATAGTTATTCGTGTTTTTAAATTTATATTTTTACACAGGTTAGTTAAAAGAAAGTTACAATATATATTTACCTTATATTTATTTCTAACAACTTAAATTAGTGAAATCCTTTGCAAGGTTGTCCTCATAGTTATAAAATGTGACTTAAAATGAATTATAAAACTAAGTACACTAATTATTAACTGAGTACCTTGCACTACTCATTCTAATATATATGCTTGTCTTATCAAGTGTTTCCCTTTCATCTCGTATTTATGAATTTATTCCTGAGTTTTGAAATTATTCTCGGTTTGTTGCATGTAAATAAGACAGTAGAATATGGTAATGTCATCAGTCTTAGTTCAACAAAATGTCTACAATCTTGTCTATATTTCATACCACAAATCACTCTAACGTTGTATTCGAAAATTATTTGGGTATATATGGAGTGTCCCCAAGACTGCAAAGCATATGTGATATGCGACTCAAACAGGGCATGATAAGCAGTCACCACGAAATTTCTGGGTACCTTAGATTTTGGGTTTCTTATACAATAGATTGATAGGCTTGCATAATTTCTGCGCTGTTGATTGCGAATGCTTAATTGAAATTTATACTATTAGTTACTCCGAAAAAATGAACTGGTTCATGTCTAATATTCTCTGTTGATAGCCATAGGAAAAATAATAGCTGTTGGGTTTTAGATTTATTTATGCTTAATCTGTTCGTCAAGAACCAGTTTTGCACAGAATTTTTTATTATAGTGTTACTAGTTTTCATATCTTGGTAGTTATGAGACGGATTCGGTAGCGTGGTATCGTCTGTATATAAAACAATCTTTGCTTCATTTATGATGAAATCATTAATGCAAATCAAAAACAACGTGGGACTAGTATTGAACCTTGCGTTACTCCAAACTACATCATTTGCTCTAACAAATTGCTTCCGATTTGTTAAGAAGGAATTTAGCAGTTGACAAGTAGTGTCTGAATTTATGTATTTTTTTTTATTGATAAACCATACAGCACACCGTCAAAAGTATTTGTTAAGTCATAGAAAGTGGCCATAGTGTATGTTCCATTTTCAAATCCAATTGTCACAATATCTATGAAGTCCAAAATAGCTGTTGTAGATTTTTCGCATCTAAAACCAACTCTACTAGTTCTAATTTCATAAAATAAAGTACGATAGAAATTTAATTTAAAAAAGAGTACTTTCCTACTTACGAAAATTATTGTTATTACTAAAACGGTCTATTTTTAGAATAGGAAATATCCTATTCTAAATACAGAGACTTTTTAATTTAATGCAATTCGTGATAACGAAACGTTAATATTCCAACACCTAATATTCACTACGAAGTAATAATGATAAAACGTCAAGCACAAAGTCACGCAAACAACTGATATTATATATTGTCAAGAGGACCAATCCACCCTAAGAGGGACTAAAGCAAAGCACTATTAACTAAGTTACAAGATAATGGAGTAGCAGTCGCTCTACCGAAACCGAACTAACCAATCTACTGTTGATATATCAACATAGGTCTTGTGTCGTGCGAATTGGAATGAACAATGTATGTTATTTCTCCTTTAACACAATGAATTGAATGGCGCGTACAGCATGTACCGTGAATAACACTTAACTGAAACTGATGTAAAAGACAAAGATAATATAATCAAAGCAACTTGATCCGGAATGTACAGTTCTAATCGTCTTTATAACAAGTATTGATTCATAATTTAATATTGAAAAGGGGCACAGAAACGTATTAATAATTGGTTTTGAAAATCCGAAACACTCTATCATCATAAATTGCTAAATTATATATATATTGATTGTATAATTTAAGAAGATTAAGAAAAGGCCAGAGCCGGTTATAGGGGTTCAGACATTGACGGCTCCTGCTGTAGAAATATGGGGCTTGCAATTTTTATTGATACCAGTTATTATAGGTTAATAATAAATAATAATAAGATCCCAACTCCTAGATAGGCGTATAAGGGGCAGAGAAGGTAAGCTCTCCGTTTCTAGACCGCCAGCCATAGATATGAAAGCCACGTGGTCAATGTGACGTTTCGGCCGGTCCTATTATCCCTGTAACAGGTACTCATTTTTATAGGTTATATAAGATAACAGTTACTAACTATAAATGTTCCTTAGATATACATCTATTTTTGCACGACAGTACTTATAATGAAATGCAAATCAGCTAACATTCAGACTCACCAACATTCTACCGTATTCTTCTCTACCAAATAACAAACAAGGGAAACAAACAGCTAGGTTGACGGCTCTCCAGCGCGCAGGCGTTTAATTTAAGTAATCTGTTTGCACACTGAATGCAAATCATTCTGCTAGCAGACATTATGGTAGAAATTTAAGAGAAAGCACTCGGTGTTTCCGCCAAATTATAAATTATATCGACTATATTGCATTGATTATTATTACGAAAAATTATATATTTGTTTCGTGGACTTTTTTAGGGATTGCGCACAACTGCAAACCAAAGCAAACGCCGCTACTGGATACACGTGCTCCGATACAATTTCTCCTTTTAATTTGGGCACTGTCAGTCGGGACTATTAGCCTGACTAACAAGAGCCTTCCAACTTGATTTGATAGGTATCAGGTCTTCCTGTGTATCCTGTAGAACAATTGTTAGACTGTCGGTTAGCCGATCTTTTCGAGGCATTTCCACTGGTCGACGGTTGTAAGAGCTACCGCACATTGGTAACTTTTTGTAACGTGACAGTTTAGTCACTACCATCAAGTCCATAGCTTTAAATATAACAACGCACACGAAGCGACTTTTCAGTTCCTCAGGCCGAAGACTTTGAGTGACGAAACTGTCACCGCGTCTGTTTTTTTTTTTTTGCATGATGAAGCGCACACTGATGACCTTTTTGCGACTTCGGTAATGTGAGAGACATAAATAATGACATTTTAATAGAGGAAATAGAAGAGGCCGTCCCTATAAAATAGAACTTTGAAGGAATATTACTAGCTATATACTAACATACATATTTCATCCCGTTTCGGGTGGCATTGATAATCACATATTTGTATTTTGATATGGCAGGTCTCAAAATTTGTAGTAAATAGTCAAAACTCTTAACATTCATACGGAAAAATCAAAAGAATTTTTGGGAATATGATCACAGTTTATCAAACATTAGGTAAAATTTTCCTTTAAGCAAGTTTTCGCTCTAAATTGGTTGGGTTCAGTCCGAGCCGGCCATAGGAGGGGCGCAAGATGTGCACCTAATACGGCCCCACTGATTGGCCTGCCCATCCCCCACCAAAGTTCATTTAGTTTCATAAGTTCAGTTTTTTCGGCCTCGAACATATTTTTGCACACAGTCCCGCAAACCCTAGGACATTTAGTCCAGTAGCTTGAATTCTCTTCTTGCTGTACCAGATTTCCCTGATTTTCATTATGCCGAGATATTTGAAAGCATTACCTTCCGATGCAACTGACAATGGCAATGTATGTATTTTCCTGTTGATTCAGATATCTCTGTTGAAGCGTTTTTGTTAATTCAGCCCTTACAGAAGGTACCTGATCAGCCAATCATAGAACTATAGACTATTTATAAACTCATAAAATTCTTTATATGGAATCCGAATACATATCACTTTATCAAATAAAGGCAACAAAAAGTTTTTTATTCAGAAGCAAAATCTTGGAATTAATTAATAAACTTATAAATAAATAAAATAATAGGTTCCCAAGGCCTAGATAGGCGTATAAGGGGCAGAGAAGCTAAGTTCTCCGTTTCTAGACCGCCGGTCATAGATATAAAAGCCACGTGATCAGTGTGACGTTTCTACCGATCCTATTATCCCTGAATTAACAGGTACTCATATATGAGTATTAAATACTTGATTTTGTGCTCTAAGTATTAAATACTCATGATTTTGTGGTCTAAATGAAAAATTTTCGATTCTCATGTCGGGAAAATATTATAAATATTTCATCGATTTTGATATCTATTTATTTTTTAAACATTATCACTATAAGGGAAGACATTATAAATATATGGGAAAACATTATAAATATTTCATCGATTTGATATCTATTTATTTTGGGCAAGATAACCGCTATTTCTATATTTTTATAGAAGTGTGAATTATTTATTTATGAATTTATCTGCCAATAAATAAAAATGAAAGAAAAGAAAAAAAAAATTTGCATAAGTATTTCCCGGTAATATAAATTGAAATTATTATAATCTACCCAAAATTCTTGCAACTCTACGACATATATTCTAGCTATTCAACTGTCTGTAATTAAACCTGACTCATTTTTAAAGAAAAAACTTGTAAAAAGCAATCTTTATATTTGTTATAGATAGCACGGCTCTGTACCTATACTTTACGAGAACCCAGATACGGACAAGCCGTAAAGTTACGGGTGCGCGCAGTATTAACCATTTGTCTGTAGGTGCCCGTAACATCTATAGATTGCTTATGGAACGCGTTACGGGTTGCGCAGAATTGTCCCATTAATCTCAACATTAAAAATACGAAGTGAGTGGCGATTCAATTAATAATACACACATAATTTTCGTGCCGAATTTTAGGGACGCGTTTTTTTTTTTTTTTTTTCTTTTCAATTTTCATATTCCGACCCAGTGCAGTAAATTTTGCGTCGAGTATTTAACACAAAAAATGAATGAACCACGTTTACCACATAATTTTACCGTTACGTTACCATAACGTTACGTTACGTTACCATAACGTTACCACATAGAGAAAAGCTTTCGTAAGGCGAAATTCGTACATCGAAAACGGTAGGAAGTACTACCTATCCAAGGTGTTAGCCGAGTAATAGCGCGGTGCACACAACAACAAACTCTATCAACTGATTGGTTTCCAAATTTAAAATAATCGTCTCATTCCGTTTTTTTTTTTTTTCTCTTCATTCTTCGAAACGTGTATATTGTCGGAGGTATAGAAACATTGTGCTTACTTTCTTTGCCCTTATGCATTAACTGGGCGTTGGGAATCTATTATTTATATTATTAGTGCTGGATACTGCTACTTTTGGTTATGAATTTAAATTAATTAAAAAAGTTAATAAGATGTCTAACATTAAAAACTTTATCTTTTTTATTTAATAAATAAAATTCTAGAAATTTAAATCATAATCGGTTCATTACAAAGTGGGTTTACACAAAATATCTCTATATTTGCTCGAAATGAAAAGCTAGATTTTTGTAAACATTGTTCCAGATAATAATTTTTATTTACACATTACTCGTACACATACATATTTTTGTAGCAATTCAAGTATTTTATATGTTAATTAATATATATAATTGTCATTGCAATATTAATATAAAATCGTTGAAGTCGTTTGATATACTTGTCACGTGCCAACTAGACGCTTAACTAACCCTGGAATTATATATGAGCGGCGCTCTATTCAAGTCACATTCTTCGCTCACCGATGGAGCACTAAACCAGTCTTAGATATTAAATTGCAGCTAAATATGTCAACATAAAACATTCAACACAAAGATTCTTCCACATATATGAGCACTGAATATAGAGAAGAAACGCCACTGCATAGCACTAAATGTACTGCCTGTCTAAGCAAACAAAAACCTCGGATAATATGTGAACTAATTAGAAAAAAATTAGGCAGGTTGCGGCCCGACGAATCAGCCACCATCGCAGCTAACCAGTATACTCTTCAATAAAAGACGATGTATTATTTGCGTTTAAGTATTTATGTTTTATGCATTGAGTAATATATACATGTCTAACTATTGTATTTATATTTATTATAAATGTATAGATAATATATACAATAGTTAATTTATTATGACTATTTACTTTACAAATTTTTTCACATAACTTGAAACTGGTGTGCATCGTATTATGAAATTGAGTATACTTGCAAAATGAAGACAGCGTTGTACATGCCCAGTCAGGGATTGTGTTTGCTCAGACCAGTGATTCTCAAAGTGCGAGATGCCGCCCCCTGAGGGGCGCTGGAACGATCTAGGGGGGCGATAGTAGCCTCGGGTGCATGGGAGGGCGTTGTATAAAAATAAGGGAGCATAAATAAGCAGATTCCTACAGCTTATCCTGGGTTATAGGTTATAATACAAAAGTTATTAATTGTATTTCCTTCGTCATATTTAGTGGAACGTGGGTTCAGTGCGGTCACAAATCTATTAACAAAAAAAGAAACCGACTGCAAATAGCTAATCGCGGTGATTTAAGAATACTGCTGACAAAAATAGAGCCGATGATTGATACATTGACAGCAGCGCACCATAGCAATGGTCCTTCTCATTAGATGAGAATATGATTTTAATAAATAATTTTTAATTTCAAGCTTCAAGGTGTCTTATTTACAACATATTTCTTTACTATATATTAGAACGTATGTAGAACTATAAATACATATATATATATATATTTCTGTTTGTTTGCTTAAAGAATGTAGTTTTCGAGAGCGCTGAGTAATTTTTTTTTTTTCTGAAAAGGGGGCGGTAGTCCAAATTAGTTTGAGAACCACTGGCTTAGACAGAGAGTATATGTATATAAATTGGAAGTTAAACACTACAGATAGTGGCGTAACTAGTATTACGCACGGTTAAGAAATGCATAAGGGTCCAAGAATTATAGAAAACTATTCTCTCCAAATATAAGTGTTAACTCTGAACTTAATTATCATACGAATGTTTGGTTTGCATCGACCTCTTTTTTATGCCTTAAAACGTCATAATTTTTATAAAAAACTAAAAAATATTCAGACGCTCTGTACACAGTGCGTTAATACGCGCGGGAATGTGGAGATGTCGAGGGAGAAATGCAGCGGGCTCTCCAGCTATTATTAGTATTTTTCAAGTTCCTGTTTAAAAAATATTTATATTTTCTATATATTTTCCATGACTAGTAACGATACTAAGTAATTATAAGTTTTGACTAATACTTTGCTGGTGACCAGCAATTCAGATATAGATATATTTTCCTTTTACATATTTTGCTTAAGGAAGTGACTAAAATTCCTCTCGTCAAAACATTCAATTATATAAACCAGTTAGAGCTTTTCGACTGAGATTTATAAAAACCTATCACTTTGTTTGCACGATGGGGAACCAACAAAACAGATTTGTGTAATTTTTTTTTTTCACTGAGTAATTCTTTTTAAGTCTCTATCCAACGATTATAAAAACGTTATTATCAGTAAAAAATTTGCATCTAATTTTTTTTACTATTCATTAGGGTTGTACATCAAAGGCAAAACATCGATGTTTAACATCGATGTTAACATCGGCCTTACTATCGATGTTGAAAAAACATCGAAGGAAAAACATCGATGTTTCCGATACATCGATGTTTTATTAATATTAAAAAAGCTATTTATTTATATTATACAGGTTTTATTTAATAATGTAAAGATAAAATACGAAAAAAAGTAACTTATAATACACAAAAAGTATTTATTAGATTTTTAAATAGAAATATTCTTTTTTAATAGTAATTAATTTCACATTAACATTACCCAATATAATAATCCTAATTTGTTCCTACTATTTTTACATTTTTAATGAAATATTGCATTTTATTATTTTATTTATTTATTTTATTTTAAGTAATTTGTATTTACAGGTTCAATCCTAAATAATACATAACAAAACATGTTCATACATAATAATTTCACAAATAAATGAAGAAATAGTAAAATTTAAGTACAATTAATACATCAATAAATTACTTCATCCTGACTAAGGGTATTAAAAATGCTTCTTTTAAATTCGACTAGTGTGGAGCAAAAAATATCTGCTGGGTTATGAATACTGCAGCAGACGGAATTGTATAGATGGCAGATCTTGTCAATGGTGACATCACTTCCGTAGCAGGTTCTGTGCCGGGATACTATGAAGGTGTCATTTGTCCTCGTCGAACGAATAGGTACCCTTATTTTTATTCTTTCTAAAAGTTGCGGTGAAGAAATAACTCCATTAACGAGTTTATGGAGCAAGCATAACCCGCCCATATCCCGCCTCATTCGAAGTGACTCCATACCGACTAATTTTCTCCGTTGATCTCGAGACAGCAAAGTGTAATTAATGTACGATTTGTACAGTAGGTACTTAATAAACCTGTCCTGTACATGTTCTAATCGGTTGGAGTATGTGGACTGATACGGACTCCACACCACACTTGCATACTCGAGGTGACTCCTGACTAGTGCTGAGTACAATGATTTAATGGCACCGTAGTTAGTGAAATCCGAAGTATTTCTTTTAATGAAGCCTAGCATACGCGTTCCCTTTTTACAAATGCAATCAATATGCTTCTCAAAAGAAACACTGCTGGTAAACGTAACTCCAAGATCTTTTACTTCATCAACTTGCTTGAGACAAGTCCCGTTGACCGTGTAAGAGAAAGACGATGTTATACGTTTTTTGGAAAAACATATGGAGTAACACTTAGTTTCGTTCAGAAATAAACAGTTTGTATTGCACCACTTAGCCACTACATCCAGGTCGTTCTGTAGGTTAATGAAGTCGGCAGGGGTGTTAACCGCTGAATAAAGTTTCAAATCGTCAGCGAATAAGAGATAATTGCTTTTAAGGATACCTGCACCTATATCATTAATAAACAAGGTAAACAATATGGGACCCAAGTGTGAGCCCTGTGGTACACCAGATGTTACATTAATTATCTTCGATAAGCAGTTATTTATTCTAACTCGTTGAATACGATTTTTTAGGTATGAGCCTAACCATAATAGCAGGGACGACTGAATGCCGTACGCTTTCAGTTTGGCCAAAAGTATATATTTGGTATAAAGTATAATACTAATATAGTAATCTAAATGTTAATTTTATACTATTTAACATAAAAATAACATACTGTCATACACATTTTTTTTTTCATTTTTTTAAGTTGAAATACATATTAGAATTTTTATAAAACTAACATAGCAATCCTAATATTAATTTTACACTAACATTACAATATAATAATCCTAATAATAGTTTTATTAATAAATAAATTATAATTATATTTCTCAATACGGTAATTCCAGGGATTGGAGGAATAACAACTGGGAAAGTGTCAACAAGACTCAAAAAGCAACAAGTTTGTTGGCGTCGTTAGTCGTTGCATTGTTTGCAAAAATTAGAAGTTTCTTCTTATTTTTTACTTATTCTGCTAACTGCTAAAAAGAATAAGAACTAACACTATTAGTATTGTTATATCATTATAGATGGCGCTTATATTTTGTGTACTAATATAAATAAAAATTAAAATTTTAAGATTCCAGCGCTCTAGCAGTAGTTTCTGAATTTCAAAGTTTAAACATCGACATCGGTAGTAGACATCGATGTTTTATCGAAACTATCGCCATCTGACCATCGATGGTAAAAACATCGATGGTTTTAAAACAAACATCGATGTTTTTTTCCCATCCCTACTATTCATCCATATTACTATCTTCAAAACAAGACTTTCATCTTCTTCCAGTGGCTTTTCTGCAACGAAGGTTGACAACAGCATATCAATTTTAACTTTAGACACGGTACTTCGGAAAGTTGATTTTCATAATTTTGCTTTGATCGCATTAGGGGATGAGGCGAAGAATTTTTACCCTCAGGGGTAGGACATGATCCATCCAAAGATGGCTTTTTTCGGCTATTCCTTACCCCATAGGCAACCCTCGGAAAATATAGGCACTAAATTTTCGCAATTTGTTGTGATTTTTCGCATTTTTTTGTGTAAACTCGCTAGCGAAAAATTACGAGGTGTGCTCTGCGCTCTGCGTTGTAAAGATAATCATATCTAAACTGAAAATGCTAGTTTAGTCGGTCCCTGAACATTCAGCGTCGAACAAAACAAACACAACTTCTTGAGGTCCCTGACCATTCAGAGTTCCTCTGAACTCCTTGAGGTCCCTGACCATCCAGAGTCAAACAAAACCAACACAACTCCTTGAGGTCCCTGACCATCCAGAGTTAACAAGACAAACACGACCATTTTAGGTCCGGAGTTCCTCTGAACACCTTGAGGTCCCTGACCATCTAGAGTGAAACAAAACCACCACAATTCCTTGAGGTCCCTGACCATCCACAGTTCCCACTGAACTCCTTGAGGTGTCTGACCTTCCAGAGTCAAACAACTCATTCAGGTTGTCTACAGTACCCAACCAGCTCAGTAACTGTCGCTTACCACAATTACCACATCAGTTAAAAACTTAACTTAGTACTTTTGTATTAATGAACTTGGGAGAACTAAAATTTTTACGTTCTTTTTGAATTAAAACGTTTTTTTTTTTTTAATTCGCAATTGTGTAAAAGCTAGTTCACTGAAATTTCAAATTCTTTTCTTTTTAGCGTACAATAATAATAGAAATCTTTGAATTACCTTCTTAAGTCTTTATCAAAAATTTCTTAATTACCAAGAACAAATTAGAAATACCATACCTCATTATTCTCTTATTATTTGGTGTCAAATTTACATACCTCTTTAGCTTATTCTTTATTTAACCTTTGCAATGTTATCGGAAAATTTATTTGCATCTTGTAGTGTTTTCTAGCCCTTGCTATTAGTTTTATCCAAATTCATTCCAGAACATTTTAACTTCTATTCATCATTGTGGCACACCAAATATGGGTACGCACCGTTTTGCGGTTAATTATTTTTACAGTTTAATTATAATATAGCACTTGTGTTTTCCATTTTTAAAACTCTTGTGAGCCATTTGTGAGTCAATCTTTTTGTCATTTTCACTTTTTTTCCAATCATTTTCAATTTTTTTTTGTATGAAACAACAAAAACTGGTCAAAATTAGTTGCAGGTGTAGAGATCCCACTTCTGATGATACACGCCTTATAGCGTTTATAATAATAGCAATTAAAACACAGAAATCCAAGCACATATAAGCATTTATTACAACGTCTATTTACAATCTGTCACATATATACGTCATCATGTTATAGTTGCTATCGATACATTTTACAAGTGACGGCCAACAACTTGTTCTCATCCTATGTATAAAATCTACTCAGGTAGGGTCCATCGAAGGTGGTTGACATTTTTTCCGAATTTTCCCTACCGCTTCGGGATAGTTCTTTTTTAGGAGTTAAGATGAACAAAATGTGGACGAGTGTGGAAAAATGTGAGTCATTTTGGATCGAATTTTCCTTATCTAGTAGGGTAGTTTCTAGTTTTTCTAGTTTCGGTTACTAATTTCTCACGATTTGAAAAATCACTATCATTGTACTAGTTATTTTAATTTATGGACAAAAGTAATAAAAACTTTCCTTACATATAAGGGTGAAATTTTCAAAGGTAAAAGAGACCTTTTTTACGTTTATTTTAAATTAAATAACTACAAAAACCTCTAAAACTTTATAAATAGATCTGTTGTGTACATAGTTCTAGTACCTAAAAGAGAACTCTGAACAATCAAAAATGTGGTAGTGCGGGTAGGATAGTGGGATAGTAACTGTCCTGGCTGCAAAACTGTTTTCTTATCCCAACTACTATCGCTAGTGCTAGGGCTAGTTCAATCTTAAACGTTTATATTAAGATAGTAGCTATCTTTGTCACTAGCAAGCTAGCTATTAGTCCGTTTACTAGCCTAATGTAATCGCGCCATTACGAGAGTCGCATGTAACTCATGCCGCAGCTTGGCCTTTGTTGTTGTAATAAAATGTTAATAAGACATAAATAAATTAGTACTTGGAATTTAATTATTTTTAACTTCATATGTTCATGTAAGTTTATAGTGTATCATCTTTGTGCTGGAATACTGTGTAAGAAAAACTAAAAACATTAATCTATGAAATAGCGTAATTTGAACGGACAGAACAGATATAAACTGCACATATTTTGTTCATGTCATATATGAAAAATTACTACCATAAAAATTTCCCCTATAAAGATGTCTCTTCTACGCTGTACACTTTTTCGTAGTATAAATCATGGAGTCTCAGACTTATTTAACTTAATTATCCCGTAAGTAATATTTCACAGGAGTAAAGTTGTATCAAAATATACTCAAATACACAAAGGGGCTAACTGTTATTTATATGTTACACAGGGAATGAAAGTAGTGTGTAGGTTGTTAATGAGATGAAACTGAAAGGTAGTCCTTTACAATATTCTGTAAAAGCACTAAATTGTGGTAGATTAAAAAGTGGGAATAAGTAATGCTTTCAACTACAATTGAATGTAATTACTAATGTAAGGACGTATACAGGCTCTGAACTAAATTTAATATATCTTCACAGGCTTAGTTTTTAATGTAATATTTGGCATCTATTAAATTAATTTTTATCATTAATTCCAAATAATTATATTCAATCGCCAACGATAATGATTAAAATAATATAAGGTTTTAATACATTTTAATTCTATTTAATTGAAAATCCCCCACTGTTCTTCCTAATTTAATAGGATTGGATCATATTAACTCCCTAGATTAGCTGTTCTTTAATAATTATTAAGGACCGGATAGTTCGAACTGGGATAAATTATAATTAGCTTGGCCATGGGCGTCGTATAATATAATGAATTTAATGAAATAAAACATTCAAATTTAAATTATCTAATATTGTTTCTTATTTGTTTATTTATATATGACGTATATATGTTGCAATAACTAGTTAGTTTAAACAGGGCATTGTCAGTCTATTATTTTGCAAAATTGCTATACTTTTTGGTATCTATTATTAATACTTATTATTTTGGTTTCATTATTTGGTAATAAAAATAATAATCGATTGATTTTTAAATGAAGCAATCTTTTATTGCATATAATTATATTTTAGTACATAGTTTTTTGATTTTTGTTTAAATATTTTGTAATAGAGTTAAAGTAAAATTAGGTTAGATAAGGCATATAATTTAAGAATCTATTAAGTTATAGTTTATAAGAATCATTTTATTTTTATAGTTTATTATTCCATTTAATTTATTTAGTTTATTATTTATCTACAAAAAATGAACCGTTTAGAATTTTTGAATAGTTTAATCAGAGATTTTCCGGATCAGTTTTCAATTGTTGATGGATATATTTTTAGCATTACATGTAATAAAATAATTAAGTGCCGAAAAACATCTCTTTTTACTGTTCATATTCAAATGCAGACCCACAATGCAAATATCAACGAAACAAGCAATTTTGTGAAGTGTTTATTGCGGCAAATATACCATTCAAATAATTTAATCGTAATTTTTAACACACTTCTTAATAAATACACAAACAGAAAAATTCCGGATGAATCAACAATACGAAAAAACTACATGCCCAAACAATATGAAAAAACTGTCAGAACAATTCAATCCAACATCGCTGAAATTTATGTTTGTATTAGTGCAGATGAGACAATTGACGTAAAAGGCCGTTGTATTATAAATGTTGTTGCTGGAATTTTTCATCCAATCCTTCCTTATAATCCATACTTAATATCAACACGCCTAAGGGATAGACTTAATGTTCAGATAACAAATAGTTCATCGGTTTGAAAAATCCGGCTGCATTAATAATTAAAGAGTGGAAATGGGAAAGGGTGAAAGTATCGGAAATAGCAATTTTCGTTTTTGTTTTTAAAATCGGTTAAATACTTCATGGGTTAAAACTTGGTAAATGTTGTAAGTACATTTTCAAGTTGGAAATTGTGTCACCGTCAATAGTGTAAATGTTTTAATACTGAAAATTGTTTATTTTGGCACTATCATCATTTCCAATTTCCACTTTTCAATTGCAAAAAATATGTTATGCAGAACAGTAGCCTCGTAATAAAGAAAAGTTAACCAGAGAGGCTAAGATAGTTGCCTTCATTGCATCAAATGAGCCATGTCTAAGCCGGAAAATTACTGAAGAGATTGGCATTCCCAAAAGTACTGTTAGGGATATTTTGAAATGAAATAAGTATAAGTGTTTTCAAGTTAAAAAGACTTAAGAAGGCATGAGATAAATGTGAGAATTACTGCTACTATGCAAAATATTTATTTAAATCTGGAGGAAATTTGGTATCAACAAAATGGTTGCCCGGCTCATGACTCAATGTATAATCCTATAATATAATACGCCTGTTTGTATGTTCGACCGGTCGTTTTGTATGTTCGTATGTTCGACCGGTCGTTTCTTCATTCCCCGATAGAGGCGCGCATATGTTAATTATTTATGTCAAAATTGTTTAAAATATATTGTTGATGCAATAATAGTGAATTTTCTACGAACACTTTTTATAATTATTATAAGATGCAATAATAGTGAATATTCTACGAACACTTTTTATAATAATTGATAGAATTGTAAGAAATTATTGTGGTATTATGTATTGGACAGTAGTGTGCTGTGAATTTTTGTTTTGAGTGTTGACAATAAATTAGTAAAAATATCAGTTGTGTTTTTCATTAAAAAATCACTTCACAATTATTAATTTAGTTGTGAAATACACGGATCGGTTTTTTTACGAAACAAAACACAGAAAAACGTTATCCTTCCGTGATATTCGACATTTTTGATTAAAATTATTATCAGCAGAAAAATAATGATTTTAAAAAATATTTGGTTTTGATGAAAGTAAGAAAAATGTGACTTTTTTTCCTTTATTATTATTTTTTCAATGCTTTATTATTTTTTTATTTCTACGATTTATTGGACAAGATTTACAATATCCCACTGCAAACTCTATACAGACGGCAGCACATAACGACTACACTAAATAATTCAAGAATTATCAGTGGCTCTAAAACAATGGTTTCTGTTTATTTATCACATTAAAATATCATTTACCTTTTAGTTTAGGTTAGATTCACCTTAAAAGCACTATCTTAGGTTATGGTTGATAACTGTTTTTTTTTTTTTTTATAAACCACCTAAAAATTAATTGTATTTTAACTGTTCTGTGCAGGGCTAGGGACAGTGATTCACCTTAAAAGCACTATCTTAGGTTATGGTTGATAACTGTTTTTCTTTATTTTATAAATATAATGCACTGAGTGAAAATGAATCGTTTTCCCATCTTAAAAAGTTAATGAATTAATAATTCGGAATAATGCTCATTATTTGTCCAGTTTTTAATAATGGGCGAAGAGTTGATTCAATTTGAATTGGATGAAGTTAGGCGTATGGCTAGAGAAAGAAGTCTGAGGTGTCGAGCAAGTTCCACATTAAGGTAATGATTTGTTTGCCAACACAGTTGGCAACGGGTGCACTAGTTAGTAATAATAGCGCACACCCACTATTATTTTTGGCGGGGCTCGGAAACCAAACATTTTTATTAGGGTGGTTCAGAAGCAAATATGTTTCTTGGGGGGTCACGTTCAATTTAGAGTCTCTTAAAAGCGATTATGTTTTCGTGTTGGAGGGGAGTCATACTCATCAGCGCCCCTGAGTATGCGCCTTAGTAGCACTCTACATTAGCCAAAATGATTTCCGGACCGGAAATGAAGTCCGGAAATCATTAGCGTTAGCACTTTTTTCTTTAGGGATTTTTAAAAGGTGAAATCTACGGCCATGAACATAAAAGACCCAAAACTCTTAATGAATTTGAGGAAAAAAATTAAGAAACTTGTAATACTATTACACTTCAAACTTTAACTCGTAAAGCGAAGAGAATTTTATGATAGGTTGTGATATTGTGACGCACAAGAGGGTGGAATTTTTTAACCATTGATTAATTAAATTTTTCTTGCTTCCTTTTTTTTTGTTATAAAATATTGTGTTATAAAATATTTTCATTTTTAGAATTAGATTTTAATTTCTTCAGAATATTAATTTTATTTTAGACTAAGTCGATAATTATGGCGACTAGTACTAAAGAAGAATAAAATATATATGAGTAGCAATATCAAAGACGGACATCCGTCACCCAGCTCGAAATTGAGTTAGCAGTTGATTCTAATAGAATTTTTCATGCTCTTTTCAATGGTGAGATTCTTTCCTTTCAAAAACGGGTATAAATATGACTTTTTCTGTATTAAAAGTCAATGTTCGTTTCAAAAACGGACACCTACTCATGACTTTGACTTCAAACGTGGACATCTACCGTCGGAATCAATGGCAACTCCAGATTCTGACCACGTGACCCTCAAAACAGACCTGGCGGTAGTAATTATACATCGCGTGGCGGCTATAAGGCCTTGTATCAGATTTTTGTGTTTTTTGGCGAATTTTGAACAGTTTTGTGTAAGGATGGGGCAGTATATTGTGCCCGTAAGCGAGGGAAATACTAGGAAGAGATTATGCCAGCCACAAAAATGGAAAAGAAATGTGGAAAAGAGGCAAAGGTATAGGATAGCAAAGGATAGCACAAAATGATCGATTCTTGAAAGAAAGTTTGATATCAGAAATGTGAGAGGATAGTTTAATGAAACATCTAATCAAAGTTTCACTGGGTCATTACAATCATATACTCGAGATATGAGGGCTTGAATGTCTGTATAGGTAAGCGCACATTTGGACGGCCTGCAACAGGTCATATCGCAACGCAAAATCCGCTTTCATATGTTTATATGCAAGCGGACTTTTGTTTTTATTTATTTATTTTGTTTGTTTTGAGTAAACTATAGTTATTTTTGTATCAGTAAAAATAAAGTCTAAAACGTATTTAAACAATATTTATTTACATTCAAACCCATTTCCTTGCCTGAAATTTCTATAATTTTTTAGATACCAAACCTAGAACCGGATTCTGAGAGCTTAGTGAACTATAAACAAATGGCCTAACTAAGAGTTAAATTAAGCTTTCAGAAACCGGCCCCAGACTTTTATAAAATTATTAATTTTTGTGGGAGTACTTTTGCATCAAACACGGACAGCAGCAAGAGTGTTTACATCAAATTCGGACACATGTCCTATTTGGTTTCAAAAGCGGACATCTGTATTTTTACCGACCGCCAACATACAGTAGGTGGCCAAATTATTAGGGACAGTACACCCCCCTGTAATTTTCAAGTTTAAATGCATTTTGTGAGTAAATGAATTGTTTTTAAATCATTTTTATTCTATATTCTTGTTGCTGGTATCATTATTATTTTAAAAATCGGGAGATCGCCAAAGAAATCATCACCACCAAGCGGCAATTTATAGAAACCCTTATCAGAGAGTGGCATCACAACCCCAATCTCCGACACAACGCAAAAGTCTGCATAGAAAGCATGCCCAAACGCCTGGAAGCCGCAATCGCAGCAAAGGATGGCATTACAAAATATTAAGATTTTTCTTAATTTGTTAAATTAACACTTTTTATACAAAAATAAATGATTATGAAAAAGCAATTATGTCGTTTTATATTCTAAATAAAGCACTCTAATGAATAAAAATAAATACGAGACCCAAAGCCACTTATTTCCTCATTAAATTCATTTGAAAATTACAGAAAATCTGCACTGTCCCTAATAATTTGGCCACCCACTGTATATAAGGGAGGTATTATGATCATACCGATTTTGACATTTCGAGATTTCGATGGGTCTCCACGAATTGAGGTCCCTACATAACGTTTTCACTATTTTTAGCATGATGTCTGTCGGTCTGTCTGTCCGTCCGTCTGTCCGTCCGTCCGTCCGTCTGTCCGTCTGTCCGTCTGTCCGTCCGTCCGTCCGTCTGTATGTCTGTGTACACGTGCAGAGCAAATTCGGCTGAAAGGGTTTTTATGAAACTGCATATTTAAGCTTTTGACATCAATGGCGCAAGTTGTTCAACTTTTGGTAAAAATCGGTTGACTAGAAATGGGAGTTTACTCGTGTCGATTTTAGCGAATATTTAGCAACAGAAAAATATTTCGAAAAAATTTATTTAACAAAAGTTGCTATAAATGCAATAACTAATAACTTTTATTTGAGACGTTTTTTGAGAAAACGAAAAATTTTGAAATTTTTTTGTAAAATTTGTCTCAATTTTTTCCATGGTCATGATAAATAATATCTCTGTTAGAAAATATTAGGCCAAGTTACTACTCTGTTGCTAGAACGTATTTTATACAAGTACTTTATGATGGCGGTCAGTCCTGTGGTGGCCACAGCTGATTTTTTAAAGCTAATTTCAAACATTTGTTCAATGAAATTGACATTGGTTACTTTACAATACAATTCCTGTAGTATTAATCTAAATAAAGCAAAAAAAAAAAAATTACCGAAAAATATTAAATACACACTTCACATCCAAAAATCGACTTTTTCTCGAAACGAGCAAACGACAGATGCCCGCGTTTGATATTAAGCTACTCATATGTATATGCAGGTTATAACAAGATAGAAAGAACACGTTTTTCGTGATCTTTAATTTGACGACGTGTCAAATTAAAGTTTACCTAAAGAATCGAAAGGTAGAATAGAAATTTTCGAAACATATGGGAAGTACAGAATATCAAGAACAACTTTAATTTTTTAAATGGGAATGTATGTTTGGATATTTTTGTTAGGGATTTTGAAAAGAAACAAGTAGGTACTACTTAAACATTTTTTAAATATATTTTACGGTTTACGAAAAATTTTATGAAATCTAAAACGACTTATACGACTATTGCGAAAGCAAAATATTTTTATTTACAAGCATTCAAAATGCTTCCCATTTTCATTTAAACACTTTACAATCCTTACTTTTGATCTATCTTCAAAAGCTCTAACCGAAGATATCCAACACGGCATATTTCACATTTAGAAAGTTGTCTTTGATATCTTGTACTTCCTGTTTGTTTCAGAAAATTTCAATGCTACCATTTGATTCATTGGATAGAATTTGATCATTTCTCCCCCCACTTGCTCATATATCGCGTTTTCGAGAAAAATGCGGTTCCCTTTGTCTTGCTACACCCTGCATATATCGTGTCTATTTTTCATACTCTCCGAATCAGTGGCGCACCCAGGATTTTTTGTTAGGGGGGGCCGGAAAACAAAATTATTATGAATAAGGTTCACACTTCTAAATTTCAAGTGATGATCTAAAAAAAAGGGTCCTCGCTTCGGAAATACAAATTGAAGACCTAAAAAAAAGGTCCTCATCTCTATTTTAAAAATTTTCTAGGTTGTTTGTGTGATTTTATTTTTATTTCGTTCCTTCTTAGGGTGCGCCACTGCTCCGAATTAAGAGCGTGTACTTTTCGATAGTTCTACCCTGTGTATTTACAAACATGTTTTATGTGAGAAGTTTTTACGGACAACTTTTTGGAGGAGGCAACTGTTTCGTAAAGTGAGGTAGGTAGTGATGTATATTGTATTTCAGAGTGGGTGCAATAATTCGAGACCAAATTTACTATCCAGCAATGTTTGTGTATTTCATTAATATATTCACTGATGAATGAAATTTAAAAGTGGAAATATAATGCAACAATACTTGAAATTTTGAAGTAGGTGTTAAATTCTGTCTGACATTTCGCCCCAGTTTTTATAATAGTACGAACCTGTGTTAAATCTTTGAGTGAAATCTGACGTCAAAGGCAACGTGGGAGCATTAACAACTGAATGGCTGCGAATTTTGCGGTCAATGGAAATGCTGAAAATATTTTTATAGGTCTGGAAAAAAGAGAAAATTCAAAGGTAAAGCTAAAATAAACATTGACAACAGAAAAATATAACGGAATTAATTTATTAAATTCTTTTAATATGTGACATAAACCAGTAACAAATAATATAATCCAAGTGTTTTTTAACATTTTGTTTTTACAAAGAAAATTTAATTTATATCCGATTTAATTTTATAAAGTGGCTTCGTGGTAAGATGATACTACGAAAATAGGGACGCGGGTTCAAATCCCAGATACCGATACTGTGCAGCAGAGCTGTAACAAGGATATTAGGCACCGGTGGCAAGTGTCTAACCTGCAACCTCCCAAGTACAGGCGCCCACACAAAACGAAACAATGCAAAGGACGGGGTGAGGTAGAAATTAAAAATAAAAAACTTAAGTGATAACGGTATAGGAGGAGGTTGAAATTCAGAATATTATTTTAGGTAACTAAAAATTTTGCGCCGTACACACTTGTGCGCCCGTGGTGGACTCCGTAGTTACGGGCTGCCGTGCAGTAGACTCGAAACCTAGCCTCGAAAATTGATTGCTTGAAATGAGAACTTGTTTATACAGAGATAAGTTGACTTATGCGCCACCTAGACGATGTTGCGCTAGTTAAAATCTTGTTAAAAGAATACTCTTAATAATTTCATTTTTAGTAAAACTCTACTATTTGTATATTTTACTAAATAAAATTATTTTGTAAATTTAAATCATCCATGAAGAGCACCTCGATGGACGGAATACCTCTGACCTAGATCGTAAGGGGAAGAGACGTGATTCAGAAGAACAGCAAACTTCTGAAGAACAGAAATCTCCCGGAAAGATAAACTTGATTCACTCAGTTAGCATAGTTGACTATTTATTACTTCAGATTTAGTCTTCCAGAGTGGAATCAATTGTTCTATGCAGCTTCCTATCTTAGAATTAACACAGAGGATGCATAACGATCTTAAAATTAGAAAGCATCACATGTTGTTGAAAACCTTCTACCGAGGCCATCGATAGATTGCGTTTAAAGATTCGGGCGTCGTTACCAATCAATCAAAAGTAAGAACCAGATTTTCCGATTTTCCGATTTCCCGATTTTCAGAATATTTCCGGAAGCAGTCGATGGAGGGGATACCTGGTTAACAAAGTCGCTAATGGTTTTGTTTTTTATATTTTGTTAAATTTTATTACTTCTTTTCCACTAAAATTCAGTTAAAATATCCTATGTAATAATCATTTAACATCTTGATATTAACTTGAGTTCAAAGTTACGGTTTTTAAGTTGAGTTTAAAGTAATTTATAGTTTCATTCTGGATTATTTTGAAATAAATGTTATTAATATTAAAATCGGTGACGTTTTCGGGGTCAGTCGTTTGTCAGGAACACGACTTTTGATCCGCGGACTATCCCAGACAAACGAGGACGTTTTGTCACCCTAATCAAAAGGTTTTCTTTGCAACCAGTGAAACCTTATTCGATCATCTGTTCATAGATTTTTATTTATATTTATATATCGATTGTTATTATTATTTTATATTTTCTCTAAAATCGTTGAATACTATTAAAATGGACCCATATTAGTTCATTATTTGGTAGTCAGGATAGATTAATTATCTACAGGAGACACATAATTATCTGGTATAAAGTGCAGTGAAGGCCTACTTAAGATAATTAACTTAACAGATAGGTACGTATAATCTTCTAAATCTTACATTGGGTTTAAGATTTAAATTAGTACTGTCAGAAATTGTCCATGTTGGTACCGTACCCGATTCCAATAAAAAAATCGGTTCCGGGCTTACATGGGTATTTGGAACCGCTTATCCGGTACTGGGTATTCGGAACCGAATAACCGAGACCGGATATCCGGAATCGGGTACTCAAAATCATGTAAATAAAACCAGGTATCCGGGACCGGATACCCGGAACCGAGTATCCGCATGAAAAATGAAAAAAAAACAAAATGGTGTTCGCAAATATGAAGCCGGGTATCCGAAACTGGGTGCCCGGAACCGAGTATTCGAAACCGGGTATGAGAATTCAGCGATTTGAAATCGGGTGTTCGAAACTGGGCATCAGAAACCGGGTATTCCAAACCAAATATTCGAAACCGACTATTTGTAACCGGATACCCGTAACCTGGTATCTGGAACTGGGTATTTGGAACCGGGGGTTACTCTAAAATTACATCCACTAGAAAAATGGAAGATCAAAAACATGGTATTTGGAAATATGAAACCGAGTAACCGAAACTGGGTTTCCGGAACCAAGTATTCGAAAACCGGGTATGCAAAACCGGGTTTCTGAAACTGGGTATTCGAAACCGGGCATCCAAAAACGGGTATCCGAAATCAGGTAATCGGAACCGGGTACTCGAAACCGGGTCTCTGAAACCGGTTTATTCGAAAATTACAGACCGAGTTTTACCGAAAACCGAAATCAGGTACTCGAAATATCGGTTTCGGTTCCCAGCACTAGTTTAAATAAAATGTCTTACTTATATGTACTGATGGTATAAACAGTAACAAATACATGTATTTTGGTTAATGAAATGATATTTAATTCATATTTATCTCAGTAACAGGCAAATCGGATCTAAATGTCATAGAAATTACGTAAACAGTGTTTATTAATGTAAACAATAACTTGTTATTTATTATTACCGAATTATATAACAGACACAAGGAATATTAGATCTGTGAATTATAAAGCAAACCAGTAGCAACAGCCTTCAAATGTTAATATCTAAATTTACTTTGTAGACTTAATCTGTACATTCACTCGGTTCTTGGTTAACTTTATCATAATTACGCCTAAATGGAAATACTTTCTGAAACTTTTGAGTTTAGTTATACTAAAAGTATTTACAACATAAATTAAGAAAGCTTGTAGACTGTGTATTGATTTTTTAAGAGATAATGTTATAATATTCATTGTCGGTTTATGTTTATATTTCATAGATTATAAACAGCTTCTATGAGCCAGTAAGATATCGCAATGAATCTAAATAATCAAATTTGATTATACGAAAATTAGTTGTGTACCAAACGAGTCTTGAGATGGGCTTTTATTTATGTTGGTTGGTTGTTTGTTTTATTGGTCATGTTCTTGTGGCTATCTGAAGTACAAAAGAAGAATAATAACAAGTGCATATAAAGCAGTACTTTTTTCACGAATGGGTGGGAAGTTTGGTCGGACGACCTGTAGGCGAGTGCAGCAATCCCATGAGTGAAAAAAGGTGCTTTATGAATGAGTTTCATACAATATTTTGACTGCTTCCAATTAGAAAAAATAAATAAAAATTTATGTATACACACATTTTTCTTCGGCTGTCTCCAATTTAAAAAAAACAAAAACCTAAGACGATACTAAAATTTGATATTTTTGGAGTTAAGATCACGAATTGACTTAATTTATTTTCACTGTGTGTTTGTTGATTCTGCTCTGGTAAATCAGTATTAAACAACTTAATCTCTTTTACTGAATTTGTTAGTAGTAATATGGATCTCAAGAAACAAACTGATACAATTTACACGGACTTTTTTTATTTTTACTTTATCTTCGAATGTCATAAATTAATTTAAACTTGTTCTTGTATATCGATAAAAAATTATGTATTAGTCTTTTATTTTGTTGTTATACAGTATCTATGTAAACTATTTTTGTAATCTGTTTAAGCCAGTCATTGGGTTTTTACTGTTGGCTTTCCTTAATGAAAAAAATAAAATAAATAAATAAAATAAATAAATAAATAAATTATAAAAAATATATAAATAAATTCTATTTATATAATTTATAATTGTATTCATTTATATAATTGCCGTCATATATTTATTCTCTATTGCAGTGGTGTTCAACAGAAGGTACTAAATTTTTGCCTCCCCAATTTGATATACTGAATGTCTCTCGCCATCGCCAAGTGATATTCTGAATCCCCCCCCCCAGGTGATTTTTTGAATTTCTGCACTCGATTCTCAAGTGATTTGTTTTTAAGTTTTGCCACCTCCCCGGTTTAGTCATTTTTAGAATTTTTGTTCCCTCTTGTCCCCAACTTATTTTCTGAATTTTTACCTCCCCATTCTCAAGTGTTTTTTTTGTAGTTCTGTCCTCCCTTGTGATTTTTAGAGCTTTTTTGAGGGAGAGAGAGAGAGAGAGAGAGAGAGAGAGAGAGAGAGAGAGAGAGAGAGAGAGAGAGAGAGAGAGAGAGAGACAGAGAGAGACGAGAGAAATATTCGTCGTCCGAGGTATTGAAAACTTTATATACGTCATAAAAATAAATAGAAATAGACACTCACCCAATCTGAATTGTAGTCGTTGCACATTACACAGCAAAAAAAAAGTGTAAAAGTTCATTCTCAGTTTGGTTAAAATTTCAGTGCTCAAATTTATAACATAATTAACATTTGATAAATCATTTATAATTTCAGTAATTGAATTTGGTGCCAACAAATTGCATATAATCGCCTCATATATCGTTCGCGCACAAGAATATTTTTCCTCAAAACAATTTTTTATTAATTTCGACGTACAATCGACGTATAAAAATGTTTATTAATTATTAAAATACACTTTTTGGGGATTTATTTCTTAAAAATAATATCGTCTAAATGTAGACCCTCGCGTTCTCGGCACTTATTTAATCGAACAGTAAAATTACTTATGACGTCTCGGCAGGTGGATTCAGGGATGGCTGCCATTTCGTGACGGATATTTTCTTTCAAATGCGCCAGTGAAGTCGGTTTATTGGCGTAAACTTTAGATTTAAGATAACCCCATAGGAAAAAGTCCATAGGGGTTAAATCTGGACTGCGTGGAGGCCAATTTATGTCACCTCTCCGGGAGATCCGTTGAAAATCGCTCAATCACCTGATTTACAAAATTAAGCCTCTGACTGGCATCTTCGGGCTTTAATTCTTGCGCCAATTGAATTTTGTAGGGGTGCAGCTTTAGGTCTTTGTGCATAATGCGATGTAATGATAATCTATGCACATTTAAAGCACTTGCGCACTTCCGAATTGAAAGGTTCGGGTCGTCACGAACAGACTGATTAACATTCTCCACGTTTTCTACCGTTCTTGATGACCTAGGTCGCCCGGATTTTGATTTATCCAGCGTTGTACCAGTCTATTCAAACTTTTTAACCCAATGTCGAATGAGAGGAATGCTTGGCGCATCATTTAAGTGGCGAAAACCTCGAATACTGCAGAATTTTCTACGCGCTACAGTCGCCGAATCACCGTGTTTGTAAAACTCTCGCACGCATAACGCGCGGTCTGCTCCCGAGAAACGCTCCATAGCGACCAAATTCCCAAGAGGCAGGCTACCGATTGACATAACCCCCGCGCCCTTCGGATACGTTGCGTTCACGCAGTAAGCTAAATAAATATAAAATTTCTTTTGAGACACCTTGTACCTTCAATTATTGCATGTATATGAGCTTCTTCATTAAATGTTTTGGTTTAAAAAAAATCTGTCTGTTGGACTGATTTGCTGGAAGAAGCAGCAACATCTGCATTTTTATGTTTTTTTGCTCTTACATACTGTTGAATATCGTTCCTTTCACCATTTGCGATAGAAAATATTCCCATGCATTTATCACATTTAACTTCTCTGTCGTTTTTTGTTTTCTTTATAAATTTAAATTCTTTTTGTAATTCATCGTTAAATGTACATTTTCTTCTTTTGGCCATCATAACGAGGAGATAACTAATAAAAAATAATTATAATTGATTTATATATGTATATAAATATAACATAAATAATTTGATTGTACTAACACGTTTGTAAATACTTACTGTTCATTTGAAGATAGAATTACACAAAATAAAGCATAAAATTTAAGTAATTTTAAGTAGGTACCGAGTCCAGAGTATGCGTATTTATAGGTTATGTTTTACTCTGTGGTTTTCTTGACATTTGACAGCGCGGTCTACCAGTAAATTAGGTTGCATTTATATGTGTGCTTCTGCGAACGAACCTTAAATGCATAATCTAAAGGTTCGTTCGTAAAAGCGCACATTTGCTAACATTAAGTAATTAAAAAAGTATACAGAGTGATTATTTAATGGCGAGACGACGTCACTGAATTTTACGTGCCTCCTAGCAGAAATACTGGTGAATACTATGACATAATAACCTAAAATTTGATTATGAAGAAAAAATGCACGCATAATCGCCTGCTACGATGTGTATGAAACGGCAAATTATTAAAACTTCCAGTGACGTCGTCTCGCCATTAAATAATCACTCTGTACAATTTTCATAATATTTAAAATATAGTACAGAAAATAAAATACAGTGCAAAAAAATAATACAGTATAACACCTTCAAATACAGTACGAATGGTCACCGTATTAAGAACTCAACGATATACATAGGACTGTATGTACTAAAACTAAATACATATATGAAAATATTTCCATTACCATTTCCTTAGCTTATCAACTTCTTCAACTCACTCATGTTTGCCTTTAGCTGCCTTTGTTTTGGTATGATCATGTTTGAATATGATGATACAACACATCTTTTTTAAATTGTTTAATTTATATTCCTTAATCTACGAAATTATTTTATTATCTTGTTACATTCTCTACAGACTGCAAATCGATGTACGAATGCACAAACAGCAGGGCTCTTACCGAGCCCTGCTGTTTGTGCATTCGTAGTGTAGTAAAAATAAAATTAGGTAAAGATGAAGAAGAATTTCAAATGTTAAGCATACGCTGACTCGTTGCTATTTGAATATTCTATACCTTAGAATAAAGTAATAGTATATTGTACAACGGAGCACAGAATGATACTCATATCCCACGAGTATGAAAGTTTAAAGCACGAGCCTTGGCTAGTGCTGTAAATTCATAAGAGTGGGATATGAGCCTCTATGCGAGTTTTACACTAAACTTTTTCTACGACTTTTTTTAAAATTTCAGAGAAATTTTCGGTTTAATTGGGCTACTGCTCATAGATAAATATATTACTCAAAATAATTCACACCAAGGGTCGGCAACCTTTTTGTCAATATGGGCGCAATATAAATTCAAATGTTATTGAGGGCGCATAAAAACGTAAAATATGTAAACACTCGTGGTTCGCAAGGTCGTCTAATCTAGCGCTGATCGATCAACTCGAATCACCGATAGATGCGATGTGGATATTGGGCTCAGTATGTGTGTGTCTTGATAGCGAGGGCGCATAAAAACCTGCGCCGTGTTGCCGACCCCTGCCTTACCCAATTATCCGTTAATATTCCGCTATCTGTTAAGTACTTATCCGTTAACAACCCGTTACCCGTTAATTACACACTACCACTAATCGGTAGATAACGGGTAGCGGGTATTCAAGACCGGAACAGGGTATATTCTTAACAGGTCGAGAAGCAGGTACCCGGCTACCCATCGTTATTTGTAGTTTGAATATGTACTTTACATTTGTATGTTCAGTATATTACCAACTAACTGACGATCCCTACTTCCTACAAGTTTTATTGTATACATTTTTACTGTAAAGTGAATGATAATTGAGATATTTTAATGCCAGGCAGCGCCATGCACACCCTAGCCCCCCAAATGTCATCTCATTATTCAACACACTAAAAAAATAAATAATATTTTCTTCATTCCAAACAATTCTGTTATGTATATTTTTGAATTTTGATATTAATCTGGAAAAAGTTCATAAAAACAGAAAACGAGTTTGTATTTATTATTTTGAAAATAGATAGAAAAATGCCTCAAGAATAAAATAAAGATAAATTTTAATCAAAATAATTTTCTTGTAAAAATAACTAAAATAAAATTTTGCGTACTATATACGTAATATATAAAGGTTTATTATTCAAAATATTCGCTGGGTTAAATTCAATAACATTTAAAACATGTTGAAAATTTATTTGTTTATCCATAAAATATTTAAATATTTCAACCCCTTGCAGGTTATATCATCATTTTGTCATCATTCCAATTGTTGATTGCTAGACAATGTAATATTAAAAAATAGATGTGAAGTGAGAATTTTCACACATTTCAGGGTTTCGCAGGTATATAATTAGTGAAGGCGGCTGAGTGTGTAGGACAAATTTTGCTTTGTAGTAATCACGGCAAAATGAACGATATTTTTAAAATAATTTATCGTCTGTTAATCTAAGAGCTTTATTAAACGTTAAACTAATATTATGTTAAAATATTTTTTTGTTAATTTTAATTCGAATACCTAATACATACCATTATTTAGGTTTCTAAATATGTGCAGAATTTTTTTTTATAGAAAGGTTCTTTAAGATTTTTAACTGGTTATTAAATTTACGTCCTTAAAAATTAAATGCAATATTTGCCAAAATATAATCTGTATTTTGACAAATTAATTTAAAGAAAATAAAAATGGAAAAAAAAACAAAAAATTAAATTGTCTCCTCTGCCCCGGGAGCGAACCCTAGAATTCTGGGTAGCTAACAAGCATGCTAACCAGTAGACCATGATACGTCTTCTAGTCTGTTGTGTTACATAACTATAACTTTTGTAAATCGTCAACAAAAAAAAAAACAAAAAACGCGTTATTTTCCGAAAACATAATCTGATCAAAAATTCCTGTTGAACTATTCCGGATCACATCAATGTACATTACTTAGATTTTTTTTCAGATTTTTAGTTTAAACCATCTGGGCTACAGGGTCAAAACATTGCACAATTTTGGCAAAAATCGCATCAAAATAATTTATTTTGTCAAAATAAAATTTTGATCGTTAATCCACGTACTAAGCTTTCATTTGATATCCTACACAGAATTTAAAAAAAAAAAAATTTCTATGAGCACATATATGTTTATATTTTTAGTGGGATATGTTTTTAGATGTTTTAGTACTTTTCCTATGTGCGGGCCAAAGACTTGTATAAGCATGTCAAATTTCAACGCTCTAAGTTTAGCCGTTTGGCTATAATTTTTACCGAACAGACAGACAGACAGACAGACAAACAGACTACAACATAAGGGTTTTTTGGTAATACTTACAAAACCCTAAAAACGCGTCACACTTTTATAATGAAACCTTTTCCATTAAAAAATTGCTGTCATGGTGAAAACGAAAACTCGATGCTACCCTCCAAGCAGATGCTCTGTTCTAAGTTTCTAGACAAAAATAAGTTGTTACTCAAAATGTTCGTAATTTTTGGTAATTTAAATAATATTATTTTCCAGGTTATATCTGTGTTAAATTTATATGCAAGCGATAGGTACCAATTGGGAGTAGTTTATCATGTATTTAAAGGAAGATCTCAGTTTTCTCTAAGTCGGTCTATTTAAGAAATTACCACTCTCTTAAATTGATAAGAAATATTAAACAAATGGATTAAGTTTCCCCGTAATATTCAACAAATAAAAATAATAAAGACAAATGGAACATGTTATTTTTAATTCTGAATAACCGCCGTTAATAGCCGTTCGGTCGGTGCTAAAATGGGCAGCCGATTTCGTTTCAGCACTACACAGTAATTGGTGAAAGTGATTCAGTAATCCTAAAGATGTCAAACTAATTATTGTCCCAATCCGCCCTTGGTGATAACTGGGACGATTTTTGAAAAGTTTTTTTAACAAATTAAAATTTTTTTTTTACGAGTTTCGCAATGTATGCATCCCTCAGGACATTTGCACTCACGTTGCGAGTTTTCCGCCCAAATCGAAGGACACAGTTTATTTTTTGTTTATTTTTACGGTGTTGCCAGGATGCATGGCATTTAATATTTGTCGCATACGAGAATGTCACATCAATTGTCGGGGTACTGTTTGAGAATACACTATACAGTTTAAGGCAAGCTTGCTACAATTATCGTTCGATTTTTCTCGCATGTGATATTTTCATTCAAGATTCGAGAATAGCACTCCTGTTTTGCTCTGTCATACCAAATTACGTGAAAATATGTAGTTTTATCGTGAATTTTTTGCAGATATCGTTTTATAATTACCTGAAACGTGTAAAACTCAAATATGACAACGAAAAACAGATATAGCCTGCAATTTAATTTTTATAGAAAGCACAGAAGAACACTTTTTTTACTGGGCGACACTTCAAGCTTCTAGTAAAAGGGAGGCGCCAAAAAAGAAATTTAGAAAAAATTATTTAAAAAAATTTATGAAGGGGCGCCTAACCTAATTTTGCATCGAGGCGCCAGGTACCCTTGAGCCGGCCTTGGTTGAAATATTTCATTTATCATTTACTTAACAGAAAAAATGAGTATTAGGAAAGATACTATTCCTTTCTGTTTAACCCAATTTTTAATAAAATATATTTGGGGAACAATGGGGAGAGCTAACTATAAACGAAATATCTCACTTATTATTTACTTACCAACAAAAATATATACAAAAGAGTGGTTTATAATAAAGAAACGATTATTTTGTTATCTACTTGAAACTAGAAATACTTACGTTACCTCAAAATATGCATTACAAAAATCGTAAGAAGTACGGGTACTCTAACTAGTATATATTTATATATACATATAAAGAAGATAGATAGTATAATATAGCTTAAATTATTACCATATAATTTACTGGTGTTGCCAACTCTTTACAGAACTAAGTGCTTTTGGATTAATTGTATCATAATTTATTCGTATATACGCGTGAAGGGAGTGGTAGAAAATTTGCTGATAAATAGTTCAGATAATGTTAAATAAATAAACCCAAGATTAAACACCAAACAAGTCCGTGAGGAAATGTGTTGCCCATGAGTAAATTCTCTTTTAATAGCAACATATAAAATTTACGACACTAAATTTCTAACTATATACAGTTAAACATAGGCGTAGATAAAGGGCAAATGAGTCACTTGCTCCGTTGGATATATCAGCTGTACCCGTGTTGATAGGAGAGGTGGGAAATGCGAATCTTTTTAAAGATTCGTTCAGTATTCAGTACTTTCTAAAAAGATTCGTTCTTTTTGAACGAATCGTTGGCGTACAACAAATCTAGTGTTTACTGTCTACGTCACGCTGTACTTTGGCTTTGTTATTGCATAGCTGTGTACTGGGAGCTGAGAACAGTAGAGATGCATCGTCCGTGAACGTTAGACAGTCGCTAGTAGTTCGTGAGCGGCGAACGTGTCAGTACACGTACCTATACACATTGTACTGCGCAGCGTCTCGAGTCTGTCGTTCAGCTTTCGTTCGTACCATGTTCTAAGTTCGCCCATCCAGACTCAGCCTACATACCAGACTACACACATAGATGTACACACTACACAGCCACCAGCTTGAGCTCTGTGCTCGATCCTCGTTCCGTTCCGTTCCATATCGAGTCCATACACTCGCCACTCGCTAGCATTGGTTCGTGAGTTCGCGTACTAAAGATTCGTTCGCTGCTTATTAAAAGATTCGGTCGTATCAATTCACCGCAACGATTCGTTCTTTTGGAACGAATCGTTTACGAACGACACATCTCTAGTAGACCGTATTAAATAATCGTTGTCTATTATCACTATTGTAATAGATACATTAAAAAAAATATATCTAGATACATATAATTGTTATTTATTATTATAAAAATATAAATGTTCACACTGAAATGCGGAAACATATTGATTTCAAAATTGTGCTATACATTAATATACATATGTATTAGAAGAGAAAAATAAGATTGTTTTGGCTAACCTAGTATGTATCAAATGGTAACCGACGAGTTCATCGAAAATCAATTCATCGAAAATCAATTCATCGAATGATCAATTCATCTAATCATCAATTCATCGGAAAAAAATATTTTGTAAATATTTGAGAGGAATGTCGAGAGGATCGGAAAGTCAAAAAAGCAGTGGTCAATAAAAGTAGGCAGACTAAGAAATAATTGCATAAATTTTTTTATATGGTTTAAAAAAAGGTAAATAATGTGACATAGTGTTTGAATATAAATAAAGAAATATAATAAGAAAACTTATATAATAGAACAAATACATTTTTTGTTTTTAAGGTTTATTAAGACAGGTTATGGGCAATTGCACGCAAATAATTTTTATAAATTCATACACAATTATACGCATTTTAATTGGGCTAATATGGGGAAAAATAAAGTACTATGCATCTAAAAACAAGGTAATTAGGTTAGGTTTAATTAGTAAAAGTCTAAAACCGAGCGTATGGAGTTACCCATCTTCTAGTTTAAGGACAAAGCACTATTTTAGGTTAGGTTAGGTTAGTAAGGGTTTTGTTAGAAGAAGCCGAGCGAAGCGAGCTACCCATCTTCTAGTTTAATGTCAAAACACTATCTTAGGTTAGGTTAGTAAGGGCTTGGTTAGAAGAAGCCGAGCGAAGCGAGCTACCCATCTTCTAGTTTAATGACAAAACACTATCTTATGATAGGTTGGGTTAGTAAGGGTTTGGTTAGAAGAAGCCGATCGAAGCGAGCTACCCATCTTCTAGTTTAATGACAAAACACTATCTTAGGTTAGGTTAGGTTAGTAAGGGTTTGGTTAGAAGAAGCCGAGCGAAGCGAGCTACCCATCATATAGTTTAATGACAAAACAAACTCACACTAACATAACAATGCCACCTGTTTAGAATCACCGTACTTTGAACAAATCATGTGTCGTATGACGCGGTGTGACACATGCGCAGAAAATTTAAAAATTATTAATAGACTAAGTATGATAGTTATTTAATAAGTGTAGTTTGTCAACTTTTATTGACCACTGCTTTTTTGGTTTTCCGATCCCCTCGCATTCCTCTCAAATATTTACAAAATATTTTTTTTCGATTAATTGACGATTCGATGAATTGATTATTCGATGAATTGATTTTCGATTAATTGATTTTCGATTAATTGATTTTCGATGAACTTACCGTGAATCGTACCAAATAATTAAACGGAAAGTTTTACTAAGGCTTAGTGCTAGGCAAATATGGAACTTGAAAAGTTTTTCTTTGAAAACTCCATAAATCGTTCCATAATGAAAAGTTTCTCAAAAGTAAACAATTTTAAACTGAAAAAAAAATCTATTATGGTGATGAAATTAGATATTTTTTATAATACCTAACATACATAGTAATAGAATTTCAGAGAAAATATATAGGCCAGCGGTTCTAAAACTGGGGTCCGCGCAACCTTGGGGGTCCGCGAAACAATTTTGACATTATCTATGTGCTAATAAAAATGTTCAACCCTATAAATGCGCAAGACCATTTATTAAGATAACCAGCCATACATTTTTACCAATATTTATTATAACGTAGTGCCTATAAGATTATTGAGCCAGAAATTAATTATCAAGAACGACATAAAACGCCTAGGGTTGGAATAGGGTCCGCAAAAAAAATTTTTGTTCAAGATGAGGTCTTCGGACTACATAAGTTTAAGAACCCCTGTTATAGACGATTACGCCGAGGCATCAGAATCTGCCCACTTGCACTAAATAATCGTTCTTCTAGTGCAGTTCTGAAGAAATAAAAATAATTATACAAATGAAAATTTAAAATTAAACTATCAACTCGGTGTTACAGTATAAATATAAAGTAACGATTCATAAGGACAAGGTATCTCATATACCGATACAAAGATACTCAATTTTAAATATTTACATACAGACACAGATACATACTTCAAAAAGTATATTATTTGTACTTAGATACTTGAAAAGTATCGAGTTACTGTATCTAGATACAGTACAACACTGTATATTATAATGAAACAGGCCTATAAACATAGATCAGTGTTGAATTTTTGTGAATAACCTAACAAAAAAATTACAGTTCATATTGCCAGGTCCTTGATTTTAGTTCTCATTAAATAGACGAGGCTAAGCTATGATTTAATTTATACATGGGAATTTACTGTGTATGATACAGTCCAGTGGCGCACTCAGGGTTGGCCGCCTCCCGCTAAGAAAGAAGGAAATATAAATAAAAACACACAAACACACTAGAAAATTAGGTAAATATATGTATTTAAAAATAGAGGTGAGGACTCCACCTCCCTCCCAATTCCTAGGTGCGCCACTAATACAGTCAGCGGTGAATTAACTAAATTGGGGGCAAACTGCATTGTTAGTAGACAGTCATGAGAACAAAACCAACTTAAAAATTAATAGTAACACCTTTAAAAGAGTTTATGTTTCCAAACACCTGACCACTATGACAAATTAGGAGAATTGATATAACAGGAAATCACGAGCAAATTTAAAGCTGCTATGCATCTTATTTTGCACTCGTCAAATTTTAATTAATCGGCTCACTGCTTACTGCATAGTTTCAGGGAATTAGCTGGATGTTGCACTATAATCGAAGTGAGACGGATCGGTGTTCATGTAGGTAGATGTGTCGTTCGTGACGGTTTGGCTTGTGATGCATTATGCACATAACAGTTCTTAATTCTAAATTAACTGAGTGATAGTGAGAAATCGCGCCTTTATTTTATTTACGTGTTATCTATCTATATATATAAAAGGCAGTGTCCTGACTGACTGACTGACTGACTGACTGACTGACTGACTGACTGACTGACTGCCTGACTGACTCACTCATCACCGCCCAGCCCGAACCCCTGGGCCTAGAAACTTGAAATTCGGAGAGTATATTCCCTTCATGACGTATGCACCCACTAAGAAGGGATTTTTCGAAATTCCACTCCTAAGGGATGAAAAGGGGTGAAATGTGATTTCACGAATTCCGTAATATCTCTTAGGGCCGATGGGATATCGACTTAGTTTTTGCTTACAAGTATTACCCATACAAATAACGAAAAATTTATTTCAGGATTTTGTCCTAATCAACCCCTAAAGGGGTCAATCTACAATCGGGGTGGATTATACATCCCGTTGTATTTCCTGTGTTCGTTTAGTTGCAAGATTAATTTTTGGCACATAGCTGTCTTTTTAAAATATCTCGAAATTGTATTGACAGTTTTTTGAAATTTCACCCCTAAAGGGCGAAAAGGGGTGAATTGTGATTTTAAGGATTCTTTAATATCTTTTAGGACCAATAAGATATCGACTTGCTTTTTGCTTACAAAGATTACACATACAAATACCGAATCACCAATTTCAGGATTTTGTCCTAATCAACCCCTAAAAAGGTGGATCTACAATCGGGGTGAGTTATACATTCCGTCGTATTTCCTGTGTTCGTTTAGTTGCAACATTACATTTTAGCACATAGGAGTATTTTTAAAATATCTCGAAAAGTTTTGGTAGTTTTTTAAAATTTCACCCCTAAAGGGCGAAAAGGGGTGAATTGTGATTTTAAGGATTCTTTAATATCTCTTAGAACCAATAAGATATCGACTTGCTTTTTGCTTACAAAGATTACCCATACAAATACCGAAAACCATATTTCAGGTTTTTGTCCTAATCAACTCCTAAAGGGGTGGATCTACAATCGGGGTGAATTATACATCCCGTCGTATTTCCTGTGTTCGTTTAGTTGCAACATTAATTTTTGGCACATAGATGTCTTTTTAAAATATCTCGAAATAGTATTGACAGTTTTTTTTTAATTTCACCCCTAAAGGGTAAAAAGGGGTGAATTGTGATTTCAAGGATTCCTTAATATCTCTTAGGACCAATAAGATATGGACTTTTTGTTTGCTTGCAAAGATTATCCATACAATTACCGAAAAACTTATTTCAGGAATTTGTCCTAATCAACCCCTAAAGGGGTGGATCTACAATCGGGGTGAGTTATACATTCCGTCTTATTTCCTGTGTTCGTTTAGTTGCAACATTACTTTTTAGCACATAGGTGTCTTTTTAAAATTACTCGAAAATGTTTTGATAGTTTTTTAAATTTCACCCCTAAAGGGTGAAAAGGGGTGAATTGTGATTTCAAGGTTTCCTTAAATCTCTTAGGGCCAATAAGCTATTGACTTGCTTTTTGCTTACAAAGATTACTCATACAAATACCGAAAAATATATTTCAGGATTTTGTCCTAATCAACCCCTAAAGGATGGATCTACAAGCGGGGTGAATTATACATCCCGTCGTATTCCCTGTGTTTATTGAGATATAAGGTTTCTTTTTGGCACATAGGCGTCTTTTTAAAATATCTTGAAATGTTTTTGACAACTTTTTTAAATTTAACCTCTAAAGGGTGAAAAGGGGTGAAATGTGATTTCAAGGATTATTTAATATTTTTTAACACCAATAAGATATCGATGTGGTTTTTGCTTACAAAAACTACCCTTGCAAATGCCGAAAAAAAAATTTTTTTTGATTTTGTCCTAATCAACCCCTTACAGGGTGGATCTACAATCGGGGTGAATTATACATCCCGTCGTATTCCCTGTGTTTATTGAGATATAAGGTATCTTTCTGGCACATAGGCGTCTTTTTAAAATATTTCGAAATGGTTTTGACAACTTTTTTAAATTTAATCCCTAAAGGGTGAAAAAGGGTGAAATGTGATTTCAATGATTGTTTAATATTTTTTAACACCAATAAGATACCGACTTGGTTTTTGCTTACAAAAACTACCCTTGCAAATTCCGAAAAACCAATTTTTTGATTTTGTCCTAATCAACCCCTTAAGGGGTGGATCTACAATCGGGGTGAATTATACATCCCGCCGTATTTCTTGTGTTCGTTTAGTTGCAACATTACTTTTTGGCACATAGGTACCTAAAATATCTCGAAATAGTTTTGATATTTTTTTTAAATTACCCCCTAAAGGGTGAAAAGGGATGAATTGTGATTTCAAGGATTCCTTAATATCTCTTAGGACCAATAAGATATCGACTTGCTTTTTGCTTACGAAGATTACCCATACAAATACTGAAAAACTTATTTCAGGATTTGGTCCTAATCAACCCCTAAAGGGATGGATCTACAATCAAGGTGAATTATACATCCCGTCGTATTTCCTCTGTTCGTTTAGTTGCAACATTAATTTTTGGCATATAGGTGTCTTTTTAAAATATCTCAAAATGGGTTTGACAGTTTTTTAAAATTTCACCCCTAAGGGTTGAAAAGAGGTGAATTGTGATTTCAAGGATTCCTTAATATCTCTTAGGACCAATAAAATATGGACTTACTGTTTGCTTGCAAAGATTATCCATACAATTACCGAAAAACTTATTTCAGGAATTTGTCCTAATCAACCCCTAAAGGGGTGGTTCTACAATCGGGGTGAGTTATACATTCCGTTGTATTTCCTGTGTTCGTTTAGTTGCAACATTACTTTTTGGCACATAGGTGTTTTTTTTAAATATCTCGAAATGGTATTGACAGTTTTATGAAATTTCACCCCTAAAGGGTGAAAAGGGGTGAATTGTGATTTTAAGGATTCCTTAATATCTCTTAGGACCAATAAGATATTGATTTGGCTTTTAAAGATTACCCATACAGATGCCGAAAAATGTATTTCAGGATTCTTTCCTAATCAACCCCTAAAGGGGTAAATCTATAATCGGGGTGAATTATACAACCCGTCGTATTTCCTTTGTTTATTGAGTTATAACATTCCTTTTTGACACACCGGTGTCTTTTTCAAATATCTCGAAATAGTTTTGACAGATTTTTAAAATTTCACCTCTAAAGAGGTAAATGGGTATTTTTATTCGATAGAACTTCCCTTGGATATAGAGACATGAAATTCGGGAAGTATATTCCTTCCGTGATGTAATCACTCCCAAAGAAGACATTTTTCGAAATTTGAGCCCTAAGGGGTGAAATGTGATTTGAAGGATTCCTCAACATACCTGAGCAACAATGAGATATTGACGTTTTTGATTACAAAGGTTACCCAAACAAATTTTTGAAACAGTAATTCAGGATTTTGCCCTATTCAACCCCTAAAGCGGTGAATCTACATTTGGAGTGAATTATAGAAACATTTTTATTTCCTGAGTTATAACATTCAATTTTGGTACATAATTTTCTATTTAAAATATTTACAAAGCGTTTTGAAAGTTTTTTAAATTTCATCCCTAAAGGGGTAAATTGGTATTTTTTATTCGAAAGAACGTCCTTTGACATAGAGATATGAAATTCAGGAAATATATTCCCTCCACGTCGCAAGCACCCGCTTATATGGAATTTTTCGAAATTCGACCCTTACGGGATGAAAAGTGATAAAATGTTTTTCCTCGGATTCTTCATTACCTCTTAGGTCCAATGATATATTGATTTGATTTTTGCTTACAATGTTTTAATCATCAATCTAAATGGGCGATTCTAGATTCGGAGTGAATTATAGAATCCTTTGTATCTTCTGTCTTTGTTGTACTATAACTATGTTGTACTTTTTCGCATTTAGGTGTCTTTTTTATATCATGAGTTTCAAAATCATTTCATTTTGACCGTTTTTTTATATTTCACCCCTAAATTGCTATTCTTACATTACCCTAAATTACATCAGTACATTGGTATTTTTTAGTGGACAATTGAAATGCGGGAACTATATTTCTTCGAAATTGAACTGAGAATTTTACACGAATGAGCTTCTAACGAGATGAATCTACACTTGAGGAGAGAGTTAGCAATGTGATATATAGGGAACCATGACTTAAAATAATTGCACGATGATGGCAGACCGTCAATATACCGTAGCGAAGCACGGGTACTCTGCTAGTCGTATATAAAATGATACGTTAATAAACAGTGGCTAATAGGGAAAGAAATTTTATAAATGAATAATAAACTTATCTGTTAGTATAGAGTTATAATTTCGAAAAACGTAAACCAAAAAACATTAGGTTATATATAATGAAATCAACATTTTCACTTAGCACTAAAAAATATAACTTATGTAACTTAATTATTCTAAACTATGATTTAGAAACAATATTTCTAAAATTTTACTACTCTTAAGTCTGTTTTATTTTTTGAGCGGCATTTTCATCTGCTTTTGAAAAATATTCTTTCACACGGAACCGAGGTTGTTTGTCTTTTTTTAATAATATTTTTTAACGTAATTATGCATGTAGAATTGAGTAGATAATTTTCTGAACCACATTTTGCACTTATAATTTGAACAACATTTATACTTAGCCTTATTATTACCAAGTTCGATAAAATGTTTCCCAATAACACTACTTTTTCGGGAAGCCACTATTCTTAAGAATTAAATTTTTCAATAAAATACGTCCTATTTGTACGGTAGCTTATTTAAAACCAAAGTGTTTTTTTTTTTATTTTACTGTTAACCCGGCAGTTGCAAAATACCCATAGTGAAAAAGGTAGACAATTCAGTTCTTTAGAATCATAATTCGAATTTATTTTTCTTCTTTATTTCTTTAAAGTAAGGTAGAAATAGGCGGATCTTGTCATGCATAAAAGCAGCAGCCACGTACCTACATATTGAAAACAATGGTTTTGAAGAATAGATACGGGAACTGACTAACGTTCTGAACAGCTGTTTCCCGGAGACCCATTTACTGAGCCGGTTTGCTGAGCCGGCTCGATAATCTGAAGGATAGCCAGTGAGCTGGTTTCGTGAACTGAGCCAAAATGCCCATCTCTAGCTCAAAACATGTATGACTCCAGAACACGAACCTTAATAATCTATAACACCTTACAGCTTTCGAATATAAAATATTACGTCGATTCTTCGGCTCCATTTAAATTAATGGTAAATGGATGATCCTCAGGAACAAAGATATCCGAGAACTGTAGTCAAAGCTGTAAAATGAATCACACAAGAACAGAAACGTAGACTAGTACAGTGGATAGGGCACGTGATGAGGATGAAGAAGAACATAATTGCAAAGAAGATATGGGTATAAAAATAGAACACGCGGTGACGAGTGGATAGATTTGGTAAGAAATATAAAAAATTGATGTGAAGTGTGAATTTTCAAACATTGCAGGGTTTCGCAGGTATATCATAAGTGAAAGTGGCATGCTGAGTGTGTAGGACAAATTTTGCTTTGTAGTAATCACGGGAAAATGAACGATAGTTTTAAAATAATTTATCGTCTCTTAATCTAAGAGTTTTAAAAACAAATTTTATGTTAAAATATTTGTTTGTTAATTTTAATTCGAATACCTAATACCATTATTTAGATTTCTAAATATGTTCAGTATTTTTTTATATAGCAAGGTTCATTAAGATTTTGAAAAGTGCGCCTATGGCTTCCATTGGTTATTTTAAGTCATATACTCCGCCCCTCTGGTTTCGTAGATATAACCACATAGAATGAAAAAATAATTCCAACAATTCCAACTGGTTATTAAATTTACGCTCTTAAAAATTAAATGCAACATTTGCCAAAATATAACTAGAATTTTGACAAAATAATTTAAACAAAATAAAAATAGGGAAAAAAAAATTAAAAAAATTGTCTCCTCTGCCCGGGAGCGAACCCAACAAATATGGGTAGCAAGCGAGCAAGCTAACCATTAGACCAGGATACACCTTCCAATGTAGCGTGTATAGTTAAAACACAAAAAATGCGTTACTTTCCGAAAACATAATCTGATCAAAAATTCCTCTACATCTGGGCTACAGGTGTGGCACAATTTTGGTTTGCACAATTTTGGCAAAAATCGCATCAAAATAATTTATTTTGCAAAAATAAAATTTTCATCGTTAATCCACGTACTAAGGGCTTTCATTTGATATCCTACTCAGAATTTAAAAAAATATATATTTTTTTCGATCACATATTTGTTATATTTTTAGGGGGGATATGTTTGTTAGATGTTTTAGTATTTTTCCTATGTGCGGGTCAAAGAGTTTTATAAGCATGCCAAATTTCAACTCTCTAGATTTAGGCGTTTGGCTACAATTTTTACCGAACAGACAGACAGATAGACAGACGACAAAATGACGGTACAAGTTTTTTTTGGTCATACTTGCAAAACCCTAAAAATAATAAATAGATAATATGTTTTCAACGCCTAGATAGGAGTATTGGGGCAGAGAAGGTAAGTTCTCCGTTTCTAGACCGCCGGTGAAGAGGGGTTTGAACCTGCGTCCCTATGCTGCGTAAGCAAGCGTCTTACCATGGAGCCACGGCAACTCTTAATAATAAATATATTAATATAAATTTAAATTTTATCGACTTGAAGATAATACCGATGGGGATGTCAGTAAAAAATACAAGCTTTACATATTACTGACACTTAATTTAATTTAACCGAATCTAATATATCATATTTTAAGTACAAAATAAGATGGTTTAATTAAACAGTTTTGGAATAAAAAACTTACTGATGGAAAATTGACATAAATGTTTTGTTAGTATATCTTATTTTAAACTTGATTGCACACTTCTTGATAACTCTAATCATAGCTGGGCATACCTTTGAGCTACTGATACACAAAAACACTATTTATGGCGGGGCAATCCATTTCGTTGAGAACCGCTGGAGTGGGTGTGACATGGTGTTTTTTCCCGGTACAAGTTTTTAATAGATTTTTTAAATTTATTTGACAATTTTCAAATGAAACGTATTGAAAGAATTGTTTTTAACGCGTGACTATAACTACATGTAAGTTTTTTCTTGAATTTTTCGACTTTTCATTTAATATTTTATAATTTTTGACTTTAACCTATATTATAATTACTTATAAATATCAGCTGATCACCTGTCACAATCAGTCAATATCAGTGGTCCTCAAATAGTCATAATTCTTATAATTATATTTGTAACTTCTGACTGTTTTTTGCTCACAACAATTTAAATATTTTATAATATATTATATATCTTATAGTTTTACATTTTCCATATCATTTGTATTACATATTTTTATTGTTACATGCAAATATATACATTTACATATTCGTTTAAACAAAATCATACTTGATTGATACCTGCTTTGTATTGCAGATAACTTATCAATTTTTTATATGTACTTTATGGTCTAGTGGTCAGTGTCCAAGGTTGGTAATCGATAGTTGCGTTTGCTGCACGGGTTCGATTCCCGGAACAGACGCATTATTTATTTTTTATTTATTTTTTTAATATTAATTTATTTATCTTTTATTTATTTTTTGTTTAGTTGTATCTATTTTTATATTTTCTCTTTGTATTAAATTTGTTTTATTTTGTAATTTTATTTTCATTTTCGCTTATTTTTACTTATTGACAACTAAAGTATTTTACATTTTAACTTTAAATTTTTAAATGCTGCTAATATTTTTAATCGTATTTATTAACTAATTTTTTATTTATTTATTTATTTATTTAATTTTTATTTACTTAATTTTTTCTTATTTATTTTTTTATTGTTTTATTTTATCTTTAAATATTGACAATTATTTAAATAGTCCGAAAATGCCTGGTTACGAGTCTTACAGTTCCACGGAGCTGATTAATTTGTTGACTGCGAAAGGTTTGACGGTTAAAAATATTAGGAAACCACTAATCATTACGCTACTAAATTATATGGATCAAGGAAATATCATCCCCCACCCAATTATGGACATTAACGATATAGAATATGAGATCACTGCCCTACACGAACGGATAAAGGAACTAGAAGAAGACCTGCACGGCAAAACGGTCTATCTTCAAAGAGCCAAAGAAAACTTTAACTCCTTTGAAACGCTAGCAGCCGACGCGGAAGAGGCTCTCTTTAAGAAAATTGAGGAACAGTCCAAGTTTATTGATGAATTACAAGCTAAAATCCAGAACATCAATAAACTCAACTGTGAAAATTGCTCAGCCAATATACGAAAAATCGCGGAACTGAGTAGTAGCCTACAGACTAGCACTGCTGAGAAAATCGGCCAGCTTTCCGAGATAAATAGACTGAAGGCAATTATCAAGACCAGTAACGGAGCATCATCATCATCTTCACAGCCCCAAG